>CAWUFW010002506.1:0-1200000 GCA_963921515.1 Calotriton arnoldi | reverse complement strand
AGAATCCACAGGTGGAATTTCCTTTACCATTCCATACCTTTGATGAAGGAAATTCCACTGGTGGATTGTAATCTACATTTAGCACTACTTCCTGGAATGCCAACAACCTTTAAACTAAGCTCTAGACTGAGGGAGAGAATGAGGCTACTGCATGCGAGGTAGTAACCACCCTTCCTTTTGCTCGTAGACCAGGAAATGTTTGACATCCTCATCTTCTTTCCTCTCCTCTCCATCATTTCCTTTGCAATTCACTTTTTTTGTAGTTTTATATAGCATAAACTCTACCCAAAGGTATTGAAGTGCCTAACATGGAGACACTCATTTATTTTAGGCACTAGGATATTTAGTGATATGCCCAGAATCACAGAATGTTGAGCCAAGGCAGAGACTAAAACCTGGTTCTCAAGCTCCAAAGTCGGCTGCTCTGGCCATTACACCACATCCTCTACCACTTTCCTGCCTCCCTCTTCCCCACTTTTGCTTTCCAGCATTCTGTCTTTAACAATTTCTGCCATCTCTCGCTGTCTTTCATCACTTCTTCTCCCTAATCTCTTCCCCATCACTCCCTCCATCAGTCTGCATATGTAGCACTGTTATCCTCTCTCCTCTACCTTTCCTTTTTTCCTCATTTGATTTCCTTTTCCCCTTCCCAGATTTTTTTCATTCTTCTCTACTCTGCTGTCTCACTTTTCCTTTTGTCTCTCTCCACATTGCTCTCCTCGCTCTGTCCATTTTGTTACTATCCTGCCATGGCTATTCTCCCTTCCCTTTGTCATTTTGGCCCCAAATTAACGTTTTTCACACATTATTTTGTGTTGTCAAAAACATTTTTCTTTTAACTTATTTTGGTTGCTTGCATTACTTTTTATTTTCGTTCAGTGGTAAACCGGAGTCCCTTCCAGATAACAAGTTGGCAGAGGGCTGCTGTTGGAAACGAAAGTAGAACATTTTAGATGGCAGTCACACTTAATCTTTCACCCTGCACAGCCCCCTTTCACTCAACCCCAGGTAACATTAGAGCTGGCTGTGACGCTCAAAAAGAGCCCAGCCACTCCCAGTGGCCTCACTGTCACTCTGAGAGACTCGGGATGGGAGGGGGCCCATCACATGCTGTGCCTGCTAAGTTTGGCAAAGAAAGAATACCTCTTGGACCATGAATCGCTTGTACTTTTAGTTGCGAAGGTCTACGCTCTTTACCTTTGTGTCTGTTCTAAATATGAACTGGAGTTATTTCAATGTCCACTTAACCAGGGGGTGGGCATGCAAAACCTTTCTCAGCATATGCAAAGAGGTTCATGCACAAGATATCTTGTGTATTCATCCTACTGCACAAGACAATGAGCCAGCCATTCTCAGTACTTGATTATAACTAGCTCCGATCTTCGCTCTAAGGCTACAGCAGCCTTTAAGCCTAAGCGCAGAAACATTTGATTTTATCTAAGGCTGAAAAAATGGCCCACCAGCTGGTCCCTGCCTCAGGTCCCTCGGCCCGACCTTCATGAGCACTTAAGTGCCCCAACCACCCCACCCTTGCTGGCTGTGACTACAGCCCAGCCCGCCCGCCCCACAAACCTCCCTCGGTAAGGAAAAATAAAATGATAATAACGCATTTTATTTGCCCTTTTTGCACTGGTCAAAGAGCAGTGGGGCAGCGCTCCTCTGCCTTAGTGGAGGAGCCGGGGCTGGTTGCAAGTAGGGCCCACCAGCACTCATTTTTGTGGACCAGCACTTATTTTTCCTCATCCGACTTTGATTCAGCGCAAGAGAGAGAAAAACACAAAAGGGGGAAAGAAGGAGGAAGAGAAAGACTGTAAATCTGTGACAAAGAAAAAAAACAAGGATGAAAAAGAGCCTGAAAGAGTGAGATAAAGGAAAGAGTGTGTCTGGTGGTGGATAAAAGGGGCATGAGATGGAATGAAGACTATTCAGCCTTGGTACAAGGCAACCCCAACATTCAGTAGTGCTTGCCGCAGGCTTCTGATCAAAGATTGGGGCACCAGCACTTATTCTTTTACAAATTAAAGCAGTGGTTGCTCCTGCTATGCAGTGCTCACACATTCAGTTGGTGAGTGCTCGAAGAGGACTGTCTATATCTTTCCACTTCTATAGGAAGTGGTATCAAGTGTAAATCCCACTTCGATATCTTGAAAATTCTCTCCAGAGAAAGAATGAAGCAACAGATGTAACAGCAACCTGTTTGTTCATCACAAGTGCCAGGGCCTACATTTTTTGAACACGTTTAGTGATATTAAATTAAAAATATAGCTTGTGGCACACATTGTCAAAGGAATGCATAAATAATTCTATAAATGTAGATTTATTTCAAATGACATCCAAGACCAACATTTCACATAAAAACATTTTTGCTGATATTTTCCCAAAAAAAGGGAGAAGTCCTTGCCTTCTTAGTGATAGAACACACGCTTGGTATTTTTAGGCCAAATTGAGGTGGAGGCTGAAAGAGTTTTTGTAGCAGTCCTTCTAATTTGATGATATCTTTGTTTCTAGATAATTACATGTGTCTTTGGGATTCTGCGATATGGAGGTCCTTCTATGTGCACTATTAAGTCTAGCCTTCTGATGTTCGCCTTGTCATAAAGTTTAGTTTTCTACACAGGTTGCCCCTGGTATCCAGTTCTTCTATTAACTTGGGGTGAGCATATTCAAGACAAGATGTCTCTGTCCCACCCAGCTTATGTTACATTTAGGGCTAGGTGCACAAAGCTTCTGTGACTCCTAAATCGCTGCAAAAAGGTAAGTATGAAATGTATGAAAGTGGTTTTCAGTTCCATTCGCAAATATAGCAATGCAAACCGAATCTTACCGACTCACTATTTTTGCAGTTGTAAATAGCGATTTCCTATTTGCCAAATACCTAAATCCGTTTCCTAAAAATTATGCGTTAACCATTCACAATTTGTGAATGGTCACAAAAACATGGTTTTGCATTTTCAAATTAGCATCACGTAGGAACAGGTGATAATCAGGTGCAAACTATAAGAAGAGAGGAAACACCGTTTTTTGTACAATGGCTCTTTGTGCTCTGGCAAGGAGAATGGGGCTTTTTGTTCCACATCAGCAAAGAAGAAGACAAAGAAAGGAGCAGATTTTCAGAATCAGAGTTACTTTATTCCAGCAGACTGAGGAGGAGATTTAAGATAAGTACAGGCTGAGCAGCAATTTTATTTTGGATCTCTTTGTTGAATAAAACCCAGGGTTGTCTAGGAATACACACACAGGGGTGTGGCTGTCCCCAAACATATCCAAGTACTTTGCTGCCCTCACCTTTCAGCATCAAGGGAGCTATCATGGCATAGTAGATACACCACAGGAAGTGTTTCCTGAGCTCAATTTTATGGCGTTTCTGTAATTTCCTGGGTATAATGCTGCTTAACATAAACAGACACATTGCATTTCCAAACAATCCCTAAGATTTGCAGCAAACAAGTTTAGATGTTTTTCGTATGGCTCATTTTCCACAGGTTATAGACGGATTGCACGGCACACATTTAACTTTGTCCACCAAGTGCCAGTGAATATTTGTATAGAACTAGGAAATATGGCACTCTTTAGACATATAAATTGTATGCAACGCAGGCTGTTTAATAACAGACCTTTTAGCAAATTTTCCAGCATCTGCACATGTGTCATACATGTTCATGCACCGTGGCCTATACCGCCGCCTTTCCAGAGGAGACTTTGTGAATGACTTCCTATTCGGTATTTATTTTAATGCACATTTGTATTTGTAAATATATATTTACACTGATTTAAACTGTGACATTAGGTTTGTGTTAGGAGGCAGTGCACATGCTCTCTGCACTTGTATCATGACCACATACCTGAATTCTAAAACACGTAACCAACGAAGATACAATCTTGCTCACAGAACAACCAGGGTAGTACCTGAGCTCACCTTTGGATTTCTTGAGGCTAGAATTTACTGCCAACATGAAAGTGGTGGTGCTCTGCAATATTCAAGTACACAAATCCTGGGATCCGCAGTTCCCAGGCGGGCTGAGAGGTCCTCAATCAAGAGGATATAAAGGACACGTCCTCCCTAGACTGGTGCTAGAGTAAGGGTCATAGGACCATCACATCCTTAGACACCCTATTGTAAATATTTTAACCTTCCCTCCCACTCCATTATTAAAGATTCCTTTAGGAGTGGGCGAGAAATTTTATCTTTAACAGTACGCCCCCATACACAATATCTTTAAGTGCTCCCTGAAAAACGGTCGAGCCCACCCCGACTTTTAGCAGTCGGGGTGAGCCCTATGATGAAGCATGTCACTATTAGAGTGAGTGAGGGCTATTTAAAGAAAAGGGTATTTTTCCCTTCCCACCCGTAGCAACAGGTTGGACTTAATTCTGTTGTTTCTCCTGTGAACTTCGTTCAGAAGAGGATCACCATCACACATTTAGGAACCCCCCACCCTATTTGGATCACTCTCTCATTGCTTGTCTTACGTAGAGAGAAAGCAACCATTCGACTATAGAAGGGCTCTGCAATATTCCCCTGAAGTGATGTACAAAATTGTAGAAGCTTGTGCAGTGTTACACGGCATTGCAACCACAAAAGGTATTTTAATCCAGCCTGAGGTTTTCAACTCAGATGAGGAAGAAGAACAACCACCACACAACCCAATTCATGATGCGACGAGGACTGCAAATGCAAGGAATCGCCAAACACACATTAGAACAACATTATTCTAAGGTAAGTGCATTTAGTACAATGTATATTATTAAAGACTCATAGTTCAAATATACATGAGTAGTTCTTATTTCCATGTTTTTTCACAGGAAAGTGGAATAAAAAAATGAAAATAAATTCAGAGATTTTAGTTGAAGCACAATTTTTAGTTGTCAATGTAAACTAAAACAAAGAATTTGGTTTGCTCATCAAAAACATATTTTAATGTGCTTTTCATAGCTTGCGAGGAGTTAGTCTGTCATTTTTTGTCACCGATATGTCCCCTTCTCTTTTAGCAGCCTGACTACGAGTACACCTAGATAGATCTTACCACATTAGATACAGACTCTCGACAGCCCAATATTGATGCATGCCATTTTCTATTGTGGCTTGTGCTGCGGCCCGGAAAAGGGCTGCAGTGAAAATGGCACGTTTTAAACATCCATGCACCCTGTGCCAGGCACCATGTAGTGCCTGGCACACGGTGCATGGATGTTTAAGGGGGCACCACATGTGCCCCCTGAGCATTATAGCGGAGGTTCACAGGTGAGGGGGGCCCTGCTGTGGGCCCCCAAAGTTAATTTCTGACCGCCTTCTCATGGCAGTCGGACTGCCATGAAAAGGCTGTTGGAAACTGACATCCTAATCCCAATGGCGGTACCTCCTCAGACACCGCCTCCATTGTAGGGATTAGGCTCCGACGGGCTCCTTGAGCTTGTCAGAGGCGGCGGTCTTTCTCCCCCGCCTGATGCTCTCCGACTGCCGGATTAGGACCGCTACCTTGGATGTCGTACGGACTGCCACTGATGGCCTGTCGGTGGCCGTCCGTCCGACATCATAATTAGGCCCTGAGTCTCAAAGATAATATGGCCCCTCTTAGCCTCTCGCAAACGGTCACCAATCGTACACACTCTGGTGGACATACTATCAATCTAGTCTTCTCCAATATAATATTAGGTTGGGACTGACCATTATCAGATCCATATCTGATAGCAGATGGCCTTACATGGAAGTAGTGGAACTTCCTCCACACTTAATAACACTCAGCCTTTTTCCAGGATACCTCAGGATAGGCTGCTTAGCTCCCTAAAAAGCCCTGCACCAAACTTTCCTGGACCTCTTGATCTAGACGCACAGGTATTTGACAATTGGATTTGTTCCTCAGTGGAACAGTTAGCCCTTCTCCCCAGACGTCTGACAGGCCAAACCAAGCGCTCTTGCCCTTGGTTTAACAAAACTTTGAGGCAGGAGAAAAAATCATGCAAAAAGGCCAAAAGAGCTTGGGGCAAAAATTATTGCCTGGCAGGCAAAGCTAAATACAAGTCGGCACTAAAAACCTATACCAATGTAATTAATTCCACTAAAAGAATATTTTTTGAGGGAAGGATTGATATGGAGGAAAATAAGCCAAAAGAGATCTTTAAAATAGTCAAACATTTCTTAGAGCTGATGGCTTACCACCATAATAAAGCTTCCTTGGTCAAGTGATGTGAACAAATGGCCAGTTTAAAAAAAATTTTTTTTTAGAAATTCAAAAAGGTTTAACCATAATAGGTCATTCAGTCATTGATCCTCCACCGCCAGTCAACTTCACCTGCGTACTTTCCTCTTTTGACCTGATCTCAATGGACGACTTGGGAGCTGCCATTTTAATTCCTAAGTCTTGCTCCCCCTCAGACCCCTGCCCTCCTTTTGTACTTGCTCAGGGAGTAGATGTCATCAACCCGGTCCTGAATTCCATACTAAACAAGTCTCTCTCATGGAGCATTGCCCCTTCTAATTGGAAACAGGTCAAAATTCTGCCTCATTTGAAAAAACCCAATGCAGACTCAAAATTCCAAGCAACTATAAGCCTATTTCCTTACTGCCAGCCTCATTAAAACTTGTGGAGAGGTTTGTAAACCGGCAGATTTTAGACTATATCGAATCCAACTCATTCCTCCACCCCAGCCAATCAGGTTTAGGCCTAAATTTAGTACAAAGATAGCACATCTGGAGGTGTCCGAAGTGATAACATATACGTTAGATGCAGCAGGAAAGGCAGTCCTGGTACGGCTTGACCTTTCCACTGCATTCAATACCGACCTGCACTACAGGCTACTTGCCCTTCTATTTGATATAGGCATCAGGGGCACAGTGTTGAAGTGGCTGAAGACAGATTCCAAGAGGTATGGATGCCACCTTTCTCGTCCTGCAACAGCAGTGTCTCGGTTTGAGTCCCCAGGGCTCGGCCCTTAGCCCAACCTTGTTCAACATCTATTTGACCCTTTTAGCGGCATTGGTCTAGTCTGGGGCCAAGATAATGTCGTATGCCGATGACACTCAGCTGCTGTTTTCTTTGAAGAAGGGAGAGCCTATTACCTATGACGCCATTAAGCCCTGCCTATCAGCTGTGTTCCACTGGATCAGTATTAATCAGCTTAAATGAAACATTGACAAGACAGAGGTTCTTAGTTATGGCTTCAATTTTTCCCTCAACCTGCAAACCCATGGCTCAGATGGGGCTTTCCTACCAAACTTGCAAGCTGATGTAGTAAAAATCTTGTGAGTCAAGTTTGACAAAGAGCCGACACTACATAGCCAAGTTAACAGTAGTCAGCACATGCTTTGGCCTAATGCGAGCTGCCAAACAATTTCTACAGATCCTCTCCTTGCCTGTGAGGAAAACTGTGATCCTTGCCTTGATTGTATCCAGGCTGAATTATGCCGATGCTTTGTATGCAGGTCTTTCATCTGTTGAGGAAACTGCAAACGATTCAGAATACGGCAGCCCGTCTAGTTCTCAACCTACCTTGATGAACTTCAGTCTTGTTACACCTGAAGAACCTGCACTGGCCCCCTTTTTGATAAAAGGATCCTGTTCAAGACTCTTGTCTTCATGAACAGAGCCTTGAAACACTCTGGCCCAAGTTCCTGTCTTCCAGGGTCCATTACTACACTCCGCTTAGAACACTTTGCTTTTCCCATGGCCATCTGGCCAAAGTTCCTAGAGTTAGGCTGACAAAAAACAGGAGGCAAGTCCTTCTCTCTTCTGGGCCCTCCAGCCTGGAAGAGACTTCCCATTGGACTACGTCAAATTGAAAGTGAGAGGCCTTTCAGAAAACAACACAAGACATGGCTTTTCACCCTCTAATTCTTTCAGCCTCTGTTTCTTACTTTCTGTTTTAGCACCAGGACACTCCTCGGAGAAGCCTTACGCTCTAGAAATCCCACTATTCATTCATTCATTAATAAATAATATATAAATATTTATGCTAAATATCTCTTGGATGCTTGGGTTTGGAGGTTTAAAACTTCCACCATTCGTTCCTTTTTTACTTTACGATAATTCTATGATGTTTATTATATAGTTGGTCATTTTTGAATCAATAACTTTGAATAAACATTGATATTTATTGTGTTTGTGATAGACGACAGATTCCACACCACTTCCAACAAACTAGTCCAAAACTGCTTGACCAAGATACTATGTAGGGTCAAGGAAAGCTTTGGTGGCCTAACTTTCCATCTCAGGTCAAGATGAGATGTCTGAGTCTATTGTATGATTTTGATGTGTGCAGAAGGGATGTGTGTTTGTGTGGGTGTGTTTTCATGATGCATGATCCATGGGTTTCTAAGATTTTGTGTCAGTTTTGGAATCGTAGCTGGCTGCTATCTTATATTGAGTACTAGTTTCGTGATATTTACTAACTATCCACATGTTCTGTGTTGTTCTTCATTGCACATACTGAATTCTACAGGTGGAGCAAGCTGGTTCATGTCTAGCAGTAAATCAGACTAGGGCACACTTCTGGCACGTGCTGCTTTTGGTGTGATTTCTTCTAGTTTGCAGTCTTGCTCTTCATGGGTTAGAGGGTGAAAGAGAGACTACTGTCTGGTCTCATTACCCCCCAGTGGCAGCTCCTCTGCTAAGGCAGAGGAGCATTGCCCCACTGCTTTTAAGCAGCCTGAGATAGATGACGATCTGAATACGGCACTGGGGAATTTTAATAATTGGATTGAGAAGGCGGTGGTGTGCCTTACCCCTGAGTCCCGGCCAAGATGCTCTAAAAGTTCCCTTTCTAAGCCTTGGTTCTCTATCTCCTTGACATTGCAGAAACAGCAATGCAAAAGGCTGGAATGGAAATGGAAACAGGATTATTGTACTGTGGCCAAAGCCTCCCTCAAAATGGCTCAAAAGTCCTACTATGCCGCCATTGTTCAAGCTAAAAGCACCTACTATGCTGAGCGTATTGCCCTATCTGGCATTAACACCAAAGACATTTTTAATATTGTGCAAAGCTTTGTAACGCCTAAAGCAGAAACGAACAGCCACACCCCGTCTCTCTCATGGTGCAAGGTACTTTCCAATTTTTTTATTAACAAGGTTCGGGCACTGCAATCCCACTTTGGTGACTGGGACAGCCGGCCGGCAGCTGCGGCATCCCCCCGACTGGCACTTTCTTCCACTCAGATCAAACTTAATACCTTTGAACCTATCTCGATGGCAGATTCACTGGCTTCCCTTACCACCCTTAAATCCGGCTCTCCCAACGACCCGTGTCCAGCCAAACTCTTGGCCCGTGCATCAGTTGCGATTAATCCATGCATGAACTCGCTGATTAATGCATCTCTAGCATCGGCTTCAGTTCCCTCTCCTTGGAAGCAAGCGATGATTATCCCCTTACTAAAAAAATCTTCACTGGATCCCAATCTTCCTGCCAGTTTTCGTCCTATTTCTCTGCTACCTGCTGTGGCTAAGGTCTGTGAGAAATTGGTCAATAAACAGCTGACCGCTTTTGTGGAACAGCATGACCTTCTGCTCCCAGCTCAATCTGGTTTTAGAGTCTCCTACAGTACAGAATCGGCAATGGTGAAAATCTCGGAGTCCATACTTGAAACATTAGATGCGGGGGCAGGGCGGCACTGATCCTCTTGGACTTGTCGGCCATGTTTGACACCGAGCCGCACGCCCTGCTCCCGGCTCGACTTCAGGAGCTTGGCATTACAGGCTGTGCATGGAAGTGGCTGAAATCCTTCCTGGAGGGTAGAACTCAGCAAGTCTGGACCCCCCCTTTGCGTCTAACACTCAGAATCTACTGACAACATCTATATGTCACCCCTCATCTGGATGGCAGAAGGCTTGGGCGCTAAAGTCATGGCATACGCTGATAACACTCAGCTTCTTTTCACCTGGAAAAAACATGAGACGTCCTCTTCCCATGTTAAAATCTGTCTTACAGCAGTGTTTGATTGGCTCACTGCCGCCCAGCTTAAATGCAACGAGGATAAAACCGAGATTTTTTTCTTCGGTAACTTCCCCCTCAGTACTAGCACACTTTCTGGCCAGATGAGTCTCCCAGGCCTACCCCATGGGGCCAACCTGTCAAGAACCTAGGGATCTGGTTCGATGGAAAGTTAAGTTTCAGTACTCATATTAATAAACTGACAGGAATGTGCTTTGGCATACTGAAATCACTAAAAAAGTTCATACCTTTACTTCCTTTACCTGCAAGGAAAACGGTCACTCGAGCGCTCATTACCTCTCGTATTGGCTATGCCAATGCGCTGTATGCCGGTCTGCCCGGCTATCTACTAGATAAACTGCAGGTTGTCCAAAATGCCGTGGTCAGAATTCTTCTCAACCTCCCTAAGTTGATCAGCGTTAGTCAGCACCTTCGGAACCTGCACTGGCTACCTGTGAAAGTACGGGTTAAATTCAAGTCCCTGGTAATGGCACATGCTGCTCTTTATAGGCGTGGTCCTGTGTACTTAAGGAAACGCTTTCAGTTCTATGCCCCCACCAGGCAACTGCTCTCTTCTACAATGCTGAGGGCGTGCACCCCCCCCGATCCCGCCTTAAAAGGACATGTGGCAGCTCCCTGGCTTATACGGCGGCGGCGGCATGGAATACACTCCCGTTTGACTTACGCAGTCTTCAGGATTCCAAAAGTTTTAGAAAGAAACTTAAAACTTTTCTTTCCAACTAAGCCTTCTCTCCCTTCTTTGCTGGTTTCTTCTCCCTTTCACTATTTCCACTTTGGGCTCGTGCCGGGACACTCTTTGAGTAGCTGTGCGCGTTATAAACCTATATAATATAACATAACATAACAGTGTAAATAAAGGAAACATAAAATGATAATAAAGTTATTATCATTTTATGTTTCCATGCTGCTTTGCGGGTGGGTGGGCGGGGCTGCTTTGCTTTCAGAGCATGGCAGGGGAGGAGTGGTTTGCCCACTCCAACTGTGCGATGACTGTTTGGCCGGCCCTCTGGTGCAGGCCAAACAGTCATGCGGAAGTTGCATGTTCTCCATGCAGGCTGCATTACAGCCTGCGTGGAGAATATGCCCAGGCCCCCAGTCCCCGTCTGACCGCCGAACCATGGCGCTCATACCAATCACAATGCTGCATTGCAGTGTTATGATTGGTCAGAGGAGCCTGAGTCCTTACCAATCACAACGCTACATTGCAGAGTTGTGATTGGTCAGGGGAGCCTGGGTGCTTCCTGGTTCCTGTTTGGCACCGACAGAGTCCTGAGCAGAGGAGGGACGCGGCGGCGATAAGGTAAGTTAATATATTTTTTTTACATACCCCCCTCGCCCCTGCCTCTACCCCGCCACCCCCGATCGGTGCTGGCCGCCACTGTTATAGCCTGCTATTGTCTTGCAGAATCTGCAGCACGTATAACCCTCGGTTAACCGTTTTCATACGTGTCATCCAGAGGTTGTGAATCTTTATCGAGTCCTTTCCGCATGTGTCTCCATGGTGTCTGAAAGCACAGCATGGAAGAGTGGTTGAGTTGTGTATAAGTACTAGTGACGTTCTCGTGAATTTTGCATTGCATTTTATCCTGTTTATTTCTTTTGGGTAAATAGTTAAGTCTCCCACTTTCTATTACGGTGTATCACACATTATGACATAAATGTGGCAAAGTGCATATGCATACTTAAATGCTTGCATTCATTGGACAGTGTGTTAAGTGTATCATTTTCTTGAACACATTCCATAGCTGTACATTGTAAGATTGTGGATTATTTTTTAGGAAAGATTCCTTAATCGTCCAATTTGGGTTATGTACTGAAGAGAGTAGCTACTCAGTTGTGCTGTGGAGCGTGATTGCAGTGTTGTAGAGCTATTTCATTACCTAGGTCTGAATTTGAAGGGGCCACGGATAAGCCAAGAAAGGTCTGCCACTTTGTATGGTGGAAATTAATGTCCAGATTGGGAAGTTAGAAGGTTTCACACATCTCACTGTAATGAGCATTCCAAGACAACACAAGGTGAAGAGTGTACTCATTACATACAAGGAGAAAGTAAAAGGCATTGTGTAGGACTCGAATCATCAGATTTCTTTAGTCCCCATTGTAATTTTCATGCAAGGCTGGTGGGGATTTCAAGATGTGGGTATACGCCCAAGCCATTTGAATAGATATAATTGTGTTGATAGCCTATCGCTACCAGAGTTTATTTTATCTTTTGGAAACGTTACAATGCTCATGAATTTAGACTTAGCAGGCAAGGATCATCAAATCGTTGTTAGAGATCAGGCATGGGAACACTTACCTGATTTGTGTCCTGGTTAAGGGGTTCGTAACACTTGTGAGAGTCCCTTGACTGGGGGTTATGGGTCCCTGATGTAATCCAAAAGAAGTCCATAGGTAGCCATGAGGTAGATTGTAAGTAAGAGGTTTATTCAGCTTAGTTACAGGATGGCAAGTAGGATAGTGGGTTCAGCAGTCCAGCCCCACCAGGAGCAGCATCCTTGCTGCTCAACCCACACACTCCAACTGCCTCTTCCTCAACTCCACCAGGCACTCCAGCATTCCACTACCTCATCAGACATTCTAACATTCCACACACATCACATTCACACTCGCTGAGCAGCAGGGAACAGGTAGCTAAGGGGAAGGATGCAAAGCAACAATACACGTTACAACAGTCCCCTGGGGAGGGAGGACACAAAGGGAACTGGTAACAGAATGGTGGGGCAGCAGCTGCAGCAGGAAAGGCTGGTATGCAGTGGAAAGCAGCCTTGATCTTTGACACAAACTCAAAATGGCAGTTCCTATAAGGAAACTAGTATGGACTCTGTAACGAGGTAAATGACCACACTAACTTCCAGATTCAGGTGAGTAAGAGAAATATACTGTACTCAACATTCTATGTTCTCTAGTCTATTCCCTACATTCTATATTCTATCCTCGATAAGCATGTACAACACATCACACACTCCCAGTCCAACAGCTCAGCTAAAGTGAGTTACCTAATTGTGTTTCCTATAAAAGATTTCTGAGAAAAGGAAAATTGCCTTACAGTGCTTGATGCAGTGCTGTGTATGTCTTTCTGGACCTCGTGACCTCTGTAAGTACAGGCCCTGTTCTCTGACCTCGAGTGCTAGCCCTTGCATTTTCTTTTGAGATATATTATTCTGTTATTTTTTGGATTAAAATTTCTAATATAACGGGCCTTGCACTTGGACTACAAGCATTTCATTCAGAGGTCTTAGCACTCCTAGGCAGGTGGGTGTTGCTATATATCTCTCTAAAGACTCTAACAATCTTCATTCTCTGCCAATTTAGATTCTGTGTATGCTGGTGTTGACCCGTGGATGAACTTCTTGCCCCAGGTGCCACTACCCAGTGGTGTAGCTAGACCTTTTGCTGCCCGTGGCGGTCAGGGCATTTGCCACTCCGCTACCGCCGCAGGTGAGAGCAGGGGGGGAGTGGCGATAGCCCCCCTGTGTTTGCCACCCAGTGACGACCGCAGGTAAGAGCTGGGGGGAGGCCGACGTCCCCACCCAAATCTCATGCCGCCCAGGGCAGAACGCCCCCCCACACCCCTATGCTATGTCACTGCCACTAGCTCTTTAATATCATCCCATGTTTACTATTCTTAGTATGGATTTGGGAAGATGAGACTGGTCTGGGGTGGTTGTGCCTTATCAATTGGTTCTGCTCCAGAGCTGTCTGTAACCCGATCAGATACCCAACAAGTATACTGGATTAATTACACCTGAAGTCGCTTCCAACAAAAAATACAAAAATAATTCTGTTTAGATCAGTAACAGTGGCAGTGGTATTCCAATGGAAAACAAATAATCCACTTAGATACCAAGAAGGGTCCATGGCTTTCCACAATGACATCTGAAGGTCAGGCTCTAAACAAACACAATAAGATTTTGAAACGTGTTGTCCGTCTTACAAAAAGACATGGGTCAACATTGAGAGTCCTAATATATCAATTTGGGCAATGTGAAGTGGAGTATTTTTGCGCGCACAATTTTACCCAAGTGAATGTAATGACGAGACTTCAGGTTATATTAGAAGTAAATGTATTCACAAGAACAGGCGAGAGCCAGGCAGCACGGCTTCCAGTCCACGGAGCAAGTCATAACTGACTCCTGGACTGGAACGGCGTGAGAGAATGCAACAGGCATTCTATGCCTCGCTCACAGAACATACAATAACAATTATCTTGTAAATGCAACATAACAGTGAATTGGACCTAAAAGTAAGAAGAAACCATACAGAGCATTCTGGGCCCTATTGATAGTGAACAACTGCAATCGTTCTTTGGCCTTTTCAAAATGTGTGAAGAATTCTGCTGACAAATCTAAATTGCTTAAGGTCTTACTTAAGAAACTGAGTTGGTCTTTTGACTTGGTAAAGAAAGAAATCACATATGGGCCTTTCTTGAAATGTATTATTTATATTGATGCCCGAGGTTATGTACTTGGGCCAGTGTTATCACCGAAACATTTGGACAGAGTGGGAAATATTTTCTTTCATCTCAGTCATGGAACACTATAGTTCTTTCCAATGGGTCACAAAAGTTATATTCAAGACTGATCATTAGTAAATGAGAAAATATTTGCTTCCCGAGGGGAGGGCTTTGACAGAAAGAGTAGCTCACCTAACTGACACATTGCCACTGTACCAGTGACTCATAGAATGTCTACTTAGGGCTAAATTACGAGAATTTGGCAGGGCGGTGGCACAGCAGTGAAAACCGCAGAGCCACTGCTCCGCCAAAGCTCGCACTGCTCGCCTGCCAGATTATGACTTATTCGTAGTCTGGCACGCAGGCGGCGTGGCGGTTCCCATTATGGTGCCCTTTAAAAGGCGTCGGTGTCTTTTAAAAAGGCACCGCAATGGGAACACCTCACAAGGTTCCTGCACGGCATGGACTCGTAAGTCCATGCCATGCAGTAACCTATGTGCATGCACACAGGGGGGCACAAGTTATGCCCCCCTGTGTGCATTCACATATGTCCGAGGCACAGGGGTGCCCTGTAGGGCCCCCTTTGATTCCTCTCTGCCAGTCTTTTCATGGTGGTGGAACCACCATGGAAAGCCTGGCAGAGCAGAAACTCGTAATATGCTTGGCGGGACCGTAGCAGTCCCACCAAGCATATTGCGGCCTCAGACCGCCACTCTTACGCCAGAGAACGGTGATCCCCTGGCAGAGCCGGCGGTCCTAGTGCGGTCCGACTGCCCGAGTCGTAATTGGGCGGTCAGACCGCGAGTGCAGTGGTGGCTGGATCCTCCACCACCGCGCCACCACGAGTCTGGCGGTCTGGTGACCGCCAGACTCATAATCTGGCCCTTAGTGAGGAAGATGTACAGGCGAATTGCATGCTGAGTTTGCCTTTAGAAAGTGAGGGTGAGAGTAAGGATGATGATTAGACCTTTGAGTTGACACGTCCATGGCAGGAAAGAGCGCTTACAGCAGACATTGCTTTCTGTGATGGTGTTTCTGAAGAGCAGTGGACATCTGAAGTGGCGCAGGATGAAGTAATGAAATGTGGCGAGCAGTCTCTATTTAAAGAACAGCCGGGAGAGAGAAATTATGTGAAGAGTCACAGTCTTTATTTAAGGTGAGAGGAGAATTAGCCTGAGAAGAGGAAGATCTGGAAAGAGGGTAAGATTGTTCCTCGGGCCTACATGTGACACAGGATCATGTTTTTAGGACATGAAGGCCATTTATGTTAAGTTATAATACGTTACAATATGTTACAAAATGTTGTATATCCTCTTGTGAAATGTGCTATCATTTGCAGTAGCCTGTTGGTGTTGATGCCTTCTAACATCACAACTGATAATTAGCACAGGGAAGAGCAACACTACAAAACATTATCTGGGTGTCAGTAAATTGGACAGAAAGGTGTATTTCTCATTCCTAAAAACTTTCAAACAATTACATTTTTTGAAGCTAATAGGGACTACATTCCACGAGCTAGTGTCAAAGCTTTTTCTAAATGTGCAATTTTTGTGACAAATTATTTCTGAATACTATTGATTTTTTTGACGAATATAGTCGTAACTGGTGAATTATTAATGTTGCACTTTATATTATTTTATTTAGAGGTTTAGAAGTGAGTTTATTAATGTGGTTTAGCTGTGCCATCATTTTGCAGAGGCACCCTTTCTTTAATATGGATACTGTTTTGGTGTTCTGTTCATCTTTCTCCTGCTCACTAGCCCTCCCAATCAATGTCCCCATACTGTCTTCTCTCTCCAGTCTTCACACAGCACAGGACATTATGAAGCAATCAGTTATTTTCCTTAGAGAGCATGTATTTTATTAATGAAACTTTCTTCACGTACTGAATGTATCATTCTGAATGACACTTCTGCTGGAAGTTCCGATGTAGGCTGCTAGCATACAATAATGTATAAGTCTTTGCTTGATAATGTTTCATGTTGTGTTGTACTTCTCTGGACTGTGCTGTTGTTGTGGAAGCTATTTTCCTTTACCTTAGAAGTGGGTTAATGTTTTTCATGACGATCTCTATTCTGATTTGCTCAATAAGTGTTATCATTAGTCATGCCGCGGTGAATTGCTGTTTTTGCTTATTAACTATTCATAAAATGTGCATAAAAAGTCCTAGTTTTGGGGGTGAGTTGGAGACTTTTTTTTTCCTCACAGGACTCTGTCCGATTATTTTGATGACTGCTTTTTCCTCCTAGGTACTCTGTTAATTTATTGAGAGACTTCTCTGTCCATTAGAGATGCTGTCTTTATGACTTTTTGCTGTCTGTTGGGAGTAGAATAATTCTGATTTCTGACTATGTACTCTATCTCTGAGCCTTCATGGCATATATTTTGCATTTCTCTGTAATGCCTATTTTGAGGTTTAAAAAAAAAAAAAAAAACTCTTTCACTTTTCCTATCATTTAGAACTTAGTGAATGGGTGGACCCATTTACTGTTTTTATTACTCTGCTAAGTACATTTTTTGGGGTCTGATGTTGTTAGACCTGTCATCTTAAGGGTGGTCTTCCCCCAATCTTTTTGCCTGCTTACCTCCTCTTTTGCAGATTCTTTTTGTTGGCTTCGGACTCTAAGCACTTTACGACTGCTGACCAATGCTAAAGTGCATGTGCTTCTCCCCTAAACAAGGTAACATTGGTGTGTACACAATTGGCATATTTACTTTACTTGTAAGTCCTTTGTAAAGTGGTATACCTTATACCCAGGGCCTGTAATTTAAATGTTACTAGTGGGCCTGCAGCTCTGGTTGTGCCACCCACTCAAGTAGCCTTTCATACATGCCATTGCAGGGCCTGTGTGTGCAGTTTACTGTCACTTTGACTTGGCATTTAAAACCCATGGCTAAGCCCTAAACGCCCATTTTATTACATATAACTCACCCCTAAGGTAGGCCCAAGGTAGCCCATAGGGCAGGGTGCTGTGTAAGTAAAAGGTAGGACATGTACTTTTAAGTTTTGCATGTCCTGGTAGTGACAAACATCTAAATACGTTTTTCGCTACTGTGAGGTCTACTCCTCTCGTTGGCTAACATTGGGAATTTCTTAATACACTTTAAAGCAGTAATTACTGATCAGAAAGGAGTAGCTGCATCATGTTTTATATCTTTGGAATGATCATGATAAATCCTCTTTAATGATAAAGTTGGATTTAACATTACTATTTTAGAAATGCCACTTTTAAAAAGTGGACATTTCTCTTCTCCTACTGCTCTGTGTGCCTGCAGCCTGTCTCCAATACATGTCTGTGGTGGGTGACAGTTACACTTTGTGCATTCCCTCTAGACAGCCACAAATACAGGTAGGGTAGGTGTGACCGAGAACTCATCTGCATTTATCTGCATTCCAATAGCTCTTCCTGGGCAGGAAGGGGGGAGCTGACACACCTGAATAGACATGTCCTGTTTCCTATACAGAGGGCTGATTACCCCCTACTGATAGTCTGGAGCTAGGGCTGGGAAGAAAGGGCCTGTATGCACTTCAAAGACCCTTCTTTGAAGACACCCCCACTTCAAAGGCACAACTGGGCATAAGTACTGGGCCTCTGACCCTACCAAGACAGTACACTACTGAACATGTGAAGAACTCTGGCAGGAGTAAAGGCTGCTGTGCTACAAAGATTGCCATTCTGCTTCACTGATGCTCTGGAAGAACTGCTTTTGTGTTTTGCTGTGTGCCCTGCTGCATGCTGATCTCTGCCGTGCTGAGGAAAAGGACTGGCCCCATCTCACTTGAATCCAGAGTGACTCCAAGGGCTTGCTGGCTTGCCCCCTGTTCTGAAGTCTCACGGCCATCAAAGACTTCCTTCAAACCTGCCACAGTCCCTGGACTCTGCTATCTGTGAGCCCTGCCCTGCCAAGTGGTGCCAATCCAGTCCTGGACCCTTGAAAGGTGATTTCTGCTGTCTGATCCATCAAAACTGATGTGGCTGCCGCTCATGCGTGGCTTGACACCGACGGACTGTGCGGTTTGACGATGCATAGCCTGCATAGCAAAGGGGTTTATCGACAAAGTCTTCATCTGTGAGTCCTGCCCTACCAAGTTGTGCCAATACCGTCCTGGGCCCTTGAAAGGTGATTTCTGCTGTGCTGATCCATCAAAACTGACGTCGACACCCCTTGATGACATTGCTTTGATGGACTACGGCAGTGGTTCCCAAACTTTTTCGACCCACGGCTCCCTTGACCTATTGGCCGTTGGCCACGGCTCCCCATTATTTTACTTTTTTTTGTGGGTGAAGGAATGTAAGCCCAGCTTTGGGACTACTTCCATTTTTCACCCTGAAAATAATTGGGATGGAGCAGATGGAGGTATTATAATCATAGATGTAACAAAATAAAAATATGACAGCTGTTTAATGAAAAACTTGAATTGGTTAAGTAAGCCAGAAACAATCATTTGAGGTCGGCATTTGGAATTTTTAAAAACTATCTTTTGTTTTAAAAATTTTCCTCTAGAGGGGCTCATTCTATGGAGCCAAGTGGAACAGGTGATGGGCGGGGGACGAATTAAATATTTCTCATTTACACCTTGCGCAAGATTGCGTTAATTTGCCAATCCATCCAGCAGCAGTAGAGTGAATGTAGAGTAGTATAGTTATCAAATTATTTGTCATCCAGTTCAATGCAAGCATTCAATTGGACATGAATAGATCTACCCAAAAAGCCAATGGATGAACACTCCACTGGTCAGAGCCAAGACACGACATGACACCTTTGTGCAATGCCTCAAGCGCACTAAAGATCCCAAACTAGCTTTATGTTAGTAATGATGAAATGTTATTTTGTAAGAAAAAGATCACACTCCATAATTTTCATCAGAAACATGTTAAGTAAAGGTGCCTAAAATGTGTGTTGCTCTACAGTTCTGAACTCCACTGAGACAACCAGCACAAGACCTACATTTCCTATGGGGCGCTTTATGACAACCTGCATGCTGGAGGTGGATGCTCAGTGTCTGACGACAGACTGGGCCAAGAAAGAGAATCCACAAAGTTAATTTGTCACCGAGATATATATGGAGTAAGAAATAAATTGAGTGCCATCAAGTCAAAGTACAAATGACAGCGTGCGTTACAGATACTTGGAGAATGGTCGAATCACTGGTTCCTGGAGAAAGTAACTGCATCTGACCCCTTTGGGTTGATAGTTCAATTTGGACACAGGTCACTATTCATTTACATCAGTCAGAAGTGGTACAGTACTCGGTGGTCTGTGTACAGTGCACAAAAGCACAAGTGGCAAAACTTGGCACTCTCAGAAGAGAGGGCAAGAGACTGAGCAAAGAGCATTTGCCTCTCAAAAAGCTATTAACTTTATGGGGTGTTTATTTCCATTGGCTCTGAACAGAGCAATTTTTAAAAGCTACAAAAACCACACCAAAGTTCACATAGTGCCAAGAAGTAACTCAGTTCCCTGAGTGTGCTGTACATACAGCCCACTCAGAGTTAGCATCCACCTAAAGAGCTGTAGCTTTAGGCTCGCCGGCCCAATGCTTCTAAAGTTCACACCAGCTGAAAGTCGTTTTGGCAAACAGCATTCTGTCCACTACACAGCTCCAGGCCCTGCTGTTCATGTACAATCCTTGGGACAATTAGGAGCTTAGCAGGGAAGTGTCTGTTCTTTTGTGCAGTTTATCATACCCGACTCCCCCTCAACATGCACAGCTACCAATTAAAACACTGATACCAACTCTGGTGGGAATGACTTGACAATGATGTTAAGATAAAATCACCTTAATTGGTGCGTGTCATAGTGCGTGCATCACACCCCGAATTTGTGATACATGCTGAGACGTTTGTTGGAATCTCTCATCCACCCTCACCCCAGGCCTTCAAATGCCCCCCTTGGCCCACGAGGCCTGCATGCAACATTTAGTAGCCCGATTGGCTCCTGCAAGACACAGCCCTCTACTGACGGCAGACAGAAACACTTTCACTCAGCCATCAACAAAAATCAGGAATTTGTGTGCAGCTGGAGTTAAAATGACTAACAAACAGCAGCAGTAATCTGTGCGTGTGAGTGATGCAACCATTCTACTTTCTATTGGTGTCTATTTAAGGCAGTTGGTTTCTTGTTGCGAGGTAAAAAACATAACAAATATTTTGCCGTGAAATGCTCCTTACCAATGTGCTGCAGCTTCTGCCTCAGAGTTCAAGCAGCCTTTCACACTGGTGCATTCGTTGGCATCTCAGCACGCCCGGGCTGATGGGAACTGTAATTTGAGCTTAAAGTTTACCCGAGACTTTGACTTAGAGGACATACATTACTAATATTTACAGCATCTGTTCGCGGCGCCCCTGTTTAGTTTTGAAGGCGCACCAGGGTGCCGCGTCGCACAGATTGGGAACCTCTGGACTACGGAGATGGACACCGACAGACTGTGTGGCTCAATGCCAACGGGATGCGCGGCTCGATGATGACACATAGTCTGTATCGTAAAGGGGTTAATCAACGAAGCCTTCATCAATTGCGCGGATCAGAACCAACACCTACTCTGCATCCACGGGATCACCAAGGATGCCTCGCCTCCTCTGTGACTCGCATTGTGTCTTCGAAATCGACACTTCGTCCATCCAAGGTACTTTTTCAGCGGGACCAGCTTGAGTCCTGTGGCCGGCCTGCCCTCCATTGTGGTCGTGGTGCGAATTTTGTATTTACCCCAGTATAGCACAACAAGATGTCCCCGGTTGGCACTTTATGACTCTAAGCACTATACTTTGATTTAACCTTTAAAAATTCATAACTCCGCTTCTACTTATTGGATTTTCGCTGATTTGGTCTTAATCTAGTCATAAAATTATTGTCTATTTTTCTAACCCTTTGTGGAGTATTTGTGTGGTGTTTTCATTGTGTAACTGTGTGTGCGTGTTGCACAAATACTTTACACATTGCCTCTTTAGATAAGCCTCACTGCTGTGTGCCAAGCTACCAGGGAGTGAGCACAGGTTATCTTTCAGTGTATATCTAGTTTACCCTAACTAGAGTGGTATTTCCTGCTTGTACAGGGTGAATACTCTGACAACAAGAAACCCCATTTCTTTTTTTTAAACAGATTTTATTGATTGTTTTTTTTTTAAAGACATACGGCCAACCGGCCCACAATTCGTGAAACAACAAATGTATGTAAAAAAAACTCTAGACATGTTACTCCATGTCGGGCCTGCCATGTCCCACCCTACTCCTGAAACCGGCATATTTCGTCATTTATATCATGCCTTGTGGGACAGACAAGCTCCAGAACTATACCCCTGTAGTCTGCCCATACTTGCCACACCTTCATGTGTTTCTGTGGACATCCCCGGGCTTTGTGTACTGCCACTTCCAGACCCATCAATGGTCTAGACCATTCTTCAAGGTCACCAAAGACAGAGGAACCAGTGCCTTCCAGCCCCCCGCTATGTCCCGCCATGCCAGAGTCAAGCTAAGGAAGAGCAGAGACAGGTTGTATCGATTGCCTCCCAGCGTGTCAGAGATATGAAGAAGGATCAGTTTTGGGTCCATTGGGATTGATCAGCTTAGAACCTCACCCAAACATGATGTCGCACCTTTCCAGAAGCAGAGTGATGCAGGACAGCCCCATACTGTATGTAGAAATGCGCCTTCATCCACCTTACACCTGAGACAAGTCAGGGAGCCAAACACCCCCATCCTCCACAGTCGATGACGCGTATAGTACACCCTGCGTAAGTACTTACGCTGTATTAGTCGGAGCCGGGCTACGATGGCTGCATTCCTAGGCGCACCCAGGGCCTGCGTCCAGTCGTCATTTTCCAACACTCCTGCATCAGCCTCCCATGCCTGTCAGAGAGCTGCAAAGGCATCTGGGTGGTTGGAGATGAGTGTCTGGTAGATTTGTGTATTCTTACGGTCACCCACATCGCCCATAAGGGATTAAATTCGGGGAGGTCTAAGATGTACGGGGTAAATGCGTGGCGGAGCTGCAACTAGTGATGAAACTGGCTTTAGTGGAGTGGGTAATCTGTTTGCAGGGTCTGAAATGATTGAGGACCATCCCACTCAAGCTGTCACCCAGTGTAGAGATGCCCATCAGATCCCACTTTTGAAAGCCCTCAAGTGTGGCCACCTGAGACAGCTAACGGCTATTGCACAGTGGTGTCCATTGTGTTGATCCAGCGCTTACAATAAAAATATTTTCTCCTACTATGTTTTTTGGGTCATCCAGGTGCAATTATTTCTCTAACATACACACACTATATCCATATGACGGTGGGGCCCATAACACCGCATATACATTCACTTACTCATTTATTTCCCTGGATTTTCCTCCGACATGAAACCTAGGAGAAAAACGCTTTGCTGGAAGGAGACGGGATACCTCTTTTATAAAGACACAATAATTCTCATTTGCTTTTAAGGTATTCCGCTCATTGGTCGATGGACCAACTAGTAGGAATCAGTTGATGGTGATTAAGACCAGCTCAATCACAATGAACTCTTTTACCAAAACATTATTAATCATTATGCTAAAGAAAATCACTGAGTCATTGGTTTAAAGAATAATAAAGTTTATATAAAGTTTTGAATGCAGAAAATTCAGGATTAATTTATTATTCAGATCATTGCGTTTATCATTTTTATAAGAATAATTGCAAATTGCATGTCACTTTTATTAGATCGAAAATGAAGTTATCATCTGAAGACTCTATAGATCAACCTATCTATTTCTCGGGGAAATCCTAATAATTCTAATATAAATCTTGTCAAATGCTAGTTCTCCTAAAGCGGCATTTCATACTCAACTGGAAAAGGAAAATAACAGCAGCAGAACAGCTCGTCAGCATCAGCAACCGCAAACTCTCCCATCTACAGCATCTAACTTCTTCAGCATCTCCCGCAGCATCCCGCAGCATTCTAACCCCTCCCACCAAGAGTAGGTCTTCTTATACCCTAATTCTAGCTTACAGCATAAAATGTTTCTTCTTACATGGCGCGATTCATTCTCATTGGTCCAAAACTCAGGTCCCTATACATTCTAATCAAGCTTCCTGGTCTTAACTAGTTCCGTGAGGAATGTCCATGCAAGCATCGTTTCTGACAGTTCATGCACTCGCTCATCCGTTTCGATCAGTCCAAATTGTTTCTTTTTCTGCAACAATTGTATAATAATGTTCTTTCTATTGATTCAACCAGGCTTCTCACGCTTCTTGCTGATCATCTTGGCACACATCTGCTCAGAAGGGTCACAGCAGCCTTGACCATACTTTCATCCTAGCCTCTCGGCATCAGCACTTGATCATCTCTCTGCAACAGCCTCTCTCCTCTATCACGTGGTCGCATCCGCTCCTGCGCACTCTAACAACTCGCGGCCATTTTATATTGCTGCTCAGCAGGCCTAAGCGCACTATTTCTAAAGAAAACAAAATGTTATTAAAACAATGAAATATAAACCCTTTCGTTTCCCTCCCGTCTTTCTACGTACCCCAATTAGGTATTACCTAGCAAAAGCAACATATAAAGCTGTCCCTTACTTACCATCGCTTTATTTTGCAACCACACGTTTTTATTTAAAGCACGAAAACATGCATTTTATTATCATTTTAGTACGCAAAATATTATGTTATATTAGAAACGTAAACAACTATTAGTTCATTACTTTGCACATAAAACTGCGTGTTATCCTTTTCCCAGACATACATTGTTGGTTAATTACTTGAACGAACATGTTTATTATTTTTATACGAAAATATTAGGAGGTTAAAATTTTTATATTTACCCTGCTCCATCAACTCCCCCTTTGGTGATTTTTAACATCACCACACAAACCCAAGTTATACAATTTTCTCAGACAGCATATATCTTTTATCCATTTGCTTTTGTTAGTTTTATACTTCTGTATCGCTTTCAACTTGTCTCTTTGTCTTTTTGTACAGGTTCTCTTTTATTTCTTCTAATTCTATTTCACCTATTTCTCTCTCTCTCTCTTTGTTTATCATATTTTCTTTTTCTAACTTTTTCTGCTTTCTTCATCTCTTTATACATGTTACTGCAAGCTTCAATACTAATATTATTATTATTATCATGGTTGCTATTATTATTACTTTCCCTATTATTAATCTACTCATTCTTGTTAACCAATTCGTTACAGAAGAAAACCCTTTACCAAGTTTTCCCCAAACACTTTCAACCTCCAGTGGTACTAGTTCTTTGTGAAAATTTGTAATATTTGTTATATACTTCTGTATATTTTCGCTTTTATCAGGAATGTAAGTGCAACAATGTTGGACTTTCAGCATTCCACAGACTCCGCCCTCTTTTGCCAAAAGAATGTCAAGGGCAAGACGATTTTGCATCACCATAGCTCTCATAGCAACCATTTCGGTATTTACCATTAAGAACCCTCCAGCAGTATCTGTAGATAAACGATCTACTACTGTGGATAATTTCCGAATTCGGAATGCATTCAAAGATATTCCCACTGCTGGTATCAATGCACCAAAAATATCACCTATTATTTCTGAAAAACTTTCCCTTTTTCTACGTGTAAAGGTATTTATCATTTTGTGTGTTCCTTTTTCTTTTCTATCCACATGAAAAATCTTTCGAAAGACCAGGCCTAAATAACATGATCCATACCAATGGTCCGGCAACCTATAATAAGCCCTATTCCCACAAACATAATAAATCCCTGGAAATATTGGATCTTTTCCCCCTTTGAATCCCCATCCACCTATAATTAGGTAATTGTCATAGCAATTACTGGAACCCACAAAATAATTGTCATATCTTGTCTTATTTCTTCTAATGCACAACCTTCCCTGTTGGGGCCAATCCAGAGTCATAGCTGCATTTATCTTTTTCTTGTCATGATGGTCTTCCTCAAACGCCCAGAGAGGTGTTTTTGTCTCTTCAATTACTTTTCTTTCAAATTTCACTCTTCTTTCCTCGATCATTTCTAGAAATACTTTTTCTTCCTTCTTTAACTCACAGGTAAGGTTGTACCTAAATATATTATCTAATGTTAAAATCTTATCTTCTAAGAAATATTCACCCAAAATCTTTCCCTCTTTTATTTTATTAAGCTCGGGAACTACAGAAACCTTTGCAAAAATCCTATCTACATCAGTGTAATAATATTCTAATCTGCCTGTTTTATAAAATAAGCTTGCTAATACACTACATGTTATTCCATACGTCAAAGGGAGGTGATGATAAGTCACACCCTCTGCTACAGATGAAGGCAACTGCATACAAACATAACAATCCCTTACATCCATTGTTTCTACATACTCATAGAGTAATTTAGTAAACACATTCTTTGAAAAGTCTGTTATTGATTTATCCTTATGTAATTCTGCACTACTCCTTAAAATAATTGGCTTTGAGTGTTAGCTCCTTTTTCTTTCTCAGTGTTATTAGATTTTTCCCCTACAGCTAAACTAATTGGAATAGTTATTGATAAAACGACCCATACTGTTATCAATAATCCTGTACAAAAACAGCACATTTTGCACCATCTTTTTAAAAACTCACATTTACATTTTCTATCTCTAATATTCTCCATTTTGTACTTGTTTTCTAGAAAATTGTGTCACTACACCTCAGAAATGACTTGCTTGCCACTCTGTACTTTCAGAATGTTGTCTTTGCTTGGTTCTTTCTTCAATTCTTTCTCAGAATTCTTTCCTTGTCACATCCGGTAAACTTTGTCAGTTCAGTGTTTTTGTCAAATCCGGTAAACTATCTACAGTGTCAAATCCGGTAAACTATCTACAGCAACCACTTCAGGTTTGTTTCTTCAGGTTTGTTGCACTTCACTTTCTCCTATCAGGTTTCTTTGTTCTGGGTTCTTGTGAGTGTTCAATTCTTCTTTGTAGCTAGTCAGAGCACGATACAACCATTCAGGTGATCTGTACTTCTGATTCACTTTCTTTATTCTTTTTGTTTTCTGCAAGTGTTTACCACCTTGTTTTCCTTGCTCCTTTTGACTTATTTCATTCACTTGTTCAGCACTTTTTCCATCCAATTTTACTATTCTGTATCTTAATCTTCTTACTTCGTTGGGCCAATTGTCTCCTTTTCTCAGCCTTTTTGCTTCACTCCCTTTTTCCTCTCTTTCTGTTTTCCAATTTCTTTTTCTTGTCTCTAGTTTCTCATTTCTTTATTCTCCACTTTCTTCCGATTCTGTTCCAATCTTTTCGTTATTTCCTCTTATTTTGAAACTAATTATTTCGCTTTCAGCTACTTGTGGTTCTTTTCTTATCTTCCTTCGTTCACCTACTTCTGTCCCTCCTCGAGGTTCTTCCGGTTTTGTGTCAGTTTCTCTATCTGCTTCTAAATTTCTCTGTTCTTGTGTTTGACTATCTGTCCCTACTGCTCCTCGGGGCTTTTCCGATTTTTCTAACTTTTGGTCTGAAACTCTCCCTTCTTCATCTATTAATATTATCTTCGAAGGAATTCTACCACCACTTGTACTTGGTTGTTCACTGTCACTGTTTTCTGGCTCAGTTTCTTCTCTTATGCTTTCAAAATTCCACTTTGTCTTTATAATTTCTTCTCCTGACTGTTCTGTATCAGATTCTGAACTGGTATCAGATATTTCCAGATGTCGACTTACAGGTCGATCTTCAAATTCTGGAACTTCAGCTATTTCCTCTATTTCTTCTTCTTCTTCTATCGTTTCACTTGTAGTTGGGTCTCCCAGATGTCGACTTACAGGTCGATCTTCAAGTTCTGGCACCCTTTTTGTCTCCTCTTCTCTTTCTGATGCTGAACTGTTGTCTATTATTTCCAGATGTCGACTAACAGGTCGATCTTTAGGTTCTGGAACTCTGATGGTGTGGCTGGCATGAACCCAGTGTTTCACTCCTGCACACTTAACTGCTGTGGTCATCACTAGGATCACTTGTCGTGGTTCGTCCCAGCGAGGAACCAAACAATTTCTTCTCCGGTGCACTTTTATTCGAACCCAATCTCCTGGATTCAAGTCGTGTGCTGGTTTTCTTTCAAGAGTGGTCGCATCCGGTCCAACCTGATGAAACACAGAACGCACCACATCAGCCAATCCTGTGCAATAATCCAGTTCTAGATCATCAGTTATAGTCAGTAGCTTGTTGACAGGTACTTGGGCTTGTCTCATTGCTCGTCCCATGATTATCTCATGTGGACTGAGTCCAGTCTTCCTTTCCGGAATACTTCTGATTGTCATCAGAACCAATGGCAAAGCATCTGGCCATTTCAGTCCTGTAGCTTGACACATTTTTCCTAACCTGTTCTTGATTGTTCCATTTACTTGCTCTACTATTCCAGAAGCCTCTGGTCTGTATGCACAATGCAGTTTTTGTTTAATAATAAGGGCTTCACAAATCAGTTTAACTAATTCATTTTGGAAATGTGTTCCTCTATCTGTTTCAATCGTGACTGGAAAACCATACCTCGGAATGAATTCTCGCAGCAAAAGTTTTGCTACGGTGATACTGTCATTCCTTCGTGTTGGATATGCCTCCACCCAACGGGAAAACAAACAGACGACCACTAAAACATACCTCAATCTGCTGCAAGGTGGCATTTCTATGAAATCCATCTGCATTCTGGTAAAAGGACCCCCTTCTCGTCCTATTCTTCCTAGACTCACTACTGTCTTCCTTCCTGGATTTAACTGTTGACAAATCAGACATCTTTGACAAAGACTCTCAGCTATGGCTCTGAATTTTGGATTGTACCATGTTTGTCTAAAAAGTCTGATCATTGAATCTCTCCCAATATGGGCTTGCCCATGGTACATCCGTGCCATGTCAGAAATCATGCTATCAGGCATAACTGGTCTCTCATCCCTGTAAACCCATACATCAGTTTCTTCATGTTTCCTAGATCCTGCTTTTAGCCATGTATCTTTTTCTTCATCTTCTGCAGCCTCTTGTAACTGTCTTACCTCATCCCATGTTTCAATTGAGTTAGTAAAAAGCAATGGACAAGAAATATGCTCTCTCTCGCGGCATTTGTTTATAGAGACCTCATTCTTTGCACAGTACTGTGCCATTTCGTCAGCATATTTGTTGCCAACAGTAATGTAGTCTTCCCCATTTTTATGTGCATTGCACTTCACTACAGCAATCTCTTTAGGCAGCTGTATCGCCTCAAGCAACCTTTTCACAAAATCTCCATTCCTTATGGGTGTCCCTGCAGACGTCAAGAAACCCCTTTGTGACCAAATCTGACCAAAGTCATGTACGACCCCGAAGCCGTACTGACTGTCAGTCATAATCGTAACCCGTACATTTCTTCCCAACTTACATGCTTGAATCAGAGCTACTAATTCTGCAACTTGGGCAGACCGTACACCTTTCAGACAAGATGCTTCCAAAACAGTTGCTACTGTGCAAACTGCATATGCTGCACTTAGAACTCCATCACTCGTTCTCAAACATGAGCCATCCACAAACAGAATATAATCTGATTCTTTTAAGGGCTCCTCTCGGATGTCAGCTCTTGGTTTAGTACAGTATTCGAGCACATTCAGACAATCGTGATCTACTTCATCCATTTCAATCACATTCTCTTCATCTGGCAATGATGTTGAAGGATTCACATTCATACATCTGTCAATGGTCACATTATCTGCACTCAAAATTACCTTTTCATACCTAGTCAGCCGACTATGTGTCATGTATTGTGTTTTTGTTCTTGTCAAAAGAATTTCCACAGAATGGGGAACATACACTCTCAATGGATACCCCATCACTATGCCTTCACTCTGTTCCAGACTCACACAAGTAGCAGCAACCGCTTTCAAACATCCAGGCAACGCTCTGGCTACAGGGTCTAACACAGCAGAAAAATATGCAATTGGTCTTTTCATAGTTCCATGTCTCTGCACCAAAACTGAAAATGCACATCCATCTCTTTCACTGCAAAACAGCTCAAAATCTTTCTCATAGTCAGGCATTCCTAATGCTGGAGCCTCACACAGTTTCTTTTTCAGCTCTTTGAATGCTTTCATTTCTTCATCATTCATTTCAAAAGGATCTTTAACATCCTTCTTTGTCAGTTTCTGCAATGGTTTAGCAATTAGTGAAAAACCGCTTATCCATTGTCGACAATATCCAACCATTCCCAAAAACATTCTTACCTCTCTTTGTGTCATTGGAGCTCTCATTCCTTGAATCATTTGTATTCTCTCTGTCGTTACCTTTCGTACTCCTTTCTCAATTTTATGCCCTAAATACTGGACTTCTTGTTTACAAAACTGTAATTTTGAAGGGGACACTTTATGTCCTCTTTTTGCTAAATGATTCAGCAAAGCAATCGTGTCATTGACACAGGCTTCTTTCGTTTTTGATGCCACCAGTAGGTCATCAATATACTGAACCATTACTGACTTTTCTGGCATTCTTAAGTCTTCCAATGATTTCTTTAAGATCTGATTAAAGATTGAGGGACTCTCTGTATACCCTTGAGGAATTCGGCACCATGCCAAAATACGCTCTCCAAACCTAAACGCAAATATTGGCTGGCTATCTGGATGTAATGGAATAGAGAAAATGCATGACATAAATCAATCACAGTGTACCACTCTGCTTCGCGTGGAATCTGGTATAGAATCACGGCAGGGTTTGGTACTATTGGGCAACAAGGTACAACAATTTTGTTTACCTTTCTTAAATCCTGTACGATTCTATATGTTCCATTTGGCTTTTTCAGTCCCATTATTGGCGAATTACATGGACTGCTCATGATTTCTTTTAGAATTCCTTGTTCAATCATTTTATTTATTACTGGCGTTATTCCTTCAATTATTTCTGGAGTCAATTTATACTGAGGCGTATTTGGGTAACTTGTTCCTTCTTTTACGGAAATTTTTACGGGATCTATTCCTTTCATTAATCCTACATCTTCTCCTGTCAAGTCCCATACTTCTTCTTTTACTGTCCCTTTCAACTCAATTGGGATTTTCTCTGCATCAAATACGGGAAACAAATGATTTACTTCTGGTTCCAAATTTACCATTGTCATTTTGTACAGCACATCCTCATCTGGAGTCTGAAATGCAATTCCGTCTGGAGTACAATAAATTGTGCAGTTCATCTTGCACAATAAATCGCGTCCTAAAAGATTAACGGGACTACAATCACACACCACAAATCAGTGCATTTCATTAAATGGACCAATTTTCACCTTTACTAATCTAGTAAGAGGTGTTTCAATTTGCTGATTGGAAACTCCAAACACTTGTATATGTTCACCTGAGAGAGGAAGATTTGGAATTTCCACTGACCTAACAGTAGAACGGGTAGCTCCAGTGTCAACAAGGAATGTTATATTTGCACCATTCACTTCTCCATCCACAAATGGACCTGACTGGTCTACCTCTAGAGTTGCGCCAAGCACGCACTCTCCCCTCTCTTTCAGACACCGTCATGAGCTTTCATACGACTCATCCTCACTCTGTCGTAACCAATATTGTGAGATTTCAGCTGCACGTGACAACTGTTTTACCTGTTCTCCTCCGTAGAATCCTGTTTCTGCACTGTACTTCTGTTGATTAGCACTCTTGGGAAGTGGTGGTTGTGGCACCTGACCTTGTTGAGTAACTACCTCACTCTGCACCTGTGAATTTAATGTTTGATTTTCTACATTAGGTTTAGGAGGAAATTTACACTCGTTTCTCCAATGCCCTAGCTTTCCGCAATTGTGGCATGGCCACTTTTTCTTCGCCTCATCTATGCTCATTTGTCCTTTTCCTTTACCTATATTAGGTCGGGATTTAAACTGTCCTGTTTCACTGCTAGTATTATTCAATTGAGCTTCTTGCTTCTCTGCAACTTTCACCTGTGCCCACATGGCTTTTTCTTTCAATTTACGCTGTTTACTCTCAATTTCATCACTGCAATACTTAGCATATCTCAAAACTTCGTCCACTGTGCTATTCTGCCACCCTATCAAATGCTGCTTAATCCTTTCACTTATCTCTGGTGTTAATCCATACACAAACCTATATACAAAATGACTCATGTCCTTCTCACTTAACGTCTCATAACCACTATACTGTTTGAAAACCAACAACAATCTCTCATAGTACGCATGCACTGATTCTTTGCTTTCCTGTGTTGTTCTGTCTATTTTCACCCAATCTGTTTCTTTTGGTGGAATTTTATTCTTCAAAAAGGTAACTACCTGATCATATTTCCGCATTACTTCTGGACCTGGCGCTCCTGTTTTGGCATCCCTTGGATATTCCACAGTTGGCCAATCAATTGTAATCTTACATTCCGTCCATAAATCAGCAGGCACTACTATGTCAAACAATCCATCTAGATCTATCCACAGCACTTTTGACACTTTAACAAATCTTTCCACTTGTCTGTACCATTCTACTGGTTTCTCTCTCAATTTTGGGAAGTCATTTGTAAATGACAGTATATCCTGTCTGGTCCACGGAACATGCACATAACTACCACCTGGCGTTTCTCTCATTGGGTACTCTCTGGTAACTGGTTCCTTATCTGTCATTGCAAAAGCTAAAGCTGCTTTATCTGTCGTTTTCTCATTCCTCTTTGTCCATCTGTTTCTCCATCTATCCACATCACCCCACTTTCTCAATAAAACAATCAGCTCTTTTATCTGGGTCAGTCTTCCTGATGTGTTCAAATTTTCTATGTCTTTCTCACAAAAATCTACTTTGTACGGTTTCTGCAATGTCCTCACTTTCACAAATTCCACTCCCAATTCACCTGCAATCTCTTCCAATTTGTCATGTAAATTTCTAGCTCTCCATGTAAGACTCTTACACAAAAACATAATCTCATCATCCTGATAATTCTTTAGTTTTTCCGTTCCAATTGTTCCCAAAATCAACTCTTCCATGTCTATTTTTAACCTAATTACATCTAATGGTTTTTCTTCAGGTTCTTTCGCTTTTAGCGCTTTCATCCATTCATTTAACTCTTCTGGAGTCGGACCTACAGGTGTACTATTTAACTCAATCCAATCACTGGTTCTTTCTGGTGTTCCTGATGCGGACTCTGTCACCATAGGTATTCTTCTAACCTCACTCTCATTTATCGTCAAATTTGTAGGTGGACTTGGTCTACACGTACTCGCCGAATTGTGTGCACCTTCCTTATTCAGTTCCATCCCTTCTCTTTTTCTTTGCATATGTGAATTCATGGGAATCACCAAAGAATGTTCATTTATTTTCTGATTTTCAAAAATTGGCATTACTGGACCTATCGTTACTGGTACAGTTACAGCTTCCATATTCTTTGTCAATTCTCTTATTTTCTCTGTCAATTCTTTTGTCGTTTTTGTTAGTTCAGTTGCATTGTCACTTTCTGTCTCATCATTTTGTGAAATTTTAAATGTTTCTTGTGACCTATTTATTTCATTTCTTCGTTCGGGTTTTTATTCCTCTCAGTTTCCATTTGCGGTGCATTAGGTGTCACCACCACAGAAGTCTGTTGATATGGAGGTGGATTTCTGTTTAAAATATCTTCCAGCAATTCGTCATCCGTTTCACTACCACCATACACATACTTTTCTACCATTACATGTTTCTTTTTCTCAGTACACTTTCTCTTTGCTTCTTCCTCAACCGCAAAAGCTGGAAACAAACCTCCTGCCATGTTAGCGTATCTCCAACGCTTTACTCTGTCCTCATGATTTATTCCCCACAACCTTCCTGGTAAAAACTCATGATTCTTCAATCCTCTAGATCTCTCTCGTTCATACATCTCATCTTCCCATTCCGCTAAAGCTTCAAACTGTGTTGGTCTAGGTCTAGGTTCTAACATTACCATTTTTCCCCGCAAGTTCCGTAATATAGCTACATTAAAGGAACCATTCTCAGGAAAAGCCAATGCTCCATCGTTCTTGGTGTATTTTGTCCAATTTTCTAACCAAATGCATGTATGATATTCATATTTCAGCATCATATGTGAAGCTGGTGATTTCGGCGGAGGAATAATTTGTCCCTCTCTAGTCACTACCTTTTTGTCCTTCTTAAAGAAGTTCTTAACTTTTGACATCCAAGACGTTTCTCTTCCATACTCATAGTACGTCATGATTCACAACCTTTCTCTCCTACAACAATCGGCAAATCAACTCTTTTCCCTATGCGTTTATTTCAACCAATGCTAGCGTGACTCACACCAACACTCCAATCACAACGATTTCTGTCTACGGCGCACTGTCCAATCCCAGCGCCGCTTTTGTCTACGTCACTTCGCTCCTGTTCTCATGTGCCTAGCGCACTGTCCAATCCCAGCGCGGCTTTTGTCTACGTCACTTCTGCTCTTGACCCCTCCTTTACAAAATTTATCGGCAATTTCTTTTTCAAAAATTCTTGTTAGTTACAACATTTTATCCACATTTCCATTGTCTGATTCGCTAAACCGAAAAGATAGCTTTGACCATTCACACAAGAATTCTGTATTTTCCAGTAGGCAGCGCTTACCTCTACCCTACCACAGAACTTTCAGTTACGTCGATAAAGTAGCACTTCCCTCTACCTTACCCTTCTTTCAAGCAAACGATAAACCCGTTTCTCTGGGGATAATACACATGTGGAGACTATACTGCTCCTGAGAATTAAGGCCAGAGTTTCACAAGAAAACCGATCACTATTTCACACACACACCTTTTATACGCAAAATGTCCCTAAATAACACAACCTGTGTTATTACCAAATTGAACTCAGACAGTGTAAAATTCCATGCGACTTCTCTTGCCACACGTGTTCCACTTCCTACTTCCCGGAAGCGTGAAAACTTACATATAACATAACGCAACTCAACAAAAAGTGTTAGACATAAACTTATCAATAATCTATAATCAAAAATCAATAATCACCAAACTAATCTATAGTAACCATAACTCTGCTACCAAGAAATCTGATCCAGCGCTTACAATAAAAATATTTTCTCCTACTATGTTTTTGGGTCATCCAGGTGCAATTATTTCTCTAACATACACACACTATATCCATATGACGGTGGGGCCCATAACACCGCATATACATTCACTTACTCATTTATTTCCCTGGATTTTCCTCCGACATGAAACCTAGGAGAAAAACGCTTTGCTGGAAGGAGACGGGATACCTCTTTTATAAAGACACAATAATTCTCATTTGCTTTTAAGGTATTCCGCTCATTGGTCGATGGACCAACTAGTAGGAATCAGTTGATGGTGATTAAGACCAGCTCAATCACAATGAACTCTTTTACCAAAACATTATTAATCATTATGCTAAAGAAAATCACTGAGTCATTGGTTTAAAGAATAATAAAGTTTATATAAAGTTTTGAATGCAGAAAATTCAGGATTAATTTATTATTCAGATCATTGCGTTTATCATTTTTATAAGAATAATTGCAAATTGCATGTCACTTTTATTAGATCGAAAATGAAGTTATCATCTGAAGACTCTATAGATCAACCTATCTATTTCTCGGGGAAATCCTAATAATTCTAATATAAATCTTGTCAAATGCTAGTTCTCCTAAAGCGGCATTTCATACTCAACTGGAAAAGGAAAATAACAGCAGCAGCATCAGCTCGTCAGCATCAGCAACCGCAAACTCTCCCATCTACAGCATCTAACTTCTTCAGCATCTCCCGCAGCATCCCGCAGCATTCTAACCCCTCCCACCAAAAGTAGGTCTTCTTATACCCTAATTCTAGCTTACAGCATAAAATGTTTCTTCTTACATGGCGCGATTCATTCTCATTGGTCCAAAACTCAGGTCCCTATACATTCTAATCAAGCTTCCTGGTCTTAACTAGTTCCGTGAGGAATGTCCATGCAAGCATCGTTTCCCACAGTTCATGCACTCGCTCATCCATTTCGATCAGTCCAAATTGTTTCTTTTTCTGCAACAATTGTATAATAATGTTCTTTCTATTGATTCAACCAGGCTTCTCACGCTTCTTGCTGATCATCTTGGCACACATCTGCTCAGAAGGGTCACAGCAGCCTTGACCATACTTTCATCCTAGCCTCTCGGCATCAGCACGTGATCATCTCTTTGCAACAGCCTCTCTCCTCTATCACGTGGTCGCATCCGCTCCTGCACACTCTAACAACTCGCGGCCATTTTATATTGCTGCTCAGCAGGCCTAAGCGCACTATTTCTAAAGAAAAAAAATGTTATTAAAACAATGAAATATAAACCCTTTCGTTTCCCTCCCGTCTTTCTACGTACCCCAATTAGGTATTACCTAGCAAAAGCAACATATAAAGCTGTCCCTTACTTACCATCGCTTTATTTTGCAACCACACGTTTTTATTTAAAGCACGAAAACATGCATTTTATTATCATTTTAGTACGCAAAATATTATGTTATATTAGAAACGTAAACAACTATTAGTTCATTACTTTGCACATAAAACTGCGTGTTATCCTTTTCCCAGACATACATTGTTGGTTAATTACTTGAACGAACATGTTTATTATTTTTATACGAAAATATTAGGAGGTTAAAATTTTTATATTTACCCTGCTCCATCAGTGTCATCTTTTCCACCACCCCATTCATCGAAGGGACCCTGCCATTGCATGATAACCACACCTGTTGCCAGTGGAAGACCCTCACACCCTCTTTCTCCATCCAAATATGAAATAAATGGAGTGCCCACCATTGCTCGGACGATATGCAGGGTCCTCCTGTACCCGTTCCACCAATCATTGATGATTAGAAGATGCGATGTTAGATAATAAGATTCAATATCTGCGGCAGCTATACCACCATAATATGTAGATTGGATGCATTTCTCTAGGGCAATGTGGCTGCAGAGCATGGGATTCTTTCAGATTTGCAAAATGACTTTCGTAGAGGGCTCGGGAAAAGGGCTAGGGTTCGATATGGGCTGAGTGGGGAATGCACTAGTTCTTTTGGAGTGGAGAGAGGCATTAGACAGGTGTGTATACTCGCTCCTTTCCTGTTTACATTATATATTTAAAGATATAGCAGGCTGGATGAATAACAACAAACTCAAATTGAATGCCGATAAAACTGAAGTGGTGTTCTTCGGCAAAACCCAGCCTCCAGCCACAGACCTGTGGTGGCCTGAGGAAATGGGTTCGCCACCTGTACCAGCGGGACATGTTAAAAATCTGGGTGTAAAATGGCAGGTGGATTTATCCTTCTCTGCCCAAATTCAGCAGGTCACAGCTGCCTGCTTCAGTAGCCTGAGAAACCTGCGAAAATGTATACATCTGCTGCCTGAGAGCTGTCGCAGGACCGTAGTCCACGCCAGAGTAACTGCCCGCCTAGACTACGCAAACGGCCTCTATATCGGTTTACCGGCCTACCTGGTTAAGAAACTCCAAATGGTCCAAAATGCGGCTGCGAGATTAATCAAACGTGTTCCTTTTCGGCAACACATCTCTCCGCATATTAGAGAACTACATTGGCTTCCAGTAGCCAAGAGAATCAAATTCAAGGCCTTGACCCTCGCATTTCGGGCTTTTCACGGATCGTGTCCTTCGTATCTGAAACAGAGGCTGGGTGTCTACACGCAGTCGCGTGCTTTGAGATCCTGCTCCCAGAAACTTCTTTGCACTCCTCGAGTGAAGAAAATCCGGCTTGGTGGTAGATCCTTTATGTTTGGAGCGTCCAAGCTGTGGAATTCCCTTCCTAACTCCTTGCGTCAGATCTCTACCGAAACACAATTTAGGAAGGCAGTTAAAACCTGGCTCTTTAACCAGGCTTAATTTGTAGTGTCTTGATCATGCCTGCCTCCCGTGTGTCACTTATCGCTTCTAGCGCCGGGACACCTCCTAGGAGGTAGCTGTTCGCGCTCAATAAATGACTGTATTATTATTATTATTATATTAATAACCTAGGTAAAGTTCTATCTGACAGCTGAATGGACCTCCTCAAAATTGGCCATCGTCCGATTCTGGCTTTCCTGTATGTGAATGATGCCATTTTAATAGCATGTACACCCCTGGCCCCCAGAGGATGTTATCCTGCTTTGTAACCTGTATGCAAGAACTAGGGTTTCTAGTTAACATAGGAAAAAATGTATTATGAAGTGGAGTAGGAGGCATATGAAATGCTGTGATATTTTGATTGGGAACACCAAGCTTAACTTTGCTAGAACCTTTTGAAATCTAGGTTTCATGTTTGATATAGACGGTACCTGGAAACCAGTGATTAACACCAGAAAGCAACACTTTATGAAGGCCACCACTGCACTAACCAACTTCGCAACTAAACTAGGGAGGAAGCCATTCAAGGAAATATTAACCATTTATAGGGAGAAGTGCTTGTCCACTGCCTCACATGGGGCTGGGTGTGGGTTTATACTGACTGCCAACCTCTTCAAACGGGGGAAAATGTCTTCTTTAGGAAACTTTAGTCTGTTCCGAAAAGAAGTCCAGTTGTAATTTGCCACTCAGAACTGGAGGTCCCCTTCCTATGAAATGCTGTTAGATCTCAGCCCATTCTCCTCTGGCATAAAGTCTGGATCTCGGAGGCCACCACCCTGAACTGCGAGATCATTAAAGACTGCCTCTTATTTCAAATCTCCTGGTTGAATTACGTGAAAAATCTTTGTTCGGACCTGGGACACCCTGAGTATTTTAACTCTCCTGAAACATTGATGGCGATTAGTAAAAAAAGATCTGAAAGAGGCTTGTCTCTCCCTGTTTGAAAGGCTTAGATTGACCACGGAGCTGTTAAAACCTAGCATTCTAAAAAATGTGATGATGTTGATAAATTATGAGATTCAGCCCTACCTCAGCCTCGTACAGAACCCTAGACATAGATTTCTCCTAACTAGATTTAGGATGGATATTTTTCATTGTCTGATTACTTTTCCCCTTGTTAATGATTGGTCAAATAATACTTGTTAAATGCCCTTGTGACAATGTATCGGATCGAACTACAATGCATGTAGTTTTATTTTGTACATTTTACAAAGGCTTGAGAAAGAGAATCTTAGCACCTTGTTTGCGAGAATACTAATTTATGCAAAGTCGTCCGGCATACTTGTTCTTACAATCTTTGCCCTCGCCTCCGATTTGTTATACTGTGTCCCTATACGTATCACTTGTGATCAATCAGAGAAACTTCTATCTGTCTGCAATGAATATGCTATACTTGGCTGAACGCGTAGAGAGGAACTGATTTATAATGGCACAGTTGTATATATATAGTATTTTTATGTCTTTTTCTTTTCATTTTATCCTGTTTTACTGTTATACGTTTTGTGTATAGCTTTTATGATTTTACTACAGAATAAAATAAACGCTTATTTTGACTTTGAGTGGCCAAATCAATATCATAGGCTTGACGGAGCAGTGGATTTTAGATTCTTAGATGCATTCTGGAATATGGTAATCATTTTAAACAGATTTGGAAAACAGCGTTATATCGCATTGTGGACTTGGGGCTATGGGGAATTTGGTTGATAACTCCTTTTATACCCCATCCTGTTCACAAAGCCCACAAGTTGGGTGTCAGCCTTGTAGGGCAAAAATAAAGTGAAGCCTGGATGGCATAATCATGGAGATATTCCCTGCACCTTTCTCTCACTTTCTTTCTCTTCAATTACAGGTAGACATGCTGGGCCCTTCTCTCTCCTCCTTGGAGATCATGTAAAATAATGTGTACCTGAGGAACCTAAGCCCCCACATTTGGTTTTCTCCCCACACTTGGGTACAAAACTCCACTATCTTCTATCGCAGGCAGCCATCACACGCGGTATTGGGTAAGACTAGGCAACACTGGGTGAGCCAGGTGTCTGCCTCTGACTCAGCTCGAGATCCTCTTGAACCCACAATCCGAAAACAAGCTGAGGTTTCATATGACCTCATTCTTTCTTAATGCTCCAAGCACATGTGGAAGCCTGAGATCCCTCTGGCTTCCCTGCTTGACCAAACAATGTGATTCTGGCAATTACTTTATTTCCCTGTGCCTCCTTTTAATTCATCATCACAACTGAGAGCACCTTCAAATACATCAGATCTCTCTTATATAAGGTTTAATAAGCTATAATGTTGCTCCAATATTAATAGCAACATAGGCACCACAAAGGTCACATATGATAACTTACTTACTGCCTGATTCAATAATGACATAGTCGTCTAAGCGTTGGGAGGACATGAATGTTTCTAACTGAATGTTCAGAAACTCTAGCTTCCAATAAACGCCACTCAGTGATGTGGTATGATCTAAACTACCAGGGTGAAACGATTCCTCATTATAAAGAAATGCACTTTTTTGAAGAATATCTTTTTTTTTTACTGGATGTTTGTTGCACAATTTACATGCTAAATATTCTGCTTGCTCGGCTCGTGCTCTAGCTCTTAGGACCATGCCAGACCCTTGGCTCAGATCTCCCTATTAGTTTGCTGGCTGGCCACCTCTGGGCAGGAGTTGCAGGTAACTGTCTCAAACAAAGGGTTAAACAGAGGGGAGGTATACAAAAGGCACACTAGCTGCTCAGAAACCTGCTGCGGACAGTGCTTTAAATGAGCCGGTACTGTCTGGTACGGAGTACCGGCACTTTTTTATTTTGAGAGGGAGAGTACCGGCACTTCTCAAGAGAAATGCTATACTTTTAATTGGAGAGTACCGGCACTTCTCAGAAAAAAGCAGGTACTCTGGTATAGAGTACCTGTACTTCTATTTTTCCATTTCAAGCACTGGCTACGGACCATGCCTGTACCCGCTATCTTACTGAGAGCTAGAGATGGGCAGATGGACCTTCATGCCTTCCTCATATGAGCGTGGGAAGGATCACTCATCCAAGAGAGGATACCAGTTTACGTCTTTCTTCCTGATATCTTCGTCTGGAATGTGCTGTTCCAAAACTGTGGAATGCTTCTTGCCTGGAAATACTGATGCTGTAAAGGACCAAGGAGTGTAACAACCTGCGAGGAGCCATATATGTGGGAGGGGCTTCAAGCAGCTAGCCTAGGCTACCCAGGGCTTAATTTGTAAAAATATAAGTGCCAGGGCCCAAGGACTGCTGCTGCAGCTGGCCCCAATCCACAAGGCCTGCCACTGCTTCATAATGCCAGTGATAGCATTACTGACTAATCATAATACGTAAACAAGTGTGACATTTTGGACAATTAAAGGCCACCACAAGCTTTAGGGAATGGCTAGAAGTGCGCGCTCTATTTATGTTTTTTTTCCAATAGATTGATTTTTTAAAACACAGTTCTGACTTCCATGCTCAAAAAAGAGAGAGTCACCTTGTGGTGTACTCTCAATAATTTGTGCAGGTGTTTGCCTGTGCTAAGCACCGGCACTTATTTCTAAATACCTACACAAATTAAGCACTGAGGCTACCTCAACCCCTGTCTCCAACACATTGAATGGATCTGCTCATTAGGTAGATGGGCTTAGCTTGTGAGCCGCAAGTTGGGGAGTGCTCTTTTCTCACAGGTTCTCACGGGCAGAAATGTGAGTGCTAATAGGAAACTATGGACAAAATTTTCGGTTGTGAAGCAGGTTTAACTCAGTAAACTGCTGGCTCACCCACACCACCAACCGTGCACTTCATCATCCACATTTAGAGGTGGGGGAGCTATTGGTTTCTGTCAGCAGGGCCTCTGCTTGTTTCTGCCGACAATGTACCTGACCCAGTGGCGTATCCACCACAGAACTGTTGGGTCATAATGGTGGTCATCCCATTTTTTAGGGTGTGGCAGCCATCACTCATTTTCCCTGCCTGTTTCCTCCATGCAATTTCAAGGCCTGAAGTCAACAGATCACACCAGAGCTCCTCTCTCCAGGCACACTGCTGTCTTGTTGTCTCCGAGTCGCCTGAGCCAAGCTTCATCTAGTTTGGAAATCATGAAAATTGTTTTTAGGTCTCGCCTGAGACAGTGCATGCGTAGTTGTTGGTGAGACATTTTGTTAGCTTACATTGGGCTTAGAGCCCCGCCCCCCCATTGCTTATCATTGGTCAGCTTCATTGTCTTCATTTGCTTACTTCTGAATTGTTAACTTGTGCAGGCTTCACGTCCTCATCTTGTGTTTGACCCTCCTGCGGAGCAGGTTCAAAGTACTTGTGTCCTTCCCCTGCTTGCATTGTGGGAGCTATTTTTTTCTTTTTGTTGAAGCACTCCATGCGAATGCATGTGTTTGTGTTCATCTGCTTCCACCCAGACCATCCCTCCCACACACCCTCCCTCTCTCTGTGTTGACTCCTGACCTACCTGTGTTGCCTCTCCCCACCCCTCTCTCTCTCTTCCTGTTGGCTCTCTCCCCAACCTCCCTCCTGGCAGCGTCATAGTGCATGTTTTGTTTTTGTCCTTGTTACCCTCACCCACCCTCTCTCCCAACCCAGGCTGCACTCTAAAGTTTTTTGTTTTTTTTTAACCTTTTGTCTGTGTTGTACTCTTTCTCTGTCTTGCCGCATGCCCAGTCCTCCCTCCTCGCCAGCAATTTAACAAAGTGCTATGACACAGCCTGCGCTGGCAGCTTTATAGCGTTTTCTTTTTAGGTCTCGTGCCTAGCGTTGCACTGCACAGCACGAGACATTTTGTAGGGGAAAAACGGGGATTTAGCACTGACCTAGGAATCGCACACGCTCGTGCGTGTGCGATTCCTTTTGTGCTACCCCATTGGCCTTTTCGTGCGTCTTTTTGTAAAAGACTGCACGCAATTGGCCAAAGGCGGGCGCATTGCTCCGCCCATGGCCTATTGGTGTCTATTACGCGCTTGGTGCGCGTAATAGACACCAATAGGCCATGTGGTTTCAATTATCGTGCCCAGACACGGGCGCGATAATGGAAACCAGATGGCTCGCTGTGGCGCGCGCGCGCGCACCACTCGCGGGTGTGTTTTTTTTTTTTAACAGTACTGCCGCTTGTTTCCTTCTGGGAGTGCAGGGAGAGTTCCCAATGCTTGTTTTGGATTCTTACCTTTCAGAACGACCTGGAAAATATTTTGGTTTTAGAAAATGTTTACAAAATTCCGCTGTAAAATTCACTGTTTGGCCCTTCAAATATTTCTTAGGAGCAGAGCAGCCGTTCACCACCAACAGCAACAGTTTTATGATGAGAGTGAAGGTTATTTTATTTTTTCTGACTACTCCCTTCCGTGCTAATATTTGTAAATCGCGCCACTCTGTCACACGGATGGGTAACTATTCCTTTAAAAGGTTTATCACAAAATTAGCGGCCCTGGCTGCACCCAATAAAGACACATATCTTCGGGTTAAATCACTGCCGTCCCGTTTTGGCTAAAACAAACACTGCAGACCCCACCACCGCTGCAGCACACAACTGATGCCTGAGATCCCCGACTGCAGAACCACAACAATAACACTTCCAACAAACCGAGAAAGCTTTCGACTCAGCCATTCTATAGAAAGGGGGAAAGAAGAAATATGCGGGCGAAAATGAACAATGTGTATAAAGTGATAAGAGAGGAAGGCTTCTGTCCCTTGGGGCAATCCATTCTTCTTATCCCTCTGTTGTCATTGTCTCTCCCTGCTTAAGTGGAAGACGTCAATGCCAGCTCACTCCCACCCCCTGCCCGGACTTGTGCGTCGAGCCAGCTGATCTTGCAGTGTTGCCTTTTTTTACGAACTCACTTTGTTGTGACTGGACTCTGCCAGATTTCACAGGTGATGGGCAGGAAATGACTGGAACTGCAGCTCTTGTTGGGGAACAGGATTGCAGCATCCAGGACTGTTTTAGTGTTACAATTTATGAAGGAAACAGGAGTACGGATGGATCACTGCCCTCATGTTTCTTTTCTCCCTTCTCCACCGGACCCTACTTGCTGGGCACAGTGTGAGTTAAAACAAGCATTTGCAATGCAATAGGTCTCGTTCCTCTCTTGGATCTGATTTTTGAAAGCTTGCCTGCTCGCTCTCTTTCAGCATTGCAGGAATGTGTAGAAACCCGAGACGACCAATGAGTGATGAAAAACCCCGACTGGAGTCACACTATATCACTGCCGCATACGATTGGGATTCAGCGCCCACATTAACCCTGGAGGCAGGAGAGAGAGAAAACCTGGGCTGAAACTTTTTAGATTTGCGCAAGATTACACAACACCCACACACTGTAGTTGAGAGATAGAGGCAGCTGTCTCTTGTAGCTGGTTTTTCATTGATTCCTGCTTCAGGTGCATGCAATTGTTATTTTATGTTCTCTCCTCTACATTCCACTGGGTCATTAGTCATTGTCCCATGGTGAACCCCTCTAAGAGTGAGACTGTTTACCTCACCTTCTTTTCCTCTTTTTATACTCCTAACTTTTTACTCCAATCTTATTTGTTCTTTCAATGACAAAAATGTAATTTAAAAAACCTCCTACTCTGCCTTTCTCCATAATCCTACGCTTCCTAAAACTTTTCTTTATTTATGACATCCAGATTGTGTTAAGCTAACCCGCACACAACACCCTCTTCCAATTTCTTGGCTGTTTCTCAATCTGCCACCGAGCCTTGTTCAAGCTGTTATTACTAGTGTGTAAATCCCTCTGTAGATTGGTACTTGCCTGCTCTATTGAGGTGTTCTGTGTATTGTTGTTGATACCTGTGCTGCTGTACTCTGCAGGCCCCTATTTCCACTATTATGTTTGTCTTTATTCAACTTGAAACAAGCATTGAGAAAACCATTATTTTTCGCCTATGAGAAGTAGTGGTTTTTGCAAACCGAAACAGTGGGATCCCTCACCTAAGGAGGGAATCCATATACCAGTTTTTAATAAAACCAATCCCTTTACATTGAAAGGCAGACAGGCAGTTTTATGCCGGTCAATATTTAAATGCTGCACTATCCCTATTACGGGAGCAAGTTCTTACCAACTCTGGGGACAGTAAAAACTGTTTCCTAATCGGACACGCTGTGCCATTCTTTGCCATGCACAGCCAAACAGGGTGCACCATGGAGCATACGGGGACATTACGCCACATATGTAATGCAGCACCTGTACTGCAAAGTGGGACTCAAAATCAAACACTCAAGTGCAGAATAGCTCAGAACATATTCGTTCAGCTTTCATCCAACTATTCACTGTGTTCCTAATTGGTCACGTCTCCTGCATACGCAAACGGAATGCATGTCTGGGTTGGTTGGTGGCTGGCTGGGTCAGTGGGAGTATGGGTGACTTGGTGAGTGGATGGATTGATGAGTGGGAAAATGAATGAATGGATGGCTGGATGCACAATAATTTTTACACAAAGCCTTTATTCTTTTATTTCTAATAAGACATAGCCTGTGCTTAAATTGAGCCTGTGTTTGCTGCTGCTCAGCACTGGAACTAATTTTCGGAGACAGCAACATTATTTTGCAGAGATTCTCACTGATTGTGTTTGGGCTGAGCTACAGTTACTCTCACTGCAGTTCAGAAGCTCACTCTGATAATTCTCATCTTTAATGAGCAATTTAACAACACTGCTTCTGTATTTGGTTGAGGAACCTGCAGCATTCGGCCAGTGTATCAAATTGAAGAGGCATGTGGTGGCCTCTGATCCACTTGGCTCTGATTGCTTGTCTATCCTGGAGTCAACTGCCATGCTCCCAATCAGACGAACCACTGTGTGAGGGCACCCCAACACTTTCCTCCAGCTCCATTCTTAACTTCCTGATCACTGCTGTGCAGCATGGATTGTCTGCTGTGAGAGGACTAAGGGGAGGAGCTTGTGGCTAGTTGAGTCCAGCATCTTGAATGGACAGAGGCTGCAGGAAAAGGAAACATACTTATTTCTTGTTACCATCTTAGTTCACTGACACTGGCCTCCATGCTTCCCTGGCTTTCTCCAGCTGAACCATTTCAACACATGAGTGGTGCTGTTCATCTAAGACCCAATGTAGTGAGATTCTCCCATAGTGGTCAGCTGGAGAACATGTTCTGAAAGTTCCTAGCACATATTAATGTATTTATTTTTACAAATCAAGCACTGTACATAACCCATGCTAGTCTATATCCTTGTGTGATAAACAACGTTTAAAAAATCTTGGATGTCAGATGTTTGATTCTAAGCTGGACTGGCTTGGCTTTCATCCTTCCTAAATCGGTAAAATGAGTACCTGTTGAATAACAGTGATGAAAGGTTTTAGAGCTATGCAGCTGTACAATTGTATAACTGTATTTAACCAGCTATATTCGAACACAGCCTTGTGGCAGCCTTTTCCACATGTTTAGAATTGTTTTGGTATTATACGAAACAATACACGCCATTGGGTGGATTAGGAAGGATAAAATGCTGGCTGACAAGCAGAACACTTGTGTGGGCGCTACCATGCTTTGTATCTGATTTAAAGCACAGGTGCGCTCTAACTGTTCTATTCAGAGGCATTTTGCTATGTTTCTTTTCTTACTTCCTGCTTTTTCCTCAATGCCCCAATTAAGCCACATTTACTTATGCATTAGTTGTGACATATAAACCACCACCCTGCTGCCTTCTAGCCACTATTGAACCCTAGCATAAACAGAGAAAAGAGGAAGCATAAATTGTAACTTGCAGGTGCTGGTTACCTGTGAATTCAGCAATGTGGAACCATCTAGCGCAAATGTGTTTGGTGATATGTCACTAATCAAAGACAACATTCTGAAAAACTAAAGAACAGAACTGGAATTGAAGAACACAACACAACGCTAATAAAAGAATCAAAATTCAGCGCCCAACATTACCAGGGACCAGGTTAACTGAGATGGTGAGATGATGGGACTCTAATACTATCTCTTTTAAAATAACCCAAACTTTTTACCTTTTACTGCACAAATATTTAATATGGTGCATTTTGAACTCCCCAAAGGGTATAAGTTACATTTCTTAGACCAAACAACAAATAATTTGCTACACAACGTTCTGTTTTTATTGCAATAATCAATATATTGTTCATTATTAAATATCTGACAAAAAATACATAACCATTATTTGGTGTGTTATAGAGTATTCAGTATATTACAAAACAGTGGTACATAATAATTCAAATAGGCTTGGGTTATTCAGTTTGTTTCATAATATTCAAATTCTAAATCTTACCTTACTCCCTTTACAAAGGCTTCCTGGAATCTTTCCCTCAAACCCACCCTAACCTCCTACCTTCTTTTACTCTCCCGACATCTCTTCCACCTTTCCTCCCTATTACCTTCCTTCAAAGCCACCCTTCCTTCATTATAACTAGGTGTTTACTGTGACACACAAAACCACACAATTCCACACCACACAATTCACCAGCACATAATTCAAAACCACCCAGCATAATTACACTACTCATAAAACCACTCAGCACAAATTAATTCAACTCCACATAATAACACTCAACTCGCTACCACATAAATACACCCCAGATAAAACCAATCTATACCACATAGCAACAATCCACATAAATATACTTCATACCATGCCACATAATTCCAATCAGCATAATTTCACTCACCACCACACCGTTCCACGCCACACAAATCAACTCAACACGTTTCCATTCCACACCACATAATTCAACAAGAAACTACATAATACAAATCAACAACACAATTACATACCACACCACATACATACATTCCACCCCACATAATTCCACATCACAACAGAAAATTCAACAGCACACCACATAATTAAACGCCACTAAATAACACTCCACAACACAAAATACCATACCACATAATTACTCTCCATAGCACACAATCTCACTCCACATAATTCAATACACTAAATACCACATAGTTATTATCCACAATTCCACTGCAGGCCATACCACATGATTCCACTACACACCACATACTGGACCAAAACACATAAAGAAAAAAACATTTACTTTTACAATGCCAATTGCTCTAACTCTGGCAAATGCGAGACCTATTGCATTGCCAATGCTTGTTTTTTTTTGCTTTCAGCCATGCTGCACAGCAACCGTGCTGCTCAACAACTTGGCTAAAAAAAATTGACAAAGCCAATATCTCTTATAGGCGATACCCATTGGCTTTCCCAATGCTTGTTATTCAAGTTGCAAGAGCCGCGTTCCTATCAATGGCAGCTAAGGATCACATTTGCTCTGACACGTTACATTTATTGTGATTTTAGTAAAAATTAACTCATATGTTGGTTGTTGTTACTTAGAAAAGTTATTTGTCTCGTAAACTATCATCCCGAGAAATGTGCAATTTGCACTTGTTCAAAAATGCGCCTGTTCCACAATGATAACAAACATGTAAGACGCTTGAATACCGACACTCCACGCATGCATGATTTACACAGGTGTGAAATGAGAATATACACGGCAAGGTGGTTTGAAAAGTGACGGAGCAGTCAAATAACTTAATTTGCATATGCAAATTGGGAGCCCCCAGCGAAAGACAATTCAAATGAGCTAAAAACCAAAGAAGGTAGCTATGCTCAAAGAATGTTTTCTTATTGACATTTGCAGAGTTATGTACTTGGTCCTATTTTTATGATCGCAATGCACCCTGTTCCAGGCAGGGGCAAGGCACCAAATATACTGAGAAAAAGAACCAACGTTGAATTTATCAAGCAGCCACACCCGAGAGTCGGGCTGCTCTTGATTCATACATGCAGGGAATGGAATGTGTCAACAGTGAGGGAGAAACATGCCAGAAATGTCAGGAATTAACGGAGATAAAACACATTTAATCATTATCCTAGCAATAGCAAGGAAAAGACATGTAAGTGTTCTGAAAACTATTTACTACGCCATCGTGCACGTGCGAAGTCGCGACGATGAGAAAAAGATAATTATTGCAAAATTACATTTCCTTGCGTATACAATAACTTTGTGCTTTATGCAAAGAAATTCTTTCGTGAGTTAGAAAAATGTGCAATCGTGGACAAACGTTGGACAGAACGTGAATTGTGCATAGTGTCTGGAACGGCTGGCTTGTTTTCCGGCGCAGCAGGGCTTTCAGGTACATGCATCAACCATTTTTGCGAGCGCAAACGGTGCTATTCGCAAAAATCGGCCGTTTGCGCCCGCAAAAAGGGCATTTTCGATGCATCAAGGTTCAAGGCACTCGCAATTTGAGAATTCGCAATTAATTGCGAGTTCTCAAATTGCGATACATTAAGGAATCGCATTTTGCGATTCCTTAAATGCAATGCAAGAACCACTTTGAAGTTGCGATTTCGCTACTAGGGGCGCAAATTACCATGAAGTTGAACTTGATGGTAAGTTGTAAAAACTTTGAAAAATGTACTAAAGTGCATTTTTCAAAGTTGTAGAGTTCACACACACATGTCCTGCGGACATGTGTGTGCTAACTATTTGTGCACAGATCAATTTTAGGGGTGCAACAGGGTGTCCTTTTGACACCCTTGCACCTTGAAATGCATGCGCAATTTGCGAGTACCAATTGGTACTCGCAAATTGCGCATGTATTTCCCATTCATTCCAATGGGCCTGTAGGCCCATAGGAATGAATGGGAAGCCATTCCTTATTTGCGAGTCGCAATTTGCGAGTCGCAACTAAGGAATGTGTAGGAATCGCTATTTCTATAGCGATTCCTACATGCATAGGCTTTTGCGAGTCCTTAATTGCGATTCCTTAATAATCGCAATTAAGGACTCGCAAAATCCTACCTTGAAGCATGTGCCTGTTTGTTACTGTGTGTACCGCAGTTAGCGAATTGCCCGACAGCGGAGCCTCCTCCACTAAGGCGAAGGAGCGTTGCCCCACTCCTTTTCAGCAGTGCAAAAAAGCAAAAGTAAAATGATAATAACACGATGTTATTATCATTTTATTTTTCCGAGTGAGCCAGGTTAGGGCGGGACTGGGCTGTCAGTGCAGGGGGAGGAGGAAATATGTGCACATAATTGCGCATGACAGTTTGGCCGGCTGTCTTGGGCTGGCCAAATAGTCATGCGCACTTAGCATGTTCTCCACCTGTCTGTATTGCACAGCCTTGGTGGAGAACATGCACAGGCTCCCGCTCCCTGTCTGAGCGCCGAACCAGGCCACTCAGACCAATCACAATACTGCTGTCATGCTGGTGACAGCAGCATCGTGATTAGCTTAGAGGAGCATGTGTGCCTCCTGCTTCCGGGAGTCAGGAAGAAAAGCGAAGGAGAGACGATGGAGGAGAGATGGCAGCCGTGCAGGGGTAAGTGTTATATATATATATTTTCACCCCACCCTGCCACCCCCGTTCCGTACCAGTCGCCACTGTTGCCTGACCCACATGATGGAAGTGTGGTAATATCGTATATTAGCCTTTTTATTGGAAACTATATTACCTCCTTGTCAGTCTTCCTGTCTCAGTCTTACGGATTGATCAGTTCTCCAAGGGACAGAAACGTATTACGTAGCTCAAAAACAAAAGGTTCCTCTAATATGGCCACGAGAGATGTTTTTACCATGGCAAGGTGGGTTAATGCCCAGGGCCCCCACCTTCTAAGCCCCCCCCTTGTAAAGTGATCATTCCCAGTTTTGATCACTTTGTCTCAATTTTATATATTTCTCTGTCAGAATTTCTCTCTTCCTGTTCTGACTCTGTATCTCTCTACTCAGTGTCTTTTTAATGATTTTGCCATATATCAGCTGCTTTGCAAGTTTAAGTATAATATTGTTTGGCATTATGCAGGCTTAATTTATCAAAAAATCTGTGACAAATTTCAAAGTTGTTCCAATCAGGGGGCCCAAAATATGAGGCTCCTCGCTGCAATCGCATACCTTATTTTAGTGTGAAGAACTGTTTAGTGAAAAATATGATGTCCTCGTACTCTTCAGCATAGTTTCAAGATGGCGGCTCACATGAGATTTCAGGAGACAAGTGAGCTTGTTGCCTAGAAATGCCCCAAAGCTTTCTAGAGCAATGTAAGCATGGAAGGAAGAGAGGAAGGTGATACTTGTTGATGGCTCATTAGCAACCGGTTACAATTTCCACGCAACAGACCTTGTGGTTGGCGGAGGAGCAAAGAGAGTTAGCATACAACAAAACAAATCAATTTCATGTAACTCATTTGGCTACATAATGAGGACCAGGAATCAGTAACTAAAGTTAAGAAGGTTTATTACAGTTAGAAATCAATTGAAATCAATGCAAGTTAAGCATTGCTCAGATACAGAATTCAAAAGGAGGCGTTAGTCAACAAAGTAAATCCAGTTCAATAGCATCAAATTGTAACAAGCACAGCCAGATGAATACTGATGACAAAAGGCTTAAAGTTGTCTGATCAGGGCTCTAAGTTTAGATTGAGGATGGTTAAGCATGGGAAATATCAAAGGAATTTAAGAAATAGGATGGTGAAATAGGAAGGTGTCAGCATCGCGAGGATTAGGACAAGTGTTTAGCATAAAGCTTTACAGTCTCAAGAATAAGGCAAGCAGAGAGGTCTGTACCTCTCAAAGTCTAAAGGGATCTGCTCCTCAACTCCTCAACTCTAATAGTGCATACATTACTTATAACATACAGATATATTCTCAAAGTGTGATCGTCACAGCACCCTTCCAGAAACCAACAGAGTTGCACTTCATGTGCATATTGGCAACATGGTCAAACTTTCCCATCTCATGAAATATGGACATTCACACGACCTTGGATAGAACACTGTTGCTGATATACGATGAATGGACATCTTTTCTCCCGTTCATTAGCTCTTCATGTCTCTGCCAAGATTTTCTTCTCAGGCCTTGCTATCACTAATACACAATACTCCTTTCTTTACCTAATGAAGCCTTGGGACCACATCTGCAGGGGAGAGAAAACTCAAGGCAACCAAAATGTATTTCAAATTCACACCTAGTTAAATTAGCATGGTTAAACACTAAAATGTGCACTTCGATTACATGGTTATATATGCACATATAACTTCAGAATAAATGCAGCAAAAAAATGTAAATAAGTTCATGCTTACAATAAGTAAAGCACTTTCAAATATATGCAACATAACATAAAACATAAGCGTGAATATGTATGAGGACTACATTTCTTCATAATGAATCTCTAGTTTCTAAAGTGAATGCAATTCAGTAATTCATTGAAATACTTTACTTGTCATTAATAAAATTAGGCACACAAAATATATGGTGGTAAGTGCACGTACCTCTTGTACTTCTGTGACGTGTAATGGTGGAGCTAAAATTACGATGCTCCACTGTTGAAACCACAATAAAAGAGCACCCCGTCCCATCCAGTGAAGTTCTCTCTATTGCAGCTCTGCTGTATATGACTAATGCTGCTGTGGAGGCCACTTTTAAACCCTGAGAGGCTGCTCCTCACCAGCTAAAGTTCCAAGTCCTCAACCGGACCCTGCTCCCTCAAATGACCCAGAGGAGGAGGACATGAGGGGTCATTTTGTGCAAGGTGTCAAACTCTCAGAGCTTTTTCAGCACCCTGGAGACAACCTGGCTTTCCAGCTCCTGCTACTGAAGGGGATGCAGAGAACTTTTTTCTCAAGTGCTATAGAGTAGACCCAGATTCTTTACCTCTCCACAATGCTGTATGTCACATTCTCCAAAATGAATGGAAAGGCATCGATAAGACTTCTTCCAAGATTCTTCTTCAAACAGTACCCCCATGAGGGTTTTTCGGAAGCGTTACCTCCTAACGTTAAGATGACTATCCTTATTGCTGGACTTTGTTTTCAGGGCACAGTTGTGTGGGAGGATGTCCTTCTTTCGGATTGAACAGATAAAAAGATGGAGGGCACAGTGAAAAGAACTTATGCAGCAGCAAACTTTTCTGTGAAAGCTGACATCTATGTTACATATGCTCTCCAGTCGCTCTTGAAAGATTTTCAGGCCCTAACGGAACTCTGTAATGGAGAAGTGAATACCTCTGCCTAGTTATCTATGATAGATCAACAAGTTTGTTTTCTATCTTTGACAATTTGTGTGCTTCCACCGCTGCATCATGGGCAACAATAGCAACTTGCCGTCTTATCAAGTAAGGCTCCTATTAGGCGATTCTACCCAGAAGTCATTCCTAATGAAATTACCTTGGGGGTGGGGGGTGCAGGATCTTTGGCCAACATCTTGTAGAAATGGTGAAAATATCAGTTGAAAATAAGAAATTGGTGACTCCTGTTCGATCAGCACCCAGAGGCAGAAGCTTTGACTTTGGCTATCGAGGAGCATTTGGTTCAGGATCATCCAAAGGAAATAATCTTCCCTTTCGTGGTAGGGGCCGAGGCCAGGGGGCCTCAGTTTTGGGCACTCCCAATTGGCCTCTCCTCAGCGCCAAGGGTTTTTTCCAAACTCGTGTCCCCATTGGTGGGAATTTAACATTCCAGAGGAATTCAAGTTTACCCATAACTCACCAACTGGTTAATTTCTGCTTCTTATTTTCTTAAGACAAAAGAACACATTCAGCAAGTCTGCGACCTCCTTCTGCAACATTGGTTTCTGCTCAACTACAAAAACTCCAGTCTGTAGCCGTCTGAGTCACTCCAGTTCATTGAGGCCTGGGATTGAACAGACCGGGGTAAATGCCTTCTCGGAGGAGAGAGAAGGCTCAAGCTAACATCCCACCTCTCAAATCTTCTTTCCAGATCCCAGGCTTCAGCTAGACTCTGTTTAAGGTCCCATCGGGAGATGGCCTCATCATTAGCGATTCTTACTTGGAGTCACCTTCAACTTTACTCTATAGTACCCCAACTCCTTCTAAACTGGAACCTGGTGTCCCAGAATTACGAAGCCTTGGTTCCGGTGACCTGAGATATCCATTAGGACCTTCAGAAGTGCCTAGCCCTGTGATAGGGCTAGGTAGTCTTATCCTTAAATACACTTACACACAAACCTTTATTGAGTCCAGTCAGGCTCATTTGAACAACCTTAAGATCAACCCTGGGTAGCTATGGCTTTCAAGCAGCAAGGCTTGAATAAAGGAACTGAATTTAAAGAGTTTACCTATACCAAACAACGATGTAAGCAAGCCACACAACATGAAATAAACACAATACCAATTTGTAAAAATAGATTTTATTTTTATGAATTTTTAGAATTTTTGATGAGCAAAATCCACCGGAGGGTTCCAGAGATACTGATTTTTAAAGGTTTTATCACTTTTAATATAAACCCCAAACAAGCATTGGTCAACAAAAATTTTGGAAAGTTTTCAAAAGTTTGTAAAAGTTAATTTGGCTACTCCGGTCCAGCTTGGGCAACCAAATCCGACATGATGAAGTTCTAGGGGGCCAGTAAGGATACTTTAGACAGTTACCTGGCCACTAGAGCATTTTCTAGTCCAGTTTCAGCAATGGCAGTATGAACCCTACATACTAGAATGGAGTGGTCCTGATGCTGAGGATGCAGGATGAAAAGATGCTCAAGGATGCTCCGATTGTGGTGTGATCGATGGGGATGCCTTTGTGGTGGTTCCTTGGTCTATGGGTGATGTGGGGCGACTTGGTCCACAGAGACTGGGGTCCCCCGAAACCCTCTTTCCGGGGGTGGAATGTCAGCAGCAGCTGGGCTTTGGATCTCTGGATAAAGAGGTTGGAGACATATTTTAGTGGGGGCTAGTGCCCCTCTTGAGTGACCAATCCGGACTCTGACAGCACTCCTGTGTCCGGCTAACTCGGTGCAGGCTTTGGCCATTAAGGACCGGTCTTTTGGGGCAGCCAGCAGTGAATCTTCCCTGGTGGCTAGCAACTTGCCGGTGTGGGCTTCTTCTGCTCTTTTGTCCCTGCAGCTGGTTTCTGGAGATCAGTAGACTGATCTTTTGAGTCACTCCTCTGGTCTAGGGCTAAGGATCAACTTTTCTCCAAGCTATGAGCCACAGGCACAGTCCAAATTTCAGTTGCCCAAAGTGCAGCATGTGCAGTCCAGCAGACGGTGCAGCCTTTCTTTTTGCAGTTCCAAGGGCAGCAGGGCAGTCCCTCTTTGGTCCTCTTTCCAAATCCAGCATAATCGGAGTTTCACGGTGCCAGGGGTGCCATATTTATCCCATGAAAGAGCCTAGCGGGGGCCACACAGTCACTAGCCAATAGCCTACCAGGTCCCCTCCCTTCTGGTGATGACTGATGACGTCCCAGCAATGTGTGGCACCTAACATCCCCAGAGTGCACTATTCTGCCCACTCTCAATATGCTGGCACCCTTCCCCGGCTGTTAGGCGCTTGGTAGCCCACCCTAGAGGTGTGGCTACCAGTGCGCTACACACACACAGGAAAACCGGTTTGGGGACCTGTCTTCTCTCTCTGGGCCTGTTTCCAGCTAGTCTACCGGAACAACAGGTAGCCCCTTGGGAGTGTTAATACCGTTTACCTACCAAAAGCGGCTTCCCCTTTGAAGCTCGCCTTTTGGGCTAACACCCTGAGTGACTTCCTGTCAAGGGGAGGTAACAGCTCACTTTGCGGCAGGCTGTGTTTGATCCTGAGCCTGGGAGTCATTCAGACAACTCCCCAGGCAGGCAGAAAGCTGTCTGTGTGTTGTAGCCTGTGTGAGGCTACTGGACCACTGGGGCCCAGAAGGGCAACTTTCTAAATGTTTTCTTACTTTAATAGTGACATTAAATTTGTCCTGGGCATCAGGTTGGGTTTAATGCCATGATTAATTTGATATCTTACAGTACCCAGTTATATAGTCCCATTCAGAAGTTAGCCAGGCTGGGGTGACAGCCTGCAACCCCATACTAGCTAATGGGGCTACTAACTTTTCCACAACAAAATGTCAAATGGGGTTTTTTACTGCAAGGACATTGGTACACATACATGTCCCTCTTAACAATACACAGCTCCCTGCCATAGGGCTCTGTAGGCCGCCTTCCTTAGGGGAGACTTTCATATATTGTTATGGGAAGTGGTGGCCTTACCATTGAATTGAATGGCAAAGTTGAAATGACAGTGACAATACTACCCTTCCAGTATGCAGTGGCAGGCTGGGAGCCATTTTGTACTTTGTCACACACAAGGTGGCACAATCAGTGCTGCAGCCTTGTGTGTACAATCTGCAGTATATGCCCTTTATACCCTGGGTACCATATACTAGGGACTTATAAGAAGGTCAGTCATTGTCAATTAGGGATAGCCAATTCAACATACACTTTGTAAGGGGTTATAACCCTGAGGTCTGGTTAGCAGGCCTCGGTACACTCTCAAAGTCGAAAAACCAGCATCTGTCCAAGAATGTGTGGGAGAAACATGTAAAAAGAGGCATTTCCTTACACTCATATTGTAATAATTCTCTCAACCAATGCCAGCAGCCACGGATGTGGAGGATTAAAAGACCCAAGGCTAATGGTCCAATCTGGAGAGGTCACATTCCTCCAACTTAAGGGAACTTGCTGTGGTTCAAAAGGTGCTCCTGTGGTTTGTCCTTTCCCTTCAGGGCCATTCAGTCTGTGTCTGGATGGACAACATAGTAGTCACAGCCAATGTTCCCTCTAATTATTTTTCTCTGTGTGCGGTAATAGCATGTTTGTGTGCACACATTTCCTGACTGTGTGCGCAATTGACAGATGTAATGAACCACTGTGGAGTGATCATAGGCAGTGTTCTATTATGCCTCACGGAAGTTACAGCAGTACAAGGACACACAAAAGGCAAAAGAACACTTTACTCTGTCAAATAACAATAGTAACACCATTTACTTGCAATTTTGATAAAAGGTGCTGCAGAAGCACACTAGTTTTCAATAACTGGGAGGATGTCTCGGTGAGTTAAATGGTTGCCACTGACATAAATGCTGATCAGCAGTGCTTGAGCCTAGGTAGGCTGATTTAGGGCCCGATTAGAGCTCAGCAGGTGGGTTAGTCCGTCACAAACATGACGGATATCCCGTCTGTCATATTACACGTGCATCTTTACCTATGGTACTTGTAATATCGCGGGCAGGATATCCATCACGTTTGTGATGGAGTAACCTGTCCACCAGACTCTAAATTAGGCCCCTAATCTTTTATGTACAGCTCTAATAAATTGGTTGGAATATGGTATCTAGCACTATGTCACAAGCAAGTTATCATTGGAAAGCTACACTCAAATGGAATAGCATGGTGTGTGAAAGGGTAAGTTCTGAAAGAGAAGTCTTCACTTATTACCAGGGCAACTGGAATTATCTGACTGTAGAGGGCCAAATTATGCAGCGGGATGAGTACATTTTGCGGCAAGAAAAGGCAAAATATGCGGCACAATGCGGCACGTTTTTTAATAGTATTACTTCATTATTTTGTCAGTTTTAAACTTGGTAGCACTGTCTGGGCGTTGGTTGCACCTCATTAGGTCCATTTTAATATCCAAATATAGCAATAAGCAACACAAAGGTGACCGGTCCAGCTTTGGAAAGAGCCTTCCAGTGTGCTGCAACACGTGTCGCTGCATTTTTAGTAACTGTTGAGCCATTTGAGCTAGAACCAAACATTTCTTTTGTTAAAATCTGAAGATTATGTGGCAGATGATGGATTATGTGGCAAATGCTGCAAATCTATAATTATGCGAAAATCGCAGCAGCTGCACAATCGCATAATTCCAATAGCCCTGCTTATTACTGTGTAAATCTAATCCTATTACTGTGTAAAACTGACCCTACTGATAAGTGAGAGTGGGAAGTTCATGGCATTTGCACCAGGTCATTGTATTTGTTTTCTTTCTCTTTCAAAATCAGAAGAGACTCCCTTCACATTGGCAAATCATGTACCTAGAGAACCTAGCAACAACTCCTAGAAATATAATGTTCAAAGACACCACAAACAGTTATAACATTGGTCTGCAAAAGAGGCTAAGCAGTGGTTGAAAAATGAATAAGGCATGTAGGTGCTAATATAAGGTTCATGCATGTCAATGCATGCATCAAGTACATTTTAGGTCTGGCCCAGGGCCAGCTTTCGCTGCCTCGCAAGCCTTATGTAAAAAAATCATAAATAAAAGTAAATAGTTATCAAATCATGGCAATTGTGAATGTGTAAAAACCCAAAGTTCTCAATTAAGGTGTCCCTTATGGCTGGATACTTTCTCCTCTTTTATTCAATATCTACATGCACCCTCTGGCCTAACTGTTGAAGAAAGGGGGTGCAAAATTTTATATGTACACAGAAGACACAGAATTGATCTTTGGGGTTGTTATGAACCAATATAATACTTCTTTCCTAGCGCAGAGTCTTTTGGTATGCTCATGGATGTCACAGAAATGCTTGAAATTAAATCCATTTGAGCTGCCAATTATTTCTGTGTGCACAGGTGCCCTGGATTTGTCTGACCTGGCCTTCAATAATGGACCCCTGTCCTCCTTCTACACAACAATCCATTATTTGGGAACCTATCCTGATGCTAACTTATATTTGGCCCTCATGCTTCCAAGATTTCAAGCATCTGCTTTTTCCATTTGAAAACTACATGAAGTACTCTGCCAGTCACACATAATAGATTCCATGTTTCTCTGATCAATGCATATGTTCAGTCTCGCCTCGTATATAGCAATGCGACTCTTATCAGATGGTGACAAATCACTGAAACAATGCGGCTGCCCGTTTGATTTGCAGGGTTCCAAAACACCAAAATATTTCACCTTTCTTAAAACAATTACATAGGCTTCTGGTCCATTAAAGAATTGTTATCAAGTTCATAGTGCATAGAGCAGTTTTCCAACACTTCCCACATTTTATTGCATTTAAATTCTGCTGAGACAGGCACCCCCTGAGTTGAAGGTAGAATGATAAGTTTCTCCTCACAATCCCTAGAACTGTCACCTTCGGCAACAGCGCCTTCTCAATTGCAGACAGTAGGAATAATACTTCTCTACCGTTATCCGTTAATTCGAAATCTTCACTTATTACACTTGAAAACATACTTATTTCTTAAATTAATTCTGCTACTGTCACTACGGTTAGGTTATTATAGTACCAAGAAACATTGGTGTACTGGTGCTGTATAAGTAAGCTTTACATAGCATAACATACTTTGACTTTAAGTCATACCTCTTAATCATTTGGTCTGTTCGGCTCTCATTCATGTTATTTTCACCCATCACAGCATTCAGCAAAGGGCAATGTGTCAGCCCATTGCAACCACTAGCTCTCTTGCAATGGCATCATTTCGCCTGTTCACATGTGCTCATCTACTTCAAAAGAATGGTGTTTCATTGACCGGGCTGGTGCACCAATATATTTTCCTTCACCAATACTTTTTATTTTCCATTCATTATCTTGATTTTTTAAATCCTTGTGTGTTTTAAATAGGTATTCGGGTTGCTGCAATTCAATCCCAATAGTCCCTTTCTTTGTGCAAATAAGAATCATATTTTCCCATTATGTACATAACTAAAAAGGGTCTCCGAACCTGTACTATGTACACAAGCTAGAAAATACTGCTACTGTTTAGTTAAAATTATGTGCAAATGATCATTTTTTTAATTTTAAAAATTGCATTGCAATCATATGGTTGCCACGCTTGGGTGGTGTCTCTTTTCTTCTGCTTATTTTTGTAGCACATGCAATTGCATTTGCGTGTAATATATACATATATTTTTTAATTGACTATTGCAGCAGCTCGCCAAGGCCAGAACCAATAGACTTTTGGGTATTCTTGTCTTTTTAAAATAATGTTCTTATTGTTTTCTGAGTCAATCACCATTTCTGCTAGGGGTTTGTGTTAAGACTGTTAATGAAATGGCATAACATTTTTAAATCTATAAAATGTCAAATTACCCCATTTAGAAATAGCGCCTGATTTTACCTTGTTCATAAGCCCGATGTTAGAGAGAGCTGAGAGAAACAACAAATGGTACAGGACCCTTGAAAGTTATTTTGTTGAAGACAAAATGTCTTTTGAGCAATTTGTGTAATTGAAACTGTACAGACCTTACTGTCCGAGACAGAGGGTGATTTGGGCGCTCTTACAGGAAAGTTGAATTTTGCAAAGCAAGGTCAGTACCTGCATCACAAAGGCACGCAATTTAAACATTTGTTTATCTTTGATGAGGCCTGATAAGGGGTGGGAGACGGTCATAAATCGGCAGAGAACTGTTCACGTAATATTGAATGCAGTGTTTGAGCGCCGTAGTTTAGAGGAATTAATGGCCCATTTGAGAGTGATAACTGCTTTGTGTTCAGTTTGACTTAAATGCGCGCTTTCAGGCTCTTTGTGCGCGGCAGAAAGGCAGCATGTGCGCGGGCGCACAAGCGCGCACCTAAGAGGGAACATAGGTCACAGCCATACATCAACTGCCTGAGGGGATGCAGTCTCCTCTCTTTCTTCTTTCCCGGGAGATTTGTCTGTGGGCTGAGAGGGATCTCCCTCTCTGTTAGCAGTTTATCTTTCCGGGAAGGTGTATGGGCCTGCCGACTATTTGAGTCAGTGATTCCCCTCCGCTGTAACTCTTTTTCGCTCCCCATCTCTTTCAGGTGATTATCCTCCTGTTCTGCCTTCCCTGGCTGGACCAGTTTGCCACAGAGGAGAACGCTCTGCTACAGCATTTTTGTAGCTTGGTTCCATCGAGGAAAGTCTGAGCAACAGTGGCCTTGGCCATTCCTTGGCCCCAAGGTCTCCTCTATGCCTTCCCTCCCTTTTCCCTCATTTCCAGAGTATTGACGATGATTCAGGGGTACCGAGCCGATGACCTTCTTGTCATGCCAGATTACCCCAGAACACCCTGGTTTCGCCTACTATTAAAAATGTCAGTTGGTCTGCATTGGCAATTTCCTATCTTTCCATCTCTAGTGAGAACTCCTCTCCTCAAGCCAGATTCCATCAGACGTCTGATGCTAGGGGTATGGCTCTTGAGAGGTCACAACTTTTAGTGTAGTGTTGCTCTAATGAGGAAGCTGAAAGTATACAACTCTCTAGGAAACCTTCAACTCTCAAAGCCTACTGTAGCCATTGGCAGACATTTGAATCATTGTGCAAGAATGGAGGCCTGTCCCCTGGATCTTGTGATCCTATCAAAACCTTATATTTCATATCTGATGGGTTCAGGCTTGGCTTAGCAGTGTCCACGATTAGAGCTCAGCAGGTGTCAATTCAGACTTTCAGGGGTTCTGAAATTTATTTTATCTCTCACTTAGCCTCTTGTCTGCTGACAAGTTTTTTTGTATGACATCCTATTACTCACTCTCCGGTCCCCACATGGGACCTCCAGCTGGTTCTTGAAGCCTTAATTGACCCACCCTCTGAACCATTACAAGAAGCAGACCTGAAATATCTTTTGGCAAAGGTCCTCCTGATTCCCTTCTGCTCAGCGCATAGAATTGGGGAAATTTGTGCCCTGCTAGCATCTCCTCCGTTTTAATACTATGCAAAGATAAATTTTTTCTGCGATTTAGTCCCTTTTACTTTGCCATGGCTAGCTCAAATTTCCACTTTGAGGAACATATTGTTCTGTCATGTTTTTCATTCCTCCCTGGAAGATGAAAAATGACATACTTTGGTTCTTCACACAGCTATCACTCCTAAATTTCACAGATTTTTTAATCAATACAATTCATTGGTGTAGAATTTAATTTTGATGTTCTTGATATAATTTCTTTAATGTATAAGTTACGCAGTACTCATCAATCAATCCGTAAGGACGGGGGCAGGAAGAAGGACGAGAAGGTAATCTTCATTACTCTGAGTCCAGGTCTTCCATTCACAGTCCTGAGAAACCTCCCTCCCTACCCATGCTAAAGAGACATAATCTTTTTATGTTAATTTTGCTTGGGAAATCAGGAAGTTGTCATAGTAAGTTCCTCTTTTATCTGCATTATGGGAGTTGGCAGCCACGTTGGAGGAGCTTTTTATTTTTGGGCTAGGTAATACGTTTCTGTCCCACAGAAGAACTGCTCAATCCGTAAGGGCTGTTAAAGGAAGACCTGGATTGGAATAATGAAGATTACCGGTAAGTAACCAGGCCATTTACACAGACTTGTATCTTCTTTACCTTGCAAGTATTGCTGCTATTGCCCTTAAATGACTCAAACACATATTATCAGGGGTGTAACAAAAAAATAATGGCCCCTTGCAAAATGTAATGATGGCCCAGACGAATCAAAATCTCACATACATGCATAAGCTTTGAGCTGATAGAGAGGAATGGGTAATGCGCCTCCACTTTATGTTTCCTTGAATTCTACAACATTATATTACACACTTTTGTAAAGTGCACATTCACGTTTTGGTGCATTTTGTTGCTCAGTAATGCTTAATTACTATCACAAAACTTAATGGCATTCATATTATCGGCCTCCGAAGGATTAAAGGCTGAGTAGACCCTCAAACCTGTGGAAATTAGGTCAAACACAGATTCCTGGAGTAGACGAACTAATTCAAAGAACCTCCTCACCGAACACATCACACATTTTCTAAGACCAAAGACACAATATAACAGTCGTGTAAATATGGTTATTGTACTTTATATAATACAGTACAGTAAATGGTGTTATAGTGTGAAGGCTTTGAGTTTACAACAATGTAGTCATTTCCAATCTGGCCATGTGTATCTGGCGGCCCACAGGGCAAAATTGTCCTGGTATAGTGTGGTAGTGGAGAGGATTGACCCTGGCCTACAACACCTCTGATTTTGAGCCAGTGAAGAAGATCCAACTGTGCTTCCTCAGTTCTTGGGGAGCACTAAAGCATCCTTTTAACTTCTTAGAAAGAAATACACCCTCCTGCAGGTCTACAAGGGGATTCCTAGTCTCCTCCATGTATTTCAACTTGTTGACCATTTTAGGTAAAGCAGTCTATTTAAGAAATATTCAATGGATAACCTGTCCAACCTTCCAATTACATGACCTAGCAGCAATATATAGGTATTGAACCAACTACGGAAAAGGGCTGAACCCAAAGGTATTCCACCAACCCATAATAGCTATGCGGCACTCTGTCATTTCCCAGCCTCTGGCTGCAAGCTAGAGGCTGCTTTTTGGTCTGAATGGGTTGCCATGATCCAGCCCTGATATGGCCTAAATGATGTATGTGAAACATTGTGGTATTGAAAGTGCAGTGTTGACGTGTTAAGGGGTTAAGCCAGGAAGCAAATTTCTGCCAGCTATCCACCTCAAGGTCAGACTGGCCTATAGGGCACGCTGGGAGAGCTGGTCTCACAGAACAGTGCTTGGGATGTTTTGTGTTGCTGTTTGTGGTAATGTTTTAGGTGGGATGTCTTTTTACTGTTGATTTCTCTGATATTACTGCAAACATTGCCTGCAGCAAGCACAAATGTAGCCAGTCACCCATAACCAGCAAAACAGCTATACAGCTTGGCTGGGTACCTGGGCACCTAGCCTGCCACTTGTCTGTGGCCTTCAGTTCCTGCTTGTTCCAGCCTGATTCAGTGACACTGCCGCTGCCTGGGTTTTCACTCCCGGGTTTTCCCGCTCACCATTCCTAATGCCAATAAAAGACACGCCCTCCCCAGGACCTACTTAATGCAGGCTGCAGTGCGACTGCGCCGCTGGTGTGCCAAAGGCTATCAGATCTGCACCTGTTCATACCTCGACTGAGCCCGGCACCACGACCCCTAGCCCTTCTGCCCCGCAGATACACCATCACTGAGCTCTACACCCTTGATCCCGGATGCCAAAACAAACACTGCCACAGCACTGACTCATGCTCCATGACCTTTCACCTGCACCCACTGCCACTTCACCTGCCACAGCACACACACCAGCTCACCGACCAGCCCCACCCTGAACACACCGCAGACACACTAACTCGCAACCGCCCTTCTCATCGCACACTCACTATAAAAACACATCACCGAGATTTGGGACCTTATCTCCACCCTCACACCCAAAGTCCTCTTCCTCACTGAGACCTGGCTCAACTCCACATCCAAGCCCGACACCGCCACCGCACTACCTGGAGGATACAAGATCACCCATGCGACCGCATCAGCAAGCCTGGCGGAGAGATCACCATCATACACAAGGAATACATCCAATGCACCACCACAAATGATGACATCATCCCAGCCATGAAACACATCAACTTCCGACTAAGACAGCAAAACCACCATCCGGGGCACCCCCACCTACCACCCTCCAGGACCATGTCCAGCCTTCTGCAACTTTATCTCCAACTTCATCACCTCACTCGCCATAGACTCCTAACACCTGCATGCATTTTCCATGGCGACCTCAACTTCTATCTCAACAACCACAATAAGATCAACTCTACCAACCTCCTCATCAGAACAACATCTGACTCACCCAACTTGTCCAAAAACCCATGCACACTGCAGGCCACACACTAGACCCCCGTCTTTACCTCCAGCGACCGCATCAGGTACAGCCACACGACAGAACCCACCTAGACCAACTACTCCATCGTCCACTTCAACATCACCAGCTCGCGGACCTCTGCCCCCAGTCTGCCTCACACCTCCCACCACAGCTGGAGCAAAACTCTCAAGGACACATAGATCAATGCCCTCAACACCACCCTTCCCATTTCCTCCAACAACTGAGACCAGAACGTCAGAAACTTTAATAACTGGATCACCAACTGCGCCGACACTGTCTCTCCCCTCGCTAACAACACCCACAGAAGGTCCGCAAAGCTGGTACACTGAAGACCTTAGAACCACTAACCAACACTGTAAACAACTGGAAAGGAAATGGAGCACCAGCAAGGACATGACCGACAAGACCGCCTTCAAGAGAGCCCTCAAGCTCTAACAGAGACAATTAAGAGAATTGAAGAAAAAGGCCTAAGCCTCACGCATCGAATCAAGCTCCAATAACAACAAAGAACTCTTTAACATCGTCAAAGAATTCTTCAACCCCTCAGATAGAGCAAACAAAATTACCCCATCATAGAAACTCTGCAGCAACCCTGCAAACTTCTTCCACGATAAGATCGCCAACATCTACAGAAACTTCAAACCCCAGCCCAAGGCCACCAACTTCTTAAAGCAACACAGCGACCCCACTACAACCACAGACATCTGACTAACCGAATGGAGCCAGCTCTCACCACAGGACACCGCCTCCATTATAAACTCGGTCCACTCACGGGCCCAAGCCAACCCGTGCCCTTACCACATCTTAAACCTAGGCGAAGCCAGAATCAGCCATGTTCTCACCACCTTGTTCAACACATCAAATGCCATGGCCACCTTCCCCAAGGACTGGAAACACGTAAATGTCAACGCCCTTCTAAAGAAACCATCGGCAGACCCCAGTGAACTCAACATCTACCCACCGATCTCCCTGCTCCTGTTCCCGGCCAAGGTATTAGAAAAACCCATCAATCAAAAACTCTCCTCACATCTGGAACGGAACCTTCTACTCAACTCCTCCCAATTATGAGTACGCTGCAACCACTGCCCTTATCGCAGCTGACAACATCCGAGCCCTACTCGATCAAGGAGAGACTCAATCACGAGTCAATCAGGATATATAAAGCATGGCTAATCACTCGATAGTGTATTCAGGCGCTTGCAGGTCCTGGAGGCTTATTCGAACAGCCAGGTCTTGAGGGCCATTCGTAATTCCAGTAGTGAGATGATGGTCTGGAGGTGTGTGGGGAGGCTGTTCCAGATCTTTGCTGCATAGTAGGAAAAGGAGTGGCCTCCACTTCTGCTTCGGTAGATGCGGGGAGTATGGGCAAGTGAAAGGGTGGCGGAGCATAGTCTTCTCGACGATTGGTGGAAGTTCATGTTGTGGTTAATGTATGCTGGTCCTTGGTTGTGTAGAGCCTTGTGTGCATTGGTCAGTAGCTTAAATTGGCATCTTTTCTGTACGGGGAGCGAGTGGAGTTGCCTGAGGTAAAGTGTGATGTGGGTTCGTCGGGGAAGGCCAAGGATGAGTCTGGATGGAGCGTTCTGTATGGTCTGAAGTCTCTGTAGGAGGTGTGCAGTGATTCCTACGTAGAGGGCATTGCCGTAGTCCAGCTGGCTGGTGATGAGAGCATGTCCCACGTTGCATCTTGTGTGTAAGGGTAGTCACTTGAAGATATTACGGAGTATGAGCAGAGTGAGGAACCAGGCGGAGGAGATGGCGTTGATCTGGGATTTCATGGTGAGCTTGTTGTCAATGATGATTCAGAGGTTTCTGGTGTGGTGGAGGGAGTGGGTGCAGGTCCTAGGTCTGATGGCCACTAGGAGTCGTTCCATGTGCTGCTGCTGTTGCCAAAGATCAGTACTTCCATCTTGACTGTGTTCAACTGCAGGCACTTGTTCTTCATCCAGTTGGCGGCATTTGCCATGCATCTGTGGAAGTTGGTTCTGATGGTGGTGGGGTTGTTGGTGATTGAGAGGATGAGTTGGGTCTCATCTGCGTAGGAAATTATGTTGAGACCATGGGATCTGACGATGTTGGCCACTGGGGTCATATATGCGTTAAAAATCATGGGACTGAGGGATTAGCCCTGGGGGCACATCAGGTGATCTCCTTGGGTTCAGAGGTGAAAGGTGGGAGGGGGATCATCTGGGTTCTTCCGATGAGGAAGTAGGTGATCCATCTGAACGCGTCCCATTTTATGCCGATGTGGTTGAGTCTTTCGATCAGCGTGTGGTAGGAAAAGGTGTTGAAGGCTGCCGAGAGGTCAAGGAGGATCAAAACTGCATGTTTCTCCTCGGTCAAGGAGGGTTCGAATGTCATCCGTGGCTGTGATCAGGGCGGTTTTGGTGCTGTGATTGCTGCAGAAAACTGATTGAGAGGCGTCGAGAAGCTGGTTCTGCTCCAGGTGTGTCATGAGTTGATTGTTGATGATCTTTTCCAGTACCTTTGGTGGGAATGGAAGCAGGGAGGTTGGCTGGTAGATTTTGAGTACGCTGGGGTTGCCAGAGGGGTTTTTGAGTAGTGGTCTGATTTCTGTACATTTCCAGGCATTGGGAAATGTTGCAGTGGTGATAGATGTGTTAAGTAGGGTGGTGAGCTCCTTGCCTATCCTTTTGTTTCCGAGATGTGGTGTGGGACTGGGTCTTTGGGAGCTCCCAAGTGGACAGATTTCATGGTGGAGGTGGGGCCCTGGGAGGAGAGATGTTCTAGGTGGTTAGTGTGCAGTTCGTGTTGGTTATGGTGGGGGCGTATCTGTCGAGGAAGTCCGTAGGTGTGGGTTGGGGTTCAAAATTTCTGTATATGGTAGCAATCTTGTTGTGGAAGAAGTTTGTGAGAGTGTCGCACAGCCTCTGTGAGAGTATGATGTTGTTTTCACTGACAGCCGGGTTAGCGAATTCCTTAATGATGTTGAAAAGTTCCATGGTGTTGTTGGTGCTGGTTTTGATGCGTGTGGCAAGAGCTGTCTTCTTTGTTGCACTCAGTAGGTGGAGCGACATCTCCTATCCAACTTTTTGTTGTCCCTTTTCACTGTTCTGAGTTCTTAGGTGTACCAGCTGGCATTTTTGGAGGATTTTCTTTGGCTGTTGCTCTTGATGGGGATGATGCTGTCAGCACAATTGGTGTTTCAGGTGTTGAAGTTTTTTACTCCCTGTTCGAGGTTGGTGGCAGTAGCAGGGTCGAAGGTGTTGAGGGCAGTCGCCCAGCTGGTCTGAGATTTTGTTCTACCTTCGGTGGGGGGCATTGGTCATTTTCGGGGTGGCAGTGTAGGGGCTGGAGATACTGAAGTGGATGATGGGGTGATCAGTCCATGTGAGTTATGTGACATGGCTGTATTTGACGCGGTTGATGAAGGTGAAAATTAGGTCCAGCATGTGTCCTGCAGTGTGTGTAGGGTCGTGGATGATCTGGGTCAATTCGCGGCTGCTCATAATGTCGAGGAGGTGTGCAGTATTTTTGTCATTGGGGTCGTCGATGTGGAAATTTAGGTCACTGAGGAATATGTAGTCCTTGGAGTCTAAGACTAGGGGTGCAATGAAGTCAGCGATAGTGTTGCAGAAGCTGGAGCGTGGGCTAGGGGGTCATATGCGAGGGTGCGTCTGATGGTTGTCTTGTCATCTCTGTGGAGCTTGAAGTTGAGATGTTCCATGGGGGTGGTGGTGTTGTCGGTCGTGGTGGTACACTGTATGGTCTGTTTGTGGATGATGGTTGTTCCTCCTCCCGACTTGTTGGTGAGATCCTGGTGAGTGATTTTATATCTGTTAGGGACCGCTGTGGCAATGTCTGGGGTGGATGTGGGGTTGAGCCAGGTCTCAGTGAGGGAGACTATGTCGGGTGCGAGGGTGGCGATGAGGTCCCATAATTCAGTGGAATGCTCGCATAGTGAGCGTGTGTTGAGAAGGGCACATGCGAGTTGGTGTTTTTGTACAGGTGGTGTCTGTGGTGTGTTTGGGGTGAGGCAAGTCGGTGAGCTGGTGTGAGTGAAGTGGCAGGTGAAGTGGCAGTGGGTCCTGGTGTAAGGTCCTACCGTGGAGCGTGGGTCAGCACAGTGGCAGTGTTTGTGCGGCATCTGGGGCGAGGGTGTAGAGCTTGGTGATGGTGTATCTTTGGTGGTGGGATGGCCAGAGGTCATGGCTCTGGGCGCAGTCCAGGCATGAACGGGCACAGACAGGCTTGCCAGCGGCACACCAGTGGTGCACCCGTGGCGCCCGGTCGCACTGTGGCCTGCATTAAGTAGGTCCTGGGGGGAGGGGGAGGGCTTCTGTTGATGGGAAGAATGGTGAGTGGGAAAATCCCATCGGGAAAACCCAAGCAGTAATACCTGGGCAGCTGCAGTGTTACAAGATTAATCTGGAACAAGAAGGAACTGGAGGCCACAGGCAAGTGGCAAGCTAGGTGTCCAGGTGCCTACTGAGGTGGTCGTGCTGTGGCCTCTTCAACATCGTCAAAGAATTATTCAACCCCTCAGATAAAACAAACACAATTACCCCATCACAGAAACTCTGCGACAACCTTGCAAACTTCTTCCACAATAAGATCGCCAACATCTACAGAAACTTCAAACCCCAGCCCAAGGCCACCAACTTCTTCCCTTGTACCACCACAGACATCCGACTAACCGAATGTAGCCAGCTCGCCCCACAGGACACCGTCTCCATAATGAACTGAGTCCACTTATGGGCCCCAACCAAACTATGCCCTTACCACATCTTCAGCCTAGGCGAACACAGAATCAGCCATGTTCTCACCACCTAAGTAGGTCCTGGGGTGGGCGGGACTTCTGTTGGTGGGAAGAACAGTGAGTGGGAAAACCCAGTCGGGAAAACCACAGCAGGAAAACCCAGGCAGCTTTGGTGTCACTGGATCAGTCTAGAAAAAGCATGAACTGGAGGCCACAAGCAAGTGGCAAACTAGGTGTCTAGGTGCCTGCAGCTCTGATCCTCATAGACCCCTCAGCAGCCTTTGATACAGTCTCCCACCACACACTCTTCACAAGCCTGCACAACATATGCATCCAAGGTGCCGCTCTGAGATTGATCACCTCTTTCCTCACCGGAAGATTGCAAAATGGCCGCCTTTACCCCTTCACCTCCGAACCCAAGAAAATCATCTGCGGAGTACCACAAGGATCCTCGCTCAGCCCCACCCTCTTCAACACTTTTATGACACTTTTGGCTAGCATCGCCAGAACCCACAGACTCAACACCATATCCTATGCTAGAAACACACAACTCATCCTCTCCCTCTCCGAAGACCAAGCCAACTCCAAGACCAACTTCCACAATTGCATGACAGGCATCGCCAACTCAATGAATGACAACTGACTGAAGCTCAACATGGACAAGAAAGAGGTACTGATTTTCATAAACAAAAGCTACCCATGGGACGCATCCTGGTGGTCCTCAGAACTCGGACCTACTCGTACCATCACTGGCCATGCTAGGAACCTAGGCATCATTCTGGACAATAAGCTAACCATGACAACTCAGGTCAACTTCGTCTCCTCCTCCTCCTGCTTCTTCATCCTCTGCATGCTTCGCAAGATATTCAAATGGGTTCCCCAAAGGTCAAGACGCACCTTCCCCCAGGCCCTCCAGCTGACTGGACTAGGGCAACGCTCTCTACACAGCGATCGCAGCTCGTCTCCTCTAACGACTACAGGCAGAGGAGCGTCGCCCCACATGAAAAATAAAATGAATAGCATAAACATTATTATCATTTTATTTTTACAGTACTGGCACTGTTTGATTAAAGGGCGGGTGGGGCTGACCTGTCAGCCATCAGGAGGAGGACTGGTATGTGCACTTAAGTGTGCATGACGATTTGGCCTGCCGTCTCTGGCCAGGCCAAATTGTCATGCGCACTTTGTATGTTCTCCACCCAGGCTGCTTTACAGCCTGGGTGGAGAACAACCCCATGCTCCCACTACCGGTCTGAGCGTCGAGCCACGGCGCTCAGACCAATCACGACGCTGCATTGCAGCATCGTGATTGGCTAGGGGAGCCTGGGTGCTTCCTGTTCCTGCCCCGTCTCAGTAAGAAGATTGGAGGAGAGCCTGGAGAGCTTGCGGCCAGTTAAGGGCATTTTTCTTTTTTAAACCCCCCCACTTACACCCCCTTCCCCACCCACCCCACCACCATGGCCCCATAGCAGCTGCCACTGGACTACAGAACGCCACAGCCAGACTTGCCCTGGATCTTCCTAGACAAACCCACATCACCCCTTACCTCATGGAAATCCACTGGCTCCCTGTACAGAAAAGATGCCAGGTCAAGCTCCTGACCCATGCATACACTGCCCTACACAACTGTGGGCCCGCCTACTTGAACCACCACCTGAACTTCCATCAGCCCATCAGACACCGCCACTCATCATCCCTTTCTCTAATCCTCACCCCCTGCATCTTACGTTTCAGATGTGGAGGTCGCTCCTTCTCCTACCTAGCAGCGAAGACATGGAACGAGCTACCCCTTCATCTAAGGACCTCCCCATCTCTTCCAGACTTCTGAAAGTCCATGAAGACCCGGCTATTCGAATAATAAACTGTACCCTGCCAGCTCCTGGATACACTCACGGGTGACAAGAAGCACTCTACAAATCTACTGATTGATTGATTGACTGTCTTTACAAATTAATTTAAAACTGCCCTAATTTGCAAATGGGGTCACTTTTTTAACTATCTAATTTGCTAATGGCGGACACTTGTAATTTGGCGCTGTTGCCTAGTTTCTGTGCCACCCCGACCCTGCTCCTCAGAATCATTTTTTCTCCTTTACATCTTCTTTTTTTAAATTGACAAATCCAAGAGGAGCCTCCAATCTTTGACCGAACAATAAAAAATAAAGAAAATGGCACCCATATCACTCTGTATGCATGTGCATGCATGTTGCCTCATGCACTTGCCTACACAATGGCACAACCGACAACAGGGTTTGTGTCTTTGCCTCTTTTTTTTCTCTTAACAATACTAAAAAGTACAGGCTAAAAGCACTGCTTTTTATCAGCTCTGTTCAGTAACATCAAAAAGTATTAGAAAAAGCCAGTAGGTTACAAAGGGGAGACCTTTTGGCTTTATCAGTAGTGCTTGTTTCACTTTTTCTTTGTGGGGAGAACTCCATACCCAATCATTTGAGAGGATACAGCTTGGTCGGTCCACTCACTATCACTGTGCAATGTGGGGCTGGTTTGAACATATTGACCCAGAGGGGTTCGCCACCATGGTGGGCCCCAACATACAGATGGGGACTCACCTGAATCAAGGGGGTGGGTCTGTTGTTTTTGTTGTTTTTTTAGATCTAGTGTGCTTTTCCCAGACCCCGGAGAAAGCTTGAAAAGGCATCCATTTGCTGCCAGGGGGCCTGTGGGGTTGCCGGTTGGGGGCGGAAGGGGTAGGCAAAGGCACATTTAAACAGGAGCCTGTATGGACTCCTTGGTGTTTACTGGTCTGCCCCTGCTACATGCCGACATTAACCACTGCTGGATACGATCAGGGGCGTAGCTTCAGGGGGGGTGTTGGGGTGTTACACCCCCCTAATAAATGTATTCTGTAGTAAATAGTTGGGCACAGGTGCTTTAAGTTGGTTATAGTGTGGTTTTTTGTCAGATTTCACTTCGGATTTTTACATGCATACGAAAACACAGACACACACACACACTCATCTCTGTTTTTAAGATGGTTATTTTACAAAATATTGAGTTTAAGTACCCTTCACAATCTGCACTCCTCTCCCTTTCTACTGCTATGTAAGCCCCCCTCCTGCTGTGCTTCTCATATGATGTATTTTAACCAGCGTGATTGTTGGGAAATATAAAACTCACACCCCTCCAATTTTACTGACCAAGCTAGGCGCTTGGATGCAACTTCTTCCTTCCTTCCAGGAGAAGTTCTGATTTATTTCTCTAGCGTCACTTCCTGCTTTGCTCTGACTGCCCGCCTCCTGGAGCCCATTTCCTCTAGACGGTTCTGAGGTGGAGGCACCACCGGGGAGGTCGCATGGCCACCAGGGCCGGCCTGCGCCAATGCGGATCTGCCCAGCTAGCCGGCCTGGGAGGTGAGGCAGGATAGGCTGCGAGTGCCCCAGCATGCTCCCTCTACTTTGAGGGAGCGGGTGAGTTCGTCCTGTAACAGCTACATCTAGAGGGCCCAGGGGATTCAATCGGGCCCGAGTCGATTAGCTGGTGCTGTAAGGGCCAGAGGAGTGGTAAACCATGGCTCCTTTAAAAATGTTGATCAGGAATCCAATGGCTAGATTGCTGTCAATTCCATAATACGTCATTTTAATCATAATGATATTCAAATATGTACATAGATGTGTTGAAATTTGTTGTGCATGTGTAATAAATACGGCCTGATAGTTTATTCTGAAACACAAATACCAAATGGACTCGGGTCGTCCTTCTGCAAGCTTTCCTACGTGCTGTAAGACTGCCATCTTTTGGGTCTTCCTCACCCGGGTTTGGGTGTGCTCCAGTGCTTAATTTGTGCTGGTGGTTTCCAGTGCTCGGCAGGGCACTCAATTGTCAACACCAGGACTTATGGCAGACTGCCACATGGTGGCACTAGTTGTCTGATTTAGAGATGAGCACAACAACAGTTGTTTATTAATTCAAAATACATTGAAAATGACAAATACCGGCTGCCCAAGCCATTCTTATAGCTTTGGGGGTCCTGGAATAGTCTGAAATGTCACACTTGTAGGAGTGTGATGGTTAGTAGTTGTGTTGGAAGCACTGGCAGGGCCAATGAGTTGTGCGAGCTGCAGTAGCCTCCTGGAGAGGGCCCTGGCACTTACTGTTTTACAAATTAAGCACTGGTGTGGTCCCCCAATTGTTGTAGGTCTGCTTTTCTTGCCTAGCCCGAACCTGACACTCCAATATGGTTGGACACATTATCATGTAAAATCCTCCATTCTGGCCATATGCCCTCGGCCTTGGAGGCATACAGACCTCGCCTGGCCCTGTCTGGATGCCAGCCGTGCTAGCCGCCCCTATTTTCCCTTTCCCTTACGTCATGCTCCATTCAGCCATGCTGCCGCTGACACTCAGCCTTGCCTCACGTGCTGGGATGCAGCTCCATCCAGGGTCTGAGCTCTTACTTAAGGCTGGCTCACAACGCACTGCTTTTAACAAAGGGCAGTGCTGGCTCTGTGTGCATGAGAGCTGGGGCAGGCGCTGAATACCACGGACAGGACTCGGCGGAGACTGCCAAAAACCGGATCACTTGTCGAGGCTCACCTTTGGAATCAATAACTCGTCTGGCGTGTATTCTATTTCTTAAGTAGCGCATTGTTTGCAGGGTTCATTGTCAGCAGCGAGGTTGTTTGTCCTCTCCGACGCTAATGCGCCATTGCATGCGGGCCCTTCTCTTGTCGGTCCAATAAAGTGTTTCACAACCTTGTTCGTAGTAAAAAATTGGACGAAAGAGAATGTGTCTGCCAATCAGATGCCGCTTATCAGGATACAGATACGGCAGTGGGCGTTGCTAATTGATTAATAGTAAAGCGTGCAGATTATATTCAATGACACGATGCACCTTGCGTTATATCGACCCAAGGTCACGTCTCGCCACGCCTCCTTGTGCCATTGTAACGGAGGGCACGCGGGAGGCCCCGGGGGCACTCGTGTTTCCAAGAAGACTTCTGTTGCTCCACCTTCCCTGGAACTTCAGACTGCTGACTCGGGTGGCTAAAGTTCACGACTCGTAACTGGCTGCGAGTTCTCCGGGTTCAAACTCCGAGTCCTTCGAGCTCTAGACTGCAAGGCTCTCCTAGAGAAAGTTGTGAGCCAGTCAGCACTGGAAGGGTTGGGGCAGATTCCTGAAGCTGTACTTCGAGGGTCGTTTTGTAAGGGCTCCCAGCCTGGGCATACGTTTTTGGAGCAAATCAAGGGCAATCCAGATCAAACTTGAATTTAAAGGTCAAATCGCAATGACCCTGAACATGTCCTCTAAGAGTCAAATCTTAAAATTTCTTCAGGCTTATACAATCGGCATTTTGAAAGTCAAATAATAAGACGTCTGAATCTGAACTTGTCTTTTGATGGTTAAATTACCAGATCTCTCGGGAGAATGTGCCTATGGAGAGTCAATTCAATAGATTACTAGAAGAAACTTGTGTTTTTTTTAAAGTTAATCATGACACTTCTGAGTCAGAAATTGTCTTTTTAAAGTTTAAACCATTAAGCCTTCAATATTGATCTCGGTTCCTGATTGTCAAATGATATGTTCTTCCGCACAATACGGTCTTACGTGTAATGCTAAGGTTTCCAAGCCTATGCTTCCCTTATGAGAGACAGAATTTAAGGTCTAAATTTGCCTCCTGAGGGTCAAATCACAAAATCTCTGAACCCCAGTTTGCTTTTCTGGAACACACAGGAAGGTGTTTAAACCAGCTTTTCTTGTCTCCAAGCCCTTACTTTATTTACCCTGTTTGAGTCAAATCTTCTAGAGCAAACTTGTCATTAGAGGGTCAAATCACAAGGTTTCGAAGCATAATCTCAACTTTCGAGAGTGAAATTAAGAGACCTGTCTTTTAAGAGTCAAATCCTGAAGACTCTGAGCTTAAATTTTCCTATTAAGCCTCAAATAATTTGGACTTTGAGACATAGCTCTATTTTAAAGAGTTAAATCATGAGGACTCCTAGATCACACCTTACTTTTAAGGGTCGAATCATAAAGTTTCTGAACCAGAATTGCCTTACTAGATGATCTCCAATACCAAACTTGCCAAACAAAACTTCCCTTTCCGGGGCCAAATCACAAGGCCATTCAGCCTGAACCTGCCTTTTGAGGCTTAAACCCAAATGTTAAATACCGAGGGGTATATTCACAAGAACGTGTGATAACTACCGCAAGAGTAGCGTAACGCAACTTTCAATATCGCAGCCCATTGCAGGAAAATAACCCTGTGTCAACGTGGAATTCACAACAAGGCGGTACCATGCAATAGTCTGCCAAAACCGCAGACAATGTCCGCGATACAACCACCACGATGGAGATAAAAACACAAACCACAACACCAAAAAACGTGCGATGAGCCCATTCGCGATGAGGAAATCAGCGATAAGCAGCGCCAGGCCTGCAACACACACCTGGCAGGCGTAAAAAATCTCCATACATTTTTTTTTTTTTAAAGTAGAAAAAACACCCACACACAAACTGACCAACACACAAGCACCATGGAGGCAGCCGGAGCAGGCGCAGAGGACGAGCTCAACCCCACAAGCACCCCGGACGACCAGCCTGGGACCTCGGGGACAGGGAAGGACAAGAAGACGAGGAAGACCAAGTTCAGTCCGCAGGCGAACAGGATCATAGTCACGGAGGTGATGGAACACCATCAACAACTCTTCGTCACCTCCAACGTGTCATTGGGCACCAAAACTGGAATATGGCGGGACATCGTCGACAAGGTAAATGCCGTCGGAGAGCACAAGCGGACAATGGATGAGGTCAAGAGGCGATGGAATGACATCAAGCGGAAGACCAAGGAGAAACTCTCCGCCAACCTGAAGGCAGCAACGCAGACCGGAGGTGGGGGCCCAGCGTCACAGCTGGACCTGGATGACGTGGAGGAGCTGGTGTTGACAGTCATCAGTGTGGAGACTGTGGCCGGAGTCGGGGGACCGGACACTGCTCGACAGGACACAACACAACCGCAACAGGGTGAGTGACCACCAGGTACTGGGGGGACGGGGGGAGATGGCCACAATGGCACACATGCACAAGCAAGCAGGGCACAGTGCACACCCACAATCACTCTGGGTCCTTGCCCAGACCCACAGACTGTCACAATGTACAATGCCATGCTGTCTGAATGTCAACCTGTACCATGCGGCTACATACATGTGCACACATTGTAATACACCATCTCCCCTTCACATCGCAGGGGCATCGTCAACACCTCCTGCAGAGCAGTCACAGCCACTCTTCACTAATGACGAGGAGGAGGACAACACCAGCATCGACACCCAAACCATCCAAGACCTCATTGACCTCATCCGCAACTCACCTCCAGGATCAGGGCAGCCCAGCTACATCCATGAGACCCCACCCACCACCCAAACCACCCAGCAGGAGGCACCCACAGCTCCGGCACCCTCCCAAGTCCCCCAGGAACAACAAATGGCCTTCCAACGCCTTGTGCTGGAGGGCCAGAGGGAGACGGCCGAGCAGGTGCGGGTGGGGTTCGAGCTCATGGCTATCAAACTGGACGCCATCCTTGGGTGTCTTGGGTATCAGCTTCCGGCTCCTGGCACCACTAGGCCACTACCTCAGTGCCGTGATATCCCTCTGGGATGAATGTAGCGCTATATAAATAAATAAATGTCCGCCCCATGGACTCCAGCGAGCCCTGACCGACATCTCTGGAGTCATGACGCGGAGGGAAGAATACCTGTCCGCTCAGAGTGGCCCCAGCGATGCCAGCCGTGAGCTGGCACACATGCGGAGGCTCATGGAGGACATGGTGTGGATGGAGGCGGAAAGGATGCCAGCCGCCGTTGCACATCAGCGAAATGTAGCTGGGATCTACTGTGGCCTGCATGTCCTCATCATGGCATTGTTGCCACAAGGCGTGGCAATGATGAATGCTGCTGCCCCCACACCATCCACATCTCCGCCCCCTGGTGTGTCAGTGCCTCCCAGTGCGGCAGGCGTATCCACTCCGGCACCTGATGTGTCACTGCCACACAGTGCGGCCGACAATCCTCCTCCGGCCCCTGATGTGTCAGTGCACACAGTGCCGCAGCCGGTACTGCAACACCCACAGGTGGGGCAGGGCACACACCCGGGGATGAGGACGTGGATGGGACTGTGGTCAGGAGGGCCAGGCTCTAGCATCGATTTCCACCACCATGCCTGTTTCTGCTTGGTGCCGCACATGGCCTCAAGACCTACCACTGACCCCCGATACACTCCGATGCACTCACCTTGGACAGCGACATAGACTGCCACATCCTGTTTGACGACCAATGACACATCGGACAGACTGCGGACTGTAGCCTTCCTCTTCCGCAGTACAGGTCATCCCCGGATGGACACTGGCTGGCCCTCCACGGGCCCATATTGTGTAGTGTGCTCGGCATTGCCCTGTACCGCTCCAGCTGCATGACTGCACTGGATGTGCAAATAAACATCGAGTGACGCACTGCTGTGTAATGTCTTACGTCATTCCTGTATGGATGTGTGGATGAATGTGGGGACAGTGCCTTCCCTTGCGTCAATGATGTTCATCCTGTGGGATGCCAGTCAGAGGGTGCGACATTGCATTTTGTGTAGCGGGTTCCGTGAACACTACAACAGGGACACACGCATCAGTCACTTCCTTGTCCGGACATGGACTGTACCACGCCCAGAGCCCACAAGTCATTGTTGCAAGCCCTGCGCTGGTCGGGCGTACGGCAGGCCAGACCACTCCGCTAACGCCCCGAGGAGGGGCCCTCATTGCTACCCGTCGCAGCCGTACTCGCTGGTGATGTGCAGGTCACTGGTCTAGTTGTCAGCATGTCACAGCCACTCCCTGAGGGCAGGTTTTCACACACACCACACCCATCCGGCACAGGCGTCACAGGCCATGTGACTCCGCCAACATAAGGGGCCGACAACGTCACATTCCCCTCTTCCGGTGGTGACTGGATGACGGCCGCTCCACGGTTCTCACTCATGTAGGGCCCATGAGTTGTTGTGCACAGGGTTAGTGGCATCCGAGGCCTTGCGGACAGCACAGGCCTACCACCACGTGGCGCAGACTGGGGTTGCACAGGGTTAGTGGCATCCGAGGCCTTGCGGACGGCACAGGCACCCCGCCACGGGACGGTGACTTTGGGTGCACTGTGTCAGTGGCACCTTGAGCTGCTGAGCGGGTGTGCAGCCTGCGATGATGCCCCGTCCCTGCGGTCCAGACAGCTCAGGTTTTGTGTGCCCTGCTGGACCGCAGTGCAGGCCAGAGCCAGCGGGCAGCGCGGGCCTACCGCCACGTGGCGACGCTTCCGGGATCCCAGTGTTGGTGGCACCCATTGGGCTGAGCGGGTGTGCAGCCTGCGATGGTGCCGGGTGCACTGGTATGTCCACTGCCATGGAGTAATCAAGACCCAGCACCAAACGTGAGACCTGGTGGCCTGCTGAGAGGGGCTGCATGATGTGGAGGGTGCCATGTCAACGGGCCCCGGGCTTGTGGCTTGCAGCGGCACGTGGTGGGACCTCCTGTCTACGCGCCGGTGGCGGAAGGTGAGCTTTGAAGCCTGGGTGTGCATGGGCGGGCATGCTCCGATGGGCGGCGGGTGAGGTTGGGGTGCCTCTGTCTGGGTGTGCATGGGCGGGCAGGCGATGTTGTCTTGTGCAAGTGTGTGTACTGTGCCAGTCATGTATCTGGGCTCTGTTTCAGCTGACGGCTCTGAATGAGATGTGTGACCTGGTGAACTGCACTACATACCGGCACGTGGTTGGAGACACACCGGTGGCAGCAGGTGAGCAGTGTGGCCTGGGTGCGCAGGGGAGGCACTGTCTCTCTCTCTCTCCCTCTCCTCTTCTCTCTCTCTCCCTCTCTTCCTCTCTCTCTCCTCTTCTCTCTCTCCCTCTCTTCCTCTCTCTCTCCTCTTCTCTCTCTCCCTCTCTTCCTCTCTCTCTCCCTCCCTCTCTTCCTCTCTCTCTCCTTCGCTCTCTCTCTGCCCTCTGATGTGCGCAGGACACACCTTCTCATCATGTTTTTTGTCTTACAGGCTGTGACCTACGTATTGTCCGGAGGGGAGCGGCCATGTGTCTTCATTTCATTTCGTTGTTCTATTTTAATAAAGTTTCATTTGTTGCTTCGAAAGTGAATGTATGCTAGTCATTTCTGTGACGACACATCCATGTCACCAGTTGTGATTGTGCGGCATCAAGCGGAATATTTTGTACATGTTTAGGTGTGGCTGATGTGGCATGTCTTTGGTCGGGGCGGTGCCAGGGAGGGGTGGTCCTGGGGGTGGTGGCTGTGGGTGTTGTGGCCCTCTTGGGTGTCCGGGCCGCATGATGGGTGGCTCCATGGCATCTGTTGCCCTTCCGATGTAGCCCTGGGCTGTGCTCCCTTTTGGTTTGCAGGCTGCCGTCGGACTTTACACCAGGTCAGAGCAGGTATAGATTTCCTGGTGCTAACGCGCCTTATCGCCTGTTTTGTGTTTTTATCGTGGATGTGGTTGGTCGTTGTGAATGTTGAGGTGTGGTGTTGTCTCGACTTTTGTCACGGGAACGCCTACTCTGCATCTCATTAGCGATATTTGCGGGGGTCCTCTGTGGCGATGTTTTTTGCGGCTGCTATCGCAGGTAAACTGGTGCTGTGGGCTGTTAACACCGGCTTGTGAATGGGGAGGTAAATTTATCACGACTTTGGCTGCGATAAAGTGCCGTTAATTCGGCGATGGCTCCTTGTGAATATACCCCCAAGTTTCTTGGCGTAGGGCAGGTATTTCATTGCTCGGGTGCTTCAATCCCATTATGAAACTGGCCATGTTGTGTTCATTTATGAAACATCTTGCTGTTAGTTATTTATAATTAGTTCTGTTTCATTGCTTGGTTGGGTTTTGAAAGACCTATTTTTTCTCTGTATAATAATTGTGTATTTGCTTGAAGTCCCGCGTCGCCACAGCAGTAAGTGCAGTTGCAGTGAGCTGTTTGTGTATTATAGCCAGTGGTTTAGGAAGGGTTCTCTGTGCCCTAATGCAGACAAACAAAATTGCCTCTCTACCCCAGTTTCATCAGTAAAAATGCCTTAATGAGGTTTAGTGAGCCCTTCAACCTCTTGAGACCTTGTATCACAGCACTGGTTATCTGTGACTCTGATTACAACCAAGAGAACACTAGTCATGTGTGACATCTTGAGCCAGGTTTTTCTGGCATGCAGTCTCGGGGCACAGCAGGGGGCCATTGGCAGGACTAGAGGGGTTTTAAGGTGATATGCTAGCAGGCACTCTCTTCCATTGGTTCAAACAGCAAGCATGTTCGTCACCCTAGCAGGCGTTCTTGCTAATTTCCACCTTTGACTCTGCTTGATTGGTCTTGTTTTTTTTTTTTTTGGGTGGGTGGAGCATAGTGTTAGTAGTTTAGGGACAAGTGGGCTGTTTTGAATTGACAGGTGTGTAAGATTGAGATGGTGTAGTTGTTTTCGTTTTGTTGCCCTGGGAGACTTTTGCTGTTCACTAAGCCGTAGAAAAGGTTGCTCTTACTATTAACTGGCAAACCAGCTCAGTGAGAGATTGAGATTTTTGAGGTGTGATGGAGCAGGGAAAATAAAATTTTTAACCCCTAATACATTTTATAATTAATTAAATAAAATGTTCGTTTAAATGTATTAATCAACACTGTATGTGTGGGAATGGTAATATGCCAATATGTGTGCTAAATAATCTATTAATAAATGTCTATGTGTCTAATTATAACGTAAAAATAAATGCGTACTAATAAAAAATAAATGCATGTTATTGTGCTTCATAGAAATAAAACGTGTCGTTGCAAAAACAAATAGTGATGGTAAGTAAGGAACAGCTTAAATGTTGCTTTCTGCTAGGTAACAACTAATTGGGGTACGTAGACGGGAGGGAAACGAAAGGGATATTTTTCTCTATTTTAATTATGTTTTATTTGCCTCAAATTAGTGCTTCTAAAGTAGAACCGAGTGGCGATATAAAATGGCCGCCAGTGGGAAGATGTGCGCAGGCGCAAGGGGACACGTGGTACGGGATGAGATTGAAGAAATCTGGAACCTCGTGATGTCTCTGAGAGGCTAGGATGCAAGAAATGGTCAAGGCTGGGGTGACCTAATTGAACTGATAGTGTGCCATGATGATCAGCAGAGCGCCCGTGAGAAGCAAGTCTAAGAGAAAGGACAATGACTGCGGAGTTCTCAAATGTGTCGAAAGAAGTTACAAATGAACTGATCGGATGGAAATGTTTAAGCGTATGGGAAAGGAAATGATCCAAGGACCCTTGAATCCAAGAGAACTTGATTAAAGAATGAATAAGCTGACATGCATGGACCAATGAAAGAAAAGCGTGATATTAATGTTGCAACAGTTAGTTAGCAAAGTTAGAATTAGGGTATAAGAGGGCCTACTCTTAGTGGGAGGGGGTCAGAGTTCCAGGCAGTTCGAGAGTCGTGGTTGCAGTCACAGTCAGGAGAGGAGTTGAAGAGTCGTGTTGGTGGCTTCCAGTGCTGGGTGGTCCTGATTGATCCCTTATTGAGCGGGAGATGCTGAAAGACTGTTAGAGGAGACGGGTAGCAGGTAGCTGATGCTGACGAGCTGAAGTTGCTGTTGCTGTCTTAATTTTACAGTTGAGTATGAGAATCAGGCTATTTCTAATTCCTAACTTAGGTTAGAAATCATTAGGCTAAATTAGGAAGCTAGGCAGGTAATTAGGGTTTTGGCTTCATGACAAAAATTTCCTTTCTGCAATAAATTGATTATGTTTAATAAAATTGTGAATTTAAGATTGAATAATTGAATAAAGTATTAAAAATTCTTTCCATGCTTTTAAAATTATATAAAATTTAAGATTCTTTAAACTCAAAATGACTCAGTGGTTATTTTCCTAAATGATTGCGACATAAGTAATTGTTTATTGTGATTCAGCTGGTCTTAATCACTATGAACTAATTTCTTAAATGAATGATTCATCGACAAACAATGAGCAGGAATATCTTAAGAAATAACTAAAAGAAAGTGACTGATAAAGGTAACAAGATATCCTGGCTCTTCCAGCGGTACATAAAAGGTGTTCTCCATTTAGTTCTCATGCTTCTCCTAGGAGTACAGAATTTCACAAAGGTGTAAAGGAAATCCAGGAGTGTGTATGTGTGAATGTGTTAGACGATGTTTATGGGCCCCATCGTCATGTGGATATGAGAAATATAGTTTGCCCCTGGATGACCTATAAGTAACCTAGGAGGAGAATAGTTTTTATTGTACGCGCTGCATCAGATTTCTTGGTAGCAGAGTTATGGTTTTCTATAGATTAGTTTAGTGATTATTTGTTATTGATTATTGATTATTTTTGATGACTAACAATATATGTTGAGTCACGTTATGTTATATGTAAGTTTTCACGCTTCTGGGATGTAGGAAGTGGAACACGTGTGGCAAGAGAAGTCACATGGAATTTGGAACATGGTCTGAATTCATTTTTGGTAATAACGCAGGTTGTGTTATGTTAGGGATTTCTGTGTGAAAAGTGTGTAATTGAAATAGCAAATCACGTTTACTTGTGAAACTTTGGCCTTAATTCTCAGGAGCCTAGTCTCCACATGTGTCTTATCCCCAGAGAAACGAGTAAATTGTTTGTTTGAAAGAAGGGTAAGGTAGAGGGAAGTGCTACTTTATCGGCGAAAGTAAATAATTCTGTGGTAGGGTAGAGGTAAGCGCTGCCTACTGGAAAAACAGGATTCTTGTGTAAAAGGACAAAGCTGTCACTTTGTTTAGCGAATCAGACTATGGAATTGTTTATTTGTTGTAACTAACGAAGAAAACAGTGAAAAGAAAAAATTGCCGATAAATTTTGTAAAGGAGGGGTAAAGAGTAGAAGTGACGTGGAAAAGTGCCGCGCTAGGATTGGATAGTGCGCTAGTCACGTGAACACAGAGCAGGAGTGACGTAGAAAAGTGCCGCGCTAGGATTGGTTGGTTCGCGGACGGTGGAAATTGTTCTGATTGGTACGTTAGTGTGAATCGCGCTGTAATTGGACGAAGTTCCGTACACAGAAACAGCGTTAGAGTAAAGAGAAAACAAAATAGAAGACATGCCGTATTACGAGTATGAAAGGGAGAGAACGTCATGGACGACGAAATTGAAGAATTTCTTTAAGAAAGACAAAAAGGTTGTGACTAGAGAGGGACAAGTAATTCCTCCGCCGAAATCAGCAGCTTCACATATGATGCTGAAATATGGATATCATACGTGCATATGGTTGGACAATTGGGTAAAATATACAAAGAATGATGGAGCATTGGCTTTTCCTGAAAATGGTTCTTTTAATGTAGCAGTTTTACGGAATTTAAGAGAGAAAATGTTTAAATTGGAACCTAGACCTAGACCGACACAGTTTGAGGCTTTAACAGAATGGGAAGATGAGATGTACGAGCGAGAAAGGTTCAGAGGAATGAAAGGTTATGAGTTTGTGCCCGGAAGATTGTGGGGAATGAATCATGAGGACAGAATAAAACGATGGAGATGTGCTAACATGACAGGAGGTTTGTTTCCAGCTTTTACAGTTGAGGAAGGGACTAAGAAAAAACGGACTGAGAAAAAGAAACATTTAGAGAGAGAAAAGTATATGCATGAGAGCGAAACAGATGACGAGTTGCTGGAAGATATTTTAAATAGAAATCCACCTCCGTATCAGCAGAGTTCTACAGTGGTGACACCAAATGCGCCACCAATAGAGACTATGCGAAATAAAAGTCCGGAAAAGAGAAATGAAGTAAACAGGTCACAAGAACAAATGAGAGCTTCTCAACATGAGGGAATAGAAAGCGACAATGCAAGCGAATTAGCAAGGACAACCAAAGAACTAACTGAGAAAATTAGAGAATTAACGAAAAATATGGAAGCAGTTACTGTGCCTGTAACAATAGGTCCAGTAATACCAGTTTTTGAGAATCAGAAAATTGATGAGCGATCCTTGGTAATTCCCTTAAGTTCACAATTTCAGAGAGAAAAGGAAAGAATGGAAACAAGTCCAGGTACAAGCAATTTGGCTAGTGCTTACAGACCAAGTCCACCTGAAAATTTAACAGTAAATGAGTGTAACGGTAGGAAAATACCTATGGTAACTGAATCTGCAACAGTGACACCTGAAAAGAGTGGAAATTGGACAGAAATAAATAGTACTCCCATAGGTCCGACTCCTGATGAGTTAAATGAGTGGATGAAAGCTTTTAAAATAAAAGAAACGGAAGAAAAACCATTAGATGTGATCAGATTAAAAATTGACATGGAAGAATTAATATTAGGAACGATTGGTACTGAAAAGATAAAAAATTATCAGGATGATGAAATAATGTTTCTGTGTAAAAGTATAACATGGAGGGCAAAGAATTTACATGACAAATTAGAAGAAGTGGCTAGTGAGATTGGAATAGATTTTGCAAAAGTAAAAACATTGCAGAAACCATACAGAGTAGATTTTTGTGAAAAAGATATTGAAAATTTGAATACAGCAGGAAGGCTGACACAGATAAAAGAGTTGATTGTTTTGTTGAGAAAGTGGGGTGATGTGGACAGATGGAAGGTTAAATGGACAAAGAAGAATGAGAAAAGTATAGACAAAGGTTCATTGGCTTTTATGATAACAGAAAAAGAACCTGTTGTTAAAGAATACCCTATGAGAGAAACTCCAGGTGGTAGTTATGTGCATGTTCCATGGACTAGGCAGGACATCCTGTCATTTACAAATGACTTTCCAAAACTAAGAGAGAAGCCAGTTGAATGGTACCGACAGGTAGAAAGGTTTGTAAAGGTCTCAAAAGTGTTGTGGATAGATTTGGATGGATTGTTTGACATAGTGGTACCAACGGATCTGTGGTCAGAATGTAAGATTACAGTTGACTGGCCAACTACAGAATATCCAAGAGATCCTAAGACAGGAGCTCCAGGACCAGATGTGATGAAGAAATACGACAAAGTGATTACCTTTTTGAAGAATAAGATTCCTCCCAAAGAGACAGATTGGGTTAAGATTGATAGAACTACACAGGAAAGTAAGGAGTCTGTACATGCATATTATGAACGTTTGTTATTGGTTTTCAAGCAGTATAGCGGTTATGAGGAATTGAGTGAAAAGGACATGAGTCATTTTGTATACCGATTTGTGTTTGGCCTGAAACAAGAAATAAGCGATATGATTAAACAACATATGATAAACTGGCAAAATGGAAGTGTAGATGAGGTGTTGAGGTATGCTAAGTATTGTAGTGATGAAATAGAAAGTAAACAGCGTAAATTGAAAGAAAAGGCGATGTGGGCACAAGTGAAAGTGGCAGAGAAACAAGAAGCCCAATTGGACAATAATAATGGAAATGAATCAGGACAGAATAAGATGCGACCAAACATAGGTAAAGGAAAAGGACAGGTGAGCCTAGAAGAGGCAAAGAAGAAATGGCCATGTCATAATTGCGGAAAATTAGGGCATTGGAGGAATGAGTGTAAGTTCCCACCTAAACCTAATCCGGAACATCAATCATTAACTCCACAGGTGCAGAATGAGGTAGTTGTTCAACAAAGTCAGGTGCCACAACCACCACTTCCCAACATTGTTAACCAGCAAAGATACAGTACAGAAACAGGATTCTACGGAGGAGAGCAGGTAACACAGTTGCCGCGAGCAGCTAACATTTCTCAGTATTGGTTGCGTCAGAGTGAGGATGACCCGGTTGAAAGTTTCTGACGGTGCGCAGGAGAGGGGAAAGAGTGCGTGCTTGGCGCAACTCTAGAGGTAGATCAGTCTGGTCCCTTTGTGGATGGAGAAGTGAATGGTGCAAACGTAACATTCCTTGTCGATACTGGAGCTACCCGTTCTACTGTTAGGTCAGTGGAAATTCCGAACCTTCCTCTCTCAGGTGAATACATCCAAGTGGTAGGAGTAGCCAATCAGCAGATTAAAACCCCACTTACTGAATTGGTAGAAGTAAAAATTGGTTCTTTTAGCAAAATGCATAAATTTGTAGTGTGCGACTGTAGTCCTGTAAATCTTTTAGGTCGGGACCTTTTGTGTAAAATGAATTGCACAATTTATTGTACACCAGATGGAATAGGTTTTCAGACTTCAGATGAAGATGTTTTGTACAAGGTAACTTTGATGAATCAAGAACCTGAAACGAATGGTTTGTTTCCTGCATTTGATGCAGAAAAACTTCCAGAAGAACTAAAAAGTGCTGTAAGAGAAAGTGTGTGGGATTTTACAGGTGAAGACATTGGGTTAATGAGAGAAGTTGATCCTGTAAAAGTGACAGTGAAAGAAGGGATAATTTATCCAAACACGCCACAGTACAAATTAACTCCAGAAATAATTGAAGGAATAACTCCTGTGATAAATAAAATGATTGAACAAGGAATTCTGAAAGAAATCATGAGCAGTCCATGTAATTCACCTATTATGGGACTGAAAAAGCCAAATGGGACATATAGAATAGTACAGGATTTGAGAAAGATAAACAAAATAGTTGTACCATGCTGTCCAATAGTGCCAAACCCTGCAGTGATTCTATATCAAATTCCGCATGAAGCTGAGTGGTACACTGTGATAGATTTGTGTCATGCATTTTTCTCTATTCCTTTGCATCCAGATAGCCAGCCATTATTTGCATTCCGTTTCGGAGAGCGTATTTTGGCATGGTGCCGAATTCCACAGGGGTATACAGAAAGCCCCTCAATTTTTAATCAGATTCTAAAGAAATCTCTGGAAGATTTGAAGATGCCAGAAAAATCAGTGATGGTGCAGTATATCGATGACCTATTGGTGGCATCGAAAACCAAAGAAGCATGTGTAAGTGACACAATTGCTTTGCTGAACCATTTAGAGAAAAGAGGACATAAAGTGTCTCCTTCAAAATTACAGTTTTGTCAGAAAGACGTCCAGTATTTAGGACATAAAATTGAGAAAGGAGTGCGGAAAATAGCGACAGAAAGAGTAAGAATGATTCAAGGAATGAGAGCACCAATGACTCAGAGAGAGGTAAGAATGTTCTTGGGAATGGTTGGATATTGTCGACAGTGGATAAGTGGATTTTCTTTGATTGCAAAACCCTTACAAAAATTGACAAAGAAAGATGTAAAAGACCCTTTTGAGTTAAACAAAGAAGAAATGAAATCTTTCAAAGAATTGAAAAAGAAACTGTGTGAGGCCCCTGCATTAGGCATGCCTGATTATGAGAAGGATTTTGAGTTATACTGCAGTGAAAGAGATGGATGTGCATTTTCAGTACTGGTACAAAAACACGGCACCATGAAGAGGCCTATAGCTTACTTCTCAGCTGTTTTAGATCCTATAGCAAAAGCATTGCCTGGGTGTCTGAAAGCAGTTGCTGCTACTTGTGTAAGTCTGGAACAAAGTGAAGGTATATTGATGGGGTATCCCTTGAGAGTGTATGTTCCCCATTCAGTAGAAATTCTTTTGACAAGAACAAAAACACAGTACATGACACATAGTCGGCTGACTAAGTACGAAAAAGTCATCTTGAGTGCTGAAAATGTGACCATAGATAGATGCATAAATGTAAATCCTTCTACATCATTGCCAGATGAAGAGAGTATAATTGAACAAGACGAAGTAGATCATGATTGTCTGAATGTGCTGGAATATTGCACAAAACCAAGAGCTGACATAAAAGATGAACCGTTAAAGGAATCGGATTATGTCATGTTTGTAGATGGTTCATGTTTACGCACAAAAGAAGGAGTGTTAAGCGCAGCTTACGCAGTATGCACAGTGGCAACTGTGATGGAAGCGTCTTGTCTGAAAGGAGTTAGGTCTGCCCAAGTTGCGGAACTAATTGCTTTGATTCAAGCATGTAAATTGGGGAAAAATGTACGAATCACGATTGTGACCAATAGCCAATATGGTTTCGGCATCGTACATGATTTTGGTCAGATTTGGTCACAAAGAGGATTTTTGACATCTGCAGGAACACCTATCAGAAATGGAGAGTATGTTAAAAAACTGCTTGAGGCGATACAGTTGCCTAAACAAATAGCTGTAGTGAAGTGCAAGGCGCATAAGAAAAACGAAGATTACATAGCGGTCGGCAATAATTATGCTGATGAGATCGCTAGATATTGTGCGGAAAACATGGCGTCCCTGAACAAAAATAGAGAAAGGGAGCATGTCTCTTGTCCTTTGCTTTTCACTAATACTGTTGAAACATGGGATGAAGTAAGGCAGTTACAAGAAACAGCGAGAGATGAGGAAAAAGATTACTGGATACAAGCAGGATGTAGAAGACAGGAAAATAATGGTGTGTGGGTATACAGAGATGAAAGACCAGTTATGCCTGATAGCATGATTGCAGACATGGCACGGATGTACCATGGACAAGCTCATATTGGGAGAGATGCAATGATCAGACTTTTTAGACAGACCTGGTATAACCCAAAATTCAGAGCCATTGCTGAAAGTCTTTGTCAAAGATGTCTTATTTGTCAACAGTTTAACCCAGGAAGGAAAACCGTAGTGAGTCTAGGAACAATAGGACGAGAAGGAGGTCCATTCACAAGAATACAGATGGACTTTATTGAGATGCCCCCTAGTAACAGATTAAGATATGTTCTAGTGGTCGTCTGTTTGTTCTCTCGTTGGGTGGAAGCATACCCCACAAGAAGGAATGATGGAACAACAGTGGCAAAACTTATGCTGCGAGAGTTCATTCCAAGGTATGGTTTTCCAGTCACGGTTGAGACAGATAGAGGAACACATTTCCAAAATGAGTTGATCCAATTGATTTGTGAAGCTCTGAGTATTAAACAAAAATTGCATTGTGCCTACAGACCAGAGGCTTCTGGGGTAGTAGAGCAGATTAATGGAACAATTAAAAACAGATTAGGAAAAATGTGTCAAGCTACAGGACTCAAATGGCCGGATGCACTGCCTCTTGTTCTGATGACCATCAGAAGCATCCCAGAAAAGAAAACGGGACTCAGTCCTCATGAAATGATCATGGGACGAGCAATGAGACAAGCACACGTACCTGTCAACAAGTTATTAACTATAACTGATGATCTAGTACTGGATTATTGCAAGGGACTGGCTGATGTGGTGCATTCTGTGTTTCATCAGGTTGGACCGGATGCGACCACTCTTGAAAGAAAACCAGCCCACGACTTGAATCCAGGAGACTGGGTCCGCATAAAAATCCACAAGAGAAGAAACTGTCTAGTTCCACGTTGGGATGAGCCAAGACAGGTAATCCTAGTAACAACGACTGCTGTCAAGTGTGCAGGAGTGAAGAACTGGGTTCATGCCAGCCACACAATCAGAATTCCAGAACCTACAGATCGACATGTGAGTCGGCGTCTGGAAGTGTGGGATAAAAGTTTAACGGCTGGGACAACCAAGATAAAAGAAAGGGTGCCAGAACTTGAAGATCGACCTGAAAGTCGACATCTGGAGACCCCAACGGAAAACAACTCTAGAGAAGAAGAGGAACAAGAAGAAGAAGAAGAAAGAAATTCAGAAGTTCCAGAACTTGAAGATCGACCTGTAAGTCGACATCTGGAAATATCTGACACAACTTCAGGATCTGATGATTCAGCTGCAAACTGGGAAGAATTCCGAAAGAGAACTTGGGGTTATAAACCAATTAGAGAAGAAACTGAGCAAGAAATTGAGTTAGATGAACAACCAAGTACAAGTTATGGTGGAAATCCTTCAGAAACAATATTAATAGATGAAGTAGGGAAAGAAGTACACAAAAGGTTAGAAAATCGAGAAGAACCCCGAGGAGCAATAGGGATAGATAGAGAAACAGGAGAACAGGGAAATTTAGAAACAGAAAAGGAGAAAAACACCAAATCGGAAGAACCCCGAGGAGGGACAGTAATAGGGGAAAACAAAAAGGAGAAGACAGATCCACCAGTAGGAGATGACGAGATTATAAGTTTCAAAATAAGAGACAATAGTGAGACAGTTGAAACAGAAACAGAAGAAAGTGGAGGAGAGGAAAAAGCAAAGACTGAATCAAGAAAAAGAAATTGGAAATCAGAAAGAAGAAGGTGAAGCCAAAAGGCCAAGAAAAGGAGATAATTGGCCCAACAGCTATGTAAGAAAATTGAGATATAGAATAATAAGAGCGGAAGACGAAGATGCTGAACAAGTAAATGAAGTAACAAGTCAAAAGGGACAAGAAAAACCCAGTGGAAAAAGATTACAAAAGTCCAAAAGGACATAGAAAGTGAATTCAAAATTTAAGTCACCTGAATGGCTGTATATTGCACTAACTGATTACAAAGAAGAAGAAAACACTCACGGAAACCAGAGACTGAGAAGTCGGATGGGAAAAGGTGAGATGCAACAAACCTGAAGTAAAGACTAATAGTGCTTCTGCCGGACGTGACAAATTTACTGGACGTGACAAATCACCGGATGTGACAACGGAAAGAATTCTGGAGAGAATTAAAGAAAGTACCAAGCAAAGACTTTTTGAAAGCAGAGTGGCATCTAAGTCATTTCTGAGGTGTAGTGACACAATTTTCTGAAACTTAACAAATAGAAAAAGAAAAATGGAAAATAATAGGGATAGAAGAGATAAATGTGAATTTATAAAGAGATGGTGCAAAATGTGCTGCTTTTGTACAGGGTTATTAATGACAATATGGATAGTTTTAGCAATCACAATTCCTATTAGTGTAGCTGTGATAGAAGCAAAGAATGATACTAAACCAGAAAAAGAAACTAATATTAAAGAACCAGTTATTTTAAGAAGTAGTGCAGAGTTGCATAAGGATAGGTCAGTAACAGATTTCTCAAAGAATGTTTTTACAAAGTTGTTGTATGAGTACGTAAAAACAATGGAAGTAAGAGATTGTTATGTTTGTATGCAGTTGCCTGCATCAGTATCCGAAGGTGTGACTTATCACCACCTACCTTTGACTTATGGAATAACATGTAGTGTAATAGCAAGCTTATTTTATAAAACAGGTAGATTAGAATCTTATTATACTGATATAGATAAGATTTTTGCAAACATTCCAGTAGTACCAGAACTTAACAAAGTAAAACCAGCAAAAGTTTTAGGAGAATTTTTTTTAGAACATAGAAAATTAATGTTAGAAGAAATAGTTAGTAACAACCTTACCTGTGAGTTAAAGAAAGAAGAAAAGGTATTTTTAGATATGGTTGAAGAAAGAAGAATGAAATTTCAGAAAGAAGCAATAAAAGAGGAAGGAAAACGCTTATGGACGTTTGAGGAAGGAAATCATGAAGGGAAAAAGATAAATGCAGCAATGACATTAGACTGGCCGCAAACAGGAAAGTTGTGCATTAAGAGAAATAAGACAGTCTATGACAATTACTTTGTAGGTTCCAGTATCTGCCATGACAATTATCAAATTCTGGGAGGTTGGGGATTCAAAGGTGGAAAGGACCCAATATTTCCAGGTATCTATTATATTTGTGGGAATAGAGCTTATTACAGGTTACCGGACCATTGGTATGGAACTTGCTATGTAGGCCTGGTCTTTCCAAAAAATTTTCACATGGACAGAGAAGAAAAAGGAACATACAAGATGATTAATAGATTTACACGTAGAAAGAGGGAAAGTTTTTCAGAAATTGTAGGTGATATTTTTGGAGCATTGATACCAGCAGTGGGAATATCTTTGAATGCATTTAAAATTCGGAAGTTATCCACAGTAGTAGATCGTTTATCTACAGATACTGCGGGAGGGTTCTTAATGGTAAATACTGAAATGGTTGCCATGAGAGCTATGGTGATGCAAAATCGGCTTGCCCTTGATATTCTTTTGGCAAAAGAGGGTGGAGTTTGTGGAATGTTGAAAGTCCAACATTGTTGTACTTACATTCCTGATAACAGTGAAAATATACAGAAGTATATTACAAATATTACAAGTTTGCACAAAGAACTAGTTCCACTGGAGGTTGAAAGTGTTTTGGGAAAACTTGGTAGAGGGTTTTCCTCAGTAGCGAATTGGTTAACTAGGATGAGTAGACTAGTGATAGGGAAAGTTATAATAGTAGCAACTATAGTAATATTATTAGCAATGATGTTGAAAATAGTAATAACATGTATAAAGAGAAAAGTAAGACAGAATAAGATAAGAAGAAATAACAGAATAATGAGAGAAAGAGAGAGAGAAATGGGTGAAATTGAGTTGGAGAAAATGAAAGAAAGCATGTATAAAGAGACTAAAAGGCAAGATGAAGAAGAAACAGATGTATAAATAACAGAAGGCAAAGGATGAAAGACATGCTGCCTGAAAAGAAGTATGACTTGGGTTTTATGTGGTGATTTAAAAATCACCAAAGGGGGGGATTGATGGAGCAGGGAAAATAAAAATTTTAACCCCTAATAAATTTTATAATTAATTAAATAAAATGTTCGTTTAAATGTATTAATCAACACTGTATGTGTGGGAATGGTAATATGCCAATATGTGTGCTAAATAATCTATTAATAAATGTCTATGTGTCTAATTATAACGTAAAAATAAATGCGTACTAATAAAAAATAAATGCATGTTATTGTGCTTCATAGAAATAAAACGTGTCGTTGCAAAAACAAATAGTGATGGTAAGTAAGGAACAGCTTAAATGTTGCTTTCTGCTAGGTAACAACTAATTGGGGTACGTAGACGGGAGGGAAACGAAAGGGATATTTTTCTCTATTTTAATTATGTTTTATTTGCCTCAAATTAGTGCTTCTAAAGTAGAACCGAGTGGCGATATAAAATGGCCGCCAGTGGGAAGATGTGCGCAGGCGCAAGGGGACACGTGGTACGGGATGAGATTGAAGAAATCTGGAACCTCGTGATGTCTCTGAGAGGCTAGGATGCAAGAAATGGTCAAGGCTGGTGTGACCTAATTGAACTGATAGTGTGCCATGATGATCAGCAGAGCGCCCGTGAGAAGCAAGTCTAAGAGAAAGGACAATGACTGCGGAGTTCTCAAATGTGTCGAAAGAAGTTACAAATGAACTGATCGAATCGGATGGAAATGTTTAAGCGTATGGGAAAGGAAATGATCCAAGGACCCTTGAATCCAAGAGAACTTGATTAAAGAATGAATAAGCTGACATGCATGGACCAATGAAAGAAAAGCGTGATATTAATGTTGCAACAGTTAGTTAGCAAAGTTAGAATTAGGGTATAAGAGGGCCTACTCTTAGTGGGAGGGGGTCAGAGTTCCAGGCAGTTCGAGAGTCGTGGTTGCAGTCACAGTCAGGAGAGGAGTTGAAGAGTCGTGTTGGTGGCTTCCAGTGCTGGGTGGTCCTGATTGATCCCTTATTGAGCGGGAGATGCTGAAAGACTGTTAGAGGAGACGGGTTGCAGGTAGCTGATGCTGACGAGCTGAAGTTGCTGTTGCTGTCTTAATTTTACAGTTGAGTATGAGAATCAGGCTATTTCTAATTCCTAACTTAGGTTAGAAATCATTAGGCTAAATTAGGAAGCTAGGCAGGTAATTAGGGTTTTGGCTTCATGACAAAAATTTCCTTTCTGCAATAAATTGATTATGTTTAATAAAATTGTGAATTTAAGATTGAATAATTGAATAAAGTATTAAAAATTCTTTCCATGCTTTTAAAATTATATAAAATTTAAGATTCTTTAAACTCAAAATGACTCAGTGGTTATTTTCCTAAATGATTGCGACATAAGTAATTGTTTATTGTGATTCAGCTGGTCTTAATCACTATGAACTAATTTCTTAAATGAATGATTCATCGACAAACAATGAGCAGGAATATCTTAAGAAATAACTAAAAGAAAGTGACTGATAAAGGTAACAAGATATCCTGGCTCTTCCAGCGGTACATAAAAGGTGTTCTCCATTTAGTTCTCATGCTTCTCCTAGGAGTACAGAATTTCACAAAGGTGTAAAGGAAATCCAGGAGTGTGTATGTGTGAATGTGTTAGACGATGTTTATGGGCCCCATCGTCATGTGGATATGAGAAATATAGTTTGCCCCTGGATGACCTATAAGTAACCTAGGAGGAGAATAGTTTTTATTGTACGCGCTGCATCAGGTGAAAGAAATTAGAACTTGTATGAACAAAGTTGGTTAAATTGGGGTTATGGGCAAGTAGATGGCATAGGTAGGGCTGCTGAGGGTAGTGTTGGGAGTTGCACGTTGGGAAGAGTTAAAGCTAAACGTCTGTGAAATGTTTAGGGGTGGGTGCTGTTTTGAGTCAGGAATATTATATATTTAGGGCCTTATTATAAGTTTGGTGGTCTGCAAACTGCCGTACCGGTGGTGGCGGTCTGACAGCAGCGAGCTCGGCAGTCCGTCCGCCTTATTACAAGATGGGCGGATTGCTTTTCCAAAGACCGCGTCTAAGCCGCCAACACAACCAGCACACCGCCGACCGCCGGTGTCGTGGTCGGGGAAAGTAAGCTGCCATAGGGCCGTACTGAGGAGCTCCATTGCTGTTAGTATTACTAGTTGGCTTTCCGACGAGTCGACTGCGGCGGTCCGACTGACAGCTTTGAGTGGGTGGTAACGAAGGATTTGGGGTGCATACTCACCTCTCTCCTTTTCTTCCAGGCAGAGTTTGACGAGGATCCCTTTCTCTAGGTCCCCCCTTCACAGCAGCATCTTCACCTCGAAGAATATGACCCTGTTTGTGGCGATCTACAGGTGAGTCCTTTTTGTACCATATACCCATTGCTGGACTGGTCATATATGGGCCGGACTCCGGCAATGGGTAAGTGGTATTTTTCACGTGTATCATGCATATGTGTACATTCGACACGTGCAGTCCAAAATGTACACACATGCGTCGATAGATACAGATAACGATTCCCCATCACTGCAAGACTACAACAGGCACACTGTGGGTCCCAAGGTCAACTCATAATACTTCAGTCTAAAGACCGCCAGCGCACTGACAGCAGTGTTTTAGGGCGGTCCGACCTCTAAAATTCATAATCAGGCCTTAAGTTGGTTCGGCTTTTTCCAGGGTTTTTGTTTTGATTTAATGTGGTGTTGTAAGAAAGTGGGTTACTGGTTGAGGGGGATGGAAATCCTTCTCAAGCAACAGCCACAATCCTTGTCAGGGTGAACCACAAAAATCACTCAATTAACCTGTGCTTAACCCTCTAGATCTTGGCACAAAAGCAGTCAGGCTTAACTTAGGAGCACTGTGTTAAAAATGTATGCAGCACACAAACAGCAATAAAGTATAACACAACAAGAGAAAGTTCCACACCAATTTAGGAAAATACAGTAAAATTGAACGCGACCAAAACGACAAAAATCCAAACAGTAGAACCAGAGTTAAGCAATTTCAAAGGTTCTAGTAAAAATAGCATCAAGAAGCAGAAGGCGCTAACTGTGAGTATCTGATCACACTAGATTGAGACAAAAGTCACAAGTTCAGGATGACCGCAGTGGAGTGCAGGCCGGATACAGGGACCAGGTTGTTCTCGCTGCAAAAAGTACCTTCTCACAGTCTGGCACCTAGAAATGAAAACTTCAGGATCTCACAGGAGGTGCTCAACTGATGCCAGTCAAGATTCCAGGATCTAGGCAGGCATCTCTTAGGGGCAGGGGCGGTTCCTGCATGAGGGCGTAAGGGGCGGAGCCCCGCCAATCTTGGAGGAAGGCAAAGGAGATTGAAAGACTGGTCTGAGCCTGAGGAACATATACTGTCCAGTCTAGAATTAGCAGTGTAGCTCAGCTGTGTACAAACACGCTACGCATGCGAGGTGGATGACTTCAATATCGCCCAAATCCCGCATGCGCAGTGTGAGTCTGTGAGGCAGAGGTAAGGGCAATCAGGCTCTGCCTAAAGTAGCAGTTTTTCCAGGGCTTTGGTCGAGTACTCGGCTCGCCCGGATCTTTTACGTAGTTAAGAACATCAATCTAGGAACCCGCTCTTCTCTGACTGGCTGACACTTGATACTGTGAGCCTATGAGAATAGAAAGGCGGGATTTTCACGTATCACTTCCTAATCATTGCTGGAGGCTTTTGCTTCCTGTTCTTCCTTGCATCTTGACTCTATCCTCTGCATCGTAACACCAGTTGAATAGAATTCTAGCAAAGGTAACAAATGAGCGCATTTAAAATTTGGAACTTGTATTCCAGTGATTAGTGAGGATTTAATGAGGGCACTGCCGTTGGCTAAAGTACAATATCAGTTGCACACTGAGTAAACCAAGATGTGAAGATAAACATACGGCGTGAAGACTATTTTATCTGTGACTCGGAAAGGGAAACCGGTATTTCTGCGCTTTGTGAGGCTGTTATGAGAGGTTTGCTGAAGTGTTCAAAAAGTAGGATGACAGCTGAACACTAAGTGCAGCAACATAAAAAGATAGACAAAGAGCCCGTGGTCAATGCTGTGACTCCGGGTGTTCCTGCACTTTGTCGAGCTTACTTTTAGCTCAGTAAAATGTTTGATTAAATACAATGCCGGTTGTACGTGAAGTGCGATGTACTAAACAGAAATAAGTTTATTGAGCATCTTTTGAAATCAAACCTCCCTGATTAATAGAGGCTGACATATTAGTAAACAAAAAGGCTGAATAATCTTTGCCGTCAGTGCGACTTTGATTTAGAGAATCTCTTGAAAAATGCAAACAAAACATCAATGCAGTGAAAGCTCAAAGCTTGAAATAGCAAAAAGATATCATGAAAATGGCTTGCATGGCAAGGTTATAAATTGGAAAAATAATATGCTGGCAAATACTTTTTTTTAAGTGTTTACTACGTGAACGCTGTGCAGTTGTATCAGCGTTGCGCATGGAGATATTGCGAACCGCGGGCCGGAGCGCATGCTGTAGAGTTGTATCTCTGTCACTTGGTGAGCTGCCACAAACTGGGAATGAAAATTCATACAGCTGAGTTGAATCCGTGTCATCGCGTGAGATATTGCAAACCGAGGACCAGCGTGCATGTTGTAAAGTTGATCGGTGTCACGGGGTGATATATTACAAACTAAAGATCAGTGTTTATGCTGTTGAGTGGCATGAGGTGAGATACTGAAGACCAGTATGCATGGTGCTACCCTGGAAGTGTATAATGAGGGACATTCATTCACAAGTGTACACGCTCTGGCGGTGTATAACGAGGTATGATATTCTGAAAATTGTAGACTGCTGTGCATGCTGTAGGGCTGAATCACGAGGTGAGATTTCTGGAAACAGAGGACCTGTGTGCATAGAGCTGTCCAGGAAGCATATAATGAGGGGGTGAAATCCTAGAATGAGTATAAGTGTGCATGCTCTGGATGTCTATAACGAGGTGAGATATTCTGTGAAATTTACACAGGGGTGCATGATCTGGGGTGTGAATAACTTAATGAGTGAGGGGTGAGTTGTGTGAATGCACTGGGTGAGTAGTAGTGTGCCTTTGTGAGTGCAGTGTGAGTGGTATGCTTGGGTGAGTGTAGGGCGAGCAAAGCAGTGTGCATCTGTGAGTGCAGAGTGAGTAGAGCAAAGGGATAGTGATGTGTCTGTGTGAGTTCCGGTTGAGTGATGTTTCTGTGTGAGTGCAGCTTGAGTGTAGTGTCTGTGTGAGGGCGGCTTGAGTGGCGTGTCTGTGAGTTCAGGGTGAGTGGTGTGTCTGAGTTCAGAGTGAGTGGTGTGTGAGTGCAGGGAGAGGGGTGTTTTGATTCAAGCTCACTCACACTTTATATTTAACACAAAGCTTTCCGCCCACCACTATTAAAATGCACGAGCCGCCACTGCTTAGGGGACAGGAACTCATTCCAGGAGAGGCCAGCAGGGCTCAGGCAAGTCCAGTTACAGGTCCAGGCAGGTCCAGTTGCAGTTCCAGGAAGGGCCAGCTGCAGCAGGTAAGCCGGGTAGTTACAGGGAGGTCTCTGGAGCTTGTTGTTTACCTGTAGCTCAGAACAGGAGGTCAGTCAACTAACCATTGGAGTCACTCTGGTAGTCCTGGGTTCAAGGAGATGGTCCTCTCTCCTTCAAGTAGCAAGCAGGCCTCAAACAGCAGGACAGGCCTCTGAAGAACAAGGCAGGCCTCAAACAGCAGGACAGGCCTCTGAAGAACAAGGCAGGCCTCAAGCAGCAGCAGGGCAGTCCTCTGAAGAACAAGGCAGGCCTTCTGTAGTCTTCTGCCGGTCCAGGAGTGTACTGAAGAGTGGGTTTGAGGGACCTATTTTTTATATCTGGTGTCAGCTTTGAAGTGGAAGAAACATGTAGCGCTTTCTCCCCACAGTTGGTTCTGGAACTTCCTTCTTCCCTGCCCAGGCTCCGAGGAGTCTGTGGTGACAATAGACTGGTGTCAAGTTCTTTGTGAACCTGCTGGAGGCAGCCTTTGGTATGTTGGTGGAGTATGACACAGCTCCGCCCCTCCATCCTGGCAGGATGGCCCTCTCCCACCTACAGCCAGGTCTTATTGTTTATTGTCTGTGACCAATACGCATTCCTGATGGGGGAGTAATTAACAAGCCCAGGCAGCTGTAAACTCCTATAAGGCCTCTGAAAGTCTAGCCCACAAAAATGCCATCTTCCAAAAGTCACATTTTCAAAATTGTAATCTAAAATCCGACTTTACCATCATTTGAGACTGAACATGATATTTCTGCATTTTCCCAATCAAAAGTTAGACCTTATTAAATATAGTAAGTTAGCCCAATGTTATCTTATGGGTGAAGTAGGCCTCACAGTAGTAAAAAACAAATTTAGGAGTTTTTGAGTACCAGGACATGTAAAACTTAGACGTATATGTCTAACTTTTTAAATACAGTGCACACTGCCCTTTGGGCTGTTTAGGGCCTACCCGAGAGGTAACTTATAAGTATTAAAAGGGAGGTTTAGGCCTGGCAAAAGGTTTATTTTACCAGGTCGAATTGGCTGTTCAAAACTGCATACAGGATCCAATGGCAGGCCTGAGACATGTTTTAAAAGGCTACTTAAGTGGGTGGCACAACAAGTGCAGTCCACTACTAGCATTTAATTTACAGGTCCTGGGCACAGGTTGTATCACTTTACTAGGAAGTTATAAGTAAATTAAATATGCCAATTGGATGTGAGCCAGTTTTACCATGTTAAGACGAGTGAGCACAAGCACTTTAGCTCTGGTTAGCAGTGGTAAAGTACACAGAGTCCTAAAAGCCAACAAAAACGGGTTCAGAAAACAGAAGGGGTGAAGGCAAAAAGTTTAGGGGTGACCCTGCGGAGAGAGCCAAGTTCACCTCGTATGCACCTGTCTCATTAATGTGGATTTTCCACATACACCTGTTTTGCTTTTTGCCTTTGTGCCGTCCCACTCAATGCATTATGGGATCCGTAGTCTGTGTTTCCCATTTTAAGTTTGGTGTAAAATCCCAGCATGCAGAATATTGCTCAGTAAAAAGACCGGGCATGGTCAAAGTGGGACACATGGATGGAGTCTCATCATTTACCTGGCATCACTGTGTGAAGCTAAAAGCGCGTTGAAATATGGCTGACTTGGAACAAAACCTGCCACTGAACTGAAATAGCCAGTACATGCTATCGTACAGAAGACTTTTGCAAGCTCTTGCTAGCCTCTGACAAACATTAATTACTGAGAGGAGTCACAGTCAGTGAAAGAAGAGCAGGGCAGACTGGCTGGTGCTTTGATGTGTCCCCAATGGTCCCAGAGCATTCAACCATTGCCTGCATAGATCGGCCCACTGGTGCGCGACTGCCCATTTCCTAACCCCCTCCGCCCATGCCCTAATGACCTTCCAACTCCCCGGGGGGTGGGGGGCAACAGCACTGATCTATCACGGTCACAGCATGAGGCCGTGTATTCCCTGGACTCCCTGTAGGGAGATAGTACAATTTCTCGCTGAGACATGAATGTTCAGAATCTGGGCCAGGGGGCGCGTTAGATCCCGGTCTATGAAGTTTATAGTGCAGACACTTGGGAAAGTTCTGACCTAAACAAGAGTTAATGCCCATTTGCACACTCGAAATGACATTTATACTTTGAGGTGCAAAGTGCACAAATGCGTGAAATTTGCCGGGAACAGCCATAATATGAAAGGGGCCCGTCTTGTAAGAAGCTGAAGAGCGGGGGCTTTGCTTATCACTGTGCAACGCCATGTGCAAGCTCTTGAAAGCAAAACGGGGAATTGTGTCCGACTCTTTTTGCTCATTTGCACTTTCACGTTACTCTCCTTGACTATCTGATATTGTTTCCTGCAGTAACACAGACACATCACAATAGAGGTCAGACGCAGAACATCACTGCAGGACCCTGCACTTTTGCACAGTTACTTTTACCCACTTGCATTTTGTGCTCCTTTTCTGCATTATTTAGTAATGTTTCCTACAATAAACCAGGCCTAGCATAATTGTGGTCAGACACTGAATATAATTGCAAGACACTGTAAATTTGCCCAGTTACTTTTGCACATTTGCATCTTATGTACTATCTAGTAATGTTTCTTACGGTAAGACAGGCCCAGGACAATGGTGTTCAGGCGCAGAAAAACATGGCAGGACACTGCATATCTGCAGCAGTATGTTGCATCATCTAACAGTGTTTCCCACAGATAACACAGCCAATTACTTCCCTGCACTATATAACAATATGGCGCAAAATGTTGTACATGTGTTTTTTTGCCCCTGCAGTCCGCTGTGGACTTTTCAAGTAGGTTACGTCAGAGACATGCACATCTGTCCCTTAAGCAATGAATATATTTCCTTGAAGAATGAATGGCACACCGATCATTAATTGTCGCTCTTCAAAGCCTTGCAACTGTAGTGCCCACTTCCATCAAGCACATCCCAGCACAGGCAGAATAGAGGGATCTATGTTGGTTAGTAGGCGTTTGGGTAACACGTCAGTCCTGGGGCCAGGAGTGCCACACTCCAGTAGCTGTTCTTGAGATATTGCCCATTTTACTGTAGGTCTCAAAGCCTCAGATGCCATAGCTTCAGCCAATGTGTCAGGACTTGTAGTTTCACTTTTCCCACTTTATGAATAGGCCGCGATGTCCCAGAATGCTTGGTGCGGCTATCCGAAAATCTGTGATTGGTTGAAGTCACTCCCATTGCATGAGGTCAGCTGACATCTCTGAAATAGCCAAATGTCAGCTAAAAGTGCTTCAAGACTGCTTGGGGTCTGATATTATCCCGCTATATAAAATGCACATTTATTAATTCAAAGTCAGTCAATACAGTGAGTGAATGCGAGGAGATGATAGGTATTTCACAGTATTGTAATTGTATTTACATAGCACTTAATACCCCTGTTGAGGAATTGAAGCACTTTATGTCAATTACTACACTTGTAATGCCATGATATTGTGACTCGGCAAAATAATACACCGTGTACACATTCACCCTGAAGAGTAGCTTGTCACTGAAGTATTAGATGTTGATTGAAATCCATCTCAGTAGAACTCAGAAGGATAAAAGGCTGAGTAGGCCTGCCAGGGTTTCAACCTGCGGCTATGAGATCGAGTACAGATCCCCTTAGTGGATGCTTTAATCCACTTAACCGCAAGACCCAGCACTCATGAGTCACTGCTTGACAAATGTATCTCATTCTGCATTGCAGTGGGATGTGCAGCGTCTGACACGTTGCTGCAGCTTAAACAATTTAATAAATCAAACTCCAGGATCTGGACTTGCCCCTCACCACGCTCCTTATCCATCCACTCTCTGGCACTGGCACCCATCCACAATGTTTAAAAACTCACTATTCCATTTCTCCACGACTGATAATTAGAGTAAAAAGAAATTGGGTAATTTCAATACTATATACTTACAGTGCTTAAATTGGCAAACACTTCATCATGTATAACTATATAAATAACAAGTTATTGTTATTAGTTATTTCCTTCCTTTCTCTTCTCATCTCCAGTTTTGCATCTCAGACTGCCTAACACTATCCGACCTCTATCCGGCACTGGAAGACGCTACACTCTCTATGATGAAAACCTCTAAGGCCTAAATCTTACACTTCCTGGCTTCCACCATACCAAGTTCCCTACGTGAACTCATTCTCTTCCTACAGAACACACTAACTCCCCCTCAGCTAGAGGCCATGCATATGGAAGCTCTCATACCTGCCTTAGTTTTGAAGTCGGATACTGTGCTAAATGCACTCAGGACCACTCGACACAGCCCGTTTAATCTTGTTAAGGCTTGAATCAACAATCTAGTTATTGTTATTGGAGCTGTTTTTCCATTTATTATTAGCAGTTTGGGTGGTGTTGCCTTTCTAGAATGAAGCGGAAGCTAGGAAAGAGACTTAACATAAAACCAGCACAGGTTTAGACTTTTGATGCCTTTTGGTCCAATATCTATATTTTATAATGTGTCTAAATTCTGCATAAAATGCAATGTGCTGCACTCCATCCGTCAGAGTAGAAAAGTTCTGAAGGGGCAGTAGACACTACTCCAAGTTTTCATTTTCTTGTCTGTAAAACTGATTATCACAACATCCTCTAACTAAGGCAGTATTGTCACCTATAATTTGCCTCTCTTAACCGGACAAGGTCACCAATTAGCTACACAAACTTTCTTCAACAGAGCTCATAGGTTTCCCTGGTCCATGCACCCCAGAATATTGTGGGTGGGAGTAAATAAAATTGATCTTGTGAAGAGGTTAAGGTGGAGAGTGCTAGGTTGTCTCTTAGCTGGCAGCCATCTTGTATATCCAAAATGTAGTCTGCATGGAGTGGAGAGCTATAAGAAGGTATCAGGTCCATGCCAGGCTGAAGCTTGGTAGAGCTCTCCAGTTCCTCAGATTCATGTGTGAGTAGTTCATTTAGTCTACATTTTTTTAGCTGCATTATGGTACTTGTAGTCTAGATTTCTACTGGGAAATCCCGAACTACAAGCACTAGATGACAAATGAAAACCTACCCTGGAAGAGCTACTCACACTTGAGTCTGAGAAACTTTAGAGCGCTGACTTTGGGTTGCCACCTCACTCCAAGTTGTTCTCGTGCAAGGCCTGAGGCCCTCAGTTGCAAATAACTGGTGCTATCAACAATGCAAAGTGCTTATTGAAATTCCTGAAAAACTCTAATGACCTTCTTGTTCCAAAACACGGATTGCCTCAGAGCCGTTGACCACTGGAGGATAAAGAACCACCATAAAGTTAATGCATCAAAAACTACGATTCTAACATATGCAGATTAAAAAATCTATGATCCATTAACAATATTGACCGAATAACAAGTAGAACCACCATCAATTTCAAAAGAAGAACAAAACATAGGAACTATCATGGACTCAACTCTCACTTTGAACCCCCAAGATGACCAAGATAACCAAAAAACGAATTCTACATTTCATATCATGCAAGTACCCCATTCGTATTTTCCAGCACCTGGAATTCCTGCTAAAGATCCAGGCAATTATTACCCTTGTTTTAAAGAGACTGGGTAATGCCAATGGCTTGTACCATGGGATACCCGACTTTGGCTACGGGAAGTCTCCAAAGGAGCCACAACACACAAGGGCAAGCCAACTCCAGCAGCTAAATCTGCAAAACCACTTGTCCCCTGTGTAGAAGGCCCTTCACTCGCTCCCTATTGCTAAAAAAATCTACTCTCAAAATACTCTGCATTACACATAAACCAAGAAACAGAAAGGAACCAGTTTCCCTACAGATGAAGCTAATGGGATACTAGCAGAAAAGGATTTTAGGTTCCCAACTAGCACCCCAATTCATTATTTCACAATAACTCTAATCATGCAACAACAGGCACAAATATACCACAAACGGTTACCAGCCACGATTCAATGTGCACTACCGTTGGAGTCCATTAAAATTACTTATTGCCATCTGTGAAAATGTAAAATCTTTATTGCATAATTTTACAGCCTGGCTGTCTGTCGGTTTTAAATGAGGCCCTGTTAGCACATGCTTGAACTACAAAATATTCAAGAAAGTGTTTTCTCTATATCATGGCGGTGCCGTCTAATCAGTTATGTACTAACTACACTTTTAAACCACTAGCCGCCCCCAGAGTAAAACTGCACCTTCTATTACTCTATAAAACACCTCCTCCTAACCCAAACATAACAGCATAAGAAAATGTGCATGAATGGCATGACAATGTATTATCCATATGCATGACTTCAAACAGCATGAGAAGCTATGATCCATATGCATGACAACGTTAGTAATTGGGTCAAACATCCTATTAAGTGTATGACATCAGCATCCATATGGATCCTGCATAATGTTGTACTGATCCGTGTGAGAAGAAAAATTCAAGCTGCAAAGCACCAAATGAAGCAGCAACCCTTTGCATAAACTGATCAAAAACACTGGGCTGCCATGGAGTAGTGGGCTATTTGTCCGCAAAGCGCTTCATCACCTGTCCAGGATATTAAGCACAATATAAATCCCCATACCATACCGTGTAAGCCTGTTAGGGGGGCACAGGAGCTTTTGCTATGATCTGGTGTCTCAAAAAACCCAGGAAAACATCAATCAGTTTGGCAGCCAAGCCAGCCTTGGTGCTGTTATAATGTATCTGACTTTCTTACACAGGTAGTCTGTCTCTGTTATGGTTACTTCATGCCACGCCTTCTTTCCTGATGCTCGTCAGTCACTGGAAGAATCCGCCCTCCGACACATTATGGTCTTTGGCCCGGCCCCACCCCCTTTCAGATGCACCAGCCTGTCTATAATGTCCATACAGGGCAAACCACCTCTGGGTCTGACGTTTTAACTACCACTTAAAAAGCATCATGGCAGGTGGACCTGATGCCAATTAGGTAGAGGCAGGACCGTTTAGTGGTACTCCGAGGGGAGGGGAGGCTAGGCGCCGTGGGTCAGAAATTCTGTGAATGCAGGAGACAGTAATATTTCTGGCTGTCTGTCAGGGTAGAAATCCACTCAGACGATTTTCAGGTTCCGTACGTATTTGTTGGGTTCATTTTTAGGTCTAGGATTGAGTGCTTGTCTCTGGTGGTTAAACTGGAAGCCAAACATGACTTGCAGGCTAGAACTTAAAAGTAATTGTTGACGGTTTTCATTTTCACGTTAGAAACTGATTTTAGGCAGTGCTTAATTTGTAAAATATTAAGTGCCAGGGCTCTGACCAGGAGGCCACTGCAAGCTTGCACCACCCATCACCCTTGTCATTGCTGCCAAAACCTCTACTAACCATCTCTCTCGCATGTAAATGCGACAGTTCAGATTATTCCAGGTCCCCAAAGCTAAAGGAATGGCTGGGGAGGCAGGTATTAGCAATTTTTTTAATGTATATTGTTTTCCTAAACAACTGTTATACTGCTCATCTCTAAATTACGTGAGCAGCGCCACCTTGTTGCAGACTGCCCTAAGTGTGGTGTTGACAATTAGATGCCGTTGCTGAGCACCGGAAACCAATTAAGTGCCGGTGCTCAGCACCGGAAAGCACTGGCTCAAATTAAGCACTGATTTTAGGAGTGATTATCAGAATTGCTAAAAGGCAAAATATCATGCTTGTGTGGGACTGAAAACACATAGACCCCTTTTCTTGCACCTTTATAAAGGGGGAACTTGGCCCGAACGCATTTGTGCGCTTTACATGAACTCTGTAGGATGTGAGATAGTAAGTGATTTGCTCAGAATCTCAGATTGTTGCGCAGAAGCCAGAAAGTTGATGTCTAACCTCTCACTGGGACCTGTGGCACTTATATCCAGGGATCCCTGTGAATTCCCAACCCTTGACCCTTGGTAGGAACCAGAGTGGTCTATGCCACCACTTGGCATGGTTGCACCCTGTTCTCTTCCCTGGACTGTGAACAAAGATGCATTGTTGGGGCTGTAGTTCTGCTTAACTCCAATTGGACTGAAGTACCCAACTTCATTTGTAAAATGAAAGCCCAGGGCTGGGAATGCAGTGACAGGGCCCATTGGGTTGCTATATGTCCTTTATATCCTTCATTGTACCACTTTCTTTTAGCCTATTGTGTGCATGGCACTTGCCCCTGGAATAGTCACGTTAAGTGCCAAATTAAACCTTGCAGGAGCATAATACCAGCATTTGTAAAGCACGCAGCTACCTCAGGTGAGGTGTCCCGGCGCTGGGGGCCGTCGGGAAGATTAAGCAAGCTATTGCCCAGAGTCGAAAGGTGCTGGGCTAACCTGCCGCCGGGGATCGAACCATGAGCCCCCGTTTTCCAGAGTCGGCCACCCTGGCCGCTGCACCACACCTCTTCCACTGCATCCAACCTGATCTTTGCTTTTCCAGCATTTTAAGTTGTGGGCACCAAGCTTCCAAGTAGTATCATTTCATTTGTGACTCCTCAGCCTGACCTACCTTTTGGCCACGACTATTTCCCATCGTAGGACATGTAGGCACATGATTTGTAAGGGAGAAAAAATAACACGTCCTAGAATGTAAGTTCTGTAGTTTAAAAACACAGGAAACTTTGGGGCATATGTACAAGCCCCTGTCGCCACCACAACATCACCTATAGTGACGTTGTGGTGGCGATAGGGGTTGCGCCTTATGTACAAGGCACCGTTAAGCCACTTAACGTGGCTTAATGCTGCCTTGTACATAAGGCCCCCTTTCACACTATGGTTAGCGTGAAAGGGGTGGTCAGTGGGTGTTGTGGTGGGCGTTCCACCACAACACCCATTCATTTTGACGCTGCCCCCTATGTACAAGGGTGGGTACATAGGAGGCAGCACCAAAATTAAGACCAGGTAAACACTGGTCTTAAGATGGCGAAACGAGGAGAAATGCATTATTTCTCCTCGTTTTGCTTTTTCGATGTGTGCTGCCTTGTGCAGCACACATGGAAAAAGCAAAATGCCATAGTTTGTTTATGTACAGGAAGGTGTCCCTTCCTGTACATAAACAAACCTTTAAAAAAATGCCATTTTGTCACTTTTATGTGTGCTGCATGAAGCAGCACTCATGAAAGTGACAGAATGACATTTTTTGCATTGTTTATGTGCAGGAAGGGACACCTTCCTACACATAAACAATCCTCCCATGCACGCAGACACCCTTGCACTATGGTGCAAGGGTGCCTGCATTGGCACTAAATTGCTAAACTTAGCGCCATCGCAGGGGGAAACGCAAGGCTGCACCACATTCTTGTAAATATGGTGCAGCCTTACGTTTCAGAAGTGGAGGAGAGTGGCGTTAAGCCAGGAAGGCTAATGCCTCTCTCCTCCACTTCCTTGTACATATCCCCCTTTGTCTTAGGTTAAGGATTACGCTCCGAGACTGCCCATTTATTCCATTGGGCTTTTCCCTGGTGGGCTGCAGCCAGTGCAGGTCTAGTTGAGACAGAAAATAGGCCCAGGGGCCAAAATAATAAAAATTGCCCCCATTAGCGAACCAGATAGCTAAGAAGGTGGCCCACATATCGGGGCAAATCGGGGCAGTTTTGAACTTGTAAAGACAACCTGTGTAGGTGTTTGGCATGGTGTGGTAGACTGCATGCCTTTGTGCTTACCTTACTGCAGGCAATGTTTGTAGTAATATCAGGGAACTCAACAGCAAAAACCAGTCCATCAGACCATAAAACAGGTCCACAAAAGGCTGAAAAACAAGTCCATACACTGACCTGGCAGACCAGCTCTTCTGGTAGTGTCAGGTTGCCCTATAGACCAGTCCAAACCTCGATTACTAGAGGCTGGTTTTGAGGCAGGGGCGCTTCTGGCCTACCAGCTACTTTCTTCATCCTTCCAGGGTTAATTGCAGCAGACCCAGTAGGTACTTCAGGAGAGATAAAGTCTAATGGTTGCCTTGGACCTGAGGCTGCAGGGGCCTCCGATTTAGACAAGATTTGTCATGTCCTACGGCCACAGTAGCATTTTTAGGTCTCGCCTGAGCCAGCACATGCGCTGCTCTGGCGAGAATTTTAGTAAGCGGGTTTTGGAAGTGCAAACAGCAGTTTGCTGGCGACCAGCTTGCGTTCACACGGGCGTGCACGCGCGATCAGGCGCCATATGGCTTCCCTTGCGATAACTTTCACTTTCGCGGCCGCGCGGCCGTGTCAGTTTCACGGCCGCGCGGCCATTGCTTGTTATTTAGTGTTGTCACTCAGTGGGTTGTATATTCTTTGTCAGACTATTTTTCAGGAAGTTGCATTGTACCCATTAACTCCATAGAATGTGGTGCCCATCAAAATTGCTTTCTTTCGCCAATTCCTTGTAATGCTACATCACTTGTCTGGTCTGAACCAGTCTTGGGTTTCTCTTATAAATAGTAAGAAAAGAGCACAAGGAATTATTTTTCTGATTGATAAACAATGATCTCTTAGCTATCCTTATTGGATATAACACAATAGACGCAATCTTGTTCCTGACGAAATGGAGATCGTTACGTATATTTATATCTTTCCTTCTCATTACTACTAGGATACTGATTGTCAGTGCACTCACTTTATGCCAATGCTTCATGCTACGACTCTCGTAGAGGCATATTTTTTTCAGTAGTCTGGCTTATTTTCTCACCAGGGTCTAGCGGATCCAAAATGTTATCAATTTTCCTGCTCGCACATCCCCCGATTGTGTGCTCTTTATACTGACTCCTGGTTTCTCAGGAAGTTCGGGTCTTTGTTCTCTAGCACCAGCCATCACATCACCTAGCTCCTCATTTTCTGAATGTCAAATGTAAAAGCTATAAACACTTTTCTCCCTCCCCCTTCATGCCCCAATGCCCCTCCTCTCCCCCTCTCCACTCATCCCCTCCCCCATCCTCCCTCCACTGAGACTACTTTTGTGTTTACGGTTAACTTTCATTCACGAGAGACTTGCTTTTTACATGCAGGCAGTATATTTTGTGGAACAGCCTCCCTGGGCATAGACTGATCAAGGGCCATTATCAGTTTACAAATGATGTTACAATGAGAGGTGCAATTGTGTTTTGCCAAAAAAATCACACAATGTTTTGCTCGTCACATATAACCATAGCATATAACCTTATTCTACGAAGGTCCTGTCCTGTGGAACTCAATCGTATCATTTTTAAAAGAAAGGACAAATATGCACAGTTTAAGCTAATTGTACCCATGTGTCCTAAGGAGAGTGTCAATGACTGAAATAAAAATTACTGTCACCTCCCTCACACTTTTATCAGATTGATTGCTTCATGAGTTTTAACCTCCTCTATCCTGCTTAGCCCTCTGAAGTGTCCATTGTTGTATGTATAAATAATAATCTTAGTAATTGCCAATGCAGGATTTTATATGTTCAAACTAGCTGCAAACCAACAAAATGTATAATCTAAATGAGTAGTCGACTGACAATGTTGAAAGCTGGAGAGGAGTTTATACCATGTTCCATGCCTCTTAGATGAATGGGGAATTAATTGTACAGTTGGTCACAGTATCTACTACAGACACTCTAAGCTACATAAGTCAAAATTAAGCGCACCAAAAAGAAAGGGCAATAGAAGAGGGTGACCTAAATAATTTTTTTATTATCAATATTTGTGACATTAAAACAGTTCATGTATTTTCATATAAAACTACATAAAACGTTCGGAATTATCTATGTGACTGTGCGGGGGCGGAAACCTCCACTATAAAAAATCCTTAATCTATTCGGAACTTAAAAGAACTTCATATAAGGATAGGGATCTTAATGTTACATCATCATATAAAATCTTAAAAATATACAATTTACCTGACTTGGAGTCGTTAGCGAAGTTAAATGACTCGTAAAAGTATTTTGAGAAGTGCTTTACTTAGCAGGCAGAGGGAGAATGACCTAGTAATGCTAAAGAAACTCATGGAGCTAGTTATAGAAACATTTGCCTTTACTAGATCAAGATAACATCAGTTCCACTCTGTCAGGTCAGCTTAAACTGAACTATTTAAGCTTTAGACTGTTTTATATTCCTATTCGTGAATTTGAAGTAACTTGGAATCGAGTGTTCGAAAGAAAAACTGAATGCCGACTCTGTGGATATAAAATGGAAACCCTTGCGCATACACTGTGCACTTGCCCAAAATGTTTGTGTTTAAGGAAGATGCAAAAATAAGATGTACCCCTGTGGCTGTTAAGTATTGTTTTATACTAAAAAATAATTGTTTTATTATACCATTATTGACATTTTTAGACCATGTCTATAAAATGTTAGGGTCTTGTGTTTAGTAAATTTTAACTATATTCTTATTGTCTATTTATGACTCATGTAGCATATTATATCTATTTTTAGGTCTCGGCCTGCACCAGCGCTTGCGCTGGTCTGGCCGAGAGTTTTAGTAAGCGGGTTTTGGAAGTGCAAACACTGGCTTTCGGCTGGCGACCAGCTTGAGTTCACGATGGCGCATGCACGCGCAGCTGCCATCTGGGTTTCCTATCTCTTCCTCATTTCCTCGTCATGGCTCATTAACTCTCTGGACTCTGATGTTTCAATCGCAGCAGCAGCTCACATTACCAACTGAGGGCCCTGGACTACAGTCACATGAAAAACAACAGCGATTAGCATTGAAATGCAAGCTTTTTTTTTGTCTAGTTAGAAATATTGCTTCGGTGGGTTGATTTCACCTTATATCGCTATTTGTTTTATATTGGGAGTCACAGCCTAATTACCAGTATTTTTGTCTCTCACTGTTTTTTTTTTTTTTATATTTATTCGCGCAAAGCACAAAGCTATATTTAAGGTTACTTTTTCCGCGTCACTTCTTCACTCTATTTAAACTCCACACCCCCCACTCTTATTGTCTCTCTCCTTCTCTCTCTCTCCCCTCTCTAATTCTCTCTCTCTACTTAATTAACTCTCCCCTCTCTATCTTTTTAGCCTTTCATTCTCTCTCACCCCTTTATCTGTTTCTCTTTCAAACTCCTTCATTCACTCTCTCTCCCCTTCTTTCTCTCTCTCTGTCCCGCTCCACTCTTTATTCTATGTACACCCTTTCTCTCTCTCTCTTCTCTCTCACCACCCTCTCTAATTGGGCATTATATCTTCACTCTATCTCTCACTCGGCAACACCACAGCATCACTCAGCGCAACCACAGCATCAATCAGAGCCAGCACAGCATCACTCAGCACCAACACAACACCACTCAGCACCACCACAGCATCACTCAGCACCACCACTCAGCACCACCACAGCATCTCTCAGCACCACCACAGCACCACTCAGCACCACCACACCACCACTCAACACCACCACAGCATCACTCAGCATCACCACAGCATCACTCAGCACCACAACAGCATCACTCAGCACCACCACAGCATCACTCAGCACCACCACAGCATCACTCAGCACCACCACAGCACCACTCAGCACCACCACAGCATCACTCAGCACCACCACAGCACCACAACAGCACCACTCAGCACCACCACACCACCACTCAGCACCACCACAGCATCACTCAGCACAGCACCACCACAGCATCACTCAGCACCACCACAGCACCACTCAGCACCACCACAGCATCACTCAGCATCACCACAGCCCCACTCAGCACCACCACAGCACAACCACAGCACCACCACAGCATCACTCAGCACCACCACAGCATCACTAAGCACCACAACAGCATCACTAAGCACCACCACAACACCACTCAGCACCACCACAGCATTACTCAGCAGCACCACAACATCACTCTGCACCACCACAGCATCACTCTGCACCACCACAGCATCACTCTGCACCACCACAGCATCACTCTGCACCACCACAGCATCACTCTGCACAACCACAGCATCACTCAGCACAACCACAGCATCACTCAGCACCACCACAGCATCACTCAGCACCACCACAGCATCACTCAGCACCACCACAGCACCACCACAGCACCACTCAGCACCACCACAGCATCACTCAGCATCACCACAGCATCACTCAGCACCACCACAGCACCACTCAGCACCACCACAGCACCACTCAGCACCACCACAGCACCACTCAGCACCACCACAGCACCACTCAGCACCACCACAGCATCACTAAGTACCACAACAGCATCACTAAGCACCACCACAGCATCACTCAGCACCACCACAGCATCACTCAGCACCACCACAGCATCACTCAGCACTACCACAGCATCACTCAGCATCACCACAGCATCACTCAGCACCACCACACCACCACTCAGCACCACCACAGCACCACCACAGCATCACTCAGCACCAGCACAGCACCACCACAGCATCACTCAGCACCACCACAGCACCACCACAGCATCACTCAGCATCACCACAGCCCCACTCAGCACCACCACACCACCACTCAGCACCACTCAGCACCACCACAGCATCACTAAGCACCACCACAGCATCACAGCACCACCACAGCATCACAGCACCACCACAGCACCACTCAGCACCACCACAGCATCACTCAGCATCACCACAGCACCACCACACCACCACTCAGCACCACCACAGCACCACCCCAGCATCACTCAGCACCACCACAGCATCACTCAGCACCACCACAGCATCACTCAGCACCACCACAGCACCACCTCAGCATCACTAAGCACCACCTCAACACCACTCAGCACCACCACAGCATCACTAAGCACCACCTCAACATCACTCAACACCACCTCAGCATCACTAAGCACCACCTCAACATTAGAATAGGCAGGAAGAAGTTGCCAACATTGCAACGACAAAATAAACGACAAGACCTTTCTTATGTTTATTCTTTTTTAATTGGGTCATTCAGTTAAAAAAAAAAAAAAGTCTGTTTTTATATAGCGCAGCTACTTACCCTTACGGGTCTCAAGGCGCTGGGGGCCGTAGTGGAAATTAAGTGAGCTATTGCCCAGAGTCACATGGTGCTGAGCTGAGCTGCCGCCGGAGCCAGGGATCGAACCTGAACCCTGTGCTCCGAAGTCAGCTGCCCTGGCCGCTGCACCACACCTCTCCACTTGCACCACACCTCTCCACTCAGTTGTACATAATGTCGTCTTAGTTATATATAAAGTAACAAAAATGCTTATAAGTCTTTTTTATTATAACTTTTCAACATGCTGCACAGCAGCCACAATGCTCTTAAAAACATTGGCAAAACCAATAGCTCTGCCTAAACACTTATAAGGCCCCAAAGGCGAGACCTATTGGCTAATAGGTCTCGCCTTTGGGACCGTATATGTGTTTAACCAGGTGTCAGTTATGCAGCACAATTGTTGCATGGCTAAACACTTATAAGGTCCCAAAGGCGAGACCTATTGGCTATGCCAATGCTTGTTATTAGGAAGAGGAGCCTGAAAAGCTGCAAATAGCGCGCGCCTCTCCGGGCCCCTGAACGGGCCTTCATACACAACGGACCAGACATGTAGCACTGCATGTGTTCTGGAACCCGCACCATACGTGCAGTTCTGGCAATGTACCCAGGCCGTGAGTCAAAGATTCATGTGTTTATTTAAAACATTCTAAAGCTTGAACCCCGTGACAGCAGCAGCGGGGGGGTCACCGTGAGACATTTCACTAGAAAGTCACTGTTTCATAAACACACATTAACGCACAGAGGAGAAGTAAATGAATCAAAGTAAAAGAACCTTTAATTTATTTTAAAAGATGCTGGTGGTAAACCACGGCTGAAAAGAAGCGTGCATGTGACAAAAGCCTCACGCCTTTGAAAGCTTTCACCTCTCATGGTATGTTTCTGCTATGAAGCTAAGAGCGCTTATGTAGCAGATAGTATGGCTTCGCAGCGCTTGGCTTGTCCGCAGACGTCTCTTCCCTGAAGTTTTGGGCTATCTCGTCGACCAGAGACGGGATGTATCTGCACTCAGTGGGGTAACGCGACGCGAGATGATGGGGCCCTCCAGCAGAATTTCATACGCCCCCCCCCCAGACTCCGGTGACTCACCGATACTCAGAGGCTTTAGATTGTTAGGGCCCCACCGCCATGCACCGCGGGGGCCTGTGTCACACTCCTGCTGCACCCCCATTCTCCTGCCTTGCAACGCTCTCAGCGCCACACTGCACGTGTATTCCATCCAGAGGGCCGCAGCCGTTGCAGGTAGGGCTGGGACAGAAAGGAGCACCAACATGAAAGCAGCCCCAATGAGCGGTTCAGATAGCTACGAAGATGGCCCACATAACACATTTGCAAATCGGGGCAGTTTTGAACTTGTAAAACGCTGTGTAGGTGTTTTGCAAAGTATGACAGACTGCATACATTTGTGCTTGCGGCAGGCAATGCTTGTAATAATATCAGAGAACTCAACTGTAAAAACCGGCCCAATAGACCACAAACAGGCCCACAAAAAGCCAAAAACACAGCCCACACATTGACCTGTCCGACCAGCCCTTCAGGCACCGCCAGATTGCCCTGTAGGCTAGTCTGACATTTATGTGACAGCATGGTCTCGCAGTGCTTTGACCTGTCCACAGACGTCTCTTCACTACACTTCTGGACTTTCTCGGCAACCAGGAACGAAATCATTGCTTTTTACATATATGTCAAAGTGCCATACTGATTTAGGGGACGGTAGGTAATAGGTATGGGTGGCCTAAATCCGATTTCTTGATTTAAATTTTTCTGTGGAAAACTTTGTTGATATAGTTCCCTGCATATTTATTGGTTCAGCGCGGATTTGGGTATTTTTGCACATTTTATGCAGATTTTGGAATTTTTAAAAAATTACAGTTAATTTTCTATTTATAGCTGAAGTTTCTGAGAGTGATAGAAAAAGGCATTCAAAAGGAAGGAGAAAAGACTGAGGCCTAAGCCGAAAATCCGCAGCACCTACTACCATCATAAACAAGCAACACAGCCGACACTGACTGAGGAAATGTAATGCAATAATTTGTGTATTTATTGCACATTCACCAATTACATGGCCTCTTGGCACTTTGAGACAGAGCTTATCTGTAGTTGTAGATTTACGCAGAGGGTGAAGGCTCCATGGAGAGATGCCCATGGACATGCTTGGGCCCACTGAGTGTATCATTGAATGCGTGTTGGATTTTTCCTGTGGATAGGGTGCGAAGGGTCTGGCCAGGAGGGTTACGATCTGAAATCCAAGCTTATGTGTGGTTCATATATGGGTTGACTTTGTAGGGCACATGGCAGTGGTGTTGTGGCGCTTCTGACCCTCGGCCTCACCTGATTCCGCTGTAGAAGTGTACCCTGTCACTTGGAGTCTTACCAAACCCAATAATGCATGGGGTCATCACTATTTTCCGTTGTGATGAACAGTAATTGTGTTGGTCGTGCAGAGAGCTGTGTACATTTCTTGTAGCTATTATCTGATTGGTTTTCAGACGTGGTTTGAGATGGGGTACTAGTAGAATAGCCTGAACTTTTCCTTTGAAATGGGATTAGCTGCCCTGTGTCTCTCCCAGGGTTGTGAACAGTCGTCTAGCCTAGCCCCATGCCCCTGTTGCTCATGTTCCCTGTGCCTGTGCTTCCCCAGTGATTCTAAAAGGTGTGGTTCTCATTTTCCCACTTCTGCTTCAGTATGTTTGTGTTGGGTCTAGTTGGGTTTCTTATTGAAGGTTGTCCCTCTTGTATCTTCTCGTATTCTTCTTGAGCACCATGTCCCCACTCTTGTTCTTATGTATTGGGCGAGGTGAGCTTTGTGCACAATTCCTACTGTGATGCTTAATGTGCGGGCCGGGGGTCTGTTCAGTGTGTGATGGGCTATTCAATGGTGAATCGGGTGCGGGATGGAGTCACGGGTTTCTGTGTGGGGTCAGCATGGTGTCGTGAAGGGTAAGTAGTCAGTCGTGTATGAGAGGAAAAAGGTAAACATGGATGACAGACAACCCGAGTAAAACATTTTGGATCTGGAGTCATCACTAGCTGATATGAAGAGATTACCAAAACCTGTAAGGGAACGACAAGGTAGACAAGTAGGCAAACACCATTGTCTTAGATTTATTATTTTGTAGTTATTAGTATGTTGTAGTTAGTCATGTTCTGTCTCCCCCTTCCCATCATTGCCAGGGGAGTCAATTTCTGAAGCTGAGCTCTTTATGTCCCATCCTTGAAAACTGAGAGACCAGAGCAAATGACTGATATCTCAAGACATCGAAGAGCTATCAACGCCCCTTGTTACCTAGGAGTAGATCTAATAGTAATGCTATTGAATGTAATGATATTACACCTTTTTATGTAGCACACCATCACTATTTGCTTGGCACTGTAACACATTTATATGTAGAAGTGTGTTCCTGTGGTTGTGATGTGCCCACAGAGGATCACCTGGAGGTTATCTTGTTCAATAAAGTGACAGTGGTGTAGTGTTGAGTGTTGGGGTTTCCCTGCCGGGGAAGAGAGTGGTGTCACTGCAAACTGTTGGCCAAACCGATGGTAGGGTGAGGGGTTTTAGAGTTGTCTCTGTGTGGTTTATAAAAGGTGAATAGATGGAGTGGAAACCTGAGGACAGCGGAAGGATGTGGTGGCTGAGGGATTGTGATGTCTAGTTTACTTTCTTACATTGTGCTATTGCATTGCTATGCCTATTGCATTGTTATGTCTCTTTGAGTATTGCTTGGCTTGCTTTTCATGCCATTTTCAGAATGTTAGTATGTTGATTATTCCATAACTGTCAGAGCACTGGTTGGACTCTGAGAAATCAGTTGCCTCTCTGGTCGTGGGCCTCTGGATTTGGATTAAAACTTGTTTTGCCAATTTTCCTCCATCTCATTGACTCTACCTGTGTACCAGACCTCAGTACTAGATTTTGGTACCAGGAGTTGGGTACCTTTGGAAGAGATTGCAGCCTGGGATGTGTGAGCATTCCATTGTGACCCACAGACAGGTTGGTAACTTTGTTTTGGATGGTGGACTGTATGGAGTATTTACCTCCGCTGGAAGGGAGATCAAATTTAAGCACCAGATTTGAGGTTTGTTTATTTTTTTTAAACCTTATCTTGTGCAACTTGGATATGGAGCGCTACTAAGACTGTGTGGTCTCGCAGTCTTTCCCCACACATTCCAGCACCACTGTGCTGTCACGCTGAAAGGCCGGCGTGTGACGTCAGATGTTGGTGGCCATTTTGGTCTGGGGGTAGTCTGCTTGCTCGTTCAGACTTGTTACGATCAATGTCCCTGCAGCAGACACTGTTTCTCTGAATTCTTTGCAACGCTGCTTGGTCTGATACTTATGAGGGGCAGCAAATTTTAATAAACCTGCCATACCTAGTAACTAGGAAGAAGATACTTTCTGGAGGGTTTTCTTTGTAGAAGAAGAGTAAAAAAAACAAGAAAAAATGAGCTTGAATTTTATCTTCTGTGTGGGATTTTATCAGTTTCTTCCAGTGCTCCATTTTGGGAACAGCAGGCCATTTATGGCCACGGGAATGCAAGGTGTGGTACAGCCACCTCCCTTCTTACAAAGGGCAGGAAAGCCTGAGAGTTAATGGAAGCACTGGCTGAGATTTTTTCAAAACTATCTCACTGCCATTGCTTCAGTTGGATATGATCCATGAATGAATATGACATTACTGTTTAATTACCCAGGAGTTGCTGGAAAGAGAGTTTTTGACAACTTATCTGTAGTTCCGGCACACAGTGGTGAGGACATCGAATGGAATGTCTATCTGGAAGTGATTTAGAGCATGAGTAGACAGTATTCTGAAAAGTCCAGCATTGTTTTGGAAAAACATATATTTTTAAGAGAAAGCAAAGCAACGAGGAAACAGTAGAGGAGTTTGTTGCACCATTACTTGTCCCTGCTTCTACTTGTGAATTTGAGAACGGTGTCTTTAGGATTTTGATGAAAACTGTCCCCATGGAGTAAGCGGATATCAATCCCAAAGCATTTGAGGATATATATTTTTGATATGATTGGCTATTTTGTGGGACTTCTAGAATGTTTGGGTACGAAATTTTGTACCAAAGTGTATGTTGCAGTAATCACATCATATCCCAGAAAAGTTTGCTCCTTTGCATCATGGTATATGCAGTCCACAATTTGCGCTCCCCTCGGGATGCAAAGGAGCAAACTTTTCTGGGATATGATGTAGTGTCCGGCCACACCCTTATCCCTGCCCAAACTGATTTTCATGACCTCCTCTACCATTTATCACACATTCCTAATGTTCCTTTTTGTAAAGATTGCATTTCGGCCCATTGATTACACTTCATCCAGCCCGAACCGGAGAGTACGGCCCGGGTGCGGAGAATATGGCCCAAGCTGGAGATTCCGGCTCAACTGCGGACGTAAAGATACGACTCGTAAATTACCCCTGTGAATGCCAAAAGTCGTAAAGTTAGACTATTGTCTCAGATTGCCTTTGTGAATCGGGCCCCATAGTCGGGTGGAACGATCTATCACAGATTATGGTAAAGAAATTTCCTGGTGTATTAAAAAATGAGATAGGTACTGTCAGGGGATTTGAACACTGCATCAAGTTGAAATCTGGGGCTACATCCATAGTTCATAAGGTGGATAATTAAAGACCCATCTCACTGTTACTGAGGATTAGTAAATCCTGGAAAAATTGTTAAATGGTGTCCTTTGTGAATTTTTTGACTCTAAAAACTTACTGCACCAGAAGCAAACCAGTTTTTGGTCTGGGTGCAGTACAGAGACAGCTCTCTTATTGGCCACAGTGGACCTTAAAATGACTCTGGACCAGGGTGGGTCAGCTGCGCTCGATCTTTTGGACTTGAGCACAGTTTTTGGCACAGTCTCCCACTCGACTCTCTGTCAGAGGCTAGAAGAAATGGGAATCACAGGTATGGCACTAAAATGGCTAACCTCCTTTATAGCTAATAGGAGTTTCCAAGTCAGTGAAGGGCCCATTTTATCAGAGACACATCGGCTTCAGTGTGGAGTGCCACAGGGCTCATCACTGAGCCTTGCACTCTTCAATGGGTATGTCCGTACCTTATCGGACGTTATCTGTGCCTCAGGTTTTACTATGGTGTCATTCATGAACGACACTCAGATTGTTGTCTCCCTCTCACCAAACACTGACTCAACCTTTGAAAGACTCATTACCTGTCTGGAGCAGGTGACTAGCTGGATGGGAACAAGTTGTCTCAAGGTGAACGGGGAGAAAACTGAGATTATGGTGATTGGAAACAATCCCTTGCTTTGTGATCAATTCCTCTGGTCCCATGCTTGGGGGAACAAAACCTCCCCAGACCAGAAGTTAAGAACCTTGGAGTCAACCTGGATAAAAATCTAACTATGAGCTCTCAGGCAAACAAGGGTGCAGGCACCTGCTTTGGCCTCCTAAGATAGGGAGAGGTATGGCGCTGCGGCCACAGCGGCTGACTCCAGAACGCGGGGCTCATGGTTCAATCCCAGCCCCGGTGGCAGATCAGGACCATGTGACTCTGGGCAATATCTCACTTAATCTCCCCGATGGCCCCCAGCTCCTTGAGACCCTAAGGGGTGATTAGTTTGCGCTTTACAAATACCAGATGGATGGATCTCTTAGGAAGACGGTCAAGTGGCTCCCTATGGAATGTCGGAGGGCGGTGGTCCAAGGCTTGGTACTTTCGCACCTCGACTATGGCAACTCTCTCTATCTAGGAAGCCCCTCATATGTTATTAGAAAGTTGCAGGTCACCCAGAATGCCGCGGCTCGGGCTCTGCCGTTCATGCTCAGATGCAATCAGCACGGTCGGCTTTAGCCCATCTCCATTGGCTTCCTATTAACAAAATAATAGAATTACAAGCTTTATGCATTGCCCATAAGATAAAACATTTGCCTGGCCCATATCCCCTTCGGCACTTTATTACTCCACACAGTGCTCACTGAGATCGAATGACCTCTTCCTTCTTTCCAGTCCAGGAATTCAAGAGGCGGGGGTCGTTCATTCGCCTACTTGGCTTCCAAGCTTTGGAACTCCTTGCCTATTCACCTGAGACCAAACAAAAACCTGCTAAGTTTCAGGAAGCAATTGAAAACTCACCTCTTCATTTAAAGGAGCACATCCCTTCACCTGTTTTGTCAGCGACGGGAAGCCCGTTCTGGGTAGCTGTGCGTGCTATAAAAACTGTTTGATGATGATGGCAAGTAAGGACTGTGCCTCTTAGTGTTTGTGGTGACCTTAATTGGATAGACTTTGGTGGAATGAGTTATTCAGAGCACTAACTCATCAGAGTGGGTTTCTCCTATTGTATTAGCCAAGAAGAGAAGTGGGGATTTGTATTTAGGTGTGGACTTACATTCACTTAATCAAAATATATTGGCTGAATGTCACCCTCTCCCTCACATACAAGAGATGTTACCTAATGTTGGGGAGTTGAAGTTATTTTCTACCATTGACCTGCATTCGGCTTACCACCAAATTCCACTTAGTGGGAAGTCACAAGACCTCACGCCGTTTCTGATGCCGTTTGGTGCCTACAAACACTTGAGGCTTCTATTTGGGCTTGCATCCGCGACAAGCGTCTTTCAAAAGACTCTGGATATTTTGCTTGGGAGATAGAAAACATACAAGCCTTACAGGATGATATCCTGGTTGGGAAACATCCTGAACAACGACTCCGGAACAACGAGTTCCGGAGTCACGAAAGCGGAACTCCGCCCTGCCCGATCAACGACTCAGCCTTAACCACACATGTGCGTGGTTAAGGCTGATTCAGTCTAGTGTTCGGGCAGGGCGGAGTTCGGGGGAGCGTCGCAGTCGCAGAGGAACAGGTAAGAGGGGTTAATTTTTAGGGGGTGGAGGGATTTGGGGTTAGTTTTGAGGGGTTTAGGGTTAGTTTTTAGGGGGTATGGGTGATCGTGTTAGTTTAGAAGGTGTGGGAGGGATTAGTTTGTAGGGAGTAGAGATCGTTTTTAGGGGGCGTTGATGATCGTATTAAATTTTAAGGTGGAGGAATTAGTTTATAAGGGGTAGAGTATGGTTTTAGGAGTTGGGGGTGATCGTGATTATTTATAGGGTGGGGGGAATTAGTTTTATGGGGGTTGAGTTTGTTTTCAGGGGGTGGGGGTTTGGGATTAGTTTTTAGGGCGCTATGTTTTTTAAATGGTGTGGGGGAATTAGAATAAAAGGGGTTGAGTTCGTTTTTAGGAGGTGGGGTGATCATGATTATTTTTAAGAGGGGAGAATTAGTAATAAGGGCGTTGAGTTCGTTTTTAGGGGGTAGGGGTTTGGGATTCGTTTTTAGTGTTTGTTAAAAGGGTGTGGGGCGAATTCATTTTTAAGGGGCAGGAGGGTTTGGGGGATCGGAGTAGTAGTAGAAAGCATTTTTTTAACACGCATTTCTTTAACACGAAAAAACGTGGTAAAGGAATGCGTGGTAAAAAAAGTCGTGGTTTAGACGAGGTCGTGGTTGCGAACTCGTTGTTGGGGAAGTCGTGGTTGTGGAACTCGTTGTTCCAACATACAACCATCCTGGTTATCACAAAGCATTGGGAGGAACACTTGGTGGTTCTGGAGAGAGTTTTTGGAACCCTGCAAGACAGAGGTATGACTGTAAAACCCGAGAAATGTAAGCTACTGGCTCAGAAAGTGGATTATTTAGGGCATACCATTTCAGTGGATGGAATAAAGCCCAAGTTTTGTAGTCTTGAGGCTGTTCAGAAAGCTCCTTCTATTCTGATGATGCTCTGCACTCGTTTCTAGGTCGTTGTGAATATTATGCATGCTTTGTCCCAGGATATGCTCTAGTTGTAGAACCTCTGACATCTCTTCTAACAAAAGGGGGTTACGTTTGAATGGACTCTAGAGGAGTGTGAAGAGTTTGAATCTGTTAATTGGTTAGTAGTTAACGCTCCTGGTCTCAGTCTCTGTGTTCCAGAAGGGAAATCTTTCATTACTGTAAATGCCAGTTTGAGAGGAATTGGTGCAGTTTTCGGACAAATAACTGGAGAGAAAAGATCACTGTTTCTTTTGCATCAAGGATGTTGCAAGAAGCGGAATCAAAATTCAGCAGTATAAAGCGTGAGGTCTGAGCCTGTGATTGGGCAGTTCAGAAGCTTAAAACCTACATTTGGGTTGTGCTTTTGTGCTCAATACAGATCATAAAACTTTGGTTTATCTCTGCATTGGCAATGATCTTGGAAGGGCTTCTGCACATCTTGTTAGGCTTTTATCTAAGCTGCAAGAATATGACATGCAAGTGAAATATATGCAAGAAGGTAGGGTTTTTTGTGTAGACTATCTTTCGTACTTGCCTCTGCCTGACTCTACAGAGAGTGATCTGGGATGTGATGACTATGAGTGTGTGGCTGGTATCATCAATGTTGTTTCTCCTTCAAATAGGGGTATCTCAGAGGATGACTGGGTGTTTGCATCCTTGCAGGATGATACTTTGCAAAAAGTTATCAAGTTCATAAGGGAAAGCTGGCTGCTTGCCAAAAGTCTCACCAATCATCTAAGGGCCTTTGCTCAGGTCTCTGTGGAGCTGACCTGTGAGACTTATGTCTGAGAGTTGGTTGTTTTGTACCTCCACTAAATTTACTTGGCAAGATTATTGCAATTGCTCATAAGGGTTACATAGGAATTTTTGCCACTTTTAAAAAGGTCAGAGAATTTTACTGGTGGCCATCAATGGATGCCCAGGTGAGAGCTTTTGGCAATGTGTGTCCGCAATGCATCGTTTTGGATAAACATTGGAAAACGTTTGAGAAGCCTTTACATCCAGTTCCTTTACCTGATTGACTGTGGCTGAAAATTTTCTTGGATTTTCCTGGATCGTTCCACATCTTGTCCTCTGAGAACAAGTATCTCATTATAATGATTGATTACTTTTCCAAATGGATATATCATTCTTTTGTGGATTTGCCTAACACTAAGAATGAAATTAAATTTCTCCCTGATGTTTTCCTACTTCAGGGGACACCAAAACAGCTTGTCACTGACAATAGTGTCGTGTAGTTCCTATAAAACCTATACAGGATCTGCGCGTTCGGACAGCATACACTGTAGGATTGATGTCAGACTGATTCTGAATACCCCCACCGGGTATGTTGGCCTTTTGTATCAGCTAGCTCACAGTGCCACTAAAATCTCCTCTTACCAAGGAGAGAATAGTTCTTGGCAACCATCAAACATGACAACCCTGATCCCTCAGGACCGTGGAAACAATATACCACTTTTCGCTCAATCACTCGTGCCTACTTAGTCTGTCTTAGAGAGATACACAGAATAAACAGGCTGGGCATTTTCAATAAATATTTATTGAACAGTTGTTATTCTGGTGTAAAATAGATGAGCTGCAACAACCGCCAGACAGTAACAGATATAGATGATTAGAAGCACTATGAAAGTAAAAGGATGATAGAGTTCTACAATCTTGTGATAATCATGAATACATACGAGTATATAAAATACATGTCAACAAAAGATGCGTACTGCTACGATGCCTCCCTAACTAGATCTACCTAAGTGTACCTAGCATGTGTGTAGGTGTTAAGCCAAGAATCCCTCTAGGATAAAGTCAACCCCATTACCTGAAGTGAGAGACTGTGGGACCCCGTATTGGTCTCGGGTTGGTCACCCCACGAGGGATGTTAGACCACTGCGAGCTGGAGTATCTGCATGCAGGAAACTCAGCATCTCATGTCTGTGTGTCGGCCGGGAAGTCCTGGTCTCCTCTGTCTATCTTAGCAAGATGTGATGTATATATATCCATAGGTCTCCCCAGGGGTCTTACCTCGCTGTATTACTGTGTCGGCCTAAGGATGACGTCGGGCATGAACTTTATACATAGATATTATACAGGAGATGGTAGTCCTGCTGTGCTTCCAAGAATCCTCATGCATAATGTATGAGATTTTGAACTAGGGAAAACCAGCGTTCTGAATGCAGTGTCGTATCTAGGTAAAAGGTCAGTCCCTGTAAACCGTTATAAGTGTAATGTAGGGAAGAATATAGGTGAAGGGTTATGAAGTTACCTTGGCCTATTTCAGGGTACCTATATGGAATATAACACCCACTCCTCTTCCGAATGGACGACATAGTTAAATTCTCATCGTACTACTAGGTTGACTAGATACTGGTACGCTAATAGCTACAAAAAAATTAGTTTTCGCTTAAAAATAATAAAAAAGTTCTAAAAATCTTTAAAAAGTTTAAAAAGGAAATTGTCACTCAAGCCATAGCTCTAATGTGTCCGTAGGTATAGTTCGAACTTCTACAAGCATTTGAAAGCCATGCATGCCCAAAAAGAATGTCAATTTTGTTATTGAGTTCCAATTTTTAGTTTGTTTTTCAAAAAGTCGAATTTCTCCCAGCACACGGCGGGCCAAATGATTCAAATGTTTATGTGTCCTGGCTGGTAGACGCAACATTATCGTTGCCTGCCTCCGCAGACGACGGTCCCTGTAACACCTTGCAGATTATGTCAATTGAGCACAGATGATCTTCCGTACTGTCCACAGCCAATGCTGGGACAGCCTGTGCGCCATCCAAGGCCTGCGTGTCAGAGGAGGAGCCGATGTCCATACCAACAGGAGCCGATACTACCTGTGGTGGCTCTAGGAATGCCGCCATCAACATTGGAATACGCTGGGGACACTGCAGAACATGGGCCGTTATCGGGTCCAGTAAAGCATCAACGTCCGGTTGCGCACATGATGGGAGTGTCAGACAGAGATCCAACACGCATTCTTCTCCGCAAAACAGGCATCGGAAGACAGGTAAGATGCAGTCCATCCAGACTGGTCTAAATGACAGGAACCAAGACGCACTTAGTTCTCTCAGGCGAGGTGTACCTAGATGTTGTACCATGCGATCACGGTATTTACGCTCCTGGAGTGCCTCTCCATCTCCTTGGTGACTGGGACGCCCATTGCGTAGCAGAAAAATAACAATCAGGATACCTGCTATTAGAAACAGGATCAGCGGCAGTCCTTCAAAAATGCTTCCAAATACGGAGTGTATAAAGTTTGGTATAACTCCGAGGACCATCTGAAAGGTGCTTAATAGTCCAGAACCTATGGTCTTAAATAGGTGGAAGATGCCTGTCGTATCAGACATGTTAAAGATACGATTTACCATTTCTGCTTTTACCCACAAAGGAGCTATAGAGGGAATAACTGATCAGGTCGCCCTCCACTCAAAATACCAACAATAACAATAGGACCTGATCAAAACAGGGCACTCAATTCTTTTAACCTTCTGAGTGGGAATGGGAATTCATTTTCTACCCGAACAGCAACCCTTCATATTTGTAAGGTGTTGTCCCTACTCATACTGGCCCTGTATCTTCATTTGCCAAAGTAAACCTTCAAATTAACAATCACTGTGTGCAGAAAAAATACCCTCCACTTCAAAAGGTGTATCTAAAACACAAAACTTGTGAAAAGAAATGTGAAAAATGTGAGACAACGAGATAGCACCTCACGTGCGCAACACCACAGGAGCTTTACTGGTTAATAATCACCAGTTGTGCCCACATTTTTCATCATCGGTTGCTATCTCGAAAAACAATATATAAACATTAGTGTCCAGAAAACCAGTGAAAAAATAAGTGTGTCTATTAACCACACCAATTAGACCCCGTGAAGTTAAAATTGAAATAGACCCCACAGTCATGACCCCACAGTCATCTAACAACCACTTTATTCTCGACTCGTGGGCCTATTCAAAATAAAACCAAACTGCATGTTTGCAGACCATTTACTGATGGGCCGACATGTTTCATTGCCTGTGTATCGTAGAGGCAATTTCTTTAGGGCATGGGGTCTTAATCCACCCTTCTGGACCCTTGTTCCGTACACACAGTGACTGTTAAACACAAAGAAGGTTCATTAAAAAGGACGTCCAACTAGTGAAATATCCATTTCACTTCCTCAAGTACATGAATATTGTATCATTATGTTGTAAAGTCATATTTACCAGGTAGTAGCCACAGCCCCTCGTACCAGCTATCCACCTCGTCACCCAGGAACTCAATTATATTGTGAGCCCTGGTTCGTTAAAAGGACACTTGTATTGTCCCAATTCTAAAAAGACAAACAAATGTTACTAACAGTGCACTTTCATTCACAAGACCTATACCCCCATGTTTCAGCTGTGATTACATAAACGTGTAATGCTCCTGTCCCAATCCTTTTAAAAGCACGTTACTCTGGTGTCATTATTTATTTCACAATCTCCCCAACCATTAATTCACTATGTTACTCAAAAATGACTAACTCGGGCTGTTTTGCCCTACAGAGGTCCCACGTACACCACTCTCAAATCTTGCTCTTACTTTCGTTATTCAAGGTTCTTAACAGTTTCACGCTACTAAAACCGCTTGTTAGACCTGTCAGCCCTAGGGTGGTCTTACCCCGTTTTTTCTCTTTGCGCCTCATTTTTGCCACTACACTTTTGTTGGACCTAGGTCTCTGGGCGCCTTACCACTGCCAAACAGTGCTGAGGTGCAGGTGCTCTCTCCTTTAAGATGGCTGCCACAGGCCCCTGCTACTGCGGAGTGGCCTTTGCATACACATACTAGTAGTCAGGATCAGGCTGGGACATAATGATACAGTATCCATGCCGTCCCCGCCCCTGGGCCTCATGGCCAGACATGAGGGAAGCTTCTAGAACCTTCCAGCTTGGGGAGGAGTTATGTTTTGCCGCCTTTAGGAGGGTCACCTGACCTAGGGGTATAAGAGGTTTGGAGGAAATCTTTTAGTCAGTTGGGGCACCACTGATCCTGGGAGAACCTCTGCCGGAGTACAGGCTTTAGGGCCTAGGGGGGAGACCTACACTACTGCTACTGACAAGGCTTAGGCACTGCTGTAGTAAGATAGCTGAGGAACGCCCGCCACCCACTGACCTTGCCCAGTGTGAGGGGACCCAGGGAACCATCTTCAGCGTGCTGGGAAGTACCATCCAGCACCCCAAGTACCAACAACTCATTCCCTTCCCCATAAGGAGAAAACCAAAGAAGCAACCACAGAAGAACTACCGCAAGCAACCTGAAACTGCAACCCTGACCAAACAGCAAGGTCAGAAACCTGAACTGCCAAACTGGGGATCACCAGGTAAAGCGCCGTGCCCTGAAGCGCTAAACCTTCACCCCACTCCACTACTAGCTGTCGCAGTACTGCCCTGCTACGGGACTGCCCAAAGCACTGTTGTAACTGCCCCCCCCTGCTAGCCTGTTTCAAGCGCGCTCCGCGCTGTGCCTCTACGTCGGAGGAATCGCCCCATCCAGCCACTGACCTCGGGCTGGAAACTGCCATTGCGGCCGTCGCCGCGTGTGAAGAGCTGCGGAGGTGGGCGTGGCCTCCCCGAGGCCTTGGTGGTGAGGAGCGCCATCCGCGCCCTCACCGAAGATCCCGAAGCTGCCCACGAGATCACCGCCGGGCCCGGGAGCCCTCTGAGGCAGAAGTTGCGGCCTGGAGATCACCGCCGCGGCCCAGGTGAGGGAGAGAGGCCTCCGGCCCCGCCGACGCCGTTGCTGAGCGACCGGGGACGCCGACCGCGTCATCGGCCGTGCCCCCGGGAAGGCCGCGCAGTGATTGGCTGCCGACTCCCGCCGCGCCCCCAGCGCCTACGGAAGCCGGAGAGGAGTCCCGGTGAGCAGAGGGAGGCGGGAAGCCGGCCGGAGAGTACTGCCTGCTCCCGCCCCCTTCCCCGCATCATACCGCTGGCTACGGGGACCGGAGAAGAGCATTACCGGCCCCCGACGACCCGCGATCACGGCCAGAAGGCCTATCGGCCCCAGTCCGGGCCCCGCCCGACAGAACACGGGCCGGCCCGGGGAGAAACCAGCCGCTCAGGCGAGCGACCACCGAAATCACCGCAGGTGAGCCCGGGAGGCCCCTAGGGCATGTAGAGTCGCCACTGGGGGCCGGGGGCCACCTCCTCATTGCCACACAAGGGGGAAACCAGGATTAACTTTGTCCACGAGAAGAGGCGAGGCCCGGAGAGGAGTGGGCCTGGCCTGAATTAACCCCTAAGTAGCCCTTGAGAGCCACAGAAGCCCAAATCAACAGGGAAGCCCCAGAGAGAGGGACATGTGGAGGGGTTCCCTAAGCTATTTACCAGCCTGATTATTATGCCTGCTTTAATTAATGGTTAGGCGTGATTTATATCCTTAGTAATGAAATGTGTTCGCCTAGTGTAAAGGTGTTTACCTGAATTGAGCTGAAGTGTTCACCTGCCAAGAGTTAAAGTGTTCTTATGTTGTAGGCCTACCTGCTTTGCGACGCCCACTGTACTGAATGTGGGTGCGTCTAGGTTGATACAGGTTCTTCATCATCTACAGTGTAATGTGCATCTAATGTCTAGCTAATTGCATATCGCCAACTGTGTTGAAGTCTATGTGTTGACCTACAGTCTATGACCTACAGTGTTACCTGCTCTTCTAGGAGGTTATTGATACTGCCTTTTTAATGGCGTAACGTTCTCCTGTTCTAATGTGCTTGAATGAGATTTACGCACTAGTTTATGAAGCTACAATGAAATGAAATGTTGCCTAAGATTATCTGCCTTATCAACTGCTAATTTAAATGAGATAAAGGATCTTGTTTTTACATCAAAGCCTGGTGTGGTGTCCCCCTTTATTGTTGCGCATGATGCAGCGCGTACAATAAAAACTATCCTCCTCCCAGGTCACTTATAGGTCATCCAGGGGCAAACTATATTTTCTCATATCCACATGACGATGGGGCCCATAAACATCGCCTAATACACACGCACACACCTGGATTTCCTTTACACCTTTATGAAATTCTGTACTCCTAGGAGAAGCATGAGAACTAAATGGAGAACACCATTTATGTACCGCTGGAAGGAGCCGGGATATCTTATTACCTTAACTTGTCGCTTTCTTTTAGTTATTTCTTAAGATATTCCTGCTCATTGTTTTGTCGATGAATCATTCATGTAAAAAATTAGTTCATAGTGATTAAGACCAGCTGAATCACAATAACCAATTACTGATGTCACAATCATTTAGGAAAATAACCACTGAGTCATTTTGGTTTAAAGAATCTTAAATTTTATATAATTTTTAAAAGCATGAGAAAGAATTTAACTTTATTCAATTTTTCATTCTTAAATTCAAATATTTATTAAGCATAATCAATTTATTGCAGAAAGGAAATTTTTTGTCATGAAGCCAAAACCCTAATTACCTGCCTACCTTTCTAATTTAGCCTAATGATTTCTAACCTAAGTTTAAAATTAGAAATAACCTGATTCTCATACTCAACTGGAAAATTAAGACAGCAACAGCAACTTCAGCTCGTCAGCATCAGCTACCTGCAACCCGTCTCATCTAACAGTCTTTCAGCATCTCCCGCTCAGTAAGGGATCGACTCAGGACCACCCAGCACTGGAAGCCACCAACACCAACACGACTCTCCAACTCCGCTCCTGACTGTGACTGCAACTGCGACTGACCCCCTCCCACTAAGAGTAGGCCCTCTTATACCCTAATTCTAACTTTGCTAACTAACTGTTGCAACATTAATAACACGCTTTTCTTTCATTGGTCCATGCATGTCATCTTATTCATTCTTTTAATCAAGTTCTCTTGGATCCAAGGGTCCTTGGATCATTTCCTTTCCCATACGCTCAAACATGTTTTCATCCGTTTCGATCAGTACATTTGTAACTTCTTTCGATACATTCGAGAACTCCGCAGTCATTGTCCTTTCTCTTAAACTGGTTTCCCACGGGTCTTCTGCTGATCACCACGGCACACTATCAGTTCAATTAGGTCACATCAGCCTTGACCATTTCTCGCATCCCAGCCTCTCAGTAACTTCACGAGGTTTAGTTTTTTCTCCGATTTCATCCCGTGTCACATGTCCCCTTGCGCCTGCGCACATCTTCCCACTGGCGGCCATTTTATATCGCCACTCGGTTATACTTTAGAAGCACTAATTTGAGGCAAACAAAACATAATTAAAATAGAGAAAAATAGCCCTTTCGTTTCCCTCCCGTCATCTACGTACCCCAATTAGTTATTACCTAGCAGAAAGCAACATTTAAGCTGTTCCTTACTTACCATCACTATTGTTTTTGCAACGACACGTTTTATTTCTATGAAGCACAAACATGCATTTATTTTAAATTAGTACGCATTTATTTTTACGTTATAATTAGACACACGGACATCCATTAATAGATTATTTAGCACACACATTGGCATATTACCTTTCCCACACATACAGTGTTGATTAATACATTTAAACGAACATTTTATTAATTATTTAATAAAATTTGTTAGGGGTTAAAAATTTTATTTTCTCTGCTCCATCAACTCCCCCTTTGGTGATTTTTAAATCACCACATAAAACCCAAGTTATACTTCTTTTCAAGCAGCATGTCTTTCATCCTTTGCCTTCTGTTATTTACACATCTGTTTCTTCTTCATCTTGCCTTTTAGTCTCCTTATACATGCTTTCTTTCATTTTCTCCAACTCAATTTCACCCATTTCTCTCTCTCTCTCTTTCATTATTCTGTTATTTCTTTTTATCTTATTTTGTCTTACTTTTCTTTTTATACACGTTATTACTATTTTCAATACCATGGCTAACAGTATTACTACAGTTGCTATTATTATAACTTTCCCTATCATTAGTCTACTCATTCTGGTCAACCAATTTGCTACCGAAGAAAACCCTCTACCAAGTTTTCCCAAAACACTTTCAACCTCCAGTGGAACTAGTTCTTTGTGCAAATTTGTAATATACTTCTGTATATTTTCACTTTTATCAGGAATGTAAGTACAACAATGTTGGACTTTCAACATTCCACAGACTCCACCCTCTTTTGCCAAAAGAATATCAAGGGCAAGCCGATTTTGCATCACCATAGCTCTCATGGCAACCATTTCGGTATTTACCATTAAGAACCCTCCCGCAGTATCTGTAGATAAACGATCTACTACTGTGGATAACTTCCGAATTTTAAATGCATTCAAAGATATTCCCACTGCTGGTATCAATGCTCCAAAAATATCACCTACAATTTCTGAAAAACTTTCCCTCTTTCTACGTGTAAAGCTATTAATCATCTTGTATGTTCCCTTTTCTTCTCTGTCTATGTGAAAGATTTTTGGAAAGACCAGGCCTACATAGCAAGTTCCATACCAATGGTCCGGTAACCTGTAATAAGCTCTATTCCCACAAATATAATAGATACCTGGAAATATTGGATCTTTTCCACCTTTGAATCCCCAACCTCCCAGAATTTGATAATTGTCATGGCAGATACTGGAACCTACAAAGTAATTGTCATAGACTGTCTTATTTCTCCTAATACACAACTTTCCTGTTTGCGGCCAATCTAATGTCATTGCTGCATTTATCTTTTCCCTTCATGATTTCCTTCCTCAAACGTCCATAGATGTTTTCCTTCCTCTTTTATTGCTTCTTTTTGAAATTTCATTCTTCTTTCTTCAACCATTTCTAAAAATACCTTTTCTTCTTTCTTTAACTCACAGGTAAGGTTGTTACTAACTATTTCTTCTAAGGTTAATTTTCTATGTTCTAGAAAAAATTCTCCTAAAACTTTTGCTGGTTTTACTTTGTTAAGTTCTGGTACTACTGGAATGTTTGCAAAAATCTTATCTATGTCAGTATAATAAGATTCTAATCTACCTGTTTTATAAAATAAACTTGCAATTACACTACATGTTATTCCATAAGTTAGAGGTAGGTGATGATAAGTCACACCTTCTGACACTGATGCAGGCAACTGCATACAAACATAACAATCTCTCACATCCATTGTCTCTACATATTCATACAACAATTTTGTAAAAACATTTTTGAAAAGTCTGTTACTGACTTATCCTTATGTAACTCTGCACTACTTCTTAAAACAACTGGTTCTTTAATATTAGTTTCTTTTTCTGGTTTAGTATCATTCTTTGCTTCTATCACAGCTAAACTAATAGGAATTGTGATTGCTAAAACTATCCATATGGTCATTAATAACCCTGTACAAAAGCAGCACATTTTGCACCATCTTTTTATAAACTCACATTTATCTCTTCTATCCCTATTATTTTCCATTTTTCTTTTTTCTATTTGTTAGGTTTCAGAAAATTGTGTCACTACACCTCAGAAATGACTTAGATGCCACTCTGCTCTCAAAAGTCTTTGCTTGGTACTTTCTTTAATTCTCTCCAGAATTCTTTCGTTGTCACATCCGGTGATTTGTCACATCCAGTAAAATTGTCATGTCCGGCAGAAGCACTATAAGTTTTCACTTCAAGTTTGTTGCATCTCACCTTTTCCCATCCGACTTCTCAGTCTCTGGTTCTCGTGAGTGTTTTCTTCTTCTTTGTAATCTGTCAGTGCAATATACAGCCACTCAGGTGACTTATACTTTGCATTCACTTTCTTTGTCCTTTTGGACTTTTGTAATCTTTTTCCACTTGGTTTTTCTTGTCCCTTTTGACTTGTTACTTCATTCACTTGTTCAGCACTTTCGTCTCCCGCTCTTATTATTCTATATCTCAATTTTCTTATATAGCTGTTGGGCCAATTATCTCCTTTTCTTGGCCTTTTGGCTTCACCTTCTCTTTCTTCTCTTTCTGATTTCCAATTTCTTTTTCTTGATTCAGTTTTTACCTTTTCCTCTTCTGCACTTTCTTCAGTTTCTGTTTCAACTGTTTCACTATTGTCTCTTATTTTGAAACTTATGATCTCGTCATCTCCTACTGGTGGATCTGTCTTCTCCTTCTTGTTTTCCCTTATTACTGTCCCTCCTCTGTGTTCTTCCGATTTGGTGTTTTCCTCCCTTTCTGCTTCTAAATTTCCCTGTTCTTCTGTTTCTCTATCTGTCCCTATTGCTCCTCGGGGTTCTTCTCGATTTTCTAACTTTTGTGTACTTCTTTCCCTACTTCATCTATTAATATTGTTTCTGAAGGATTTCCACCATAACTTGTACTTGGTTGTTCATCTAACTCAATTTCTTGCTCAGATTCTTCTCTAATTGGTTTATAACCCCAAGTTTTCCTTAGGAATTCTTCACGGATTTCAACTGAATCATCAGATTCTGAAGTTGTGTCAGATATTTCCAGATGTTGACTTACAGGTCGGTCTTCAAGTTCTGGAATTTCTGTATTTCTTTCTTCTTCTTCTTCTTCCTCTTCTTCTCTAGCGGTGTTTGCCGTTGGGGTTTCCAGATGTCGACTTTCAGGTCGATCTTCAAGTTCTGGCAACCTTTCTCTTATCCTTGTTGTCCCAGCCGTTAAACTTTTATCCCACACTTCCAGACGTCGATTCACATGTCGATCAGTAGGTTCTTGAACTCTGATTGTGTGGCTGGCATGGACCCAGTTCTTCACTCCTGCACACTTGACTGCAGTCGTTGTTACTAGGATTACCTGTCGTGGTTCGTCCCAGCGAGGAACTAGACAGTTTCTTCTCCTGTGGATTTTTATACGGACCCAGTCTCCTGGATTCAAGTCGTGGGCTGGTTTTCTTTCAAGAGTGGTCGCATCCGGTCCAACCTGATGAAACACAGAACGCACCACATCAGCCAGTCCCTTGCAATAATCCAGTACTAGATCATCAGTTATAGTTAATAACTTGTTGACAGGTACGTGTGCTTGTCTCATTGCTCGTCCCATGATCATCTCATGAGGACTGAGTCCAGTTTTCTTTTCAGGGATGCTTCTGATGGTCATCAGAACAAGAGGCAGTGCATCCGGCCATTTGAGTCCTGTAGCTTGACACATTTTTCCCAATCTGTTTTTAATTGTTCCATTAATCTGCTCTACTACCCCAGAAGCCTCTGGTCTGTAAGCACAATGTAGTTTTTGTTTAATACTCAATGCTTCACAAATCAATTGGATCAACTCATTTTGAAAATGTGTTCCTCTATCTGTCTCAACCGTGACTGGAAAACCATACCTTGGAATGAATTCTCGCAGCATAAGTTTTGCCACTGTTGTTCCATCATTCCTTCTTGTGGGGTATGCCTCCACCCAACGAGAGAACAAACAGACGACCACTAGAACATATCTTAGTCTGTTACTAGGGGGCATCTCGATAAAGTCTAACTGCATTCTAGTGAATGGACCTCCTTCTCGTCCTATTGTTCCTAGACTCACTACTGTTTTTCTTCCTGGGTTAAACTGCTGACAAATAAGACATCTTTGACAAAGACTTTCAGCAATGGCTCTGAATTTTGGGTTATACCAGGTTTGTCTAAAAAGTCTGATCATTGCATCTCTCCCAATATGAGCTTGTCCATGGTACATCCGTGCCATGTCTGCAATCATGCTATCAGGCATAACTGGTCTTTCATCTCTGTATACCCACACACCATTATTTTCCTGTCTTCTACATCCTGCTTTTATCCAGTAATCTTTTTCCTCATCCCTTGCAGTTTCTTGTAACTGCCTTACTTCATCCCATGTCTCGACAGTATTAGTAAAAAGCAAAGGACAAGAGACATGCTCCCTTTCTCTATTTTTGATCATGGACACCATGTTCTCTGCACAATATTTAGCGATCTCATCGGCATAATTATTGCCGACGGCTATGTAATCTTCGTTTTTCTTATGCGCTTTGCACTTCACTACAGCTATTTGTTTAGGCAACTGTATCGCCTCAAGCAGCTTTTTAACAAAATCTCCATTTCTGATAGGTGTTCCTGCAGATGTCAAAAATCCTCTTTGTGACCAAATCTGACCGAAGTCATGTACGATGCCGAAACCATATTGGCTATCGGTCACAATCGTGACTCGTACATTTCTTCCTAATTTACATGCTTGAATCAAAGCAATCAGTTCCGCAACTTGTGCAGACCTTATTCCTTTCAGACAAGACGCTTCCATCACAGTTGCCACTGTGCACACTGCGTAAGCTGCGCTTAAAACTCCTTCTTTTGTTCTCAAGCATGAGCCATCCACAAACATGACATAATCAGATTCCTTTAACGGTTCATCTTTTATGTCAGCTCTTGGTTTCGTGCAATATTCCAGCACGTTCAGACAATCATGATCTACTTCGTCCTGTTCAATTATATTTTCCTCATCTGGCAATGATGTAGAAGGATTTACATTCATGCATCTATCTATGGTCACATTTTCAGCACTCAAGATGACTTTTTCGTACTTAGTCAGCCGACTATGTGTCATGTACTGTGTTTTTGTTCTTGTCAAAAGAATTTCTACTGAATGGGGAACATATACTCTCAGTGGATACCCCATCACTATACCTTCACTTTGTTCCAGACTTACACAAGTAGCAGCAACTGCTTTCAGACATCCAGGCAATGCTTTTGCTATAGGATCTAAAACAGCTGAAAAATAAGCTATTGGTCTTTTCATTGTTCCATGTTTTTGTACCAGTACTGAAAATGCACATCCATCTCTTTCACTGCAGTACAACTCAAAATCCTTCTCATAATCAGGCATGCCTAATGCAGGAGCCTCACACAGTTTCTTTTTCAATTCTTTGAAAGATTTCATTTCTTCTTTGTTTAACTCAAAAGGGTCTTTTACATCTTTCTTGGTCAATTTTTGTAATGGTTTTGCAATCAAAGAGAAACCACTTATCCACTGTCGACAATATCCAACCATTCCCAAAAACATTCTTACCTCTCTCTGAGTCATTGGTGCTCTCATTCCTTGAATCATTCTTACTCTTTCTGTCGCTATCTTTCGCACTCCTTTCTCAATTTTATGCCCTAAATACTGGACTTCTTTCTGACAAAACTGTAATTTTGAAGGAGACACTTTATGTCCTCTTTTCTCTAAATGGTTCAGTAAAGCAATTGTATCACTTACACATGCTTCTTTGGTTTTCGATGCCACCAACAGGTCATCGATATACTGCACCATCACTGATTTTTCTGGCATTTTCAAATCTTCCAGAGATTTCTTTAGAATCTGATTAAAGATTGAGGGGCTTTCTGTATACCCCTGAGGAATTCGGCACCATGCCAAAATACGCTCTCCAAACCGGAACGCAAATAATGGCTGGCTATCTGGATGCAAAGGAATAGAGAAAAATGCGTGACACAAATCTATCACAGTGTACCACTCAGCTTCATGTGGAATTTAATATAGAATTACTGCAGGGTTTGGCACTATTGGACAACAGGGCACAACTATTTTGTTGATCTTTCTCAAATCCTGTACTATTCTATATGTTCCATTTGGCTTTTTCAGTCCCATAATAGGTGAATTACATGGACTGCTCATGATTTCTTTTAGAATTCCCTGTTCAATCATCTTATTTATCACAGGAGTTATTCCTTCAATTATTTCTGGAGTTAATTTGTACTGTGGCGTATTCGGGTAAGTTGTCCCTTCTTTTACTGTCACTTTTACGGGATCAACTTCTTTCATTAATCCAATGTCTTCTCCTGTAAAATCCACACACTTTCTTTTACTGCACTTTTTAGTTCTTCTGGAAGTTTTTCTGCATCAAATGCAGGAAACAAACCATTCGTTTCAGGTTCTTGATTCATCAAAGTTACTTTATACAAAACATCTTCATCTGAAGTCTGAAAACCAATTCCATCTGGCGTACAATAAATTGTGCAATTCATTTTGCACAAAAGGTCACGACCCAAAAGATTTACAGGACTACAATCGCACACTACGAATTTATGCATTTTGCTAAAAGAACCAATTTTTACTTCCACCAATTCAGTAAGTGGGGTTTTAATCTGCTGATTTGCTACTCCTACTACTTGGATGTATTCACCTGAGAGAGGAAGGTTTGGAATTTCCACTGATCTAACAGTAGAACGGGTAGCTCCAGTATCGACAAGGAATGTTACATTTGCACCATTCACTTCTCCATCCACAAAGGGACCAGACTGATCTACCTCTAGAGTTGCGCCAAGCACGCACTCTTTCCCCTCTCCTGCGCACCGTCAGAATCTTTCATCCGGGTCATCCTCACTCTGACGCAACCAATACTGAGAAATGTTAGCTGCTCGCGGCAACTGTGTTACCTGCTCTCCTCCGTAGAATCCTGTTTCTGTACTGTATCTTTGCTGGTTAACAGTGTTGGGAAGTGGTGGTTGCGGCACCTGACTTTGTTGAACAACTACCTCATTCTGCACCTGTGGAGTTAATGATTGATGTTCCGGATTAGGTTTAGGTGGGAACTTACACTCGTTTCTCCAATGCCCTAATTTTCCGCAATTATGACATGGCCATTTCTTCTTTGCCTCTTCTAGACTCACTTGACCCTTTCCTTTACCTATGTTTGGTCGCATTTTATTCTGTCCTGCTTCATTTCCATTATTATTGTCCAATTGAGCTTCTTGTTTTTCTGCCACCTTCACCTGTGCCCACATTGCCTTCTCTTTCAACTTACGCTGTTTACTCTCTATTTCATCACTACAATACTTAGCATACCTCAGCACCTCATCTACACTTCCATTCTGCCAGTTTATCATGTGTTGCTTAATCATATCACTTATTTCTTGTTTCAGGCCAAACACAAATCGGTATACAAAATGACTCATGTCTTTTTCACTCAATTCCTCATAACCACTATACTGCTTGAAAACTAATAACAATCGCTCATAATATGCATGTACAGACTCCTTACTTTCCTGTGTAGTTCTATCGATTTTTACCCAATCTGTCTCTTTAGGAGGAATCTTATTCTTCAAAAAGGTAATCACCTTATCGTACTTCTTCATCACATCAGGACCTGTAGCTCCTGTCTTAGGATCTCTTGGATATTCTGTAGTTGGCCAATCAACTGTAATCTTACATTCTGACCACAAATCTGTTGGTACCACTATGTCAAACAATCCATCTAAATCTATCCACAACACTTTTGAGACTTTTACAAACCTCTCTACTTGTCGGTACCACTCAACTGGCTTCTCTCTTAACTTTGGAAAGTCATTGGTAAATGACAGTATGTCCTGCCTAGTCCAGGGAACATGCACGTAACTACCACCTGGAGTTTCTCTCATGGGGTATTCTTTGGCAACAGATTCTTTTTCAGTTATCATAAAGGCCAATGAACCTTTGTCTGTAGTTTTCTCATTCTTCTTTGTCCATCTAACCTTCCATCTGTCCACATCACCCCATTTTCTCAACAACACAATTAACTCCTTTATCTGTGTCAGCCTTCCTGCCGTGTTCAAATTTTCAATATCCTTTTCACAAAAGTCTACTCTGTATGGTTTCTGCAACGTTTTCACTTTGGTAAAGTCTATTCCAATCTCACTGGCCACTACTTCTAGTTTGTCATGTAAATTCTTTGCCCTCCATGTAATACTTTTGCACAGAAACATTATTTCATCATCCTGGTAATTTTTTATCTTTTCGGTACCAATTGTTCCTAGAATTAATTCTTCCATATCGATTTTTAACCTAATTACATCTAATGGTTTTTCTTCTGGTTCTTTTATTTTAAATGCCTTCATCCACTCATTTAACTCATCAGGAGTCGGACCTATGGGTGTATTATTTAGTTCTATCCAATTACCACTCTTTTCAGGGGTTTCTGTTGCAGATTCTGTTACCATATGCATTTTCCTACCATTGCACTCATTTACCGTCAAATTTGTAGGTGGACTTGGTCTGTAAGTACTAGCCAAATTACTTGTACTTGCACTTTGTTCCATCCTTTCTTTTTCTCTCTGAAATTGTGAACTCATGGGAATTACCAAAGATCGTTCATCAATTTTCTGATTCTCAAAAACGGGTATTACTGGACCTATTGTTACGGGCACAGTAACTGCTTCCATATTTTTCGTTAACTCTCTAATCTTCTCAGTTAGTTCTTTTGTTGTCCTTGCCAATTCGCTTGCATTGTCGCTTTCTATTCCTTCATTTTGAGAAGTTCTCATTTGTTCTTGTGACCTATTTACTTCAATTCTCTTTTCCGGGCTTTTATTTCGCATAGTCTCTATTAGCGGCGCATTTGGTGTCACCACTGTAGAACTCTGCTGATACGGAGGTGGATTTCTATTTAAAATATCTTCCAGCAACTCGTCATCCGTTTCGCTCTCATGCATATACTTTTCTCTCTCTATATGTTTCTTTTTCTCAGTCCGTTTTTTCTTAGTCCCTTCCTCAACTGTAAAGCTGGAAACAAACCTCCTGTCATGTTAGCACATCTCCATCGTTTTATTCTGTCCTCATGATTTACTCCCCACAATCTTCCAGGCATAAACTCATGATCTCTCATTCCTCTGAATCTCTCTCGTTCATACATTTCATCTTCCCATTCCGTCAAAGCCTCAAACTGTGTTGGTCTAGGTCTAGGTTCCAATTTACACATTTTTTCTCGCAAATTTCGCAAAACCGCTACACTAAATGAACCATTCTCAGGGAAAGCTAAAGCACCATCATTCTTCGTATATTTTGCCCAATTTTCCAACCATATGCACGTATGATATCCATATTTCAGCATCATATGTGAAGCTGCTGATTTCGGTGGAGGAATTACTTGTCCCTCTCTAGTCACAACCTTTTTGTCTTTCTTAAAGAAATTCTTCAATTTCGTCGTCCATGACGTTCTCTCCCTTTCATACTCGTAATACGGCATGTTTTCTATTTGTTTTCTCTTTACGCTAACGCTGTTCTGTGTACGGAACTTCGACCAATTACAGCGCGACTCACACTAACGTACCAATCAGAACAATTCCCACCGTCCGCGAACCAACCAATCCTAGCGCGGCACTTTTCTACGTCACTCCTGCTCTGTGTTCACGTGACTAGCGCACTATCCAATCCTAGCGCGGCACTGTTCCACGTCACTTCTACTCTTTACCCCTCCTTTACAAAATTTATCGGCAATTTTTTTCTTTTCGCTGTTTTCTTCGTTAGTTACAACAATTAAAACAATTCCATAGTCTGATTCTCTAAACAAAAGTGACAGCTTTGTCCTTTTACACAAGAATCCTGTATTTCCAGTAGGCAGCGCTTACCTCTACCCTACCACAGAATTATTTACTCTCGCCGATAAAGTAGCACTTCCCTCTACCTTACCCTTCTTTCAAACAAACAATTTACTCGTTTCTCTGGGGATAAGACACATGTGGAGACTAGGCTCCTGAGAATTAAGGCCAAAGTTTCACAAGTAAACGTGATTTGCTATTTCAATTACACACTTTTCGTACAGAAAATCCCTAACATAACACAACCTGCGTTATTACCAAAATGAATTCAGACCATGTACCAAATTCCATGTGACTTCTCTTGCCACACGTGTTCCACTTCCTACATCCCAGAAGCGTGAAAACTCACATATAACATAACGCGACTCAACATATAGTGTTAGTCATCAAATAATCAATAATCAATAAACAATAATCACTAAACTAATCTATAGAAAACCATAACTCTGCTACCAAGAAATCTGATGCAGCGCGTACAATAAAAACTATCCTCCTCCCAGGTCACTTATAGGTCATCCAGGGGCAAACTATATTTTCTCATATCCACATGACGATGGGGCCCATAAACATCGCCTAATACACACGCACACACCTGGATTTCCTTTACACCTTTATGAAATTCTGTACTCCTAGGAGAAGCATGAGAACTAAATGGAGAACACCATTTATGTACCGCTGGAAGGAGCCGGGATATCTTATTACCTTAACTTGTCGCTTTCTTTTAGTTATTTCTTAAGATATTCCTGCTCATTGTTTTGTCGATGAATCATTCATGTAAAAAATTAGTTCATAGTGATTAAGACCAGCTGAATCACAATAACCAATTACTGATGTCACAATCATTTAGGAAAATAACGACTGAGTCATTTTGGTTTAAAGAATCTTAAATTTTATATAATTTTTAAAAGCATGAGAAAGAATTTAACTTTATTCAATTTTTCATTCTTAAATTCAAATATTTATTAAGCATAATCAATTTATTGCAGAAAGGAAATTTTTTGTCATGAAGCCAAAACCCTAATTACCTGCCTACCTTTCTATTTTAGCCTAATGATTTCTAACCTAAGTTTAAAATGAGAAATAACCTGATTCTCATACTCAACTGGAAAATTAAGACAGCAACAGCAACTTCAGCTCGTCAGCATCAGCTACCTGCAACCCGTCTCATCTAACAGTCTTTCAGCATCTCCCGCTCAGTAAGGGATCGCTCAGGACCACCCAGCACTGGAAGCCACCAACACCAACACGACTCTCCAACTCCCCTCCTGACTGTGACTGCAACTGCGACTGACCCCCTCCCACTAAGAGTAGGCCCTCTTATACCCTAATTCTAACTTTGCTAACTAACTGTTGCAACATTAATAACACGCTTTTCTTTCATTGGTCCATGCATGTCATCTTATTCATTCTTTTAATCAAGTTCTCTTGGATCCAAGGGTCCTTGGATCATTTCCTTTCCCATACGCTCAAACATGTTTTCATCCGTTTCGATCAGTACATTTGTAACTTCTTTCGATACATTCGAGAACTCCGCAGTCATTGTCCTTTCTCACGCCCACGCTGAGATGCTGGGATTACCAGGGTGGACTTGCGTAGTCACACGGTCCATGGCTGCCCGGCAAGGAACTCAGCCCGGGTTGGAGCCTGAAACAATGGCCCAGCCCACTGCTGGACAAGAAGACATCCTTGAGGATGCACCCTGCGAGATGGATGGGGAGCCCGCGGAGGTGACCCCGGAGTCCGCTGAGGTGGATGTTGTTCCCGTGAGGGACTTGCCGACCCCTGCAGAGTGGCAGGTGGAAGGAGGGCCTACCCGGGAGGAATTCTGTCGGGCGCAAGGAGAGTGCCCAACGCTTGAAGGCATGCGGCAGCAGGCCGAAGCCCAAGCAACTGGTAAAGAGACCAGTAATTACCATGTCTACTGGGAGGATGGTCTCCTCTACAGTGAGCCTAAGGCTCCGGTGCATGGGTCATCTAGGGCCCTAGTGGTCCCCCAATGCTACCGAGCCTTCCTGCTGGAATTGGCACATGAGATATCCCTGGCAGGACACCTGGGCCAGGATAAGACCTTTGCTCGATTGGCCCCACATTTTTATTGGCCCAGGATGAGAGTTAACTCTGACACCTTCTGTAAGACCTGTGTGACTTGTCAGGCGAGTGGCAAGACTGGGACTAAGTTGAAGGTCCCTCTGGAACCGCTCCCGGTTGTCGGTACCCCTTTTGAGCGGGTAGGAATTGACATTGTCGGGCCCATGGACCCGCCGACTTCTTCGGGACATAGGTTCATCTTGGTGTTGGTGGACCACGCCACCCGGTACCCGGAGGCCATTCCTCTGAGGACCATCACTGCACCTGTGGTGGCGCGGGCCTTGATGGGGATTTTTACCCGAGTGGGATTCCCCAAGGTCGTGGTGTCAGATAGGGGCACGAATTTCATGTCGGCCTACATGCAGGCCATGTGGAAGGAGTGTGGAGTGACCTACAGGTTCTCCACTCCTTACCACCCCCAGACTAACGGGCTCGTGGAGCGTTTCAATAAGACCCGGAAGGGGATGATCCGAAGCCTACCCGAGGACTTGAGACGGAAGTGGGACGTCCTCTTACCCTGTCTGCTCTTCTCCTACCGAGAGGTGCCGCAGAAGGGGGTCGGTTTCAGCCCCTTTGAGCTGCTCTATGGCCACCCCATTAGGGGGCCCCTCAGTCTCGTGAAGGAGGGGTGGGAGAAGTCTTCTAAGAAGCTCCCTTGTGATGTGGTCAGTTACATGCTGGCGTTCCGCAGCCAGATGGCCAAGCTGTGGAAGGAGGCCTCAGACAATCTTGAGGCTAGTCAAGTCGTCATGAAGGAGTGGTACGACCGGAATGCTCGGACGGTGGAGTTGGATGCTGGACAGAAGGTGTGGGTCATGGAGCCCGGAGAGCTTAGCGCCCTCCAGGACCTGTGGACTGGACCGTACGAAATTTTGGAGAGAAGAGGCCAGACCACTTATGTAGTAGACCTCAAGACCCCCCGACAACCCCACAGGGTGTTCCACATCAACCGCCTTAAGCCACACCAGGAGCGGTCAGAACTTACTCTCCTGATGGTGACGGATGGGAGTGAAGAGGAGGAGAGCGAGCCTCTTCCGGACCTTCTGGCGGCCAAAGAGAACGATGGATCGGTGGAGGGAGTGGTCCTCTCCCCATCCTTGACCTTGGAGCAACAGAGGAACTGCTGCCAGGTATTGGAGCAATACTCCTCGTTATTCTCCCTCACGCCTGGGATCACGCACCTGTGTACCCATGATGTGGACACAGGGGACAGCCCGCCAGTGAAAACCAAGTCTTACCGGGTGTCTGACAAAGTAAGAACCAGCATCCAGAGTGAGGTGACCAAAATGTTGGAGCTGGGGGTGATTGAGCCTTCCAGCAGCCCTTGGGCTAGTCCGGTGGTGTTGGTGCCGAAAGCGGCCCCACCGGGCACCACACCAGAACTTCGGTTCTGTGTGGATTACCGTGGCCTGAACTCAGTGACCAAGACCGATGCTCACCCGATCCCTCGGGCGGATGAGCTCATTGACCGACTGGGAGCAGCTCGGTATCTGAGTACCATCGACCTGACGTCAGGATATTGGCAGATTGCCATGACGGACGGAGCGAAGGAGAAGACTGCGTTCTCCACCCCCGAGGGCCACTTTCAATTTCGGGTGATGCCCTTTGGGCTGAAAAATGCTCCGGCCACTTTCCAGCGGTTGGTTAACCAGGTACTGTCTGGCCTAGAGGCCTTCTCTGCTGCCTACCTGGATTACATAGCTGTCTTCAGCAGCAGCTGGGAGGACCATCTGGAGCATCTCCAGGAGGTGCTACAGGCTCTACAGCGGGCCGGCCTAACCATCAAGGCTAGCAAGTGCCAGATTGGACAGTGATCTGTCGTCTACCTGGGACACCTGGTGGGCGGGGGTAAGGTGCAACCCCTCCAGGCCAAAATCGAGACCATCTTGGCCTGGGAGCCCCCCAAAACCCAAACGGAGGTCCGGGCCTTCCTTGGCCTCACGGGTTACTACTGCCGGTTTGTCAAGGGCTATGGGACCATCGTAGCCCCCCTGACTGAATTGACGTCCAAGAAGCAGCCCCATAAAGTCATCTGGACGGCTGCCTGTCAAGAAGCGTTTGACACTCTGAAGCACGCGATGTGCACCGCTCCGGTGCTTAGGACTCCAGACTTTGGAAGAGAATTCATCGTGCAGACAGACGCCTCTGAGCATGGCATTGGAGCTGTGCTCTCGCAACTTAACAATGACGGCCAGGACCAGCCAGTGGCCTTTATTTCTCGAAGGCTACTCCCCCGGGAACAGCGGTGGAGTACGATAGAGCGAGAAGCCTTCGCTGTGGTTTGGGCTTTGAAGAAGCTGAGGCCATACCTCTTTGGCTCTCACTTCCTTATTCAGACCGACCACCGACCCCTTCGCTGGCTCATGCAGATGAGAGGCGAAAACCCCAAATTGTTGAGGTGGTCCATTTCCCTCCAGGGGATGGACTTTCGGGTGGAACATCAACCCGGAGTAGACCACGCCAACGCTGACGGTCTCTCCCGGTTTTTCCGCCTTAGCGATGAGAACTCCCAAGAGGTTGGGAAGCTCTCCCCACTTTCGGCTGGGGGACGCGTGTTAGACCTGTCAGCCCTAGGGTGGTCTTACCCCGTTTTTCTCTTTGCGCCTCATTTTTGCCACTACACTTTTGTTGGACCTAGGTCTCTGGGCGCCTTACCACTGCCAAACAGTGCTGAGGTGCAGGTGCTCTCTCCTTTTAAGATGGCTGCCACAGGCCCCTGCTACTGCGGAGTGGCCTTTGCATACACATACTAGTAGTCAGGATCAGGCTGGGACATAATGATACAGTATCCATGCCGTCCCGCCCCTGGGCCTCATGGCCAGACATGAGGGAAGCTTCTAGAACCTTCCAGCTTGGGGAGGAGTTATGTTTTGCCGCCTTTAGGAGGGTCACCTGACCTAGGGGTATAAGAGGTTTGGAGGGAAATCTTTTAGTCAGTTGGGGCACCACTGATCCTGGGAGAACCTCTGCCGGGGTACAGGCTTTAGGGCCTAGGGGGGAGACCTACACTACTGCTACTGACAAGGCTTAGGCACTGCTGTAGTAAGATAGCTGAGGAACGCCCGCCACCCACTGACCTTGCCCAGTGTGAGGGGACCCAGGGAACCATCTTCAGCATGCTGGGAAGTACCATCCAGCACCCCAAGTACCAACAACTCATTCCCTTCCCCATAAGGAGAAAACCAAAGAAGCAACCACAGAAGAACTACAGCAAGCAACCTGAAACTGCAACCCTGACCAAACAGCAAGGTCAGAAACCTGAACTGCCAAACTGGGGATCACCAGGTAAAGCGCCGTGCCCTGAAGCGCTAAACCTTCACCCCACTCCACTACTAGCTGTCGCAGTGCTGCCCTGCTACGGGACTGCCCAAAGCACTGTTGTAACTGCCCCCCCCTGCTAGCCTGTTTCAAGCGCGCTCCCGCGCTGTGCCTCCACGTGGGAGGAATCGCCCCATCCAGCCACTGACCTCGGGCTGGAAACTGCCATTGTGGCCGTCGCCGCGTGTGAAGAGCTGCGGAGGTGGGCGTGGCCTCCCCGAGGCCTTGGTGGTGAGGCGCGCCGTCCGCGCCCTCACCGAAGATCCCGAAGCTGCCCACAAGATCACCGCCGGGCCCGGGAGCCCTCTGAGGCAGAAGTTGCGGCCTGGAGATCACCGCCGCGGCCCAGGTGAGGGAGAGAGGCCTCTGGCCCCGCCGACGCCGTTGCTGAGCGACGGGGGACGCCGACCGCGTCATCGGCCGCGCCCCCGGGAAGGCCGCGCAGTGATTGGCTGTCGACTCCCGCCGCGCCCCCAGCGCCTACGGAAGCCGGAGAGGAGTCCCGGTGAGCAGAGGGAGGCGGGAAGCCGGCCGGAGAGGACTGCCTTCCCCGCATCATACCGCTGGCTACGGGGACCGGAGAAGAGCATTACCGGCCCCCGACGACCCGCGATCACGGCCAGAAGGCCTATCGGCCCCAGTCCGGGCCCCGCCCGACAGAACACGGGCCGGCCCGGGGAGAAACCAGCCGCTCAGGCGAGCGACCACCGAAATCACCGCAGGTGAGCCCGGGAGGCCCCTAGGGCATGTAGAGTCGCCACTGGGGGCCGGGGGCCACCTCCTCATTGCCACACAAGGGGGAAACCAGGATTAACTTTGTCCACGAGAAGAAGCGAGGCCCAGAGAGGAGTGGGCCTGGCCTGAATTAACCCCTAAGTAGCCCTTGAGAGCCACAGAAGCCCAAATCAACAGGGAAGCCCCAGAAAGAGGGACATGTGGAGGGGTTCTCTAAGCTATTTACCAGCCTGATTATTATGCCTGCTTTAATTAATGGTTAGGCCTGATTTATATCCTTAGTAATGAAATGTGTTCGCCTAGTGTAAAGGTGTTTACCTGAATTGAGCGGAAGTGTTCACCTGCCAAGAGTTAAAGTGTTCTTATGTTGTAGGCCTACCTGCTTTGCGACGCCCACTGTACTGAATGTGGGTGCGCCTAGGTTGATGCAGGTTCTTCATCATCTACAGTGTAATGTGCATCTAATGTCTAGCTAATTGCATATCGCCAACTGTGTTGAAGTCTATGTGTTGACCTACAGTCTATGACCTACAGTGTTACCTGCTCTTCTAGGAGGTTATTGATACTGCCTTTTTAATGGCGTAACGTTCTCCTGTTCTAATGTGCTTGAATGAGATTTACGCACTAGTTTATGAAGCTACAATGAAATGAAATGTTGCCTAAGATTATCTGCCTTATCAACTGCTAATTTAAATGAGATAAAGGATCTTGTTTTTACATCAAAGCCTGGTGTGGTGTCCCCCTTTATTGTTGCGCATTATTGAATCAGTGTGAGTGTGTGCTGCACAAGTGCTTAACACATTGCCTTCGGGTGCCTTCCTACCTCGCGCCAAGCTACCGCGTCGGAATCGGCGACCCCGGTTCTAACACCGCTCCTCAAGCATTCAGACAGACTCCCCTGCAGCAATCGCCTGTGTCCCGATAACCTTACCGCGTCTCCCGCCGGACGAGCGTTTTCTCGTTCCAGTGCGAATGGCGGACGCGGCTACTGTGTTTAAATAGGCCATTCGCAACACGGACACCCACTTGTTTCGTGTCACGTGATCGGGACAGTTCTATGGCGGCCATCTTGGAGTGGGGAAATTTATACACAAAATCCGTTCCTGCTGTCTATAGCCTTCCAAAGGCTGTCTGCCACGTGTTAATATGTTACAGAAACACACCACAATGTGGATCTGACATCCATTTAAAATATAACACACAGCAATCAAGGATTATCCTTTTATAGTGAATTATTTTATCTGAACTGTATTAAAATATCCACAGTGCTCCTCTTAGTTCTCTCTCATTGATGTTTACTGCTGCTATTTTCTATGAATAACTAAATACTCCAAGGCTTTTATAGAAACAGCCCTGAGGAGTCTGTTAACCATTTTCGCATGCTGCCTACATTAAAACCTCTAGGGTCTGTACAACATAAACCCATCAAACCAGGGGTATTCTCCAAATAACAGTCTTATTAAGGGTTTAGTTACAGTCTACTGATTACAAGAGAGCAGTTGTCCGATCCAAATTAGAGTCCTGACACGATCAATCACATGCTAACCTTATTCCACTCAATGTAATCGTTTAACCCAATCTGATCAGCTTTCTCTGAAAAGATCCAACGGGCCTCCCTTTTGGATAGTATTTTATCAATGTTGTAGGTGTCCCCTACTACTTTCTCAAGCACGACCCAAGTCAGTGATCTAGCATCATGATTCTTATCCTTAAAGTGTTGTACTAGCTTTGTCGTGAGTTTCCCTGCTCGGATCGTACTCAAGTGCTCCTGAATACGAATCTTGATCTTTCGGGATGTAAGCCCTATGTAATGCAATCCACATGCACAGGTCAACCGGTAGATCACATTCACCGTATTGCAGTTGCTAAATTTTGTCAAATGCCATATCTTCCCATTCAACAACTGTACATTTTTTGTCTTCCCCGTGAGGTCACATACTGAACACGACCCACATGGGTAGTGTCCAGGGGGAAGCATTGATTTTTTAGGACACAGTTTAGGACGGGTATGCACCAGTTTGTCCTTTAAATTACCTCCTCTTCTAAAGGCAAATCTGGGTTGTGGCATTTTGAATTCTGCAGTTGACAATAATGACCAATGTTTGCGAATCGCCTGGCGAATTTTAGTTGCCAAAGGATCAAAAGTCATTACCACCGGCAGACCGCAGGAACTGTTCCTCTACAAATGACTATGTACAGCAGTCAGAGGTGTTATGTGAAAAGCTTGTGGAAAGGCAGTACCCGAGGAAAGTAGTGAACCAGGCCAAGAAAAGAGCGTTGAACACCCCTCGGAGTGTACTTTTAGAGAAAAATGTGAGAATTAAAACTGACTGTCTGCCGGTGGTAATGACTTTTGATCCTTTGGCAACTAAAATCCGCCAGGCGATTAAAAGAATTGAGTGCCCTGTTTTGATCAGGTCCTATTGTTATTGTTGTTACCATTTCTGCTAACTGGAAGGGGCAATTCGTACATATGAGCGCCTATATCTCTGCTGAAGACCTTGCGATCTGGAGATCAAAAGTCTCTCGAGCGGAGGTTAAGGGCACGGACTTCTGTAAAAGCATGGCTTTCATTCTGCTCAAAGCATCAAACCGTATTAATGAAACATTTAGCGAAGGCCATAACGGCGCCTCCCTGACTATGTGTGTTGGTGGAAACAATACTTGCATACAGCAAGTAACCCTGGAGTTCACGGTTACCAGATATGCGATGCCCGGAAGCATCACACAGCAACCTTGATCGTTCAGCATCAAGTAACTCCCATTCGAAAGTAGCCTGAACACTGGACTGACCACGGCAGCTGGGGCACCCCTCAAGTGACAGGATAAGTTCGCTACTGAACCGTTACACGCCCCATGCAGCATTATATCCTGACATATGAGTGATCCACTTAAAGTGTCTTCACAGTTTGTACCCCTCAAAAACACTTCTCTATCCCCACTCCGGCATCGAAATCTGTACGGTAATTCCCAAGATTCCTTGATGAATTCCCTACCCATTTCTTCATATCTGCCTGCCTGCTTTTGTTCAAGGCAATATTGAAATTGAAAAGTAGTGACCGGTAGAGTTATGTGGTCATGGATTAACCATTCTGTGGACGGTGATTCTGCCACTGTAAAGGCTAATCTATCCAGTTTTTCAATACGCAGCATTGTATATTTTGCTCCTATTTGTGCCATTTCTAACTGTTTTTCTGTTAGGTTGTATGAAGAAAACAGAGATGTACTGTTGATGAAACGCCAAGGCACATAGCCTGCGTGCAAAGATTGCAGCGTCCAGCTTAACAATATAATAGAACGCAATTGTAATTGCCCGTGTTGTAATATGGACAAATCCTGTTCTAATATATCTATTGCAGAAGATACAATGTTGCCCAGTGAATATATCCTGGAGGTTAGTGTAGTTAAACCATTGTCAACCACAGCTAGAGCTTTCTCTAGGTTTATACGATCTATTTCACGTAATCTCTCCACGGCCTCTTGTTGGGATATTTTCCAGATTTCATAATAGACAGCATAATAGAAACGTTTATGCCATGGCTTTCTAGGACCCAATAAAAAATCCCGTAGATCCACATCTTTTGTAAGTAAGGATAAGTGTTGTTTCACCTGTGACAGTGTCGAGGTTCGTAGCCAATCGAGGCATAACTTCCCAACACTGTATGATGTCACTACCCCTGGATGTTCTCTCTGTACGTAGCGTGGATCTGGCCTGTGGATTTTAAACCCTTTGGTTTTACCCATGAATCTTGCCTGACATCTATTGGTGTCTGTGGACCAAATCAACCATACATTCCAATCGGGGTCTGATCTATTGTATTGCATGATCTCATCTAACGTAATCCCTTCTTGTGATGTTATGTTACCCTCGGTGTGTGATGGTGTGGGCATCCGAGGTGTATTCAAGTCTTTGTTCTTGGCTATTCCAAGACAGGTAGTTTGTTGCACAGTTTCATTCAAAGACATGATTTGCTGAGGAATGAGGCATGCTCGAAATAGCGCTTCTGTTTCCTGGACCTGCCAGTCTCTAGTACCCCAGACAGATTTTAAGTCTATAGTGTCTTTCCATAAGTCGAAACCTTGTTCAGACAACTGGGCAATAAAGGAAGCAGAATAAATCTGTTTGGTGTTTGTCAACATATTTTTCTGTTCTGGTGTTGGTGCAACCATATAATAATATGAGGCTGGGTCTGACGTGTTAAACCCTGAAAAATATGGACATTTCTGTGCAAATGTCTTTGAACTGCTTTTTGGCGCTGTAGGGCAATGTTCCCATTGGTGGTAGGTAAAAACATTTCTGGGATTAGCAGATTTATGCAGAAAATGATGACCATAATGTTGATAGCAATACATTGTTTCAAAATCTGATGTGTCTTCCAACATTTCACTATTAGAAAAGGCAGCAGATTTTTCTAAATCAGACAACATATTATTTACAGTTTCATAATCCCAATCATCGGAAAATGTACTGAGGTAATGATATCACTCAATGATATTTTAAATAAATGTGGAATTTTGAAAAGTTTGGTCGGACCAAATATATCGTAATCAAACTTGTCCCACACTATGCCATCAGGTATAGGAACTGCTGTAATGTTCACTGATGACAAGTCTCTTTGTTCACGATGTGATGATAGGTGAGGTTTCAGAATCAGATTCACTTTTTGTGCTGCAGAGCTTTGTCGAAGGTAAGTTCCATTATAAGCATGCTAAAAACAGTTACTAAGCCTATCCAGAAAAGAAAGAAAAGTATCAAGGTAAGTACCCAGAGTTCTATCCAAGGTGATACCAGGTAAGTTTTTTTAACAAAGTTCAGAAAGTCTTTAATTTGCTGGTTGCATGTTTTTTGGGCTGGCATCGTTTCAGGTTCACTTGGATCCAATGAAAAGGTATCAAAGTCGATGAAATAGCTAGATGCAGTTCGATCAATTTTCGGTATTTCCGCAGGTCCTGTGGAAACTGTAGCTTACTCTCGTTGAGGCATGTTGATGTAGATATCTGTGTTTGGTCGAATTGAAATTTGTCTTTCATTTTCAATTTGATTCTGATTATGAACTTCAGTTTCAAGAGGAACGAGTTCCATGGCATTATTGCATAGTCCATCATTCCGTGCAGGGGACTCTTCAAACGTGATGAATCTTTCTGTTTGAACTTCTTGTATGGTAGCGAGAGGAGGTTGTCGGCTACTCGGGAGTCCACGAGGCCTACTATTCAGTATCGGCCACATAGTGGGGTTTGATTAAGTCAATTGAGACAAATCTTTTCTCCTTTTTTCCGGCAAAAGGCGGCAGAAGTACAGTTCTTGTCCCTTCAACGGGCAGGACAGGTACAGGCTGTCTGTATGATGGCCCGAAGTCTTTTTTGTCCGCAATTTTCTCTCTGACCAGATCCCCAACTTTAGGGACCCAGACAGGTCTTGCCGTGACTGACTTGACTTCCCCAGTAGTGGCCCGCTTTACTTGGACATTGCTTTGTAGTGCCTTGGATTCATTTAGCTCCTGTAAAACAGCCTAACGTTTATGGATGTCAAAAGGTTTTTCATCCGCCACTGTGCCTTCACAATCAAGATCAGGTACCCACATTCGCATCCCAAATAGGACGTCATAAGAAGTGACACCCCCTAGAGAACTTCTTGGCATATTATTCAATGCTCGTTGAACTCCATACAAATGTTTTACCCAACTCTCACCCGAGCCTAATACTCTAGCTGTTAAAGACTGCTTTAAGTCCCTGTTTTTCCTTTCCACTACCGAATTTCCCTCGGGATGGTACGGAGAGGAGTACCACAATGCTACACCCAAACCTCCCATGGCTTCCTTGTAAGCCCTGGAGCTAAACGTGGGGCCACGGTCAGAATGTAATGTGCCAATTGCGTATGTCCCTATAAAGACTCGCAAATCTTTTATAACAGTTCGAGCATCAGTTGAGCGCTGGGGCCACACCCATAGGAATCTAGAGCTGGAATCCACTGCAACCATGATATACCTGTAAGCCCCAACTGTTTGTAAGGGGCCGCAGTGGTCCAAATAAACACACGCGAGTGGTTTGTCCGATATTAGCAATGGTGTCTGCGCTGGACGTGTTACGGTGGAGCCTTTCATCTGCTGACAGATGTCACATTTCTTGACATAGTCCTTAGTCTGCTTTGTTAATCCTGGCCACCAGTAGCGTTGTTTCAGTAAGGAAACAGTCGCTGTAACTCCTGCGTGTGCAGAACCTATACCCTCGTGTGCTGCTAGAATTAAACCTAATATTTGGTATGACTCTATCCCCCACTCCAGGAATCTGAGCAAATGGAACGTTATTTTCCTCTAACTTGTAGGAGTACTTGAGTGGAAATCTTTTCGGTAGTGCTGTTTTATTGCATGTAGCTATAATTGCAACCATAATCTCAACGTCTATTCTCGTTTTTGAACAAGTGATTGCAGCTATTGAAGCCATGCGTACACCCCCTTTGCGGCTTCGTCAGCCAATGAATTCCCTTCAACGTGAACGCCATCATGTTGATGACTCAGTGTGTGTATCACGTGAGTCCTTGGTAGTTCGTTTTTCAACTCCACAACCTGTTCCCATAGCGTTTTGTGCTTAATTGTGCCACCTTTCGCATCTTTGAACCCATTTTGTCCCCAGTGGTGTAAGTATTCATTGTATGACTGTACACAGTAAAAGGAATCACACACGATTAGTGTAGGGAATTCTCAATCCGTATTTACCAGTGCCAGTAAGAGGGCTTTTAATTCTGCCAGCTGCACCGTGCAGTCTCCTAGAGACTGGGTTTTTGTATAGCTCGGATGAAACTTTCCATCCTGCATGCACCCTTTAACGATTGCGCATGCAGCGCTGTATTGTTGTTTACTCCCAATGGCCGGCTGAGCAGATCCGTCAGTGTAAATTATATATTCATACTGATCTAGAGGCAATATTTCAATAGGGAGAGGATATTCTTGTTCGTATTGCAGAAATGCTTGTGTTTTCAGACTTGGGTCGTACCTGTATTCTACATCTGTTGCAGTGAGAGAATTATCCCATTGTATCCTTCTCGGATGTAAGGCCTTAGCGTTAGGAATGCTAGCTTTTGTAGCAGCCTCTAGGGCCGGTCCGGGGTTACGACTATTATTCGTTTCCCCTGAGCCAGTGCTCTTTCTCTCACTACAGCAGTCTGTACCGCTGTAAGAATTTTTCCTGTTGATGCAAAGCGCATCTCAGCATTCGTGTACAAATGTGATTTGTATGTTATTGGTACTGTTTCACCTTCATTATATGTTAGGTAGGTGTATCCTGATTGACTCGCAACTATACGGATCACTAGGTTGCGTACGTTTACGCCTGTCTGTAAGTGTTTTGAAGCTATCATGTCAGCTTGTAGGGAACGAAGAATATCTGTGTGTTCCTGTGTCCATTGTCTTACTGAAAAATCAGGTTTTATCAAATCGTAGAAAGGTTTAACCCTTTCTGCGTAATCCAAAATGTATATTCTGCCAAAGTTCAGGAATCCCAGTATTGATTGTAAATTTTTTTATGATTTTGGAGGTTGTAGCAGTGCACATTTTTCTAAAAGTTAGCTGCTAGGCTTCTCCCTTCACTTGAAAGCTCAAATCCCAGAAAAAGGACATTGAGGTGGGCTATCTTTGATTTTTTTAAATTAAATTTGTAGCCTTCAAAGGCAAATCCCAATATTATGGTGTTTACTCTGTTCAAGTGTTCCTCCAGGTCATCATCCATTAGATAAATATCATCCACATAGGACAATGCCTCTTCATCCAGATTTTGAAGTAATTCAGTTACTCTGGCCGAAAATAATCCCGGGCAGTTCTTATACCCCTGGGGGAGTCTACAAAATTGCCGCTGGGAGCCTAATGCTGAGAATGCAGTTAAATACCTGCTTTCAGGCGCTATATTTTGGCAAAAAAATCCATTTGAGATATCTAGTGTCGTTTTGTATTTTTCCCGCACAATGTTATTCATTAGTGCGGCACTGTGTGCATTTTGTACTGCAAATGTCTTTGTGCAAGTGTTTTAAATGTCCGTAATCTAAAAGTAGACGATATGAGTTGTCAGGTTTCATTACGGGAAACAATGGATTATTCATTTGAGAGGTGCAAGTTTCAATCACCCCTTGGTATTCAAGTTGATCTAAGATCTCCCTGACCTGTTTTTTAGCTTCTTGCTTTATTGGATACTGCCTCTGTGGAGTCGGAGTGTTTTTTAATGGAATTATGTGGTGGGTTGAATCCTCATCCCATCCGACATGGTTTTTATATAATGCCGGGGCTAGGGCTACCGCCCACTCCCGTGCATATGTGTATTTTAGATATTTGGGAACAGGGTCGGAAAAGGCTGGTAAAATTACTGTTTCTCCCTAGGGCAGTCCATGACAAATGCTGGCGGCCAATCTTGTTCAGCTAATAGAATGTCATAACCAAACGTGAGGTTCTCCCAAAAGAGACCTCTAACTTTCTTGGGCTTGTCCCCCTCCATTTGGAGTGTTAGTTCATATAATTTATGTGGGACACTTACCCTAGTATCAGGTGTTTCCACCGTGATATAATCATTCAAGTCCGCTATCACCAGAAATTCCATCAGGTTCTGGCGAGCTATTGTTACTTCTGCCGCACTGTTTAGCATCGTCAGAGCCCATTCCCCGTTCAGTAGTTGAGTCCTCAGAATTCTGGGCATGTCTGATCTTTAGACCTGCAACCTTCTTCTTTTTGAACTGAGGTTTTGGTTTGACTTTATCTTCTTTTTTGGAAGTAAAGTCTTGAGCGTGCTGCTTGTCTCTGGACTTTTTACTCTCTTCTTGTCTGTCTGACCGTCCTTCCCTCTTGGAATTTTTCGTTGAACCCTGAAAGGAACGAGAGGAACGTGTATCAGTATCCTAATACCTGTCAGGTTTCCTAATATTGTCCCTATTCCTAAGGTTGTACCTCCTTTCGGAGGGCTGCTGTGGAGGAGATCTACCTCTGGATTGAGATCTGTTTTCTTTATTCTTTTGTTTTTGTTGTTGTCCCACTTCTTCTTTGAAGAAGCAGGTGCCTGCTTAACGGTGTCCTTTTCGGGACTACCCATCAATTGTGGTTTTAATGCTTTCCCACCCAAACTGTCTCTGCCTAACTCTGCATATGCAGTCTCAATTATTTTAGGTAATTCATGTCCCTGTTGTAAGGGACTGAACTCCCTTAGGCGTTGACGGATTGCCACTGATGCTGCCTCCCCTTTAATATTTGCTAATATTATAGCTGATACCTGGGCAAAATTACCTAGTAATTTTATCCCTAAGTTCAGAGCAGGTTCTGCTCTGTACTCATTTTTGCCCTAATATAGCTGGTATTACTGCTAATGACGGGATACCATGTGTCCTGGTATATATGGCAGCGAAAACTGTACCCCAAGAGGTACAATCCTCTATCTGTGGTGTTATCCCCATGGGCAAGCAGATTGTTAGCATTCTGTGTTTTTCATAAGGGCTGGTATTTGGGAATACTGCTTCTAACTGTATCATTTTCTGAGCTACCCAGAATGGCATTTGTTCACGTTTTGCGGGCATTTTCCCCTTCACTGTGTGTAAGGTTTGTGGTGTGATTTTAGTTGCTGTATTTTGAACTGTATTTGTGTTTGTTGTAGCCGAAGCTGGCTGGACGATAAGTGTCCTCATGACGAACTGTGTCATGTTTCTGTAAAGTTTTATCAATTCTTTGTGAAGTGTAACTAAGTCGCCTCCTGGCATTGTTTCAATGTCAGGATGTGGTCTGTAGGCCGCTAATACTGGCCATGTTGCTCCTTCTCTTCCGAGCGGACCGAGTCTTACTTTATTTCTTGTATGGGGGAGGGTGCCTTTAAACCAGTATAAATGTTCCTGGTAAGTTAGTGGAACTTCAGTGTCCTCATAGGGACAATATTCGTCCGGTATTCCACTTTCTGTGTAGAAATGAAATGTTTTTGTTCTTGCATTTGCAACGGGGAATGTAACCCATGAATAGAATACCTCTGTTCTATATGATTCGTGTGCCTCAATCACGAAAGCTACCGGTCCACCCCTGGATGTTAGACCGTGTGCACCTAGTTTTATGGTAACAGCATTCCTAACATTTTCTGCAATGGAAATTGCATCTGCATCTTCTTCGTCTGCTGAGAGATGCAGTTCTTGCACAACTCTATCCACGTTTACTGTTTCTTAAGTCATTGTTTTTAGAGAAGAAGAGCTTTTCAAGGGAACTAAGATAAGGTGTTTTGCACAGTTTAGGAACAAAGTGTCCTTCAAGCTTGATTAACCAACAGCCAATAAATAGAATTTTTGCTTACACAGCTGTGGCGGAGTTTGTGTCCACCCACTCCAGACGTCTCTGGGGAATTGTGAGTAGGGGTCTCTGAGACTAGCACGACTGAACTACTCAGATTCTACTGTTAAATAAGTACCCAACCAATGTTGGGCACCATGTCGTGTAGTTCCTATAAAACCTATACAGGATCTGCGCGTTCCGACAGCATACACTGTAGTATTGGTGCCAGACTGATTCTGAATACCCCCACCGGGTATGTTGGCCTTTTGTATCAGCTAGCTCACAGTGCCACTAAAATCTCCTCTTACCAAGGAGAGAATAGTTCTTGGCAACCATCAAACATGACAACCCTGATCCCTCAGGACCGTTGGAAACAATATACCACTTTTCGCCTAGTCACTCATGCTTACTTAGTCAGTCTTAGACAGATACACAGAATAAACAGGCTGGGCGTTTTCAATAAGTATTTATTGAACAGTTGTTATTCTGGTGTAAAATAGATGAGCTGCAACAACCGCTAGACAGTAACAGATATAGATGATTAGAAGCACTATGAAAGTAAAAGGATGATAGAGTTCTACCATCTTGCGATAATCATGAATACATACGAGTATATAAAATGCATGTCAATAAAAGATGCGTACTCCTACGATGCCTCCCTAACTAGATGTACCTAAGTGTACCTAGCATGTGTGTAGGTGTTAAGCCAAGAATCCCTCTAGGATAAAGCCAACCCCATTACCTGAAGTGAGAGACTGTGGGACCCCGTCTTGGTCTCGGGTTGGACACCCCGCGAGGGATATTAGACCACTGCGAGATGGAGTGTCTGCATGCAGGAAACTCAGCGTCTCGCGTCAGTGTGTCGGCCGGGAAGTCCTGGTCTTCTCTGTCTATCTTAGCAAGATGTGATGTATATATACCCATCGGTCTCCCCAGGGGTCCTACCTTGCTGTATTACTGTGTTGGCCTAAGGATAACGATGGACATGAACTTTATACATAGATATTATACAGGAGATGGTAGTCCTGCTGTGCTTCCAAGAATCCTCATGCATAATGTATGAGATTTTGAACTAGGGAAAACCTGCGTTCTGAATGCAGTGTCGTATCTAGGTAAAAGGTCAGTCCCTGTAAACCGTTATGAGTGTAATGTAGGGAAGAATATAGGTGAAGGGTTATGAAGTTACCTGGGCCTATATCAGGGTACCTATATGGAATATAATAATAGTACACATTTTGTGACTAAGGAAATGAGGTATTTTCTTAAACTGTATTGATGTACAGCAACTTCAGGTTGCTCCTTCTAGCCCGGCAGCTAATGGCCTGGTGGAAAGAGCCAATCGCTTTCTCCAGGAAGGGATCCAGACACAGGGGCGGCTCCTCCATTAGGGCAGAGGAGCGTTGCCCCACTGCTTTCTCGCGGTGCGTGAAGCAGAAACATAAAATGGTATTTCAAATACCATTTTATGTTTCTGCTTCTCGCTCTGCGAGAAAACAGAACGGTATGCCTGGTTGGGGGCGGGCAGGTGGGCGGGTCAGGGAGGAGTGGCTTGCCCAATGTTAGGGGCCCTGACTGTTTGGTCGGCCCTCTGGGGCCGACCGAACCAGTCATGCGTACTCTGGATTTTCTCTATGTAGGCTGCATGCAGCCTACATAGAGAAAATGGCCTCTCCATAGGTGCCCGGCTGGGCGCCGTCCTCACCAATCACAACGCTGCCATTGCAGTGTTGTGATTGGCTCAGGGGAGGGGAGGGAGGCTGCCTTCTTCCTGTTCCTGCCGGAGGCTGGAGAGCAGGAAAGCAGCAGGATTCCAGAAAATGCAGGACCCGGCCAGGAGCGGAGGCGGCGCGGGACCCGGTAAGGTAAGTTTTTATTTTTATTTTTAAATCCCCCTGCACGGCCGCCCCACCCGCCTCCCCCACCCGCGAGTCATGCCGGTCGCGACTGTCCAGACACCTATCTCTGCTGGTTTAAATGTTGCCGAGTTTCTCAATGAGAAGATATAGGTGTATCACTCTATGCCACATTCTACTACTCTACTAGTGTTTCTCCTTTTTCCCTATTGATTTACCTTTCTACACTTTCACAGGAAGCCTGATGCGCACATCCCCCACAGAAAGACTATGTGCTTTGACCGTATGAACAACATCATATATTTGTTTGACTAAAGACTGTCTTCTTCCTACATTTTCTCTGACATGTTCATAATCCACACCACTATTCAAGCCTTGCAGCTGGAATGGACTAATTCTAGTAGTGAAGTGTGGGTTGATGTGTTAAGCCCACAATCTCTCTCCGATGAGATTAAAAATGGGTGCCTTGTTTTGCAAGGCCATATGTATGCTATCCTTAAGATAACGTTTAAACCTCTCAACCAAACCATTGGATTGCGGGTCATAGACAGCAGTGAAGGTGTGTTTAATATTATGCAAATTAAGGACATTTGTCATATCCCGGGAAATAAATGAAATGCCATTGTCGGTGTCAATGCTTTCTGGGAAATCTTCCCTACTGAAGATTTCCTTCATGAAATGCACAACTGATTCCATGGTCACCTTTTCTACAAACATGACCTTAGGCCATTTGGAGAACTAGTTTATGACTACAGTGGCATACTGCATATGGCTTGTTAATCCAGCATACAGACCTGCAATGTCAAAAGCTAGTCTTTGGCATGGTAGTTGTGGCCAGGGTACAGCATGCATGTTAGAGGTCACACGCTTCAGATTCTTGTCACAATTGGAACACTCTACACAATTCCTCAATTAATGGTCGGCCACATGGTCCATACCAGACCATCCAAAATAGTGTTCTCAATGTGTTCTTCAAGGCTGACATACCCATGTGATCTTGGTGACAAACCTTCATTATAGTTTCTCTCATAGTTTCTGGTGGAACACATTTGTCATTTCTAAATAGTATTTTGTTGGTTACTCTTAATTCGCCTGCAATTTGAGCAAAACAGTGTACAATTGCTACAAGATATGTCTGAAATTCCTCCTTCCACTATTTCGAAGCAATTGGGGGGATCCCTTTTATTTTGTAGGAATTACTGTGGTGCATTACTGTGGTGGATCGAACTGCATATTGGTACTGAAAGCTTCAATATAATGGTATGATGATCTTCACTATGAGTGTGATCCTTATCTGAAGGATTGATTTTACACCAGAGATTGCAGGCAGGTCTAGAAACTGCTCACTTCATCAAAATGGAGCACAAAGGGTTAAGAGACTTGAAACACACAGGACAATTGCTGCATGCTGTGTTCCTCAGCCATAGCGGGGAGCTCTAGCCAGGATCAGTCCGAGATGCACCGAAGCGTAATAGCTGGCAAGCACCTCCCTAGTAAGCACGTCGGGGTCAGGAAGGCCGGTGGAATGGTCCAACCCAGCGCAGATCACATAGCTGGGAACAGCCCAGGGGAGTCTATGAGGTAAGGCGGTGTTTAGGCAAGGGGGGAGAATCGCAAAGGATCTTCCCCGGAACGACTCACCAGTGCAACCTCGGATGGTGAAAAATCATGTGCGCTCAGTCAAAAGTGGGGTTGCAGTTGAGCACGTCATGGAGGTGCGTTTCACACATGACACAACACATTGGTATCACATGCTGCACAATGGAGGATGTATCCGCATCCGTCCTCGTTGCCAAATTTCGCCATTTAATAGCGCAACCAACTGAGGTAAGAGCAGAACAGCTTTATTCTGGCTCCATCGAAGTCCCATTCATCAGCCAAACCGTCCACTCGCTTTCCCCAGCGTTCTAGGGAACCTACCATTCTTCCAACATGAGCAGGTGGAGTACATGATGTCCTAAGAGCATAACTACATTGCGATCAAACGTCACATAAAGTAACAACAAAACATATGGCATAATTAAAGAATTTAACAGGTTTCCAGATAGAACGGATGAGCGCAAAATGGAGGGACAGAGTCAATAGGGGTGACTGACACTAGGCTTGGTGTTTGGTCATAGTGTTTAAAGGAAGAGGAAAAGGACAGAGGGCCTTATTTAGATCTCAGCGGATGGAATACTCTGTCACAAACATGACAGATATCCCGTCCGCCGTATTACGATCTCCATAAGATATAATGGGACGGAGAATAGGACGGGACATTCGTCAAATTTGTGATGGAGTATTCCCCTCCGCCAAGATCTAAATCAGGCCCAGAGGTATTGGAGTGGGGGATCAGAGCATGGATCTCTACGGGCAAGCGGCAATGCAAATTAGGAAGTGGGGGAGGTACCTTTAGAAACAGGTTGATCATTTTATGGGTTTGTTAATGCAGAAAGCATGTTCACTAGTTGGAATGCAAATAATTCGAAGCAGGCACGAGAAGGTGCGTGAGAGCCCATTAGAGCACCGAGAGGCTTCAAAGAGGTGCAGGGAGATAAAGACAGCACCATCTGATCTGGCAAATTGAAACTGAGAAGGGATGTGTATGACAGGGTTACAAACTTCATATTTCAATTCCTTGCTTTCCAAGGATTAATCAGAATTGAAAACGCACTGAGTGCAGTTCAGTATTCTTTTTTAGTACTTTTCCTTTGGTCTAAGTAACACGAATATGATTTTCACCAGTTTAAATAGAGTTTGCCTGCTTTTACATAAAAAATGTACACTTTCACAGAGTTTCAGACGTTTTTTTCCATAGATTTGAACTATCTCTGGCAAGAGGCCATTTTCCTGTGTGTAGGTGGGAAAAGGATGGTTTGGTAAAAGAATAATGATTTATACAAGTGCAAAGAACTTGTGATATTATTGCACAATTTAAGGTGTTCGGTGTATCGACCTCGGAAGGATGGAAAGCTAAGCTTACCCTACCAGAGTTTAACCTTCTGACCAGCGGGGTACAACAGATCTCAACCAGGAACCCTTGTCCAGTGCATCTGCCAGCTAGGCGGCTGGGCTACCTGGCACGATGTACAGAAAGATGGAAAGGTAAGTTCGCTCAGCGGGAGCGCCAATACGTGGAACAACCTCCCAGGCCAGGTAGGGTGGAATGCCTGGGAAACATTCTCTGCCAAGCAATTACCCGGGCTTGACAAAGGCTTCGGATGCACACTGGAGTGAGCCGCTTCGAACAGCAAAGCTGCTTTGTCAGCTATCCGTGCTTAGAAGACAGCACCAGACAGCCTACCTCTGCTGTCACTTGCCGCCAACCACAGCCTCTCCTATCTGCACAAAGGATCCGTCACTGCCCAGGAGAGGAACATTATGTTCATGGGCTTTGTGATGCTTCTGAGTGGGCACTTTCCAGTCTTTGTAAGTGAGAGCTCTCGTGATGAAATAATTCCTTGAATGCATGGACGTCAATTAGGGGTTGTCAGGGGTCGCAACTGCGACCCCAAGCCACCCGTTGCGACCCCTGCCACCTTGCTTGCGACCCCTGGGGGGCGGCGCCGCGCCTCAGCAGTGTCAGCATCATCAAGGCTGGTGTTCCGTCAGTCGGAGCTTTTCGTCTGTAAGTTTGTGCCCCATTGTCTTGTGTGTGCATGCGTACCATTCTAAACCCGCGTACTATGAATTTTGTCATCCAACATGTATTTCTAATCTCACCGCATTGCATCAATGTAATTTGATTGGTCACAGGGCCCTCAATCTGCAGTGGTGTGAGTCTTCCAATGGCGGCCTTGGAAGCTGCAGTGGCGCGAAGTACTACCAATGACAGCCCTGTTATCAAAAATGATTGCCAAGTCCCGTGCTACCCGCCCACCCAGTGTTGCCAAATTGGGCTGTTTCCCGCACAAATGGGCAACATTTTTCCCATTTGTGCGGGGAAAAATTACACTGGCGGGATGAGGAAAGTTGGGCGACTTTTGCCCTTGTGTGCGCAAAATTAGTGGTTCCTGCGGCGCCCACAGAGAATCTGTTATAATCAGGGCCGTCAATCATTCATAGCGCGAACGCGCTACTTATGACGGCCCTGCTTCTTGTTGATGGCCTGCCCCCAGAGAGAATGTACCAATCATCTTGCGAGGGGCAGGTCTGTCATCATTTTTGTTAAACTTTTCCATTTGCCTCTCTTGGCGCGGGCGCGCAGCGTACTCGGATTGCTGTGGTCTGGAGTTCGAGAGAGAAGTAGTCACGAGTGTCAAGGCAGGGCTGGTTTGCCTATCCTGCAGCCTGCTTCTGTTGTGCGTGGTGTCCCTTGGTGCCCAGCAGGTGTTTTAAAGTGAGATTATGTACGAAGTATCCACTTTTTCTGCGCTGATGCTGTCAGCTGCCCCCTCTTCCTTTTATTCTCTCTCTTTCTGTCTCTCTCAGCTGCTCGCTTGCTGAAACCCGTGCTTCAATAAACGTCTCTTACCCTCTGTTTCATTCTACTTTCCTTCATTCGTCCCCATGTGAAATGGATCCAGAAAAGAAACATTTTTGTTGGAAATGTCGTCTTTTTCTTACATATTTCTGTTCCAAAGTGCAGCCTCGGGACCAAGAGAAAAAACAGGTGCAAAATAGGAAAAATAAATAACTGAATAACGCATTACACAGCAGTTGCAAAGTGGCCAGATTGGTTTTATTCTCACACAAACACATTAGCGCCACTTTTACAGAGTTTGCCATTGAAGCGCTACTTTCGTTTTCTTGTCATTCTTTGAACAACATTGTTTTCCCTGGGTGTGGTAGTGCACCATTCCAGGAGGTTCTGCAATACCTGGTTGATGAATGGAGTGGAAAATGTTTATTGTGATCCTTATCAGCTCTTTTCCTTATTTTAGTTTATAAAATGTGTACTGCTGCTCTGTGTTCAGGGATGTGGTCTCTTTAAACCATACTACTTATGTTTTGTAAGGATTTAAGTAATGGACATTGAAACGGGTCCCTTCAGGGCTCTGTAGTCATGTGCTTAACGTTTCAGGCAAAAACACTCATTGATTTCTGAATAATGAGTATAAAAGTGTTAAGGTAATAACCATGTTGTTCTGCTTACATGTCACATGCTTTACTTAATCTTGCATTCCCTATGAGGGTTTGCTTTTTCCAGGATGTTGTTACTTTTTTTTCAGGCAGCATATTACTCTTGTGCATAATTTGAATTGAGTCGCATCCAGGTGTTTGTAGCGGGGCACAATTGGGATGTAGTTGAAGGCAGTGCTAGTTTTGACAGTATGGTGTTCAGTGGGGGAAAGGATGTGACACTATGGCCAGAGCTGCCGAATTTGGCACTGGGGGAACCAGGTTCAGCATTCATGACCAGTCCACCAGACCACTCTCCTGAGGAAGCACATTCCCATGCTAGACCTTAGAAACCCTAGCTAGACCTCAGAAGCCCTGATGTCATAGCACCTTGAAGGTCTGTCCACCACAATCCATACTGAAGTTCACCTCCAGTCTTGCAGGTAGGCCTACGAAGCAGCATACCCTAGAGCAATAGTGGCTCTATCACTGAAGTCACAGGTCCCTTGATGCCAGTCCGCCTCACCCATTGGTACCTCCATTGGCCTTGTTTCAGCAGGAGTAGTGCAACTCACCAGGGATCAGCAATGCAGGATTTGCACACACACCAAACTAAGGGGCATATTTACAAGGGAATGGCGAAGCGTGGCATTAAGCAAACATTGCTAATGCCACGCTCCGCCATTCTGAAAACGCAGGGATGCACCGTATTTACAATAGTGCAGCATATCCCTGCATTTTCCCTAGCACTGGCTCTAAACTCGGCTACGTAGCGCCATTGTAGGCACCCTTCCATAGTCCAAGGGTGCCAGCGTTAAGAGAATGATTGTTTATGTCCAGGAAGTTCTCCCTTCATGCACATAAAGAATCCAGAACGGTGAATTGTAACTTCTGTGTGCTGCACTGTGCAGCACATATAGAAGTTGCAAATCATCATTTGTTAAATGATTCTTTATGTGCAGGAAGGGACACCTTCCTGCACATGAGCAATCATTCATGGCGATTTGCTGTAATTTAAAGTTAAGAGCAAGAATAATTAAAGCCCTGGCTGGGCGATAGGAGGAAAGGAGCCTCATGAGAGGGCCCAGACCAATGGTGGTTTGGGAGTGAGACAGTGCTAATGATGAAGGGGAATGGAGTGGGATGGAACACGAACAGTATGACAGTATCAGTAGAGTTGAGGGAGTGTTGGTGTTGAGGGTGTCGCCAAAATTTCTGGGAAATTGGGTCATTTTCCTTTCTGCTCCAACAGCCTTGCGTTCATCTGTACCCCAAACAAATCCATCTGCTGCTTGCAAAGACTAGGAGCTTTAGTCGAGCGCTTGCTGCAACACAATGGAAAGAACAATGTCCTCTATACTTTTCAGTGCCAGAGTAAGTGGTCACGGTGAAGGTCTTTAGATCGGAGGGCAGGGAATCAGTCAGAGTAGGTGATTGTCTCTTTTCTGGCCTCTCCTTACATTTTAACTGGAAAAGTGTGGAACTCTCGTATTACTGTAGCAACCCTCAGTTTTCACACTGTTGCTTCACATTTACGTACACTTATTTTGCACGAAAACTGTGTTTCAGATTTGTCTGCTGCAATGTTTATTTTTGCTGTTGTCCCATACTGTCATTGTGAAGGAGTTTTTTGTTGTTGAATATCTTCAGACAAGTACATAGAATGTTAAGCAGTGTCAAACAAGTTGTGTTGCAATTACTTTAATACAAGGGGATGTTCCTTAATATGTAGATCATTGTGTAGTGTTAATTCTGCATAACCTTTCCAGTATTCTTTTTTGGAGCTACATTGTTGAGATAGCATTGAAATTCCTATCCACAGACATAAAGTGGTTTATAATCTGCTTTCGTAGAGGTAATTCATGAATGACAGGTTCAGTTTTGGGTGTGTGGTGACAGAACTACAAGATGAAAAGTCAAAGTGGTGACTGGTCTTGAAAATGAGTATTTATTAAAATGGGTGCCCAGTTAACCTCCTCCCACTATCTATATATTGAATAGAATTTAGATACATCCTTAAAATGTCTTCTGAAGACTACTTTTGCAAAATTTGAGAGTTTCGACTTTGGGCTGGTTTTTGGGCTGACACTGGTCTGTGTTGGGCTGAATTTGGGCTTATACTTGAGCGTCTTTGGGTTTGGGATGGGTTTCAAAATCTGGCAACACTGCGCCCACCTTATGGAAGCCTTTGCAGCCAGCAGTCGTGCCCCTGCGGACATCGTGCCCATTGTTTTAAGTAAATCATATTTAAAATATAAAGAGCATGCTCGAGTATTTCCACTGTGAGTTTCCATCCACATCCACATAATGAGCAGTGCCGGCTGCCCTCCCTACTGAGCTATATCGAGGTTTGACAGGCACCTAAAACACCCTGCAGAGAGATAGAGCTATTTCTATTGTAGATTTTTTACCACGGATCATATGTTATTCATGGAGATCCATGCCAACCAAGCCTGATAGATTTCTACATGGTTCGTACTAAGAAGCTTGCGCAATGTTGTTTGCATTTATTTTTTCAAGCGTTTCAGTTGTTGAAGTCGCGCACTCACACACACAGTGCACTACAGAAAATGTACGGTCCGTGTGTTGGTTGCTGTGCCTTATTATCTACTGTTTGTCTTACTTTTTTTTTTAAGCAAGTGAAGTTTAAAGAGGGTGTGGCGTAACTGCCAGAGCTGCCGACCTTGGAGCTAGAGAACCAGGTTAGAGTCTCTGCGTCTGCTCAACATCCTGTGATTCTGGGCAAATATTATAATCTCCCCTTGCCTCCCAAAAATGAATGTGTCTTTGTTTAATGTAACTGGTGCTCATGTAAAGCGCTCTAATACCTTCTGGTCGCGTTTGCCCTATATAAAATTGCAAAAAATAAATACTGGTAATGGGAAAGCACCCCATTCCATTAAGAACATGGCCTGCTCCTGGTGTCTCTGGTGGCACTGGGCACCATGCAGAAGTAAGAGCCTGGTCAAATTGTCAGGTGCCTGGTGCGACACCGTACAGCTCTGCAGAATACCACAGGATGATTCTCATTTCTGCTTGGGACGCAGCAAAGGGCTGGTATTATTGGCAAGACCGGTGTGGGTTTGCAAACATGTCCTGTTTATTAGTCTCATGCTTTTGTTAACCATAGAAACACACTCTACTCGTGCTAATGTCCACAACAGTCAATTATCTCCTATGGCACTTTACTGCGCTTCTTGGGTCACCGTTTTTATTCAGGATCAGGCTGGCCTGTAGGACATTCAGGCCATGCCCGATGGGCTGGTCTTCTGGTCAGGAAGTGGACTGTCTGCTTGTGGTCAAAATACCATAGTCCAGGAGCTGCACCATGCTCTGTTGCGATCTGCATTCTGCATACAACCCGTGGAGCCAGAGTGCTTCTCGCAGCCTGCTGCGATTTACACAAAATCACAGGGGAGGTGCCCAAAGGTGTATCCAAGGCCGCACCATCAACCAAGTAATCTCCTGCATCATTCCCACCTGGGACCCACATCCGCCGACTCACCTCCCCACCAGCCTCAAAACTGCTTGGATACTGTGCTCAGCTGTGCCCAGAAAGGAATAATGTTATCTGCAGCGAAGCTCACTTCCAAGCTTTCCCTGAATTCCTGGGGACAGCATTCAGTTTGCGATGGAGCAGTAGCCTGTGAGAGGAATGTGCCACCCGAGCTCTCAGAAGGGCAAGACCTAGTGTCTGCATCTGTCTGGCAGCTGAAGAGGAGCTGTATATCGAGTCAGGGCAGCCTGGTGGTAACGGGCCCAGCTGAGGGTCAAATACCCGAGGTAGAGAAGGGTGTAAGATGAGCGATTGTGCACCCAAGTGTGTTTGATCTGAATGTAATTAAACATGGACCACTGCTAACACCTCCATCGCATAGGTCCTGGGCGTTTGACCTCCCTAAAAGCCCAGCCAGAGTATAGGCGAAGTACTATGTTTAATCTGATATGTTTAGTCAGAGTGCTATGTTTATTCAGGTTGAGCGTTTTACCCAGCACTCCATTTCAAATCTTAAAAAAAAAAAAAAGGAAAACAATATTTATTTCCAGTGAATGTGGACGTAGTTCTGCCAAATGGTAATAAGAGAAAAAGAAGAAGAAAGTTGAATCCTTGCAATAGTGTAAAAATGTAAAATAAAATAAGTACTCAAAAGAGGCTAGAGGCATGTTAAAATCGGACCACCTACGGAGCAGGTGTTGTGGGGCAAGGCAAACCAGCAGAATCTGTGTTATACTTATTTCCTCATCTCAGATAACACGGGATCCCTGGGGTGTTTTAGCTCACGTTAACCCATCAGAGGTATTGGTGGTTTACAATAGGAACCAAATATCACTTCTATGACCATGTGGGTAAAAGGCACTTTCCAGTAGAAACTGTAGGTCTTGTAGCCTTGTTATATCTAATACAACTAGTTTGTTTACAACCATGACACAGTAATATGTGACAGGCAGAGAAATTCATAGCCGCCAGCTTATTGCCTGATAACTCTCATACCTCTTCCAGCCTACTGCTGCCCCCCGGGTCACTCGTGCAATGGTTCCAATGTTGGATCAGATATAATACTCAGCCAGCCACGCATGTTTATTGAGGTGCCTAGTCAATAGCTGTTTTTAGATGTGCTACTTTCTAAATTTCCCCAAGTTAAGGCTTGATACCTCGTGCATATTTTGTAAGTTCCATAGAGTACAGGGTTCAGCAAGTATTTGTTTACATTTCACTATAGAGGTTCTTAGCCGTGAAAGCACAGTTTGCTTGAGAAGAGATTTAGCAAGCACTGTTTTGACATTTTGGGTACCAATGTGGTCCGGAGTCACGTGTACAGAAGAGCAGACTAGCATGGGGCTGAGAGGCCAGGAAACTTTTGAAGGTTTTGCACACCTGCAAGGGGATTCTGCCATACGGTTTTATCTTAAACAAAGCTCCCTGTATGTGGTGTTCAGCTATGAAAGCAGATTTGTTTAGACAAATCTCTGTGTGTGAAAAAAGAGAAGTTGTTAGAAATGTGTTGTTGCCTATGGTTTTAAAAAATGTATGCAAGTTCATTGCATGCATCCCGAATAGGGTAAAATAATTTGGACAAGCCTGGTTCCTGAAATATGTATGTATGTTTGTCTGAGCTCCCCGCCTGGCAGCAGTGTCCTCTGATTGGCCACAGGGCTGCCAATCAGCAGTGGCGCGAAGCGCTACCAATGACAGCCCTGGAACAAAATCTTTTCAGGGTCAAGAACACAGCATCTGCGCCGTTGCCATGCAGTGTTGGCCTTCTCCTGATGGCCCGGCAAACAGCAGTTACTTCTCAATCAGTCTCTATTCACCTTGAGGCCTATGCCACCTGAATAAATCTGCCGGTGATCACAGAAACCAATAGCCTAAGCAGGGGCACGAAGACAGCAGCTAACACACAGCCATGCAGTATCGGCCTTCTCCTGATGGCCAGGCAAACAACAGTTACTCTTTAATCAGTCTCTATTCCCATTGAGGCCTATTCCACCTGAAGAAACCTGCCAGTGATCAGAAGCCAATAGCCTATGCAGGAGCACAAAGAGAGCAGCTAACACACAGCCATGCAGTATCGGCCTTCTCCTGATGGCTAGGCAACCAACAGCTATTTCCCAGTCAGTCTCAGTCTCTTCTTCTCACCTTGAGGCATATGCCCCCTGAAGATATCCGCCAGTGATCGCAGAAGTCAGTAACCTATGCAGGGGCACATAGACGTTCGTTACCATGCTGCCAAGCATATCCACCTCCTCAATATGGCCAGGCAAGCAAATGCTGCTCACCAGTTCACCTTGAACCATTTGCTGTCCAAAACCACCAGCCAGTGATCACAGAAGACAGTATCCTCTGAATGGGGCAAGAAGATAGCATCTACCACGATGCCATGCAGTATTGGCCTTCTCCGGATGGCAAGGCAAACAACAGTTACTCCTCAATCCATCTCTATTTCTCTTGAGGCCTATGCCACCTGAAGATATCAGCCAGTGATCACAGAAGAAAGTATCCTCTGCAGGGCCAAGAAGACAGAATCTACCACACTGCCATGCAGTATCAGCCTTATCCTGATGGCCAGGCAAACAACAGTTACTCCTCAATAAGTCTCTATTCCTCTTGAGGCCTATATCACCTGAAGATATCTGCCAGTGATCGCAGAAGTCAGTAAACTATGCCGGGGCAAGAAGAGAGCAGCCACCATGCTTCTGAGCACTATTGGCAAAGCACCAACTTGTTGTCCTTTAATTTCTTTCTGTCACAGTGGATATGCAGCCTCATCACATCAGCTTGTCATGTGTAGAAATATGGAAACAATATTACAAAGCACTATTAACCACATTGATTTCCTGTGGCCAAGCACTAGCTGTCCACCTATTTGTTCTCTCATCAAGACTGGCAATTATCATAACAGCAACTATTTTTTGTACCAGCCTGTATCCTATTCAGAGATCTGTATACTGTATCTGTGGCACTGTCGGCCTACTCTGGATTTCCTATTAGCTGAGCATCAACTTAACCTCACGTCAGTCTCTTCATAGGAGGATGCTCCAATCATCACTAGAACCAGCTGCTGCTCATACCAGCAGATACAGTTCTAGATGGGGACATATGAACTGTTGGCCTATTTCTATCCACCCAGTCAGTGCCTTCTTATTTTCAAGGAAGCTGAGCAGCAGCATCTCTTATCAGTAATGTAGTATCAACATGACCGCTAGAATATACGTCCATGTGAGTAAAATCTGCCCAAATTTTCTTAACACTCTGTAAATTGCTAAGGCAGATATTGATCAACACAAGTACTGTACCAGTGATGTGCATGTTTTCTGTAGAAGAAATGAATCATAGTAAATCGGGAAAGGTTCAATGGCTCCACAGGTTTAGAAGTATATATACCATGTCTTGGAAAGGAAGGTTGCTGGGAGAACTTGACCTGCATTAAATCGCACTATTATCTACGTTCCAAGACTTAAATTTTATTACATGGCACTCTTAGTTTGTAAAACAAATGATAAAGTGAACTTGTTTTGAACATTATAGGCCCATCAACCTTCCCATTTTATAAGTTATTTGATATTGATAATGGCTGATTTCAACTTGAATAGTGTATTCTCCATTGTTGTAGACTATTTGATAGGTTCTTAATCAATGCTACATTATCTTAATTGTATATCTGAAGATACTACCAGAAATAATGTATGCAGCTGCATTTTCAATAGGATTTGAAGTATTTCTATTTATAGGGTACTTCTTTTGTATCTGTAGAGATTTTCCAGCCTCTGTGTGTGATATAAGTAACCAAAGGTTAGATGCATCACTTCATGTGATAGCACCAAGTCAAAGGTCATGCAATGTTGCTTCTTTGATTTCATGGGGGTCCAAAAGGCAGGTGATGTCACTTCCTGTGATGTCACCAGCTCAAAGTTTGTGTGATGCCACTTCCTGTGACATCATTGGGGTTGGGAAAAGGGCAGGTGATGTCGCTTCCTGTGATGTCATCAGGTCAAAATTCATGTGATGTCACTTCCTGTGAGATCAGGCACATGGCATGTGATGTCACTTCCGCTACACCAGGCATTTTGATGAATCAACATCCATGCTTGAATGGCCTTCCGGTTCATAGGTAGGTAAGTGCAGAATGGAAGCAAATTATTCGGATATTTAGAAAAATGCCAAAAAAGACCACCAGGCCCTTAGAGTGGGCTCATTTCCCTGCCTGCCGAAGCACTTGTAAATGTTATTTAGTCTCCAGCTTTAGCTTAATTCTAACACTGCTTTATGCATTTGAGTAGGAGGGCACAAGCCAGAGCCAAAGGCGGACTTGGAGCTAAAGAGCAACCCAGGAAACAAGCACTGGCAAAGTCAATAGGTTTCTCCTTTGTGACCTATTGACGATGCTAAAGGTTTTAAGCCACGCTGGACACCATCCCCGACACTGTGTAGCTTGGCTAAAGTTTAAAAATAAAAAAAAGCCATTGACTCAAGCGCCATGTCATAAACCACACATGCCGTGCATACAAAATGATGCAGGCATTTTTTATTTTTCTGATTAGTTGGTGATAATTGGCTTAGTAAATAAACTAAAAATAAAATGTTGAGAGCATTTTTTAAAAAATTTAAAGCAAGTGGGGGGTTGGGAACGGAAGCAATGGGGGAGGAGCCAAAGCAATAAGGCAGAATGCAGGAAGCCAAAACAACATGGGGGGGGAGCAATGGCGGTATGAGAAAGAAACATGGGTAAGGGCAGGAGTGACGGAAGAGTAACACAGAGGGCAAAGGTGGGGGAAACAACACAGAGGGTGAGGGGGCAATGTAGAGAAGCACACAAATGCACAAGGGAGGGTGTTGGGAGAAGCACTCAGGCGACAGAGAGAAACGCAGAGTACAGGGGGAAAAGAAAGCAGTGGAAGCAGAGATGGCAGCCAATCAAAGCAACGGTATGGAGGCAATACACCATGGTAAGGACAATCACAAGATTGACAAGTGAAGGAAGTGACCCGATTAGGGCCACCCGGGTCACTCACGACCACCTCTCAGGCTTCCTAACAAATGAAGAGTCGGTCAGACAGTAGAGAGTACAAACCAAAGGTATTTATTAGAGATACACTCGAGCGGAGTCCGGTCTGACTAGCCTCCTTAGATTGCTGCAGAGGGACTGACTTCTACCAACAGGGTAACGTATAATGTACATTTTCAGAATCACTGAAGACACGCCCAGACTGGAATTTTCCAGTTGGTAGCCGGTGAACACAGAAGATACACAAGGATGAGTTGCAATCCCAGGACTGGGTAATGCTATCTCAGCGTCAAGGTTACTCTGTCCGTACCCCCCGCTCTAAGGGTGGGAGCAGGCCTATCTAGTGCGAAAGGTATGTGATGGCAAAAACAGTCTATTCATTAGTACAGCGAAACTTAACCTTGGAGAAATACAAAAAAAATATTGCAGCTGCTTTCTGCTGAGGCAGACAGAGTGAGACAGAAGTTAGCTTCGATCATAGCTCAAAATGGCGGCCAAATACAAGATGGTGCAGCGAATGCTAACTTACATAGAGTAAAACACTAGCGAAATTAATGCACACGTTTACATTTCAACACAAGTAGAGACACAAATAAGAAGCCGCAAATGAGAGTGAGAGGGAAGCAAACCAATGGTAATGCAATGGATGAGCTCCAAGCCCGTCTATGTACTTGGTAAACCACAATATGGCTCTCAACAGACAGCACATGTGCTGTGAATTAGGTTCAACCTAAAAAGGAATATCAGAAACCTGCCTGGATTTTTGGAGCTCCAGGCAAACTGATAGTTGCCATTGTTCTTCTTTTCACACATCAGCAAAGCATTTCCTGAGGTCATTTTTCGCAATCTGGTGCTGTCTTTTTTGGCCCTTTGTGCTGGCCTTATAAGACAGACAGCTACCCACACTGGCCTTAATGTTGCACCAGACCACATGACACCAACCAAATGCAGCAAGCACGTGCCTATTCTCCCTGGGATTTGAGGGCTTAGGGGGATGAATTTTACATTTTGTTTTGTTATTGACAATCGTGGCTAACAATGCAATTTACAACATAACTTTGGCTTCTAAACCAGGAGCCAATGAAGAGAATCTAGAGCCGCAGGGACGGAGGCTCCTGATGGCAGTCCTAGATCTAACTTGGCAGCCGAAGACTTGTTTCTGTTGAGCAGATTCAGCACATAAGAAGAGGGGCCAAGGAACATGGTGTTACCATAGTCTAGACGGCTTGAAGTGGAACTGCAAAGTCGGGTGCCAGTGCCTATGTAGAAAAGGCAAAACTCTACATAAGGTTCTCATTAATGAGAAGAAGGTGCTAGAGGGTTTATTAACATAGGCAGACAGAGACAAGTCGGAGTCCATCTGTACTCCCAAATTTGAAACGTAGAAGTCCAAACTGGAAATAACCCATCCTCCGATGGTCAGAAGCTAGTAGGCATCAGTTGTTCCGGTTTACCTACATGGCAGAGAATGATATCAGCTTTACTGATATTTAATTTAAGAGAATTGGAGCCTAGCCAATTGGCTATATCTCTCACGCAGTTGTGAAAGGGGGTAAGGAACGTAACCCCCGCTTTGAGTTTCTGCTGCATGCTTCTCTCTAGGTATCTGCCAATTGGAGTGTTGTAGTAGACACCGATGCACATATCATACTAGAGAGAGGAGGATCTGTGCCCTGCCAACATCGCTCTCTGTGCGCACTTTTGCTCAACCATTAGCCCTCTTCCTTCTCCTCTTGTCTTTCACCAAGTTCAAGATCCCAGAAACCACAACAATCATGTAGAAGAGGGGATGACACGCCCCACGCCCATCTACATATATTTGTTGTGATCTATTGCTGATCCAACCTCCAAGGTTCGCTAAAGCACTTTACAGAGAACCTTTGATTTGTGTTGTGGAAGAAGCATCTCAAACAGGGAGCCCTGCACAGGAATACTAAGGTGCTAGAGGAGCCGGCTGGAATGAAATTACAGAACCAGGAGATTGGAATTGGTAACATGGATAGGGGGCCGTACCATATAGCTGGTTTCTACACATTTAAAATTAAAAGCAAATGGAAATAGATAGGATTATAGATCAGAGGTAGTGAATACAGAGGATGCTTTTCACCCAGGGGTTCTGAGTGACATCAAATACACAACTCAGAATCCCCATTTTCCACTTTTTATCCATCTACAATTATGAGTGCCCCTTCCCAAAAAAGTGTCTGCCCCTGTTTGGGACAGGTAGGCAGGAGTGGAGGAGATATGGGTAGCAATACAGAGCATGGCTTCTTCTCATCATCGCAAATTTAATAAATAATACCTTGGGGCAGATTTTCAAAAAAGTCACGCAGCGCAGCACCCAAAGAGGCTGCGATGCATTGCATGACAGGGAGGGATCAGGAGTGCGCCATATCTTCAGAGATATGACTCTCTCCTCCCCTCTCCCGAGCGCCGGCACTGATTTCAGCTGGCGAGCGCCATATACACATGTGCCAGCTGGAGCAGGCGGTACACTGTCTGCGTTACCCCACCTCATTCAAGCTTCTGGAGACCTGAGAGAGATGGATTAAGGCGAGTGATACCACCAACCATCACTCAGCAGCCTTGATCGGGTCTCCAAAGAGCCAGACGAGTCGAGGCACAGGGTCAGTGAGCGCTTCCCCCTGATCACTTAAAAGTGGAAAACAACGTTTTTTTCTTGGCTGTTATTATGCTATTGAAGTGAATAACTGGAGTTTGATCCTGTTATTCACACTAGTGGCTCTCAATGCGAACCATGCAAAACAAAGAGCTCTGCCAAGAATAACACTGTTTTGGACAAATGCCAAAGCTGCGACTAGATTTAAGGACACGACCTTAGCCACTAGATCACTCAAAAACACCAGAGTGGGTTACAGAAAAAGAATCTACATACCCAGAGGCCCCTCCACAAAATCTCAGTTCATCCATTTCAGGACCACATATGCAGAAGGAACGAAAAGAAAAATATCAGAAAACAATGCTTCCCTGCCTATGCAGCAAGACTATGTGATGGACTGTCCCTTTCTCTACAAGGGTGAAAAAAGACCTAAATATTTCCCTGTTCTCCATATTCCTGATGCCAACTCACTGCCAACCCTGCCACCCTCATATATCTTCAACCTTCACCCTCCCAGATAGATTTGCAGTATTGATGTATCTGTGGAACTATGAAAGTCACCTTATGCGCCTTCTGTTACCATGTACACCAGGTTCATATTCGTATTATGTCAATTACGGGTCCTCAGGATATAGAACTGGTGATAGAAAATCCCTTCTAAAATATTAACATAAACAAATGCATCCGCTGCACAGGTTTAAAGTTTCCTGTGTGAGACATGTGCAGTTTGTTCTTTTCTTCATGCTAGCATCCCTTGGGGTGGGGGGTGGGGTATTTTTGCTTTTCTCATTGTGAATTCAGGACAACAAGCACCAGAGGGAAAAGCAGCAGCCTGGCTTCTGACATTTGCTAACAACTGGAATAGAGAAGTCTGGAGGTCTGTGCCCCATTCTATTCTTTTTTAGACAAGAAAATGAGGATTCAGGGCTGGAAAATGTCAACCATGGGTATGAATGGTCATACCTATGCAGGGACATGGCCTTTGTTGTTATAACAAAACTACTCCTTCACTTATTCACTTCTCTAATTTAGGGACTTTTCATTATACAGTAAAACAGTTGTCTTTACCTTGTCCTGCATTATTAACAATCAACAACAACAAGCATTCCATAATGCTCCTTTGTTTGATGATGTTTGCTTGGGCTTTGAGACCTCTTACGTCATCAATCACAAGATGGCCCCTTATAAGGTCTCATGCTATCCGCTGATCTCAACAAGTGTTTTTTTTTACTTTCTACCTAACACACACACACACACACACACACACACACACACACACACTTCTTTATCTCTTTTCTAGATTTCAATAAGCAAAGACTGGAAACAAGTAAAGACTCGTGGTCCCCAATAAAACACTCTGGGCTGACGTATATAAAGCTAAGTACGATTTACCTCTAGCAACTGCTTTCCAGAATATATGGGGAAAAGATACCTTTTAGAATATGAGCAGGAAGTCAATGTCTTCCCTAACTCTACTTTGTTAAAAACATGACTTTTAGCTTTGGAGTTTCAGAGGTCAAGTTCAACTGGCTAACATGTAGGTTCTTTTTTTTTTTAGTAAACACCTCCTTCAGTTCTTGACTGGATCCCCTCTTCACATGGACTTCAACAAACTATGGTTGTCCAGCCTTCCGTTTTGCTGTTAGAAGTGAAAAGCTTGAATAAGGTCACCTAAATATTGGACTTTATTTTGTACCATGGAAGAACGTTACTCACAAAAGTTTAGGCATGGGTTTTGTACAGCTACAAAACAATTTAAAGGTCTACAAATTTAGACACATGACATTTTACGCCTTAAAAGTTAATTGAATCTCTGCCTGCTGGTATGGCCACCAAGGAAGAAGCAGCATTCCCTTGTCTGCTGTTTCCTAAATGCAACAATGTCATTTAAGGTGATAACATTTCATATCCTTACAGTGGAAAAAAGTATAGAAATGAAGCAACATTGAACTTGTTTGAGCACATATGTTGTATATGTAATCAGATGTGCTGTCTGTATATTGTGCAAATGAAACTATGAGATAAGTTCAACACTGACCTATACAGCATAAATCTAACATCATAACAAATAATATATCTTCTCCACCAGCAAGACAGTTACATAACAATCGCCGTTCTATTGATAAATTATGATTCTATGTTGTGGATTCAGTACCAATAATAAAGAGAGGGGGCATTAAAGAAAAACAATTGGACAAAAAGGAAATGTTGTGGATAGATGTTCTATTGAATATGACCCCAAGGGGAATGAATAAAGCATATGACCCTGTTTGTTTCTTAGAAAAGGATGTGAAAGCAAATGAATTTTAGTATGACAATTAATGAGTTAAGTTTGAAAATGCTTGGATGAAGTGGGTCATTCACCCCAGTGAAGATTGGCTTTACCACAAATTTAGGAACTGACGTTGAATGAAGGAAAACGTCCGGGATATGTATGAGAGTGTCATTATATTTCAGGTCCAAGGGTGTGTGTGTAAGCACTGACTATCGCACAATTTGTATTTAATGGAGATGGAGTGCAACTGAGAATCACACTGCAGTGATTAAAGAACCTTACAATACTGTATTTATGTTCTTTAATTAGGGACCAAGAATGACTGTGTTCTACAATAGATTCAGACCTCTGCTGCCAGACTACTCCTACATGTAAAGTCACAAGCCCACATCTCTCCTGCGTGGAGGGCCCTACATTGGCTACTGGTTGCCAGAAGATCCACCTTCAAGCTGCTTTGTATGATCCACAAAGCAATACATGGAACAGAACCACTTTTCATCAGGAATAAAATGACCAAATACATGCAACAAAGGAATCTCCGCTCAAGATTGGCACCTCACATCAAAATCCCACCATACAGGAATAAAAACGTAGGTGGTGCACCTTTATCTGTTCAAGCAGCCAAATTATGGAATTCATTACCCCCAAACATAAGATCCACAGAAAACTATCTTATCTTCAGGAGACTACTCAAGAGTTGGCTCTTTCCCACATAACCACCATACTCAAACACTAATGTACAGCATATCCCTGCATACGTAAACATTTATAATTTGAGTATATGTATGTATCTTAATATGTGTAATTCTTTGTACAAATAGGTATAAAAACTATGGTTTTTAAAAGAATGTATAGATATTCTTTAGGTCTGCTAAACAAATGTATACATTACTTATGGATAATCACTGAAAAAAACAAGGGTTACAGGGATGTGATAGTTAGGCTCTCATTTGACTCATACAAAACCAGTGAAATTCAGCAGTTATAGTTAGCTGCGCAAACTATAACTTATGCCCCCGCAATGCACTGCTTATGACCTTACATATTACTTCACCCATGACATGATCAGTGATATCACTGGTGACATCTCAAATTACATCACTGATGACATCTCAAATGACATCACTGATGACATCACTAATGATGTCACTGATGACATCGTCCAGTGATTGTGAGTGATTTCTAAATGTTACTGAGTGTTAAACATATATACTAAAGTAAGTGGCTGTGGGAGTTCCTATATGGATGAGTGAGTGGGTGTGTAAGTGGTGTATACAAGAGTGAGTGGGTATGTGAGAGACTATACATGAGTGAGTGGGTGTGCAAGTTTTTGTGTGGGTGAGCAAGTGGGTGTGTCAGTGGGTGTATGAGTAAGTGAGTGGCTGTGTGAGTATCTGTACTGGTGAGTGAGTTGGTGTGTAAGTGACTATTAATGGTGAATGAGAGGATGAATGAATGGCTGTACGGGTGAGGGTACGGGTGTGTCAGTGGCTGTAAATGGTGAATGAGAGAGTGCATGAGTGGCTGAATGGGTGACTGAGCAGGTACATAAATGTCTGTATGGGTGAGTGACAGGGTACATAAGTGACTGTATGGGTGCATGAATGGGTGGGTGAGTGAGGGGTTGTGTGAGTAGTAGTATGGGTGAGTGAATGGGGTGTGAGTGGCTGTATCAGTGAGTGAGTGTGAGAGAGGTTGTATGGGAGAGTATGTACTTGTCTCAGTGACTGTATAGATGAGTGAGTAGATGTGTTAGTGTATCTATGAGTGAGTGGATGTGTGAGTAACTGTATGGGTAAGTGAGTGGCTGTGTGACTGACTGTATGGTTGAGTGAGACCGTAAGTATTTGTATAGATGACTGATTGAGTATGAGAGTGGCTGTAGTGTATGAATAGTTGTGTAAGTGTTTGTATATCTGTATACTGATATATCAGTGGCTGTATTGGTCAGTGAGTAGGTGCATTAGTGGCTCTATATGTGAGTTAGTGGTTGAATTAGTGGCTGTATGGGTGAGTTGATGTGTGAATGGCTCTATGAATCAGTGAGTAGGTGTGTGTGGATGATGTCATCAGTGATGTCATTTGAGATGGCATCAGTGATGCCATTTGAGATGTCATGAGTGATGCCATCAGTGATTTCACTGACCATATCATGAGTGATCCAATATGTGAGTTCATAAGCAATGCATTGCCGGGGCTTAAGTTATAGTTTGCTCAGCTAACTATGACTGCTGAATTTCTCTGATGTCGTTCAAGTTAAATGTCAGCCTAACTATATGGTCCCTGTTACCTTTGTTTTTTTCAGTGAAATTCTAAGTTTTTTAAAAATTCTATCACCTAACTATAACATCCATGTAACCCTTGGTTTTTTCAAATAATTTCTATGGTTTTTTAACTAGTAGTCGCATTTGAGAGTGGTGGAGAAAGGGGGTGGGGCCTCCAACCAGCTCTCACGAATCCCGCTATGTGACACTTACTAGGGGTAACAGGAGGGCTTCTTTGCCCCTAAGGAACCTCTGTTTCAACGAAGATTTCATCTTCCAATCAGTAGTGTGCCAGGAGGTGCGTTTGCAGAGTGGTGGAGAAAGGGGGCGTGGCCTCTGAAGACCTTTCAGCAATCCTGCTGTGTGGGATTTACTGGAGTTAACGGGAGGGCTTGTTGGACCCCAAGGACCCTCAGCAGCCAAGGAGACTTCATCCCCAACCAGTGGTGCACAAGGAGGTGCGTTTACAGATTGGTGGAGAAAGGGGGAGTGGCCTCCGATAACCTCTCAGCAATCCCGCTGTTTGGGACTCACTGGAGGTCATGTTGGCCCCCAAGGACCCCCTGGAGCCAAGGAGACTTCATTCCCAACCAGCAGTGCGCCAAGAGGTGCGTTTGTAGAGTGGTGGAGAAAGGGGGCATGGCCTCCGAAGTCCTCTCAGCAATCAGGCTGTTTGGGACTTACTGGAGGTAACAAGAGGGCTTGTTGGCCCCCAAGGACCCATAGCATCCAAGGTGACTTTATCCCTCAACCAACAGTGCACCATGAGGAGCATTAAGAGTGGTGAAGAAAGGGGGCGGGGCCTCAGCGACTTGCCAGTCTTTTAAAAAAAATGTTTTTATTTGTTTGGGGAGGGGGGCCACATGGCCCAGCCTTTTTTTTTTTTAAAAACAACATTTTTTAATAACTTAAACCCTTCTGGGCCGATTTCGGCCCTGGGGACCCTATCCCCTGGGGCCAGGCCTTTTCATTTTTTTATTTTAAATAAATAAACACTGGGAGGAGGGGCCACGCGGCCTCCCTCCCAGGCTGATTTCGGCCCCGGGGACCCCATCTGCAGGAGCCAGCATTGCTTTGACAGAAGGAACTGCTAACATGCAACTCCCTCTCTGTCAAAGCAATTGTGCTCTGCTTTAAGCAAGCAAGAGCAAAATGCTCAAAGCCGAGCACAGTTTGCTATGGCTTGGAGGGAGCGGTCAGCTCCCGTAAAGCCATAGCAAACAGTTATGTCCCAGGGGTGGGTACCCTGGGACATAGCAGGAGCCGGCCCTGGGGGGTGGCGGTCCCCAGGGCCATGTATGGCTCCAGGAGGGGGGTCGCTCGGCCCTCCTCCTTTGTGAGAAGGTGCCCTGGGAGGAGGTGGTCCCCTGGGCTTTTCAAAAGCCTAGGAGGGGGGTCCCATGAGCCCCCCTCCTTTATTATAATAACCCTGCATGCCCCGGGATATGGCCTACCTGCGGGCTTGCTGAAAAAGACGCGCAGGAGACCATGTGTCTTTTTTTCAATTTTGCCACGGATCCACCAGCAAATTCGCAGCAAAACTGAATTCCAAAAAATGCTTTTAACCCCCGGCGTGGTCACTGTGGGACCTCCCACCAGAACTGGTTAGGGTCAGGGTATTCCTACCCCGCCCCCTTTTCTTTACTTTTTATATTTTTTGTGGGACTCGGCTTCAAGCCGAGTCATAAGATGGCTGCCGAAACTTCCTGGTTGAAGTGTTGGCAGCCAATCAAATTTCAGCATGGGGACTGTGGATCCACGAGTCCACTGCATGGATCCAGGTCCCCAGATATCTAAAAATTTTTTAACTTAAATATGTCTAAAATTACTGATTGGATTTACACCAAATCACAAAAGTGCGCTTTCTGGACCAACATCTAGCTTTCAGCCAATTGTACTGTCATTCCGTTCAGCGGTTTGGACTGTAGGTGTGTTCAAAATCCCTATGGGAAAATGCATGAGGAAAACGCATTTTGGGACCCCCCTTTTTTCTCAGCCCCGCTTGACGAATCACCCCAAAACTTTCAAAACAGCAGCTGAACAGACTGTAGCAAAGGTTTTGAACATTTTGTGAAGATTTGTCAAGTGGCGTTAAAGTTATTGGCAAAACAAAAAACGCTTTTCCTCTGGAAACATGGTCCTAACTATAACTACCAACTGGTGACCACCAGTAGGTAATATATATATATACATATATATTATTCTATGCTTAACATGTTTATAGGTCACTGCATAGTTTTCATGTAAGTTATTTGATTAGATGCTTATGGGTCTCTGTTTATTTATCTATCACAATATGTAAATATTATGGAGTAACTAAGACGCAGTACGAAGTTGAACTGTAAGAGGAAAGCTTTATTTCTTTACAGGTGCCGCGCAGCAACCGGCAGAGGTAATCATCCGATAGCAACTGACACGGTAAAATCCAAATAACAATCTACATTCTACAGTAGAATTCTCTCAACCAGAACACCCTGGCGCGAGCATCCTATGCAGCTAAGCTTGAGAAACAGACCATTGAGAAACAGACCACTACATTATCCTCCTCCTCATAAACAAACAAAAGAAAAGAAGAAGACACCAGGAAGAAAAGAAAGTAGCATAAGAAAACACAAGAGGAAGAAAGGAGAAACATAAAACAAGAAACGACAAACAAACAGGAAGGAACAGAAGAAAAGGAACAAAAGACGTAATTAACGATATCTGGCAGGAACAGAACGTTGCCTGTTACTCCTGTGTAAACAGGATGGCAGAGAGTCTCCAGAAGAAGACTCAGCATCATCACTACATTCGCAATGTAATTTACTACCAATGCGACTTCCAGAATTTCTTACAATTCTTGACACATTCCCCCAATGTTTGTTATTAACTCTAACAGCGTTACCATGAACTTTATCTACAACCAAAGGATCAGTGAACTTCAAATTTCCCTTCATGCTGTGAACAGGAATCTTCACACGTACCACATCACCAACAGAAAAAGAGTGGGGAACAGATCTTCTCCTGAGATCAAAATAGGCTTTTTGTCTGATTTGGGCTTGGGAAACATTCTCTCTCACAATGTCATCTATTTCGATAACAGAATCCATCTTTACCCACTTCGACATCCATCCAGGACACACTTTAGAACATAGTTTCCTTCCTCGCAAAAGTTCATAAGGAGACACTTTGGTAGATGAGTGGGGTGTGGTACGATAGAACCAAAGCATGGATCTAACAGCATTCTGGACATTGCATTTCCCCGCCAACGCCCACTGCACACAGTTGTTGAGTACCCTATTCATGCGTTCCACTAAACCGTTAGTTTGTGGGTGATAAAGGGAACTCCTGGAATGAGTTATCCCCCCTTGCTTAAAAAAAAAATCAAACTCTTGACTGACAAATTGTACGCCATTGTCACTCACAATGGTGGAGGGAAAACCTTCACGTAAAAAAAGATCTTTTAGGAAATCAATTACACTTTTTGAGTTAGGCTCACTAACGAAACGCACTTCAGGCCATTTAGAATAATAATCAATGGCCACAATCGCAAATCTTAAAGAAGCAGGTAGAATATTGAAAGGACCAACAAGTTCAATACCAATCTTCTCCCATGGCCTGGTAGGTAACTCAATAGGTTGAAGAGGCGGAGTTCTGAGGTTGAAACTCTTTTCAGCACTGGAACACACCACACATTCACCCACGAACACATCAACATCTTTGTCCATCTGAGGCCACCAGAAATATTCTCGTAACCTCCTTTTGGTGAGCGTCTTGCCCAAGTGCCCCTCATGTGCTCCTTTGACCAATCTTGCTCTCAACACATCTGGAGGAACAAGCCTGTCCCCACGCACCAACAAGCCATCTTCCACAGAAAGCTCCATTGAGACCTTCACAAAGGTTTGTAAAGAGAAAGACACATTTTTTTCTCTTGGCGAACCATCCTTGACATATTTGACAACACAACAGAGTAAGCTATCTTTTGAAAGTTTGTCCCTCCATTCTTTTTCACTCACGGCACACATGTCGTTCAAGATCAAACTTGCAACAAAACAGTCATCCTCGTCATCTTCACCAACTTCACCATCATCTTCAATAGGAAACCTAGAGAAGTAATCAGCTCTCCTATTCTTGTTACCAGGAATGTACGATACTTCAAAATCGTACTGCAACAGTTTAGTAGACAAACAAGCAATTCTCGGAGTGTGCTCCTTCAGCCTTTCTCCTGAGAGAATAGAGACAAGGGGACTGTGATCTGTACGTAATTCGAAATGTCTACCCCAAATGTAGGGATTAAACTTCCTGACAGCCCACCAACATGCTAAGAGTTCTCTCTCGATTACGGCAAAATTAAGCTCAGCACCCCGCAAAACCCTTGAGGCATAACCCAGAGTGTGCTCTGTCCCATTGACACTTTGTGTGAGAATAGCACCCAAACCAAGTCCACTAGCATCAACAGTGATGGTACACATTGCGTTGGGATCAAAAGATTTGAGAACTTTTGGACAAACCAATTGAGACTTAATCCACTCAAACACATTCTGACAACGGTCATCCCAAACGAAAGAAACACTCTTTTTGAGCATATTGGTAAGTGGCTGAACCTTAGCTGCATAATCTGGAACAAACCGAGAATAGAACTCACAAGGTCCAATAAATGACTTGAGACCAACCTTGTCTTTGGGAGCAGGACTGTCAACAATGGCCTTAACAAGACCAGGTCTGGGTTCAACACCATGCTCCGATAGAACATGCCCCAAGTATTCAACTTTCTGGACTCTAAACACACACTTCTCTTTTTTCAAAACAATCCCGCTATCCTGCAAATCATCAAGGACACGATACAGGGTCTCATCATGAGAATCCCTAGAATCGCCATAGATCAAAACATCATCTTGGAAGACGACAACACCTTTAATACCTTTAAGCATGCAAGACATAATTCTCTGAAAAACCGCGGTCGCGGAGGCCAGCCCAAAGGGCATACGACAGTATTGGAAAGAGCCAATGGGTGACACAAACGCAGTGAGATGTCTAGAAGCAGGATCTAAAACAACCTGGTGATATGCTGATGCTAAATCCAGCTTGCTGAATCACTTGGAACCACTGATCATAGACAACATGTCCGAAATCTTTGGAAGGGGATGAGAATCCACCCAAATGCGCAAGTCAACACAAATGCGAAGTTCGCCATTTTTTTTCTTTGCGACAACCAAGGGAGACAACCAAAGGGAGGATTCAATAGGTTCTATAATTCCTTTCTGACACAAACCGTTAAGCACTTGTTCCAATTGGTCCCTGACACTGAACGGTACATTTCTTAGCCTGTGCTTAACAGGAATAGCACCATCCTTAACTCTGATGACATGAGAGAAACCTTTTATCTGGCCCAGTTCCTTGCCAAAAACAGAGGGATAATGTTCAGACACTTTGTCAACAAAATCATCAGAGCGAATAATAGAAACCTGATCTTTGGTACCAGGTCGAAGCACCATCTTGAACAAGCCCTGATGGAACCACCCAAGAATGGACAAACCTTTGATCGCCACATACACTTTTCCATGTATTCTCCTACCCCTGAACTCCAAGATATCTTCAAAATATCCAGCCAATTCAATTCTCCTCCTTTCATATGAGACAGGAGACCTGTCTGGTGGCATCCAAGAACGAGTACCCCAAACCTCACCAAATAATTCCTGGGTTATCATCGTTATTCTTGCTCCTGAATCGACTAATAAACACACACTCTTCCCTCCAATGTCAATATCCACATAAGGATCAACACACTCAGAAATGTCACCTTCAGTGACGTGCATATCACCAACAACAACAACCATATCCTTGAGGTCATCTTGTATGCCACTGTAATTTTCATCGCAGCGCTCTGCCACGGACACGTTTGCAACCGGAGAAGAGGCTTGCTTAACATCAGAAGTGGAAGAACCCCCACGTTTCCCACTTAAACAAATTTTAGCGAAATGTCCTAGTCTCCCACACACTCTGCAAACAACATTTTTTGCAGGACAAGGACGCCCAGACTTGAAATGTTATAGATTACCACAACGGTAACAAATGTTATTTTGTTTAGGAAGTTTGTTCTCCGGACGTGGAGTTACACTGTTCTTAATATCCCTAGTGCGAACCACCGTCACAGTTTCATTAGTTGCAACCTTTTCGTCCAATTCTTTCACAGAAACCTTAGAAAGTTCAATGCTCTTCGCAGTACGTATAGTCTCATCAAGAGTGGGATTGCCCATTGACAGCAATTTCTGCTGAATGTTCTTGTCAGAACATTTACATATGTATTGGTCTCTAATCAATTGCTCTGTAAAAGCTTCAAACTGCCAGTCTGCACTCAACTTCCGCAACGCAGAGATGAAGGTATCAACATCCTCCCCTACTTTTTGCTCACGCTTGAAAAACTTGTGCCTGATCACAAGGCTGGGCTGAACATCAAAACGTAATTCCAATTTCTTGACAGTCTCTGCATATTCATCTAGCTCTTCCTCATCTTGAGCACGTACCAGGGCAGGCAAATGTTTGTACACAGACCTCCCCTCAAAGCCCAAAGAATGCAGAAGAAGAAATTATTTTCTTTCAGCTCTGTAGCGCGATGCACCAATTGCGCCAAGATAGGTTACAAATGCGTCGTACCAATTTTTCCATGAAATTGGTGGGTTACCTGGTGACTCAAGAAAAGGTGGGGGAGGAGAAACAGATTGCATTTTCCTAAAATATGTATACCGTAAGGAATGAACGTGGAGAATATACAAAAATGTTAATGCTTTAACAGAACAATTTTAAAATGCACAATTGTCAACCGTGCATCAAATGGTAGAAACAATACAATGCAACTCTCATTTTTTTTGATAAACCAATATGTACTTTGGTACGTGTACAACAGTAAATTGGAGCACATGTTTTCAATGAATAATAGTAAACAATGAACATTTCACTATGAAGAAGGTAATAGTTTGGAACGATAAAATATTTAGGAAATACACTTGTGCACAAAGTTTATGCTGAGAACTGACACACTTGGTGTGCGTGCCACCGACGTAGTGAAGATATGTATATGCACCAATAACGCGCTTATAAGCTGACAAGAGACCAAAAAGTGTGCATATCACTGTATTTTTCTGTTACGACACCCTTGAAGATGAAAGTGTGTGTATCACTGCATTTCCCGCAAGTTGATACACCAGCAATATGTGTATAGGCTGTTGATAAAAGTGAGCGTGTCACTGTACATCGACACGCAAGTTGATACCGGCAATACGTGTATGAAATGACCAAGGAGAGAGTGTGCGTGTCACTGTATTACACCACGCCAAACTTTAATGAGATGCGAACTGCTTCCTCTGGTGTAAGTTTGTAACCAAATTTGTCTCCAGTTGCGATGCAGCTCTAAGAATATTGATTGTTCAATAAAGTTTCAAAATTTAACACTTTCAAAATGGCTACCACGTCTGTCACGCCTTACGTAGTCGAATAAGAATAACCAATATCTTTCTGTTTCTAAAATGGCTGCCACGCTGTACGCGCCTACACGTATGCGAAACGTGCCTTCCCAAAATGGCGTTTAGGCTTTTCGTGCTCAAATGACTAGCACGCAGACCGCTGTGACCAAGTTGTGTGCCAAGCGTCACAGAATACATCACATGCGGGTCACCGATTAATTCCTCTTTGATGCCTGAGCCGCATAACTAAACATTAAAAGAGTGACAGTACCTCTCAGTCGTGGTCGGGGGTGATCGGGTTGAAGAGTACTTTACCAAAGTTCTTTCCCGCTTCAGCCAGCAACAAGGTTTTCTGCACCCTTTTTTAGAAGAACGGCAAACACGATGATCATCAACGTGGGAGGCCGTGGGTTCCGCGGACACCTGCAACTCGTCGCTAACAATTTTGTAGTAACTAAGACGCAGTACGAAGTTGAATTGTAAGAGGAAAGCTTTATTTCTTTTCAGGTGCCGTGCAGCAACCGGCAGAGGTAATCATCCGATAGCAACTGTCACTGTAAAATCCAACTAACAATCTACATTCTACAGTAGAATGCTCTCAACCAGAACACCCTGGCGCGAGCATCCTATGCAGCTAAGCTTGAGAAACAGACCATTGAGAAACAGACCACTACATATTATCATAACTATTTTATTTGCAAGTATTTCACTATTGAAATATTGAGGAAAAAATAAAATTAAAATTGAATAGAACAAACAAATAAAGAAAAAAGGAAAATAAATAGTTATAAAAATACACAAATAAATTAGCTTCAAGTACAGCAACACTTGTTAGTCTGAGTTTATACAATACAACTTTAAATCTCAATATATTATCTTTCTTATGCATGTATACGCTTTCTATGTAGTTATATATCTATATATTTATTACTTTACTCCTACTGTAGAAAGAAAAAAGATCCTTTGACTCTCTCCAATGCACTACTCTGTCTCACCTTACACCTCCCTCCATATATCCTCTACCTCTACTCTCTGACTCATCCTAAACCTCATTCTACTACTATGATCTCCAATAACCCTTCTAGACTCTTCCCTCCTCTAACCCTCCTTGGTTCACCCCAAACCTCATTTTACTACTCTGATCTCCCTAATCCCTTTCTAGAGGCTCTTCCCTCCTTCGTCTCTCCTTTTACTCATCCCAAACCTCATCTTACTACTATGATATCCCACAATTTCTAGACTCTTCCCTCTTCTATCCCTCCATTATCCTATTCAATCCAACTAACAGACTCACATGTCCACCACTCAACGTAACTCATATTTCCTTCTACTAGTCCACCACTAATCCTTTTGGGGTTCTGGAGTAGTGTGCTACCCACCGAAAAGTGTTTTGACGCCTCGTCAGGGGTAGTAAGCGATATATAAATACACTTACAATGTTATTGAGGCATTTATTGTTGGTTGATTCATTATTGCAATTTAATAATTATTCTTACATTTATTGTAATGTATTTACTGTTATGTTGTGAATATAGTGATCAAACTCTGTACAATTATGGGAGATACAATCTTCAAGGGTGAAGAAACGTAGACAACGTGTAGATCAGGATAAAGAAGAATTTACGATTTAGTGCATTGCACAGTTGTTTTGTAACTATAGCATTTGAGCTTAAAGGAAGGATATTAAAATAATAAATCCGAGAACCACATGGGGGGGGGACAACACTACTGTTATTATATGCCATAAAACTTCTTCTGTGGTTCATACACTCGGAAAAATCGAACATAATGCGTTAAATGTTATCATTGAACACTTCTATACTTCTGCAAGTGTTATACTTTTGCCATTGGCACTGTAAGAAACTCTAAAGAACAACAACATCACCCACGTGGTAGTCAATGAAATATGAAATACCAAATAAAGACATTAATACACTGCGTACATTGCCCTTGCCTCTCCTTTTGTAATAGGACGACCGCAGTGGCTGGTCTGAAGCTTTGAAGAGCGTCTCCAGCCCCTACTCTCGACCAGTCAGTCCACACACTTAAAACACAAACATATTCTGTGTTAAAAAAAACATATGAGCGTTTTCACAATTCACAAACTGCTTGATATTTTGTACAGTGCCCTAACTTCGGGCGTGAAAGTGAAAGGTAAAACAAAATAACATCTGCTTTATTGGGCAATGTGCAGTATTGAAGAAACACAAAATGTAACCTTGGGACCACACAGTTTGCAGCCCTCAAAGTGGCCAAATGTGGTGAGAAGTTTAGAAAAGCTCAGGGCACTGACAGCTTCTGTACTGATTAATACAGCAAGGTTGGAAGAATGCCACAGATCCTGACAGATGCCAGGCATAATGTGTCATCAGCAGGCTTCTCCTTGACATGGGCCATGCCACAGAGAATCACTCAAAACCATTGGTACAATGAGGCAATTTTTAGTATCCAACTAGGAACATATAAGTAAGGAGCTTCTAGATTTCCCCCACAAGTAAGAAAACCACATGACTCAATGCCATCAGGGACACCATTTTCTAGACATGGGCTGTCCTGAGTCATATTCTTTGTTCAGGTCAAATGAACCAGTCAGACTAACGCACCTGAAAACAAGATTTGGAAAAAGAAAGCTTTGGGCTGGAACCTGGTGCCACTGATCACATGAAGTCATCCAGTGCACTCTTCTAAAACCATACTGTGGCACCAATACCAGGGCAATGGCCGGCAAAATATAGATTTGCTTGGAAACTATAAATGCTGGCACCAGCATTGATGGCAGTGTTAGCAACACTTTTTAGTAGGTGATTACAGTGGCTGAGGCATACGTTCACTTCTTTCTCTCTTGTGTCCATGCACATGAACTGAGCATCCGACCTCCAATACAGCTGCACTCCTCTGGTACATGTGCTTCTAGCTTCTGTTCCAAATTTTCTTCTCCTACTTTCTTTCATTTTCACCTCCAAAATTTCACTGCTTGTAGACCATAGAAGGTCTTTGAAAATCAAATATATGGGCACAAGGTACCTTCTCCAAATGTCTAGGTATCACATCAAGAAGGAAAAAAAATGTTTGTTGGTGGGGACCCTGCACATTTATCTAATCATGAAAACACAATGCAACAAAAGGGACCTTATTTGCAAAAGTGTTATTATATACAGATCAGTGTTCCGAAATTAGATATAGACAAACACATAAACCACAAAGACCAAACACATAGTCAACATGAACATAGTCTATCAGATGAAGAATGAAAACTTTTTTTATTACAAATGTATGTGATTATTATCCAACAGCATGTACTCCTTATAGAACTTATAGAATAATAGCTTCATTTCTTGAATGGCCAATATTCATGTTAATAATTTTTTTTAAGTTTGATGAAACAGCTATAGATATGATGAAACAGTCTTTTGTAGTTTTTAATTTGATGGAACAGACTTAAATTCAATTGAATATCCAATACGTCTTATGCAGTTGAAAAATCGGCTTCCTCAGGGCTCACTTCAAAAGCTTACGAGGCAGCAAAAATTACCATACTTTGGTAATCCGATTTTTCATTGGTAAAAGAACATTGTTATAGGCTTTGATAATCTACTCAAATCCTCCTCTGATCCTTTTTGTTCTTAAATAATAATCCCAGAAGCAGGCTTCCACCTTCTGGCAATCTTTTCTAAATATTTCGAGCATAAGGTTTCCTTGTGTTTATCCAACAAAAATTATATGACTTAAGTTAGCACGGTCGCCAACTTAGTGGGTGCGAGCATTTTAGCAGAGTCACTATTAGGGCAGACTATAACTTCCCTAAAGCCTTTACAAATATCAAAATACCCAAAATATCTTTGTTTTCCATAAATGTCTGTGTATGGCTGGGATTATTTTTTATCTGTCCATCACAGAGGGTCCGTTTATGATTCGCATGGTGCCAAGTGAATGGGAATTTCGGGTCTGGAAATACCTTTTGGGTCAGTATACAAACTCAAGTACCATGTTTAGGAAGCTGGCTCTGTATATGGTATGCCACTAGGTGGTTATACTTTGTACATAGTCTATGGGTTCCCCAAAAGTGTGCAGGGCTCAATGTAAAACCATCTATTAGTGGTAGTGTGGGCGAGCAGCCTTAGGCCTAACACAGAGGAGTATAAGACATTAATTGCACAACATTGACCAATAATGGACACACGACTCAAAAAGGAGGTCCACATCCATTTTATAAAAATAAGCTTTGTTTATACTTTATTTTAAGACCAAGATCTTCGCAATTAGGTAAGTACGTTTTTAACTAAAAATACTTTTCAGTTTCAAAAGTCGACAGTGCAATTTCTGAATAGTTCAATGTTTTCTAAGGGGGAAAACAATAATGCGGTTAAACAGGTACATTCGCAACTTTACAGTTTCAGTCTTCTGGACCAAAGGTTAGCAAAGGGCAAGGGTCAGGTGAGTACCAAAACTGCACCACCAGTGGCACAGGGGGGGTTGGGTGCAGAGGTTAAAATCAGAGTTCGGCCCAATGCATTTCAATGGAGACTGGGGGTCCTCGAAGCCCCACTGCTTGCAGGTAAGTAAATCGGTTGCAGGGGCCAAGCTTTAGAGGTTAGGTCCAGCACGGGGCACAAAACAGCACCAAACATACACAACCTGCGGCACAGAGGCAGCCGAATGCAGGGTGCAGTTTCCGTGTTGAGCACCTAATGCTTTTCAATGGAGATTCTGCTTTCAACAAACCGGCTGCAGGCGTCGCAGTGGAGTTTGCAGGAGGGGAGACCAACAACAGCAGAGGTAAGTAGAGATGTAGAGGGTTGTAGGGGCACCGTTGATTCAGCTCACCAAGGCGCAGGGCCTTCGGATACAGGGGTGCCTTTAGACATCAGAGTCTTCCTACCGGACCCGGTCACAGTCAGGGGGAGCCTCTGGATTCAGGCTGCAGGCATTGTCATGTAGTCCAGGAGGGGTTAGCCAATGCTGGACTTGAGGTCAGGATCGCTGGGGAACTTGTTCTGGATCAGTGGGCCAGCAGGGCAGGGTCCGTAGGGGTTGGGTGCAGAGTGGGCAGTACTTGCAGATCCGCAGGACACCAGAGTTCTTTTGTTAGATTCTTGGGGACAGAACTGCTGTCCTCTGGAGTTCTGGTCTTTTTCAAAGTTCTGGCAGTCTTCCTCAGGTTTCTGGAAGTCACTGGCTGCAGGACAGGGGACGTCTTCTTGCAGGGTCTTGGAAGCTGGAGGAAGGCCGGTAGGGCTGGGTCCAAGTCAGTCATTGTCTTCAGGCTTCGCTGCACGGCGTCTTCTATATACTACATTTAGGGGACGTTTTAGGGGAGTACTAGGTAGGGCCACTGGGCACCTTACCTGGGGTGACTACACCCACTATTATGCCACCCTTCTGTGGGAGGGGGCATAGACCTAGCCCTGATTGGAGGATTCCTCTCATCTTCAAGATGGATGTGACTGAAAAGTGTGCTTCGCTTCGTCCACCTGAGGGGTGGAGTTGGCAAACATCGGCACACCCCCTAGCCTTTCAAAGTTTTCTCACTGGGTTTCCCATCCAAAGTGGGGGTGTAAACCAGGGGCTGCTATCTGCTGCTAGCGGCAGATGATGGGGGTCGCATTGTAAAAGCGGCATGCATTTGAAGCTTCCCCTTCAAGCACTGGGCCCATCCTGGGGGAGGAGGTATGACACCTCTGCCCAGGATGTGCATTGTTTCTGGTCCCAGAAAGCAGAGGCCCTATCTATACCCAGGGATCCAGAAACCTCTCTGTGTGTGGCAGGCTGCTTAAAGCCGGTCAGTGCCCACACCAGGGTCGGTAGGTTTTCAAGGGGACCCTCTGAGGTGCCCTCTGAGTACGTTGCAGTAAATCCCACACTTGCATCAGTGTGGGTTTATTGTATGGAGTAATTTGGTACCAAACACTCCTGTGTTCAGTGAAGCCATCATGGTGCTGTGGAACTCGAGTTGTCAAGTTTCCAGCCCATGTACTCTCTATGGCTTCACTGGCACGTACATCAGAAAGGAATAGACCCCAATATTGTAGGGGCATATCTGCTCATGCAGATATGCACACACCTGGAATATTGTGCACCCTGCCTTAGGGCCAGTAAGGTCTGCTAGAGGGGTGACATACCTATATCTTAGACACTGCTGGCTGGCATGGCACACAGGTAGTGTGCAATGTTGACTCTGTCATTTTGTCTGCACCAGGCAATGCATGCTGCATGGCAGTCTGCATGGCCTAGGTGAGGGTCTCCTAGGGGACCCTCTTCAGTCCCCATGCTTTTGGTACCCAGGTACCTTTGACTAGGGGCTTACAGGAGCCTGAAGGGCCAATTGGGGAATCATTTTTAGGGAAGAAGCACTGGCATAGGAGACCTGATTGGCAGGGACCCTGTGCACTACAATCGAAACCACATCAATGTCCAGGCAAAAAGTGGGGGCTAACCATGTCAAAAGAGGCACTTTCTCACACCATGGAATTTAATATATTTTTTTTTTACGCTCACATTAGAGAATAACATGCAGATTCAGGAATTACTGGGCCCTCTTCTGAGTGCTTCAACAGGTGGAATTTGTGAGCGTAAACACGCATCAGCAGATCTGCACCCGGTCAGCTCGTAACTGTGCGAAATGACCAATCGGACAAATCATAATCAGGCCCTAAGACTTACTGCCAATGTCTGAAAACTTGCAAAATGACAGAGCTGCAAACTGGTACCATGTCATGTATGAGGCTTTCAAACAGATTTGGCATTTTAGGTCTGGCTTAACAACATAGTTGTCTGCCAAACATATTGTTACCACTTCTTTAAAGTATGCATCTGGTTTCGGCTCAGCCCAAGTGTATTTCTCTTTCAGAACATGCAATTTTCTGTTAAGTGTATCTTTCCTCCTCCTATTGAGTGCTTGCACTGAATGCAAGAGGGACTGTTTTTACAGGTAAAAGGACACTGAATCATCATACATTTTATCCTTTATCTCATAGATGCACTGCATACAGAAAACAGACGATTTTTGTTTTAACACTGCTGTAGGACTTGAGTGTACAGTGATCGTCGTGAAAAGTCAGGACAGAAGTCGCAGAATACAAATGTCAGAGGTGATATATGGGGCCCTCTTCAGCAGCTACCATAGAACATTAGCGCGTTCTTGCCTTCAGGTTTTCTTTGCTTTTCGGTAAGGCGGCTGCAAGGGGTTTCATACCAGCTGCTTCTTATGAATGGCGGGGAAATTCCAACAAGGTGCATATTTTCTGCTATGAGTGAGCATATTTGGGTGGAGGACACACCGTCCCCTCCACACCCTGGATCAGTCCAGATTCCACCCACCCACCTCTGATGTACAGCGACGCTCCCTCTCCGACAAAAAACTCTGGGTGGGGCAAATCTAAACGAGCTGAAGTTTAATAATACAGCACGAATGCATGCCTTCAGAGCACCACAAATTGCAGGCATGTGATCTTCAGCAAACTTATATTTACTAGGAGGTAAAAGCTAAGTTTTCCCAAGCTATGTTATATCGGACAAGCTAAGCCGATGAGTGCTTTGGGTGCCTTTGTTCCTCAAAACAGGCAAATATTTCCTTTTATACATTCTTTCCACGGTGATGCAAAGCCACAGCAGTGCGCGCCCGGCAGCATTTTATTACTCATGCCTGCCGGCTCTCTGTATTATACGAGCCTCACTCTTTTCCCACCACGCCTTTCGCGATTTCTCAACGTCTTCCGCTTACTCCACATGGTGTATCCACCAGAGGTAGGGTGTCCAGAATCTGAAAGCCAAAAACCGGGACATTTCACAGAAATAGAAGAAAGACTACAATATTACTTCAACTGAGCGCAGAGAATGGCACACTCCTCACCAGAGAATTACAGAAGAGAGAGAAAGTACATAAAAAATATCAGTATTTAAAACCAGTAGCATGCTTGTTAATTAAGTTACTTTCTTATAACAGCTGCTAACTACCCCTACTTTGGAAAACATAAAAAGGCACCTCCCACCTTTTTCAGTCGACCCTCTCTAAAAACCGGGCCATGTGCTAAATTTCCCCAAATCTGCCGGGACAGCTGGTGAAAACCCGGGACTGTCCTGACAAATCTGGGACACCTGGTCACCCTAACATCTAGAGTCAATCGAATAATTAGACTTTGTTATTTATTGCATATAAACGTCTTGAATCAGGGTCGGATTGGGACAGAAAATAGGCCCCAGCACCAAAATATAAGTGGCCCCGATTAGCGAACCAGATACCGAAAAAAATGGCCCATCTTTGCAAATCAGGCCAGTTTTGAACTTGGTAAGACATGTTGAATGCTATTTTGCAAGGAATGAGAGACTGCATGCATTTGTGCTTACTGCAGGCAATGCTTGGGGTGGTGTTAGGAAAATCAACAGTAAAGTCCTGTCTACCTGGCCAAAAAACAGGCCCACACAGTGCGTGATTGCCCTATAGGCCAGTCTGACACAGCCCTAAATGAAGGAAACAGGACTGTGTTTTATGCGAGAAAACAAATATAATAAGGTACGTGAGTTGATTTGAACAGTCTGCTAAAGGCCTGATAGAAGTAGGGTGCGCGAATAGACAACATCCCAGGGAAATGGTCTTGTGACATGAGTGACTCTTTCAGCTAGCTCTGGACTTTTCATAACCAAAGCGCTGCATGATAGGGGAGGGTAATTTTATCTTTAATGTGGAAAGTGGATTCCAAATGTTGCTAGCTTAAAGCCCGGACTAAAGATGGCACCAGGGCATGGTGTTTCTTTGCTCTATAGTGATGATAATTCGGTTAGGGCCACAGCAGCAAAGTTTTCCAGGTCCACGCATGACTTACTACTACAGTCCAGTATATAATGGGAGTAACAAGACTACAAGTCCCAGGATGCAAAGTAAAAACCTGTACTGGCATAGTTAGCCACGCATGCACTGGAAAAACTTGAGAGGGCCGGAGTCAGCAGCGGCTCCTTCGCATTCGCGGAGGAGCTTCGCCCCACTGCCTGGCTCAGAGCCAGCAAATGAAAACTAAAACAATCTTCTAGCATCATTTTATTTTTCATTTTCCGGCTCTGAGCCAGGAGGAGTGCTATGTGCACTCCCTAAGTGTGCATATGTGTTTTGCTGGCCATCTCAGGCCGGCCAAACACACATATGCACTTAGGTTTCTCCAGCCCCACAGACTCCCTGGTCTGAGCGGAGCGTCTTTTCAGCCCGCTAAGATCAATCCCCGTGAGAGCATGAGAGCAGCACAGTGATTGGATGTGAGTCAGTCCCAGGGGCTCCTGGGACCAGGAAGAGGACAGGAGGCGTGACACAGCTTCAGGTAAGTTATTTTTTAAAAGATATATATATTATTACTAACGCCCCTCACCCCCGCGCTCCCCTCCCATGTTTCCTCCACCCGCCTCACCACCCTTTGTTTGTGGCGGCCGCCACTGGCTGGAGTTCCCAATCATGGAGGACTGCTAAAGACATATGTAAGCAGCTGAGTATGGGTGCGTAATGAATTGACTGGTAAATGATAGTGGCTTCCGCAGTTTTTCATAACTGTGTGATCCTGGACAAATCGCTTTACCTACTTGGCAGGCCTGCTAAGTTTCCCAGGTCCATGTGTGGTGTATTGCTCCAGTCCAGGTTTTTTCTTTGAAATTTGGGACTTGAAGTCTTGTTCATCCCATTATAAAACAGGCCTACTAGTCCAAGAATTCAAAGAAAAACTTGGACTGGAGCAGCATATCATGCATGGACCTGGGAAACGTTGACTGGAGTGCCCAGCTCTCACAAAATAAGGAGTGCTTTCAAACAATTTTATAAACACATGGGATATGTTCATTTATGTTTGCAGCATGTGTGGGAAAGTGACACATTTGGGGACTCAAAGGTCATAGAAAACAATATCAGGATTAGCCAACAAGCATCCTTCTCCTTTTACAACTTATTGATAAATGGCGTCATCCTTCATGATCGTTCCACTTGTGAACAAACTGTTAATGGAAACACCCACACTAAAACTGATATTATAGAGAAAAATGGAAGATTATGCTTTCTTGATTCGCGTGTTTTTATGCAGAATAAATTCCAATAGTTCTTTGGTGCTTTTCAAGTACATTTGTATTTATTAGTATTTCCATACATGGAACAGGAACAGGAGTGGTGAAGAGACAGCCGACACGTGTTTCGCCCAAGTGGCCCATCGGCCGAGGGCTTTTTCAAGGCAAGGGTCTGATAGTGAGGGGCGTATTCCTGTGGTTCGTGGATTTTGGATCTCTTCGGTATACTGACAAAGTTTCTGCGGTCCCGGGAACAAAACTGATATTATGTTAAATAAGTAGTATACCAGTATTGATAAAATCTGGTGTGGATTGTAAAGACAAGTTTTCCATAATTATGTGTTGACACTGATATGTGCCCATGCACACTCATTAGCTGTGTGTTGTTCATGTTTGGGTTCGCCATAGCTAATGTAGGCCCAGTAGCGGCTGCTACCGGACGGGGGTGGTGAGGCGGGGGAACGGGGGTTAATTAACAAAAAAAAAGCACTTACCTTGGAACGCTGCTGCCGCCTCCCCTGCGCCCTCTTCCCTGTTTCTCCAGTGTGGCCCACAGGCTCCTCTGAGCCAATCCCAACGCTGCAATGCAGCATTGTGATTGGTCTGAGCGCCGTGGTTCAGCACTCGGATAGGAACAGGGAGCCTGGGCATGTTCCTCACTAGGCTGTGTAATGCAGCCTGGTGGGGAACATGCAAAGTGCGCATGAACTGTTTGGTCGGGCCCAGAGGGCATGCAATAGGAAAAATAAAATGATAATAACTATACAATATTGTCATTTTCTTTTTGCTCAGTGGGGCAACGCTACTCCACTTTAGCGGAGGAGCAGCCACTGTGTGGGCCTCATTTTAAAATGGCTAACAACTAGTTGCTATTTCTTTCACAATGTGTATTTTTCTTCATTTCAGGAGAAAACCGAATCAGCAACTTTAAGCAATGTATCATTTGTTTCCTGTTCTTTATGTGAAATTGATTTCTTTACACAATCTTTGTAAAATGTCTTAGCGAGCACCTGCAAGGAACTGTTTGAACTGAATTTATATAATTATTTTACAGATAACCTTTACTCCAAAAGATGTTTTAGTGTGAGTTTGTTGTGTATTAGCTTGAGAAAAATAATGAAGTTGTCTTATCTGCTTGTACTTTAACCATGGACGTAGCTTAGTGAGTGAGATTCGAGGGGGTGAATCTCAAATTTCCCAACTAAAAAAAGCAGTGACCACAGGGTGAATGCATGAGGTGACCAAGGTTTGGCATGGACTGTTCCCATGAGGAGCAGGGTCAGTACTGATTCGTGTTAGGTGGGCCTATGGGGCTAATTTACAGTTTGGCGACAAGTACTCTGTTGCAACAGGGACAGAATACCCTGTCTGCAAAACTCAAGGTCCACCCTCCCAATTTTGAGTCAGGCGAACTGCAAGTTTTATGCTAACAGAGCAAAATTTGCTTTGTCAGTGTCAAACTTTCTTTGATGGCACAACGGAGTATTTGTTGTTGGAAGTAAGCCATCCTACTGCCCACTCTATTTAGAATGATGATCAGATTTTTTTTTACTGTCTGTCACTGCCAGGATACGGCGATGTGTAGAAGTAAAAAAAAGAAAAATTAACCCCCACGCAATGGGAGAAAACTGTTGTTAGTATCATTTTTTTTCTATTTTTCAAAAACTTTCTCCTGTTTTGGGAGATTGTTTTTGAAAAATAAAAAAATTTGGAAAAGTTTGACGGCCAACTGTCGAGTTGATAGAGCCGTCCGTTATACTTTTTCTACATCAACAGGAACCACCATGACAACTGTTCCTGCAAATGTATAGAAATCTCTGCCGGGAAGGCAGACATCTCTACATTTGGCGGGTGGAGTAATGGGAGTGAGTCCTCTGCCACTCAGTCTGCCCTTACTCCATCTACTAAATCCTAAATTAGACCCTCTGTCTAGAGTGGCACAGTGAGGAAAAAACATTGGTTTGGAATGGTACCCCGAGGGATTCCCAGTGGTTAAACCATGTGCAATCATTCATCCCTTCACCTTTTGGGTGTTTGATTGCCAGTAGTATGCCTGCAAACCTGAGATTGACGTAGCTTTTCAAGCCTACTACTGCCAATGTTTGTGACTTCTAAAAAGCAGCAAATTTGTATCCATTCAAGGAGTAATTCTATGGGTGCAGATTTGCTATTTTCTTGGTAAACCAGTCACTTTGGGGCATATTTATTAAGAAGTGTAGCAAGCAAAGTTGCTATGCTATGTTGCGTAATCTGAAGTGAGCAGAATTGCACGATATCTTCAAATAAATTGTGCAGTTCTGCTCTCTCCATGCACTGGCGCACTTTGGGCTGCCTAGAGCCAGCGCAGGCACCCTTGTGCCATTATGTAAGGGTCTATGTGTTATAACCAGGATCGTTTTTGTGCTTCCTGCATAAAAACTGTCCTTGGATGCTTTTTCCTCTTTGTATACATGCTACATAATGCAGAACACATTCAAAAAGGAAATACCGAGGAGAAATAAAGATATTTCTCCTCGTTATGCCATTTTCAGGCAGGAGCACCATTTTGGCCAAACCCATGTCTACAACCCTTTGTAAATAAGGGTTTGCGTCAAAATCCATGGATGGATGCACAGGAACGCCCAAGCACCACCCATGGAAAGCCTACCTGACTCAAAGTAATGCAAGGCACCCCAGTGCACTGCGTTGTGCTACATATTATTACAGAGCCATGCAAATTGATATTTGTGTGGCTTTGTAAATACCAAAGAGGAATTTGCGTTGGGGCTGTGTAAAAAAGTGATGAAACCAGGTGCAAAATCTTTGTAAGCCTGGGCCTTAATATATTTAAGTTTCCTGATCTAAACATTAATAAGTGAAATCAGGATGACAAGAAAAACTGACACAGACATAGAAAACCCAATTCAGGGCAACCAGACCCAACTACCAAGCCAAAAATGCATTTATTTGAGAGGTGTCACACCCCAAACACCCTGCCTGAAGCTACACCTCTGACTTAAACCTGATTGATGGGAATCGTGTAAGTGTGGCGAAAAGTTAGAAAATGTGTGATATAAGGCAAGGCAATGCAATGTAGAGACAGATACTCCTTCTCTCTAGCTTGCAGAAGCTTCTTTGTCTGACACTTAGGCAGAACTCCTCTTTCCACTGCTTGCAAGCAGATGCTTGCTGTTGCCTTTCATAAGCTTTCTTTTAACTCGACTTCTTCCCTTATTTCCCCTACTTTCTCTTAGCTTAGCAGTGTAGGGTGCTCCCTTTATGCGAAAACTAGTCTTGCTCGAATTTTCTTTTTGAGACAACTTTATAACAGTTTGTCTTTGCTCTTAAGATTTTGAATTTATTTCAATATATTGACTAATGCATTCATTTATTGGCTATTGAATTACAATTAATTATGATGATTTGAGTTTGTAACTTAGCAAATTTTAAATACACCTTTGTGGTTTTGAACTTAAACACTCTCTGCCTTTCTTGTGGGGCAAAATGTGCTTCACTTGATTGAAATGTATTGACTTTTGTTGGCAGACTCTGTCGGAACTAAGGATTCATTTGAGGGCACTGTTTGACTCTGAATTTGCATGGAAAATAGCGCCCAATCAATTGCAGCAGCAATATCCATTCATTGTGTTTTTTTGTCTTTGGCCCGTTCACATGACAGTTTTCAAAAGTTTCACAGGTGATGGCACTTCACTCTTATGAAGGTGCAATCTGCTACATGTAGACTTCTATTTCACACTTTTAGGTGTATTTCATTCTAGTATTTTCCCCACAGTCACTCAGTGGCGGCTCCTCCGCAATGGCAGAGGAGCGTCACCCCACTGCCTGGCACAGAGCCAGTAAATTAAAAATAAAACAATGTCATTGTTTCATTTTTCTATTTCCGGCTCTGAGCCTGCTTGCACAGGGAGGGGTGGGGCATGGGGAGAAGGACTGCTATGTGAACTCCTTAAGTGCGCATATGTGTTTGGACGTCCGTCTCCGGCCGACCAAAATACACATGCACACTTAGGTTTCTCCAACCCGGCTGGAGAAACCCCCACAGACTCCCTGGTCTGAGCGGAGCATCTTTCCAGCCCACTCAGACCAATCCCTGCACTGCTCTGACATGAGAGCAGCGCGAGGATTGCAGGGAGTCTGTGACGTGGCCCCAGTGCTTGCTGGGACCAGAAAGGACAAGGATGAGCGCGACGTGGGAGGCGGGCGGCAGCCCCAGGCAATTTTCTTCTTGAATTTTTTTTTTTTTTACTTTAACCTTCCCCCCCTGCGTGCGCTCCCCCTTTTGCGCCCCCTCCACCTGCCCTACCACCTCATTTGGGGGGCCGCCACTTCAGTCACTATGGACAGTATTATTGAGTAATCTCTTGACACATGTTTCACAGTCATTACTGATCATTAGACGAGCGGATATGCACCTTTGTCTAGGTGTGTTTTTCTTGCTATTCACACACAAGTTGCATTCGAGTGATTCCAAGTGTTACAGACCAGTTGGCACCAGAAATAATAAGATGATTTATTTTTCAAGAAGCTTTCAGTTGTTGCTGTCATAACTATAGATGTCCACCAAAATATCAAAGCCCAAGAGATATCAAGGGTTGCTACTTTTCCAAAGAAAAAATACTGTCCATTTGGTAGTGTTTTAAGAGTCTTCAAAGGCCCAGACATGATACTAAATAGGACTTTAACCAACATCGTACCTATTCTTTGAAAAATTACTTTTCTGCCTTTGTTTACTTTATTAGTCAGGGATCGTTAGCACAAGAACACATTTAAAAGTGCTTTCTATTTACATTTGTTGTTTGAAGTATGTACAGATAAGGGCTACAAATACAATAATTGTGCTTATTTGTGTACCGGGCAGGACATTAAAATACCAGTGGTGCTGGTAGAAAGCCGGTCAGGTGACAACCCTAGGTATATCCAATATCAGTCACATTAACACAACCAAATAGAATATCTTCTGATCACTTTGTCAACGGACAATGAACATTCCAGAATCGCTAAGGAAATGCACATAACCTAATCTAACTTAACCAAACGTAACCTAACCTAATCTAGCCTAACCTATACCACATCATCCTCACGGGGGCAAGGTTTGCACTGACGTTGTCAGAGCAATTTATAATAATCTGTACTCAGACAACAGGAAGACACAACACGTATCTTTCACAGAGGTGAAGGATGCATGCACTGTACTGGACAATAAGCTATACTTGTAGTCTGACAATGCGGGTCACAACTGTGTGCTCTGAGCTGCCCCAAAGAAATGCAGAAATAGTTGATGTCAAAGGATAAACACCATCATGGCTTTTTCCAGATCCAGGAAGTTGTAGGGAACCACACAAAACCACCAAAGGTGAGACTGCATGTGTTCACTACTGACCAGGGTGCTGTGTAATTGGTTTGTTTTGAATGTTGGGTGTCCAACACCCAACATTCAAAACAAACCATGTTTTACAAAACCATGTTTTACTGGGATAACTTGGCCGAGCCATCTACAACTAGCTGACAGGCAGTGAGATGAAGGTTGAGCCAAACACAGAGTAACACAATAATCATAGCCAAAATAAATATGAACGGCCATCTAAGGTTATTACTTCAATTCAATAAACAGTTAACAAACATTTTAAAATTGAATTGGCAAAATGTCTCAATCCTCTTTTAAAAAGTACCTCAGTTGTTTTTTTCCCAATTCTGGCAAAGCCCTGCCCCACTGTGACCATGCAGGATCTTATTGGCCGACAGAGCAGATACTGAGGTGGCGAGCAGCAATGTTGTTTCTATTGCCATGCCCACTGCCACAAAAAAACTGCCTCTTCCACGCTGGACCATCGGCCAAGGTCACGCACACTGGCACTGCTGCTGACAGGATGTTTTGGAAAGTCTTGCGAGGCCCCGGGCCGCCCACCTCAGCAACCGCCCCAGGAAGATGGCAGCTACCCAGGCACCATGGGCAGAATGAAAACATTCACCTGCCCTCCTTGGAAGAGTGCTATGGGGGCACACAGACTTGTTGCACTGAGGCAGGATGTTATGGAAAGTCCTGGTTAGCATGCTCATGGCTAACCCAACCAGCCTGTTGGACTTGGGGCATTACAATGAAGGTTGTGTTGTGGACTCAGCTCTGCCACCAGGAAAGTTAAGATCACGGTCGACTGACTTACAGCAGTGCACAAAGCCCGAAGACAACATCATCAGGGCTGCCTATAGCCGTTGAATACTTTTACACCACCCGCAGTGAGCCCCAGCATTGAGGAAACAGTCTTGAGTCGACACTTGTAAGTATGTATACTAGCAGTTGTACTCGATCCTTAATGAGTGAGCAGATAATCCTGTTTCTGTAGGCAGTCGGCCTTGTGGCAAAACAGTTATGTAATTAGCTATTTTGGAGTAATCCTGAATTGGGTTCCATGTTGATATGCTTTTGTAGTAGTAGCAGTAATGGTCCGACAGTGGCTACATCAATATCTGGTGTGCTGTACTTGGAGCCAGATATTAGGGCTGACACCTTTTCCAGGAAAAAATACCAGTGATATGTTCGAGTTTCAAGATTCTGCAAAGGCCTGAACATGATACTTAACTGGAACTTTACATAAACTCATCTGTAATCATTTTTAACATGGCTTTTCTGTCTTTTTTTAGTTTAATTATCAGTCAGAGACCATTAATGCAGCTCCAGAACACATTTTAAAGTGCTTTCTTCTTGTAATTACTGTTTAAAGTGTGTACAAATAAAATACCATCTTTTGGCAATTCTGCTCATTTTTGTACCAGAACATTAAGGGGTAGTAGGCTAGTGACCTTTCATTTCAGGTATTTTTCATCCGTTTCAAGATCTTTGTAGAGCTTCTTCCTGCTCAAAAGGGTGCAGTTTCGGATATCAGTCCCTTTCCATGCACTTTATCGCTTGGTTTTACTCACGTGAAAGTGTCACTCTGAGTGTCACATGTTTGGTTGTTGAATGTCACTTATAAATACACTGAAATCATGGCAATGACACACATAAACATTCAGAAAACTTAGCAGCTATGAACGCTTCAGTTAGAGTATGAAAGCATGTAGATTAAAATTAGTTTTTTTTTGTTTATTTATTGAATTTATAAAATATTTTTATCCACAGCGCCGGTACACAAGATAAGACAGTACAAAAAAATCAGAAATATCAAACTGAGTATCAAGGATACGAGCGAAGCACCAAGAAAGAAACAACATTTTTTTTTTAACTAAGTGATAAGGGAAAGCTATCCAAGCAGATGACTTTATTAGGCATTTTAGAAGACAATTGAAGATGGACAAATCCAAAGAGTATGTGGTAGTTTATTCTATAGATGTGGGCCTAGTAAAGAAAAGGAGATGAACCTGGAGAGAGTTCAGGGATTAGAAAGGTATGTGATGGTGGTGGCCTTCCATACTTTGATTTTTCCATTGAAAGTTGAGAGATAGTAGCCCTTCTGTGAAACACGAATATAGCATTATAGCTGACTGCTGAATGCTATACGGATTGTTAAAGGCCCTGAACCCAAATACAACAAGGGAGAGTGCTTTAAACAGCCAGTATAGACTGAGGCACAAGGGCTATATTGAGTGAACCACTGAGGGTAGAATGTAGCAAATTAAAAAGGGAAATACAAAAAGAGAAACATTAAATTGCTGTAGCAGAAGGCCTATAATGTCATTATTGGCTCTGAGCCACTCCACCACTCCAATGTTCCAATAAGGATGCATCTGTAATCCGATTAATGTTAGTACAGAAATAGGGTCGATTGGATTTAACGCGTGTCACTTTTTAAATTATGCAGCATGTTTTGAATTTAATAGAAGACAAAGATACATAATTTTACACTTTCTATGAAGATTTGGGCTGGAATTTGATCATGAAGTACAGTGACTTATTTTGGAAGTCTTCTAAAAATAAGGAGTGTGTGTATGGGCCACAATGCTCGTGGTACCTCTTGCAACCAATGTGCCATCCTGAAGCCCGTTGTCTCATAGGAAAGGAGGTTAGCTATACATATTTTTACAGCGAGGAAAGTTTGGCAAGTGGTTCAAGAAACAATCAACAAAAATTATGGCTAATTCTAATTTGTATGTAAAATACCAGTTGGCACTTGGGTCTTGTGCATGATGACATTACATCCTGAGAAGGCTATGTCCACCATAACAAAATAGTAGGTAAGAAGGATCATGTGCCAATTTGGATCCGGCATCTGTACAATACAGGGTGCATTTTGGACTAAAAAGAAGAGAATCCACGGAATTCTGGGCAAAGACAACCTGTGATGATTAGCTGATATTGATGGGTAGGAATCATTCTAAACAGGGGTAGCCGACCCAAGGTTGTCTTCCCTCCGACAGTCACAAGCAATGTTCTGGATATATTTTAGGACTTGTATTGGAGAAACACATGAATGTCTGGTGAGAGAATATGGAACTGTGGTCGCATTCTTAAAAAAGATTTATTATAGAGTTTGATAAAGTGCTGCAGTCTGAATCTTCATAAGCGCTCAGTGTTGATGTTATTTAGGCACCTTAGGATAGAGAACAAATACCTGCAGTCGTATTCTTTGTACCACCCCCATCCAGGGCCAGGAGAAAGTCTGTTTTACTTGTGTTGCTGCATGTATTGACGTTCTTCACTGTCAGAAGACCACTGGGTTTTTACCCCTCGGGGCTTACAAGACCCAATTAGTGGGACATTTGAGTATAGGCATAGCAGGAGTTCAACAGGTTAAAAAAACATAACAGGCTACTTTTTTAATTGGCTATCTCAGGAAAAAATTGGGTTAGGATTTTATGTCCCTAATTTAGATTTCAGTGGTAACAAATTCTCCTCCAATCTCCAAAGGAAATGTTAACTCCAAAGGCACTTTCACTGCCCGGATTGCTTCCTTCATTCTCTCTAAGGTGGAAGAAAACTCACTTGTAGATTTTTCTTCTCCTCTTTTAGCACTGCATCTAGAAAGGGGAAAATTTCCTTCTTCATTGCTTGTTCAGGAGCCTAAATTATTCAATTGTACATGTCTGTAAATCCAAGGAGATTAGATCTAGAAACCTAATTCCGGGATCCATTGCAGACAGAAATCATTGCCCACCTATTAAGATTTCTGGTACGACAATTCATGTGATGGAATGGAATATTAGCGGAATTGGTGTTAATGAAGGATTATATTTAGCAGTGCTCTCTTGAATATGAATCGGCTCTTTTGAGAAGGCCAATAAAGGTTGGTGCAGGGATCGCCCATGTGCCCACTACAAGAAACCCAAAGCACTTGGGCCTCGCTTTCATCCGTACGTAGGTTGGCAAGGTGGTCGGCTCAGGGTCTCTGTACTTTTTTAATGTGGCTTTGTTGAGTGCTCACTGACAGTGACAGTGGAGCGCAGTGGGAGGGCATTTAAGGTCCCCACAATATTCTGAAGGTTCCCCACCATCAGCCTGTGATACATAGCGAGCTACTAGATTAAAGAGATGGGATGAGCTCATAGCACTGAAAGATTGGTCATTAGTAGAGACATCTAGAGATGAGTGAAGGGTGGAGGGGAGTGGGTGCTGAGACTGCTGTCTTGGAGCGGGTGTGGAAGTGGAGACAATGCGCTGTGGTGTATGTTGTGTAGGTGCATTGGGGTGAGGGGTTTGCATGCAGAGATTGTGCACTGCGCTAGCGGGGTTGTTTATTTAGAACTGTTGTGCTTGAAGCAATGCATGGTGTGGAGATTGTGCACAGTGGGGAAAGGGTGTTTGGCCTTTGAACACTCGGTGAGGGGTCATGGGTGATAGGACTGTTCACTGTACTGGAAAGGGACATCGGGTGGAGATTGTGTGCTGTGGTTTATTTTCTGTCTGGATGAAGAAATTGTGCACAGGGTTGAACGGGTGCTCAGCCAGTGTACTGTGGTGGAGTCGGTGTGGGGGCAGAGACTGAACTCTGGGGGAGGGTGTCTGGGTACAGGGTCTTGCACTGTAGTGGAAGGGGCGTGGGGCGTACACAGTGCGCCATGTTTTCTAGTTTTGCACAGTGCAGTAAACGTAGTTGGATTTCTAGCCTCATCGATAGATAGGCGCACACGCACACATACGCGCACGTGCACTGTCCTACTACACGCTGCATATACAGTTGGCATTCTTACCACGTCATCTACTTGCCGCTTTTGCAGCTGCTGCAGAATGAGTTGCCCGGTGATGACACACTGCTCGCAGCTTAGAAATTGATTTCAGGAAGTTCATGCTAGAAGAAGGTCACTCCTTGATTTGCATAATTTATGTTTCGCAGCATGCGCACCTACCAGCGCTTCGGAGCTGAATCTGCTTATTATACTTGGAAGGAGAGGACACTTAAGGCACAGGGGCATACAGAGATTTGACAGGAGGTTGCAATGCTTTATTCTGGCGACGGACTTTGGGTTGGAACCCCGGTTTTCTTGTTTGACAGCGTACACCTTAACCATTAAATAGTACAACGGGCCAACACTTACATTTCTCTAATGTTCAAAGTGTCGGACAGCTCCGGGTGCGTTGCTACCATCGGTGCAGCAGAGGCAGTGCCACTGGGGTCCAGAGTCCTGAGGGGCTCCGAGAACCCTGCGGGCAACTAGTGGCGCGCACGCAGGGGACTTTGGTTTGAATGGCGGAAAGGCAGAGCCGGCCAGCAGGCCATGGAGGATTCCGCGAGCTCTCGTTGACTCGGGCTGCCTCGTCTTTACCCACCGTGGGCATCTGCAGAGAACAGCTGGAGAGGCGCACAGGCCTCTGTGACACGGGCCGCCAGATGGTGCAACGCTGAGGAAGAGCTTGTGAAACCGTAGGCCGGTCTCACCTGCTGCTGGTGACTCTCCCGCCTGATTGATGTTCTGGAGGGCCGTGATCTTCGAACCACAATCACACGCGGTCAAAGACATAAAAAAAGGACAGCTCAGCAGGATGCAGTCAAAACATGATTAAGGGCTGACGCGGCCGTGTAAGGGCTAAGGTCGGAGGGCCGCCAGCATCTTTCTGGGAGGCATTCCTAGGCAGTACTGAATGCGCCCTCTGGCCTCTGTGCTCTCCAGTTTCTAGAGCTGTGGGAACACCTCTTTCAGGAGTTGCCAAACACATATCAGAGGTGTAGCAGCTCACAGGTGGTGAGACCGAGGCCATGTGTGACATGCCTCTGAGATTCTTAGAAGGGCGGGTACTGAGGAAGGGTGCTAGAATTAGGTGCCACCCGTTGCCCCTGATATGGAGATGTTATGGACGCTACCTTCGATCCGAGCCCCTCTCCCACGCGCGGGTTCATGTACTGGGTTCATAGGTAAAACCACACTGTCTTTCCAGAGGACTGTGTAAGTAGCACAACTCCACTACAACAACCGCCGCGGCCTCTTCCTCACCCGGTAAAAAGACATTTTTTTTCATCTTCAGCTGCTTTAAGAAGTAGCAGCTAGGCTGATAATAGGATAAAAGGCGTGACAATCTAGCGCCCATACTCTTAGGACACTTCATTCGTACCCATGTGCAACCATAAACGTGTGCCTAGGGACAAATAAGAACTGCAACAGTAGGACACTGTGCAACTAACACCTCTAATTTCTCAGAATGTGCTACATTGGTTACCGGTTGCCAGAAGATCCACGTTCAAGCTGCTTTGTATCACCCACAAAGCGATACATGGAATGGGACCGCTCTTCATCAGGAATAAAATCACCAAACACATTCAACAAAGGAACCTCTGCTCTAAAGTGGCACCTCGCCTCAAAATCCCAAGATACAAGAAAAAAACCATGGGTGGCACATCCTTCTCTGTTCAAGCAGCCAAACTATGGAACTCTTTACCCCCCAACATAAGATCCACGGACAACCACCTTATCTTCAGAAAACTACTCAAGAATTGGCTCTTCCCCACATAAGCACCATACGCAAACAGAAATTTACAGCATATCCCTCTGCATATAAGCATTTATTTTTACTATAGATATGTACCTATCTTTGTGTATTGCTTTGTATAAACATGTAGAATAATGATGCTGTTAAAAAATAAATACAAATTAATTTTTAAAGTACAATAACACTAGAAAACCAGAGTTTATCTAATGCATCTTTTTACTTCCTTTATGCATCTATATACCTTCCATGTACTTGGATCTATATATTTATTACTTTTCTCCTAAAAAAGCATATCTAATGCACTACCCTATTTCTCATCCTATACCTCTATCAATATCTTTAATATACATATACCTACCTCCTTTATGCATCTATATACTTTCCATGTACTTATGGATCTATATATTTATCACTTTCTTCCAATTCAGCATATCCAATGCACTATCCTATTTCTCACCCTATACTTCTCGCAAAATATCTTCTACCCCAACTTTCTGACTCATCTCAAACTTCTTTCTACTACTCTTTCCAATGCACTACCCTATTTCTCACCCTATACCTCTATCAATATATCCTCTACATCCACGCTCTCATTTATCCCAAACCCCATTCCACTACTATGATCCCCAAAATAACCCTTTCTAGACTCTCCCATACTCTACCCCTCCTTGCATCATCTGACACCTCTTTTACTATACTGATTCCCCAAAACAAGCCTTTCTAAACTCTTCCCTCTGACTCTTCCCCTCCACATCCCCTTTTTACTCATCCCAAAGCCTATTCCTACTGCTATGACCTCCAAATAAAAAAAATAAAAAAAAGTCTAAATCCTTCACTCTTCTATCCCTCCACTATCCTTTTCAATCAAAAAAACAGACTAACATGTTCACTTCTCAAATTTCATATTTCACTATACTAATTCACCACTAATCCTTTATGGGTTCCGGAATAGCGTGCTACTCGCCAATAAAGCACTTCAACACCCCATCAGGGGTAACAAGTGCTATATAAATGCAAACCTTTTTCCCTTTTCTATCCCTCCCCAACCCTTCTCAATCCAAATACCTGACTAACATATCCACCACTCAAATTACTTTCATATTTCACTATACTAATTCAACACTAATCCTTATGGGTTCCGGAGTAGCGTGCTACTCGCCAAAAAAGCGCTTCAAAACCCCATTAGGGGTAGCGAGCGCTATATAAATGCAAACCTCTTTTCCCTCTTCTGTCCCGCCGCTACCCTTCTCTATCCAAATAACTGAATAACATATCCACCACTCAAATTACTTTCATATTTCACTATACTAATTTTCAACACTAATCCTTGATGGGTTCCGGAGTAGCGTGCTACTCGCCAAAAAAGCGCTTCAACACCCCATCAAGGGTAGCAAGCGCTATATAAATGCAAACCTTTTTTCCCTCTTCTATCCTTCCGCTATCCTTCTCAATCCAAATAATTGACTAACCTATCCACCACTTAAATAACTTTCATATTTCACCATACTAATTCAACACTAATACTTTATGGGTTCCGGAGTAGCGTGCTACTCGTCGAAAAAGCGCTTCGACGCCTCGTCAGGGGTAGTAAGCGCTATTTAAATGCAATTACAATACAATACAATACAATACAGATGAAAAGGAAATAGACTCTGTACTCAAATGTCCTCAGCCATGGAATATGCTCCCTGTGAAAATCCATACCACGGAACACCACCAGTATTACATACAAAATCTGAAAATGCACTTTTTATATGTCCCCCCCTCCCCCATTTTCACGATGGTACGCTCCTTAAGTCAATGTTGTACTGAACTGTGCTATTCAAGTTCCCATATTATTCCATTGATTCACATTTCTCTTCATTGCAAGTGTGGTGTTTCTTTAAGTTCACAGCCCACGCCATATTCTTTCTCTCTCACATTCTTATTCATGGAAGGACAACATGCATTGGGTGGCCCCACGACATAGATTGTTAATGTTGCACAGTCACTGTACCATAACCTTTGGCACCCTCATCTTGAGCATGGCATTTTAACCCACTAGTTTCATGACGGGCAAAGCCCTTGGACCTCAAATCTCTCTTATGCCATCCCAGTATTACCCCCAATTTCCTTTAGTTAACTAATTCATACAGAAGAAGATAGAATTGAGTTAACAAGAAAATTATGATGTTAAATGAGCAACATTTTACACTTCTTGAGTTTCGTGTGAATTTTTTCTTGATTGGCTTAAAAGCTTGTTTCTTTTTAGATGAGGTGTGTAAAATTATCATTTTGCCAATATTGTTTGGTCAAGTGCACAGATTTTGCATTTCATAAAGTTCTGAAGTTTTGTACTTTCCCTACTTCACGTGTGCATTTTGTTCGAGATAAAAATGTTATGTAGGAGTGACTCTTGCAGGACCTTTCTTTTGATAAATATACCGTTGGCCAAGTTTATCCCATTAAAAAAGAAAAAACATTTTCAACTGTTTTATTAAAAAAACTTTGTGAAGTTCACAAATAATTTTAGGTTTGACAAACAACTTCCCTAAAGTTGAAGAAGGTGACATTTTAAAAATAAGTCCACCTTAGGCTGAAAGGGTTGACAAAAAGACCCCCTGAGAAGGTTAACTTATCTAATCCAAAGACCATAAATAATTTGTTTAAGAGAAAAACCGTTTTGTGCTTCAAGTTTTAACATCCGTGCCCCAAAAATATATGAGATAAGGATTTTAATGATAGATAGCTCTCTTTTATCTTAGCTCCGGAAAAATCATATACCTTTAATATGGGGTACAATGGGAAAACTAGTCAAATGGAAAATTGAAATAGTCTCAGTGTCTTAAAAAAAACCTTCCATTGTCACCACTTGGCACTTCTGGGTAGCTGGTAAAGGCCAATCTGCCTTTGCCCAGTTTGAGTCCATTTTCATCAAAAAAGCAGCCTTAAAAGGACGGTGTTTAACTCTTTAACTATATACATGGTTCATCAAGAGTCAGTCAGGCATCTGTTCAGAAAGAGAGAGCTAGAAAGGACCCAGGCACCATTGGTGAAAAAAGGGCAAGCGGGCAATCTTGAACTAAGAGAGGTTCTCCCTGCAGAAAGATTCAACCTTAACAGTTTTAGCCAACACTTTTTAACTTAAGGCCATTTTTAGATACTTGTGGATGTACAGCCATCCTAACATGGTGTCAAAGGTTTTAATTTTTGCACAGAATGCAGCCACCAGGATTCTTCTGAACTTGCCCCACCGTACTTCCATCACTGGTCACTTACACAAACTCCATTGGTTTCTTGGGTGCAAGCGTGCACTCTTTGAGCTTCTCTGTCACACGTACAGGGTGCTCAACAATGTCAGACTCTCTTACACGAGCAACAAAATCCACTTCCATTTTCCTTCTAGACAGCTCCATTTGACATCCCCTCCTGCTTGCTCACACACCCCATATCTACCGCTCCAGAACAGGAAGTCGCTCTTTCCTGTACCTCTTCCTCACACGGTGGAACAGAGGGGGATATTTACAAGGGCATTGCACCACAGGAACGTCACTTTTAACGACGTTCCTGTGGCGCAATGCCCTGCTCTAAATTTATGAAGTGGCGTTAAGCCATTTTTTGTGGCTTAATGCCACTTTGTAAATATGGTACCCTTTAACGCAGGTATGTGCATGAAAGGGACATGCAATGGGTGTTGTTGTGGGTGTTCCACGGAAACACCCATTGCTTTTGACGCTGCCCCATATTTACATGTATGTGTAAATCTGAGGCTGTGTCAAAAACTAACGCCATGCAGGAGCAGGCATTAGAATGTCAATACGAGGAGCAATACTTTTATTTCTCCTCGTTTTTGCTTTTCTATGTGTGCTGCATTGTGCAGCACACATAGAAAGAGAAAAACGCCATGAATTATTATTTATGTACAAAAAGGTGTCCCTTCCTGCACATAAATAATTATTAAATAATGATGATTTGCTACTTCTATGTGTGCTGTATTCTGCAGCACACAATGAAGTAACAAATTGCCATTATGGATTGTTTATGTGCAGGAAGGGATACCTTCCTGCACATAAACAATCATTCTCTACAATGCAGGCACCCTTGTACTATGATGCAAGGGTGCCTGTGTTGGCGCGAGGCAGCTAATTTTAGCGCCAGTGCTAGGAAAACACTGGGGTGCACCATATTGTTGTAAATACAGCGAATCCCTGCGTTTTGGAAGTGTCGGAGCGCAGCGCGCCGACATTTCCTTATATGCCCCAAACTGTCACTCTTTATTCACTCCGCCAGATCCTTCTTGAATTTCAGAAAAAACTCAAAACCTGGCTGGTTTGACTTCTCTTCTTGCCTTTTACATTCTCCAGACCGGCCCTTCTCCTCTTGTGGCAGGATACCCTCTTTTAGGTGATATGTGTGCGCTACGAATAATATTAACATAACTTAACACTCTGGAAGATGATGGCACGCCGTACGTACATTAAGATCTCTGCTTGGAGGGCATCTCAGTGTCTTCAGAGGAGCCACCATCACAGCGGTTCCTGTGGAGGCAATGTAGCACTACTGCGCAGTCGCCATGTTTAATATGGCTGCTCAGCAAAGTTTTTTGTTCTTCAAAAACAAACTCCCAAAGCTTGAGAATGCTTTTGCAAAACAAAAAACCTAATGGCTCTGACACCCTGGGAGTTTCCTCCCAGTGTGTGAGGATCGTGTTTATTTTGTCTTGTACAGGACTGCCTGGCTTTTCCTAGCAGTCTCGAACAGGGAAAAAAGTATGCCTGCCTAAATAGGGCAACAGTCAGAAATACTCAGACCAACAGCCCGGTGTCCGTGAGACTTTCAGTCTAAGGTTTCTGCAAGTGGAGCCAGGGGAGGCTCTTCTCGTGGAAACATAATGGTTTGCCTGACTCTAAATAGAATGTGTGGAGTGAACGTTTGTCATGGGGCGGCCCTCCATTTGAGCAGAAGAGCATCGCCCCACAAGCCCCAGAGCTGAAAAATAAAATGGTGATAAAGTTTATTACCATTTTATTTTTCAGCACTCCGTCACAAACTAAGTGTCAGGATGGGAAGGGGCCAGTGCTGCCAAGTGGCAGCAGCAGGGAGCTGTGCGCTTTAAAATGCGCATGTCTCTTTGGCCGGCCATCTTGGGATGGCCAGCCAGACAAGCGCATTTTAAAGTTCTCTAACCTAGTTGTCTTAGAAGCTAGGTTAGAGAAAACGCAGGCCTCCAGTGCTCTTAGGAGCGCTAGGAGAGCCTGCTCTATCCAATTCGGGCGCTACTTTCATGCTGTGAAAGCAGCACCAGGATTGGGTAGTGCAGTTTCCTGCATCTGGAGCTGCCTGGAATACACCCGAGAGAGGAGGACGTCGGGCTACAAGAAAAGAAGGAATGTTATTTATTTATTTATTTTTGTTGTGCCCCCACCCTTAGTACATGCCAGCCGCCGCTGCGTTTGATGGCCAAGGAACTCTGCCAAACTGTAAATGAGGTCCTGAATTGGAAAACTCTTTGGGTGTAGAGCGACAGTGGGTGTCAATATATTGCCCCAAATATTCAGCAAGAAGTGGATTGAGACATTTTTGTCCAGTATAACCGACTTACATAGCCTGATTGTGCACAAGTCCTCTATGCCCTTTCAGAGACATTAGCCTGCAAGGAAATCCACATAATTTCTCCTGGGCTATTTTAGCACTGCTTTGAGTAAAAGGAGTATTTTTTTTATTTGTTGAGGTGCTTATATTATTATTTCACATTTTTATAGAGCACTGCTGACACTAGTTCGGCCTCGCAGCACTTGTCCTGATCTTAAAACGACACTAGGGACACTCTAAGAGAAATTGAGCTACAGTTTGTTGGTCTTTAACAAGTGGAACCTAGAGTCCAATGAGGGTATGCAGCGCCAAAGCTTCCTTAAAGCGAGTTGAGTCAGCAGCAAACTGCCAGCTAGTTGAGGCGCAAAACAGCTCCATCAGATAGAAACAACATCCTTCTGTCTGTGCATAAGGAGCCTTCTAGTGTCAATATAGCATTTTGTCTGGAGTGTTAAAAATCCCCTAACAAGTGCTGCTGGAAGCCTTTGGTAATGGATGTAGCGTTTATATGAACTGGATCCATCATATGCAGTAGCAAGGCTCTTTAGGCACTATTTACAAAAATAAACTCATCCCTGCCTACTGTCTCTGCAGTTGTTGCCTTATGGAAAAGTGGACCCCGAGTGACCTGCTCTTTACAATAGTTTGGGGCGGGAGCAGCCAGGCAATGGATGAGTGACAGGTGCGTGCGGGTGCTTTGGGATGCGTGAGAGGACGGAATACTGTAGTGAACAGCTGGGGAAATTGGATGCCGTGTTTAGAGACAGTTTGCATTGCTACGATTCATTCCTCCTTGTTAAGTGCACTAATGCATGCAACCCCCCTTGGATTTAGGCCTTCATGTTTTTTCAAGTTCTCTTTTACATTTTTTTTTTTTACGGAGTTTTATATAGCACGAACTTGACCCGAAGGTATCGGGTATCAGAGCGCTTTACATGAGCACCAATTGCGTTACATGAGGACACATTCATGTTAGGCACGGGGAGATTAAGTGATTTGCCCAGAATCACAGGATGTTGCTTGTCCTTGTGGAGACTCGAACCTGGTTCCCCAGATTTGAGGTCGGCCGCCCTAGCCGTTACTCCTCTCCCCAACTTAATTAACCTAATTTATATTTAACAGTACAAAAGAACAGCAGTATTGAAATATACATTTAAAAAAATGAACATTAGGACATAGTTTCTAATACTTAAAGTTGTAAGGTTAATTCATTTACTCTAACGTTTCTTAAATTCAAATCACACTGAAACACCTATTAGGCCTGAGTGGGCTCAGCTGTCCCCTGCTGAAGGTTGAAGCTGGAGTTAAGGTCAGCGGCATTGGCAGCGCCCTGCCTCCTCGGCTGCCGTCCCACAGTCACATGCCTGGCTCGGTTTCAGGTGCCTGGTCACCCACCAGGGCGCGCCCCCTGGAGGCGCGGCGAATGGAGAAGGTTCCGTCATTTGCTGCCCCAGTTTTCGTCTCTTGCTGAATACAGTTGTGGTAATAGGCGAGCCATTAAGTCTGTGTGTGTGTGCTGAGGGGGCCGCCGGCTGGTGGGGCTGCTGCTGTTGCCTGACCTTGCCGAGGTCAGTGTTGTAGGACTCCTTATCTGCATCTCATTCAGTGTTAGAGCTCAGTCTGCGGGAGGCTGCTGGACGCGGCCTGTTCGTGCTAGGCGCAGCCGGGATTGTTCCACCTTAACCCCTTCGCTGCTAGGCCTTTTCCCTCTCTGTGCTAAGCCTTTCTTTGGGCTATTTGGGGTAGTTCGCACTTCAGCCCCTGTAACTTTTTGACCACATAAGGTATCCACGCCAAATTTGCGTCCTTTTCTTCCAACATCATGGGGATTCTAAAGGTACCCAGGGTTTGTGGATTCCCCTGGAGGGGACCCAGAAAGTAGCCAAAATACAGCTAAATTTTGTTTTTTGGGGGAAAAATGGGAAAAAAGTGCTGCAAATGAAAGCATCTGGCTTTTTCCCTGCAAATGGTATCAACAAAGGGTTTGTGGGGCTAAAATCACAATTTTCCCAGCTTTTAGGGACTGACAGACTTTTGTCAGAAAACCAACATTTTTTACACAGTTTTGGCTCTTTACTGGGATATAGCCTATTTTTGCTATTTTTTGTGCTTTCAACCATCTTCCAGTTAATATTAGAAATGGGTATGAAAGCAATAATGGATCCTAGAAAGCTATACATTTCAGAAAAGTAGACAACATTCAGAATTCAGCAAGGGGTCATTTGTGTAGATCCTTCAAGGTTTCTTTATAGAAACTAACAGTTGAATATAGGAACAATTGAAAATTAGTTAAAAAAATCAGCCATTTGTGCCAATGTTTTCACCTGTAACTTCTTCTAATTGTGACAGCTGTTTGAAAGCAATATATCGTTACATCCGCTGGACCTTTCTGGTTGTGGGGATGTATAAGACTTGTAGGTTCACCAAGAACCCGACGAACCCAGAGCCAATAACTGAGCAGCATCGTGCAATGGTTTTTTATTATGTACCTAGTATATAACAATTAATTTGGGAAAATATATACATGGAAAAATCGGTATGAAAGACACCTATGTATTTCTGAAATTGGAACAAAATATAGAGTTAAGAAACAGTAGATATTTGCACATTTCCGAAATTGTGAGAACCCATACTAGCATGAGAACTATAGGTCATTTTTCAAAATGACTTCTTTTTTATACATTGTCTTTCATTTGGAAGGCAGAAATGCATCGAAAGTCAATAGGTAATAACAGTTGCTCTACAATTCTGTGTTACCCTAAGTCTCACGATAAAAATGGCACCTCACTTGTGTGTGTAGGCCTAGTGCCCGTGACAGGAAACGGCCCAAAACACAACGTGGACACACCACATTTGCACAGTGAAAACGGACCCTTTTTTTGCAAAGTGCGTAGCTGTAGATTTTGAACCCTAGCTCTGCCAGCACCTAGGGAAACCGAGCAAACCTATACATTTTTGAAAACTAGACACCCAGGGAAATCCAGGATGGGGTGACTTGACTGGCTCTCACCAGGTTCTGTTACCCAAAATCCCTTGCAAACCTAAACATTTGTCCAAAAAACCAAATTTTCCTCACATTTCTGTGGTGGAAAGTTCTGGAATCTGCGTGGATCCACAAAATTACACCCACCCTGCGTTCCCCAAAGTCTTCCGAGAACAAGCATTGGCATAGCCAATAGGTCTCGCCTTTGGGACCTTATAAGTGTTTAGCCATGCAACAGTTGATGTTGTTGCACCAAGGATATTGTGCTGGATAACTAAACACTTATAAGGTCCCAAAGGCGAGACCTATTGGCTATGCCAATGCTTGTTAGGTCTGGTATTGGTCAAGAAGTTTTAACTTTACTAAAATTATATTTAAAATATACTGACAGGAGCCTTCAGCCAGGCCTCCTTAGCCTTTGGTCTATTATTGTGTTATTCACATTTCTCCTTCGTCCACTACAGCACAGGGCAATGTGTCATCCACTAGCTAACGTCTCGGTGAGAGACAGCATTATCTCCTTTCACAAGAGTTCATGTACACACAAGTAGTTATTTTCTGTGCCAGGAATTACTGTAGCATTCTGTGCTTTTTGAGACCAAAAAACATTTTAAGCCAACTTGTTTTCTTTTTTGGATTGACGATGCCCCAGCACCTTTCCCAAAAATAAGCTTTTGCAAAAATCCTGACAAAACAAGCATTAATAAAGTCAAAAGGCTAGCGGCCAAAGCAAGACTTATTGGCTTTGCCAATGCTTGTTAATTACTCGGTGCTGAACCAAGATTTGACTTATGCACCAAGGTGAAAGTTTTTCATTTATTTTTATTTTACACTGGAAGCAAGTGAAAAAATTCTCATACAAGAATGTGTGTGGAGTATCTATATATTACAAAGAATACAATCCCCGCACCAAAGATTTAAGACCTACATTTTTTATGTATGTTTTGGTATTCCACTATAGAGACCATAAAAAAGAAATCCTCTTCCTCTCCAATATGGCCTTGGCGACCGTAACTCGTTTCACCTGACAATAATGGAAATACATGTGGAATAATAGAAATTCGATCATTCGACTCTTTGTTTAGGCCGTGGTTACCCTTGATGTGCTTATTTTAGTGCCTAGTGCTAAGATGCTCATAGACTTGCTTAGCGCTTTCGAAAACTTTAAAATAAAATAACACACGGAGAAGACTCTGTGTCCATTGAAATAAAGCATGCCTATTATGAATATTAATGAGCTGATAATGGTCTTCTAAAGTGATGCATGAAGCCTTTGCAGATGCTTCGACCCATTACAGTTAACACAGGATCACCCTAGAAGCCATGGGCTGATTGATGATGACTTGTCGAAGGGTGAATGTGGGCGACTCGGGTGTAGCACTCAGAGCACTGCCCATATGTTCAACTGTAAAGGATTCACACATTTCCAATGTAAATATGTCAAAAAGTGTTTCAACGGGCCATCTATGTTATGATGTCACAACTGGTCACAAAGCAAAGCAGACCTCATGAAACAAAAGTACATTCTGGATGTAACGGCACACACAAGGTTTTAACTTGTGCAAACCCCAAACAAACTATTATAACATTTCTAAAAAAAGAACGGCGTTGGTGAGATGACCTCTCTGTTTATCTAGTGACCCGTTAGATGCTCTCTGAGCCTTTGATTTACCTACTCCACACAGCATTCTGGGATTTGTAGTTTTGCTTTCGTATTATGACAATTACAGAAACCCAACGTTAAAAATACCCATAAATGTTTGAGTAACTCACACCTAACAAGGGGAAGCTGGAGGCCTCATTGCTATTGTAAAAAAATGATTATGTGAAAAGGGCCTCTCTGGCTCGGTAGAGGCGAAGTGAGTGCCCATGCCCATTCAACCGTTGGCCTCTTATAAGATCATCATGTGTGCATTAGTGCTACCCTTTTGAACTCCGGTCATAAACTCATTTATCACCGACCACTGCCCAACCAGTCAGGTCAGCTAAGTAATCTACAGGGCTCAGGTTTTTCTTATCACTCTATTACGTGCAGCTTGGAGTGCCACAATTATGAATTTAGGACCGCTAATAGCAAAAGCACAAGGAAAATCCCATGACTGAGCAAACGAGTTACACCCCACCGGGGCCAACTTGAAATCTGTGCTTTTGACCAATAACAGTCATATTTAACTTAAAACCATCTAACCAAAAGTTAAAAAGTATTATTTAGAGGACCTCATACTCCAGCCCTGCGCGTTCATTTAACAACTAAATACACTCTGGGAGTTGTATCCTTCATGAACTGGAGTTGAACTAAATACACTGAGCAACAGTTTAGAATTGATTTTAAGTAGTTTGCCCAGGACTGGAACCAGATGACCTCTGTGCCATGGAGTTGGTTTTTTTGCAGTATTATATAGCATGAACTCAACCCGAAGGTTTCACAGCGCTTTACATGAGCACCAGTTGCATTACAGACGTACACGGGGAGATGAGGTGATTTGCCAAGAATCACAGGATGTTTAAGCCTCCCGCCAGACTCGAACTTGGTTCCCCAGCTTCGAAGTCGGCCGCTCTAGCCGTTAAGCTACATCCTCATGGGTAACACTTACCATGGGTTGAAAGCACGACAGTCAAGCTGGCACCCATTTGGCACACGAACGATCTCAGGAACATAAATACTTGGATAGCACAACTAATGTTTACAATAACAACAACGTCTACAACACATACCCTCGGGCCTGTGGCGCACACATCTCCGGCACGCTTTCCAGGTAGTAAACTGCATTAGACCTCAAGATGCATCATCACTGTGCCATATAGTAATCAAAGCACAGGAGTAAAACCCCTCCTCGTGCAAAGACTTTGAAATTGTTTTAATTACGTAAACCAACACACCAAAGTGGCAACCTATTGTTTTCAAACTCCCTCAAGGATATAGTTATATAAATTAAGCAACAGTGTAAAGAGACCATGATGTTTTCCTTATGATTTTTACATCTATACAGCTTCTCGGTAAGACCTTAACAAGCCGCGCACTTCCTCCGAATCAAGCAGTAGGAAGATGTGGGTATGCAAATTGTCAATTAGGACTGCCCACTATTTAGATTTTCTCAGAATAAATGGAAAAACGCACCATATACAAAGAGCTGCGTAAAATGCTTTGAACTTAACTAAGTGCCCCCAAGTCAAACATGCCTGCTCACCTCTGTGGATAGCGTGCACACTTGCGAGAATCAAAGGACGTGTGATAGCATTATAAGCTAAGATCACATGTAAAGCCAGTCATGAAGTTATAGGTCACAACACGTTGCATTCTGGTAGTTTTATTTTTGCCTTTATGGCTGCATTATTGTAAGTGCTGAAGTTCATAGCGACGACCACAGCTGATGCTGAAAAGCCGGATAGCTGCAGGGTTCACAGCTATAAAACGATGGGTCATATTAGCAAGACCCAGGTTAAAATTATCGCCGTTTTAGCGGCAGGAAGCTGCCGCTAAAACGGCGATAATGGACTTGCTAATATGCGTTATAGAATTCCAATAGAAGCCCAGGTTAGATGTCCTGCACATCTAACCTGGGCTTCTATTGGAATTCTATAACACTTATTAGCAAGCCCATTATCGCCGTTTTAGCGGCAGTTTCCTGCCGCTAAAACGGCGATAATTTTAACGTGGGTCTTGCTAATATGCCCCGATGTTTCACCTTCCTAGAGTATGGTCGCTGATCACTGAGGAGGAAGAGAGTCACGGTGAAAGGCAAAGGGCTGGGAGACAGGACATAGAAGTGGGAGGAGTGGAAAGGTGGAGCTATGGAGAAAGAAGGCAGATGCCTTTAGAGGAAAACAAATATATAGAAAACGTTGTGAAAGAAGTAGCAATTAGATTAAATCTCAAAAGGAACAGAGCCAGTGGGGAAAAAGGAGCAAGCAGGTTAGAGAGAAAGGGGAGTAAATGAGGGGTAGATGAAGTGAAGGCGGGATAGAGAAGGTACAGCAAAACGCAGGATAAGAGACAAGCCCAGGAGTGGTGCGTGCGTGTGCGTGCAGCAGAGCGTTATGACTAACACACAGATAAATCCAAATCAACATATTTCCAATGTACCAAAAGATTGCTTTTTTCTGCAGGGTTCACAGCTATAAAAAGATGTTTCACCTTCCTAGAGTATGGTCGCTGATCACTGAGGAGGAAGAGAGTCACGGTGAAAGGCAAAGGGCTGGGAGACAGGACATAGGAGTGGAAAGGTGGAGCTATGGAGAAAGAAGGCAGATGCCTTTAGAGGAAAACAAATATATAGAAAACGTTGTGAAAGAAGTAGCAATTAGATTAAATCTCGAAAGGAACAGAGCCAGTGGGGAAAAAGGAGCAAGCAGGTTAGAGAGAAAGGGGAGTAAATGAGGGGTAGATGAAGTGAAGGCGGGATAGAGAGGGTACAGCAAAACGCAGGATAAGAGACAAGCCCGGGAGTGGTGCGTGCGTGCCTAGTCTTCACTTTTCAAGCACTGCACTCGTGCTTGTGGCGCGCCACTGCTCGCTCCCGCAAGGTGGATGCCGCCACAAGCACGAGTGCAGTGCTTGAAAAGTGAGGACCGATGGCTAAAGGCCCTCCTAGAGCAGCGCATGCGTGCTGCCTAGGCGAGACCTAAAAATGGTACCTCACTCGCATGGGTGGGTCAAGTACCCGCGACAGGCAAGGCCCCAAAACCTATTGAGGCGACATCAAAATTACCTATCACAAAACAACCTGGTTTTGCAAGGGGGGTCCCATGAGTTTTTGGCCCCGGGCTCGGTGGCCATCTAGGGAAACCTACCAAACCCACACATTTCTGAAAACTAGACACCCGGGGGTGTCCAGCGAGGTATGGCTTGCATGGACCCCCCAACGTTTTCCTACCCAAAATCCCCTGCAAACCTCAAATTTAGCTGAAAAAATCACTTTTTTCTCAAATTTCTGTGTGGAAAAGTTCTGGAATCTGCGTGGATCCACAAATTTCCTACCACACAGCGTTTCCCCAGGTCTCCCGATAAAAATGGGGCCAAAAACTCATGGGACCCCCCTTGCAAAACCAGGTTGTTTTGTGATAGGTAATTTTGATGTCGCCTCAATAGGTTTTGGGCCCTTGCCTGTCGCGGGTACTTGACCCACCCACGCGAGTGAGGTACCATTTTTATCGGGAGACCTGGGGGGAATGCTGGGTGGTAGGAACTTGTGGTTTTTCTGACAACAGAATATTATGACACAGTAATGCAAGGAAAATGCGTGACTATAGTCATATTTTGAGGTTTGCATGGCATTGTGAGTAAAAACCATTGGGATCCATGAGAGGCACACCACCCAGCACTCCCCATTTTGTTTTTTAGCTTTACAGAAATATCTAAAGTTGGCAAATTTTCCATAGAGACAGACTACACCTTAGCACAGAAAGACAAATGAGACAAATATGACTGCCTATCCACCTGTTCCTCAAGTACACACACATACTGGTTGGATTTGGCACGAGGGTGAGTGAAGGTTCAGAGCGTAAAATTCTATTAACAAGAGATTTCACAAAAAGGAAATGCACTGTTAATATTTAAAAGGTTAAAAACCTGAACCAATGACTCACAGCTCGTGAGCTGTAAAGCCACGGCAAGGCACCAACGTCTTTACAGGCCATTCACACACCTTTCATACGTGACACACAAGACCATTCACACCGCCAGCCGCTGGCCCAGCACATTACAACATTCACATCAACAGACAGCGCCATTCAAGGGCCCATCACTTTCATACGCCCACATGACTGACACAGCAATCACACCGGCTGGTGGTTAATATAGTGTCTGCAGTGGCGTTTGACTAGCAGAGTGTGTAATGACCAGCAGCAAGTCACTACTCACACACTGCCAGCCAAATGCCAGCCCACGCACACCGCCAGCCAAGCACCATTCCACCCAGACTGCCAGCCAAGCGCCAGCCCACGCACACTGCCAGCCAAGCGCCAGCCCATGCACACCGCCAGCCCACGCACACCTCCAGCCAAGCACCAGTCCACGCACACTGCCAGCCAAGTGCCAGCCAAGCGCCAGCCCACGCACACCGCCAGCCAAGCGCCAGCCCACGCACACCGCCAGCCAAGCACCAGCCCATGCACACCGCCAGCCAAGCGCCAGCCCACGCACACCGCCAGCCAAGCCCCAGTCCACGCACACCACCAGCCAAGCGCCAATCCACGCACACCGCCAGCCAAGCGCCAATCCACACACACCGCCAGCCAAGTGCCAGTCCACGCACACCGCCAGCCAAGCGCCATTCCACACACACCGTCATTAAATTTTTTTAACAAGAAAGAAAACACAAACCAATTGCAACTAGATACAAAACTATAACTACAAAAACAACAGCAGTAACTAAAGACATCATTCTATTGCCAAGCGTGAAACTGAACAACAACTATATAAAACCATACAGACCAGGCAGTACACTATTAGACTCACAGTTGCTCCCAAAAACTCTTTTGAGTGTGATACAGTCTGAAACATGTGGGCACACACAGCCCAGGATTAGAAGGACAATCGGCACAGTGCATACGACTCTCCTTCCGCATACCTCTTCACAAGCAGACTCTACATGTCTTACAGGGATTGTTTTTTTTGGGCGTGGGAGGAATTAAATAAGGAAAGTGGCGATCTTTCAATCTAGCCACATCCTCCACCACTCCAACTCTAGGAACACTTGCCTGTTCCACTACAACAAGGCTGCCTATCACAGACTCCTGAAACTGAACAAAAGTCATCTTTGACGCAGGAGAACACTCCTTGAACACAACAAAACCATTAAAAGTTGCTAAATTGAAGAGATGGATTGCCAACTTCTTATACCAAATGTAAGCCTTACGAACAGCAGTGTAAGATTCCAACCTCTGATCTACTCTATCGACACCACCCATGTGCTTATTGTAGTCTACAATGCACACAGGTTTGCGCACTTCAGCAACCTGACCCCAAACAGTCACAGGTGAAGTACTCTCATCATGAATGGTAGTCAGCATGTACACATCCCTCCTGTCCACAAATTTCACAGCTAGCAGTTCCTCACTACGCAAGGCACTGCACTGTCCCCTCTGAAGCTTTTTGTAAACAAGCTCTTTTGAGTAACCTTTATGGTTAGAGCGGATTGTGCCACAAGCAAAAGTGTCCACTTTGAACAATTGCTTAAATAATTGCACAGCAGTGTAGAAGTTATCAAGGTACAAATGGTGACCTCTGTTAAACAGTCCTCTAGCAAGATCCCACACAATTTTCTCTGAAACTCCAAAAGTGGACGGACAACCAGGGGGGGTCAATAGTGGAATCCCTACCAGTGTACACCCAGAAATTATAGACATATCCTATCCTACTCTCAGACAACATATACATCTTAATTCCATAACGTGCCCTCTTGCTAGGAATGTACTGCCTAAAAACCAAACGGCCCTTGAACAGGACCAAAGACTCATCAACAGCTATTTCTTTCCCTGGAGTATAGATCTCTGAAAATCGATCTACAAAGTGATCAAGAACAGGCCGAATCTTAAAAAGACGGTCACAGTCAGGGTGATCTTGTGGCAACGCCAAAGCATTATCAACAAAATGCAGCATCCGAAGCAAAAGTAAATACCGATCACGACTCATAATTGCAGGAAATATGGCCGTTGCCCTCAAGGGACTGGTAGACCAATATGAAGCCAGGGATGGCTTCCTTATCAAGCCCATCAAAAAAGTCAAACCCAAAAACTTCTTCATGAATACAAAAGACTTGGACAGTGGACCAATTGCCTACAAAGGGCACCACCTACCGAAAGTAACCAAACTTGTATATACTGCAACCAGATAATATGTGCAAGCTTTAACAGTGCCCTCTGTCCAAAAGCACCACCCTTAACCTCAGGGTAAACAAGAAACTTAAACCAAATCAAAGCTGCACCAAATGTCCAAATATGGTCCGTTAGATCATTTCCCAAGAATATCCAATCCGTTTAGTAAGGTATAATCTCGTATCTTTATTGATTTCTTTAAAAGGCCACAGCCAACGCGTTTCGTTCTGTACGCAGAACTTCTTCAGGGCAAAATTGTTATCCGTGAAAACATTGATTGATGGATACGTCAAGCGGTATTTATTAATTCAAGATGATCTTTTAGGGATGGTACTCGTGTCTCTCATTTGAATATCAAATGGGCTTCAGATAAGGTTCATTGTACACTGTGTCCAATATATATCGTCACAGGAACTTCGCTGAATGATTATCATGTCATAATATTATACTCATCCTTTTGAAGAAGAAACAATTGACATATGTTTATGGTAGTGAAAATTTGAGCGCAATACGCCATCTCTAATCAATATGGCGACTTTGATATTCAAATGAGAGACACGAGTACCATCCCTAAAAGATCATCTTGAATTAATAAATATCGCTTGACGTATCCATCAATCAATGTATTCACGGATAACAATTTTGCCCTGAAGAAGTTCTGCGTACAGAACGAAACGCGTTGGCTGTGGCCTTTTAAAGAAATCAATAAAGATACGAGATTATACCTTACTAAACGGATTGGATATTGGATATTCTTGGGAAATGATCTAACGGACCATATTTGGACATTTGGTGCAGCTTTGATTTGGTTTAAGAAACCAAAAACTTCTTCATCTCATCCAGATTTGTGGGAGTCCACCGGGTAGCTCTAGAGCGGGGCCTAAGTCTGGCACTGTTGTCCCTCAAAAACTGTTCAGCATACAAATTAGTCTGCTCAACAATCTCAGCCAAAAATACATCATCCATGAACAACTGAAAAAACTGTATAGGCAAAAACATTTCACAATCCACTCTACACCCTGCATCACCACTAAAGGCAGGCAACACCGGCTGCACCATGTTTGGATCAACCCAGAGTCCAGCACTTCCAGTAGGAAGCCTTGCAGCCTCAGGCTGCAATCCCGATGTCTCTTGCTGCACCATCAACACATCAGTGTCCTCCTCTAAAACAGGCACTTCATCCGCACTGAGAGTAGCTTCATCTGCACTGAGAGTAGCTTCATCATCAGATGATTCCTCGTGGACAGAAAACTCATTGCCAGAATCTTGCACTCCCTCCTCTCCCTCAGACGCACTGTCAGTCTCATAATCCTGCTCAGAGGAAGATTCAAAAAGCATACCAACCACCTGCTGAGCAGTAATTCTACGGCTAGCCATAATCCTTACTAATAAAGGTAACTTGTCAAAAAGTCAACAACAACAAACATTTTGTAAAATAAGTAATAAACAAAATGTGTCTTTATCACAAAGACCTATATACTCCAAAACTATACCACTCACTTGCCAGAAGCAGCTAGACTCACCACCACCTACTCTGCACAGACACAGTAAGGATCAACAATATCCCACTAAAAAGAAAAAGAAAAAAGACAATTACACATAAGACAATGCAAAACACATCGCAAAGAATTTCATGCTCAAAACACTAACTAAATATGCTGCCATTATGACACCACTTAAAAAAAATTAATTCATGCATGACAATAATACTCATTTGGAGTAAATAGAACAAAAATGTCTTTCTTACCAAAAAAATGCAACTACGCAAAATTGCAGAACAACCACTGCCGAAACCACAAACAAGAATCAAAAGCTTTACACTAGAATAAAAAAGGAGAAAAAAACATTACAATCACATATGCAAATAATGCACCAGTCCACACACAATCCACCAGCCAAGCTAAGGGGTAGGTGGGCCTAAGAGTATAAATAAAATATTTACCCCCGTAAAAGGGGAGCAACCCTTGCCTTTGAGGCCACTCCCCAACACAAAAATTTAAAAACCCCTGGTGTCTAGTGGTTTCTGCCCCCCTTGGGGGCAGATGGGCCTAAAAACATACTGCTAATCTGCCACCCAAAGAGGGCAGAAATGGCCACAATCATCCTCCCATAAAGGGGAGCGACCCTTGTCCAAGGGGCCGCTCCCCAACATCAAAAAAAAGAATCCCTGGTGGCCTAATGGCCATACAAAAAAAAAAATCAGCCGATCTGCCCCCCAGGGGGGCAGAAACGGCCAAATTAATGCTCCCCAAAGGGGCGCGACTCTTGCCCACGGGGCCACTCCCCACAAACAAATCCCTGGTGGTCTAGTGGGCCCGATTGTTTTAAAAAAGGTGAGATCTGCCCCCCTGGGGGGCACACACAGCCAAAAAGATTGCCCCCAAAGGAGAGCGTCCCTTGCCCAAGGGGCTACTCCCCACAAATAAATCCCTGGTGGCCTAGTGGCCATCCAAAAAAAAAAATCCGCTGATCTGCCTCCCAGGGGGGCAGAAACGGCCAAATTAATGCTTCCCAAAGGGGAGCGACCCTTGCCCAAGGGGCCACTCCCCACAAACAAATCCCTGGTGGTCTAGTGGGCCCGATTTCTTTTTAAAAAGGCGAGATCTGCCCCTCTGGGGGCCAGACACAGCCAAAAAGATTGCCCCCAAAGGGGAGCGACCCTTTCCCAAAGGGGCCACTCCCCACAAACAAATCCCTGGTGGTCTAGTGGGCCCAATTTAAAAAAAATAAAAAAAAAGGCGAGATCTGCCCCCCTGGGGGGCAGACACAGCCATAAACATTGCCCCCAAAGGAGAGCGACCCTTGCCCAAGGGGTCACTCTCCACAAATAAATCCCTGGTGGTCTAGTGGGCAATATATAAAAAAAATGGCGAGATCTGCCCCCCCCCCATGGGGGCAGACAGCCAAAAACATTGCCCCCAAAGGGGAGCGGCCCTTGCCCAAGGGGCCACTCCTCACAAATTAATCCCTGGTGGTCCAGTGGGCCACTTTAAAAAAAAAATGGCGAGATCTGCCCCCCAGGGGGGGCAGACAAAGCCAAAAAACATTGCCCCCAAAAGGGGAGCGACCCTTGCCTAAGGGGCCGCTCCCCGCAAACAGTTAATCCAATTTAAAAAATAAAAAATCCCTGGTGTCTAGTGGGCATTCCTGCTGCACGATCGCCCTTTAAGGTGCCCCCACCCAGCGCTTCCCCCGTGGGTGGGTGCTAGGACGGCCGGGAGCCGTCCGACGCACACGCCCACCGTGACGTCGGACGGCTCCTGGCCGTCCGACGCATGGAAAGCGTTAAAAGCAGGGCAGTCCTGCTGGCAGCTACATAACACGTGTTCCCCATAAAAATATTCTTTAAAGACTTATTTTTACCTTATATAAAGACCGTTCATTTTCAAAAAATGCAGCACGTTAATAGGTATCATACCATATTGCACTAATTTGCCGTAAAAATAATGATTAATTATTAATTATCCACTTATATGTAGGGAGCATCTGTTTCGATCCTTGTAACAAGGCTGCTTTATATTGAAACAGTTCAAAGAGAATGAGTGTTACAACTTGATAGGGAGGGAACAGGAACATTGAGAGAGAGGGTGTAGCCATGACACAGACCACTTAATATGTGTGAAAAAGGCCATATTACAACCAAAATAACCTGGCAACTGCCTTACAAAACTAAAACCTCACTATACATCCGTTAGACTACTACCTGACCCCACCCCTACGATCCCCCCAACCCGCCCCACCCTGCAATTAACACATTACAATGAATTGCATTTAAAGTTACCAAATTCTATTAACCCCACATCCTATGCCTGCAAGTATGAAACTGTAAATAACCAAACGTCCTAAACTGAATCTTGAACTACCTGCCTACCCTTTCCCTGCACATGGTTCACTAACTTTCAACACCAACCAAACTTAGGCCAACCCCTGGCAAACTTTGCATGCCCCCGCTAAGCACCTGTTCCAAGCGACAACTTACAACTTGCCCCAGCTGTCATAAAAAGAAATATTTCTTGACCCCTAATACACCCCCCCTTACAAAAGCTCTGTGGACGGGAGGGCGGGAATTTTTTTTGCTAATTACTACTCCCAGCCACCAGATCACTAGAACCTAAAATGGTGGCAGGGAGCCCAACACCCAAACCCTATTTAGCCTTTGGGCTATTTTTGGGCTATATATATGTAGCCCAACATAATCTCAAAATGGCAGTCCCATGGACTGCACCACCCTCCCATTCTGCCCCGGGGGCAGATCTCCCTCCTGTCGGCTGCCCCCTAAGCCCCTATTAGAGCTAGACATTTCTTAATGTGTTTTCTGAAGAACTAAGCATTTCGATTGGCTGGGAAGAGCTGACATCCTTTTCATTTTGTGAGAGGTCAGAAGCCACTGTGTGAGGCACTCGTGTTCTCTGAAATTCCTGGCAGTCGTGAGAGGGTTCTAGTGCATGGGGATGGTGGGAGTGGAGGGTCCCTAAGACTCTCTACGCCTTCTCTGATATGTGGGGCATGGTTGGCCCTGATCACTGCTGAGATTCCTGCAGCGTTCTGCTGTATGTCTGGTGTGACCCCAATTTAAAATAAGGAATATTCCTAGGAAGGTAAGAGATTCATTCGTCTGGCGAAGATGGACCTCTAAGGTACTCGTGGTATCCCGCTTAGTATGTTTTAAAAGTTTCAATAATGTTCCTTTATGTACCTTGAAAGAAGTTACCTTCAGTGTGTTTGTTTCACAATTAAATTTCAACTGTTGGCAGCATTTGAAATCACCATATGAAATTCCAGTGGAAAACATGAGGTATTCATCACAGAAACACTGATTGCTGCACGTAATTTCACCAAATCTCATCATCCCACCCCACAAAATTGCTCAGACACCTGGTAACTAGTTCGTGAGTGGAGAAACAGGATTTTAACAAGGGCCACTCTGTAATAAATTGGGTTATTGATTGAAGGGGTGAAACCCTACTCAAGCATCAACCACAAGTCTTGTCAGGGTGAAACACAAGTAGACCATAAATTAACCTGTGCTTAACCCTCAGGTTGCTTGGCTCAAAGCAGTCAGGCTTAACTTTGAGGCAATGTATAAAGTATTTAAGCAGTGCTTCAAATGGTAATAAAGTGAAAACCAGACACCACACCTATCTAGAAAAATATATTAACTTTAATAAACAATTTAAGACCAAAACAACATAAATCCACTTAGTAGAACTGGAGATATGCAATTTTAAAGGTGTAGAAGAAAAGTAGCACTTAGAAGTAAGAAGTGCCAATTGCAGTTATCTGGTCGCAGTGGACCAGGTCAAAGTTACAGAGTCAGGCTGACCATGATGAAGTGCAGGTTGGATACAGGACTGAGTTCTGGTACCTTGTGTTCTGGGTGTCAAGAAGCAAAGTCCTTGCGTTGGCCTGCGCGGCGCAGGCATCGAGGAGCCATCGATGGGGGCTTGTGTTGCGAGGTCCTGCATCGAGAAGCATTGTGCTGCTTTGGTGAAGCAGGAGCTGCGATGCAGGCTTCAAGATGCTTCGGGCTACATTGAGGCTGATGAAGCTACTGGTGCTGCAAGGACTTGCCTCGAGATGCGTCGAGCTAGGCCAGTTGTTGGTGTGGAGATGCTTCAAGCTGGGTCGTTGTTTGCGAAGTGGCCAAGCAGAAGATGCAATGCGCAGTCCTGCGTTGAGATGTGAGTTGTGTCGAACTGGTTGTCGGCATTGAGATGCGCAGTGCTGGGTCGGTGCAAGAGAAGCCACTGAACAGAAGCTGCCATAAGTGTTCGTGCATTGAGATGCGTCAAGTTGATGAGTCAGCACCAAGGAGCCTGTTGTGTCCGTGTAGCTCAGAACAGGAGGTCAGCCAACTAGCCCTTGGAGTCACTCTTGTGGTGGTGGGTTCAATGTGTAGGTTCAGTCCTTCTTTCTCAGGCAGTAGGGCAGCAGAGCACTGCTTCTTGTAGGCAGAGCAGCGGGGCAGCAGGGCAGCTGGGCAGTCCCCCTTGCAGCAGAGCAGTTCTTCATCTGAGACTTCCACAATTCTGGAAGTGATCTTAAGAGTTGTGTCTGAGGGTCCAATATTTATACCTGATGCCCACTTTGAAATGGGAGAAGCTTCTAGAATTTCCCCCTACACAATTTCCTGCCTCCCTGCCATGGTGCCTGTCTGTCTTGGGCACAATAGGCTACTGTGAATTCCTTTGTATATTAGATGAACCAGTGCATTTGAAGTGAAAGTGTGGTAGGTGACAGCTCCGCCTCCCCACCCTGCCAGAGATGGCCCATCCTGCTAGCACCCAGACCCTCTATTGTGATGCTATCTGGGAGGAATGCACATAGGCCAACTGCCAACTTCACCTAGTAATGTGACCCAGGACCAGGCTGCAATCACCAAATGGTTAGAATAAGAAAATAGCAACCTTCTAAAAGTGGCATTTTCAGAATTGTGACTTAAAATTCGACTTTACCATAAAAGAGGGGTTTACACTAAAATTTCTCAGACACCAATCACGGCTTTCCTACCTGCTGTCAATCAAAAGTTATCACTTATTAAATGTAATAAGGTAACCCTATGTTATACTTTAGCAGAGGTAGGCCTTGAAGTAGTGAGAAACAAATGTAAATGTAAGAGTTTTTCACTACCAGCACATGTAAAACTTAAATGCACACGCCCAATGTTTTAACTACACTGCAGCCTGGCTTATGAGCTGTTAAGGGGCAACCCTAAAGGTGAATTTTACGTATTACAAAGGAAGGGTAAGGCCTGGTAAAAGGTTTATTTTACCAGGTTAAAATGGCAGTGTACAACTGCACACACAGACTTCAATAGCAGGCCCGAGACAGGTTTCAAGGGCTATTTAAGTGGGTGGCACAATCAGGGTTGTAGGCCCCCCGTAGCATTTAATTTATGAGCCCTGGGTACATGTAATACCACATTACTAGGGACGTAGAAGTAAATTAAATATGCCAAGTGGGTTTATGCCGATTTCACCATGTTTGAACGAGAGAGCACAAGCACTTTAGCACTGCTTAGCAGTGATAATGTGCACAGCGTCCTAAAAGCCAACAAAACATTTTCTTAAAATAGGAGGGTGATGGCAAAAAGTTTGGGGATGACCCTACAGAGTGGGCCAAGTCCAACACACTCATATTGAGAGCTTTAGTATACTTAGTGCCTCAAAGGTGATATTGATTTTTTTCACATATTAGAAAGGACCTTAATTTCAGTTTGCAGCTAACACATTACTGCCAGTTGTTCCGGTAAAAAACATTGCCAATTACACTCAGTAAACACACCATTACTAGTTTAATTATTAAGCTCATTATTGAGTGTTCTATCCAGTAAAAATACCATTGTCACCCCACCCAGGATACCCATCATTGCATTGGGTAGTGAAGTCTCTGGCGCCAGTAAAACTACCGGCCAATATCTGGCAGTGCTGGAGTAAGCTGGGACAGAAAAGGAGTTGCAAGTGAATATTTCAACAGCGAATTAGCACAGCAGGCCAGATCAGACGGGGATTAGGTCACATAATGTGGGCAAGACTTCAGTTCATATAAATAAGTCTTGGGCCTTTTAGAAAAGGACATGGCATTAGCAAACACTAGTATAATGCAAGCATTGGTGTTGGATGACAACTTCAATTGTCTAGGACAGTGGTTCCCAAACTGTGCGCCGCGGCACCCCGGTGCGCCGTGATGAGAAGCCAGGGGCACCGCGCCGCCGCGGCGCACAATTTGGGAAATTGCAGCTGCAGCGCAATATGCGTGGGGAGGGATTGAAATTCCACCTTCACAATGGTTTGGCCCAAGAGCGCCGTACTGCCGCCATACACATACGTGCGTGCGTGCGTACGTACGCGTTGTGCGTGCTTTTAGGTGCGTAGTCTCCGACTCTCCGTCGTAGTGGCATACGCAGCTCGTAGCGTTGTTGCTGCCTGCCGTGTTTGGCCGCCGTGTTGTGCCTCGCCTCGTGGGACCCTCGACAAGGAAATCGGTAAGCCTAAAATACATTTATACAGGCAGAAGCCTATAAAATATGCGTTTGGGCATCTCTGCATATCACAAATGCACCGGGAGTTGCCCCAGAGAAAAAGAGGTCGAATACAAACAAATAGTAATACGTCGGTTATTGACCAGACATACATCACCTATGATGCCCGTCTTTATGCAGGTAAGCAAGGGGAAGCCTTCCTCTCCTCCATAATCACTTGGAGAGCTGTGAGAGGAGTGACGAAAATGGGTGAAGGCTTGAAATCCATTTGCATGAGACAGGATGCAACTGTAAACTGAGCGATACAATCTTTAATAGTCTTGATCTCACAGAAAAATAGAGGCCAAATTGCCACAAATCTTGGGAGGGGAAGCAGTCATTTTCACACCGGGTAGATTGATGAGACTGAAACTGAAACTGCCTGGAAAAGAGTAGTCGAGGAGTTAGAGACCTGAGAAATAGAGCTTGAAATAAGCGGTATTAGTAGCAATAGGAGACCATTTTTAATGCATGTATTGTTGAAATTTCCATGGTGCTTTAGAACCTGACGTGTGTGTGTGTGTGCATGTGCGTGTGCGCACCTATACAAGTTTGTGCTTTGGTAAATGCAAAAAAAAAATTGTTACACGGGTTGCAGACCTATTTGTCTTTCCATGGCCTTTACCGGATGTGCCTACCTCCACCCTGCCCTACTCTAAAGAATGATGCTTTGCTGTTTAGCAGATCATTCGAGTTGTTTTCTTTAGCACTATATACTTCATGCTGGTGGGTTCAAGGAACATGAGCAAACACAGAGGTGAAACTAAGGGCCTCATTTCGAGTCTGGAAGAGCAGGAGCACCACCATAACTCTGTTATCTTCTTATTTTGTTACACATATGATTATAATACCTTCATTGCATCCCAATTAATTTAAGGAAGACAACAGGAAGTACTCCCGAGGTCAGGCTTTCATCCCCCGCACCCGCCTCCGGTAAAAAAATGGTGGGGAGCCACGGCCAACTGCCAATTAGGTCAAGGGAGCCACAGGGCAAAAAAGTTTGGGAACCACTGGTCTAGGAGGAGGTTATGATCGCTTTGTGGATAAGGGAATAACCAGCATTATACCACATCTAGTGAGCCCATGACCAGTTCCATATGAGCTGCTAATCCCATCTATTGAGTGAAAACTGGATAATTATATGGGGAGTGTGTCACCCTCCCAGATAGCTCTTTGATAAATTTATAGCAAATTTATACTGCAACATTGTACTTTGTAGTAGTCTGTCTAAGGTCAATTTGTCTGGCTTTGTAGAATGTTCACTTTGGTAGCAAAAGGACGCTTGTCTTCAAATTGAAAATCCCCAAAAAACATGGTCATTGATAATGATTGGACTATCCTATTTTATTTTATTTTATTATATGTATTCTGTTTACATGTCATAAGAGCAGCTAACGTTAGCCAACATGTCTTGCATCCCTTAAAAAACATATCTCGCCTGGTTAATTTTGCAGGCTGGAAGGCCATGACTTTCCCAGAATGCATAGCAAACTTTTATTCTTCTGGCACAATTTTTCAAGAGATGATACTGGGTGTTTATTTTATCAAGTGAAAACATTATCTGACATTAAAAATGCATACCCAACTTCCCAGATTCATCTGTGGAGACTGCTTTAATCTGCTGATTCCATCTGGCCCGAGGACTCCAACCTTTTCTGTAATAAGAGCTACGTATGTTCACTGCATATCACCCAGAGCTACTGTTATTATTAGTGTTGCAATAGTGACCGCATTAGATAGGATTGATTATATTAGTGTTCACTATATGCAAGATTACCAGCGGTGATCTCCTCAGTGCATCAGGCATGGTTGCCAGCAGTAATGTAAAAGGCTTTATCAATTTGGAATGCCTCCACATGGGTAATATATAACAGCCATAGCTGTAATGCCCCTGGTACCAAGGTAATATTATGAGTTATATGTCTCCCCAATGCCACACGATTTATCACTCAAATATTAAATATATTTTAGAAATCCAACCATTGCTTTCCAAATATCAGGTTATGATTTCTGATATTAAATACATTTTCATCTCGAATGGACCCATTTCAATTTTGGTTTACATATATTACGTGAACAAAAAAAGCTTCTAATTTAGTGTGCCAGGCTGCACATAGGAAAGCTACTGATAGGTAGCTGGAGAGGTTCCAGTAGCTCATGAGCTACTCATTGGAGGAGCCTGGTCTAGCTTTTTTTGTTGGTAATGAGGGTGGGGAATGTAGGAGAAGCGTGGAGGAGGGGCAGTTTCATTTGGAATGGCTTATGCATGCACAGTGCTCTGAACATCAAAATAAGCCCTGTGCACACTTCAGTCTTTACCACCAGTAGTGTCTAATTCAGGAGAGAAATGCATTAAGGAAGCCTTTTCTGGAGAAACGTTCTTCACAAAACTGTTTCCTCGAATATTTAAGTAAAATCAATCCTAGATCACGTATATCCTTTGCTTTCCCCTTCCTCTCATGCTTTTACCCCTTTCGTCTGTGCTCTCTTTTTTCTTTCCTTCCTCTTTTCTTTGCTCTACCAGTAACTTAGTCACCTACCCTTCCCCTTCAACTATGTGTATTTTTAACTCTGTCATCTTCTCCTCCCTACCTCCATCCTTGAATACATCTACCCCCTTTTTATACCCTACTATCTCTACACCTGCCATAGTTTGTTACCTATACCACTTCTTATACCCTTATTTCTCAAGCCTCTGCGTTGTACCTCTACACCCTACTATACCCCTACATAAACAATAATTTCTCTACCACGTCCCCAGCCCCTCTACCCCTCAACTCCCATAAGTAGTCTAACGCCTCAGTACCTTTTCCATTATCCCTGCCCTTTTTCTCCTTACAATGTTCTTATGTCATTGTATTGTCCTCCTTGTCCATTTTCTTGTAGTTACTGAATTTCTATAACTTTTCGAGAATAGGGCTTTTCCTCATTATGAAAATGCACCTGAATATAGTTGAAGCCAACTTGGGATCGCCAAGCTGTTATGGATTTTCTCCAAAATGAGAAATCGACTTTCCAAGAACTCCATTCATTTCCACAAGTTGGCACAGTGAATGAAACCAAATAACTGGAGTCCTTATTAGTTGTGCAGGGTAATGTTGATGGGCATTCAATGGATCCTGCAGTTTTAATGTGTGCCTCTGGATTGTTATTGATATTTCCTCAGACTGTCTCTTCTTGTGAGACATTGTAGCACTCGACCTTCTTCGTTTTGTTGGAGGCGGGAACATACTTGTGCTGAAAAGGTATGTTTACATGCACTTTTGCCACAGAGGCAGTGCAATGCGTCATCCTTGTCGTTGCGAGAAGGCGTGCAAGTGCTTGGAAGAGTGCCAGGGAACTACATAACATTCATAGGTGCAAACGTTGTCCTTTTTCTGGTCTCCACATGATCCTAATGGTTTCAACCAGGGCCGGAGTGGGAACCCAAAGCAGCCCTGGCACATTTTTCGGACCACCCCCTGGGAATGGGGCAGGGCCGGACTGGGAACCGAAACCGGCCCTGGCAAACAGCTCGGTCGGCCCCCCTGGGGGGGAGGGCCGAGCTGGTTGCTAGGCCCAGTTTCGCCCGATTTGGTTACCGGGGGCCGATATTGCGGACCCCGGTTACAAAAACGGCCCCCTCGGTCCCAAAACCGGCCCCAACCTAGCGGCCCACCGGGGAAACGCCCGGTGCCCGCTACGGCCAGTCCGGCCCTGGAATGGGGCGGGGGACACGGAGGGAGTGGCACAAGTATGAATCACTGCTGCTTTTCTAACTGGGGGCCGATATTGCAGCACTGCTCAAAACCAGCCCCCACCCTTCCAGACTCCCTGGGAAATGCCCGATGCCCAGTCCAACCCTGGTTTCAGCCCTGAGGCAAATCTAAGTTATTCCAAAAGGACTTGTGTTGATTGAGGCATGTCTGAGTTGGTTAGTGAGCTTAGGCACATAGGAGTCAAAACTCAAGCGTGTAGTCTAGTGCACTGGCTGAGCCTCATGTTGACTTTTAGGAATTCAATTGTCATAGGTAGAGGACTGTGGCATAGTTTAACTAACGTTGTACCCTGAGAGGTTTTGTAAACTGATGGTGCTGTGATTAGCATCTGCAGGAGCAGACATACTACCATATGCAAAAACAATTGAACAGTTTACCAATTGTCAGGGTGTTCGGGAGCTTGCCTTTGATTCCAGCTCTGATGTTGTGGTGGTGAGGGCTTCAATTGACTTAGCTGACAATTTGTGGGTTCTCCACTGGTCAATGTTAATTTGCTAAATGCTATAGTAACATTCCCCCCCGCCCCGAGCCAGCAGCAGTCTTCACCTTAGATTTCGAAATTAGTCAGTCGTAGGGAGGGATTTGAGACCATGCTCTTGATGTGGTGGTATTTGGCCTTTTTTTGGCTGCAGACAGTGGGGTACATTTACTAACTTTTCATGCAATGCCACACAGGAACCAAAGTTGCTGCACTACATTGTGTGAAAGGGAGAAAGTAGAACAGTGCCCTATTTACTAAGATATGCAGCTCTTTTTCCTTTCCCTGCGCTTGCGCCCTTTAGGCTGTAATGCACCAAGGCAAACACCCTTGCAACATAATGTGTGATGTCTTGGCATAGGGTTTGGTCTGGAAGTTACTCTTCCAATATAAAATATTATGCTTTGACACAGTTTAACACATGTCCCATTTTAATAGCATGTCCAGAGCACTACACAACTAGAAAATCTTGGTCCGTCAAATCAATTTGTTTGGATGATTTCTTAAAAGGCAAGTAATAAGATCCTACGAAATTCTAGATCAGAGTACGTCAAACAAACGCTGAAGTTAAGTAGCAACACAGAAGTATAAATGTTGCTGTGTTGATGGCTATGATAGGCCCATAATTATCGTATTCATAAGTTGCGGCACCGTCAGAAGTCCCATCAGTATAGACGTGTCCCACTTTGTACGTGTGCTGTACAGTGCAGCACACATGCAACTCTGGAAGAGTTTTGTGAAAAGAAAGCATTTATTTTTGGTGCAAAGTTGTGTCCTTTTTTAACAGACAGAGCTTTGCAACAAAATCCATGAGTAGTTGCACAGGAACACCCATGTAACATCCATGAAACGCCTCCTTGATGCAAAGTAGCACAAAGCGCTAATTTTCAATGCTATCAGGATGTGAGTTGGAAAGCAAAAACCAAAACAGCACTTTGCGCCGGTTTGCATCACTTTGGATGTAAATCCAGCGCAAAGCATTAGTAAATCTACCCCAGCGTTTGATTGCTTTGAGCTTGAGATAGGTGAGCCCTTAGTTGGTATTCAAAGATAATCAGACTCAAAACCTTATGGGTTGTGTGGGTAGGATAGAAGGTGAAAGAAACAGGTTCTGATTGTGTTTTATTGTAGATAAACTTCTAGCCCAACATTTACTTTGAGGTGTTGGATACAGACTGATGAGAGTTCAGTTGTGGATTGCATTAGAATGTAGTATACAGTTTGAGTTCAGTTGTGAGGATGTAAGTAGTGAAATGAAATGGAGCTCTTGCCAGAAGGAAGCAGAGTGTTTGTTTGTGTTTTTGAGTTATGGCTGTTCTCCCTCTGTTTTGGTTGTAAGGAATAGTTACACTTGTATAATGAGGTAGGCACTGGTTTGGTGTGACAGTATTTCTAACCTGAGGTTCTAAAACCCTTATCCTGGCTGGAACGCATAGCCCCCCTGCGAGGTTCTTCAAAAGTAAACTGGCACTATGGTGTCCACACGCTTACCCCAATGCCAGGGAGCAAAGGCAGATGGTTCATTAGTGAGGCACTGCAAGCATTCCCATCCATGCTGGCTCCTGTGGCAGAAGTGGAGGAGGTACGGGGTAGAAGTGGAGTCTATGAAGGTCCATAACGTTGCCTGCCACTTGGAAGAAATCACTTGGAAGCAATCCTGTCTCTCGGAATGATTCCCCAAGTTGCAAATTTCTTCCAAGGGATGCTGATGCTCAGAAGGTAGGGAAGAAACCCAAGCTGACCACCATGTTCTCCTTGACCCGATTCAAACCTACTGTCAAGGAAAGGGGCAGTTGTTTTTAGAGTGGGTTGGTGTTTTTTGCTATGACTTCCATAGACAATCCAATTAGCGAGTAAAAACACAGGAGGGGAAGGAGCTCAACATGCCACAAGGTGGCCCTAGATGGGTGGATCCTTTTTGGCAGATCCCTATATAACTCCTGTCTGCCTCTCTTTCATGAGGAGCATGCCGGGATGAATAGAGGCATGCTGACAGAATCCAACTTCTCTTTACAAGAGTCTTGGAGACCTTATTGTACCTCAGAATAATAACGTAATCCATTCACTAAGGTAAAGGAGAGCCATTACCAGGAAATGCTATCATGCTTTGCTCACTGCTGAAGGAAGGAAGTAGGGACAACTTGCAAAGACTTAAAGAGACACTTGAAACTGTTGATTGAACACCCACAACATGAAGGAAGATTTCACACTTTAAGGTTGAATTCACTGTAAAACAGCACTTCCATTAAAGCCCCATCTGTTATATGATACCAATGCAGAGTCTCAAACTAGGGGACTACAAGAGTTGGGTTTCAGTGCAGGCCAGTCTTAGGCTTCTGCTCCATAGTCTGGATAGGATTTTGATTCTTACTAACAATTGAATTACAGGATGCTGAAGAATACAAAAAAGATATACAACAAAAGTGATGTATGGAATGCTTGAATTAATCTCAGCCACTGCTAATTACTCGGACCACATCCCAGTCCATCGTTATTTTGCACATCCTGCCACCTCAATTCGAACCCAGCCATATGAAAAGCAGTCTTGATCCTGCTCTAAGAGGAACCGTTCAATCCGAACTGCCAGGCTAGGTCCTCCCTGAACCGGAACACAAGCAACCAAAGACTGGTTCCACCCTGATTGAGGCTCATCAGTTAGGCGCAGCTTGCTTCCAGTGGCACAGTGAGCAAGGGACCCACATCTGAAGATACCCATCGCAGTTAGGGCATCACACTGAAGTTTACAAAAAAGTGATGAGTGGAATGCTTGAATTAATCTCGGTTACTGGCAATTACTCAGGGCTGCATCACAGTCCATCATTATGTTGCAAATAGTTTACGGATAACCACCAGCTCCTAAAGTGACATGGTCAGGCACTCGATGGGAGCTCAAGAAAAATGAACTTATTTGCAGACCTACCAGGATGCCGCAAATATAACACAAGCTACAAACACTCAGTTATCAGAGTAAAGAAATGGTACTTCCAAGCTGTTATCGCAGGTGCGGGTAAACCTTCCAAATATTTTTTTAGAACCCACAAAATCTCCTCAAATTCTATCCTAGATAATGTGCAATAACTTGATGCTATATTGTCACTCTACAAAAGACAAGATCAGACCAGATTTTGACTATGTGGGGCCATCTTGCACAACAGAGTACATGAAGAAGGAAACTTTACATGGCAACCTCCATGAATCAACCTCTGGCTCCAGAAAAGAACTGTCAGCAAAGCCCAACAACATTGCCCAGGTTTCCAAAACAGAAGTCTCTAGGCTACTAAAACCTATACATTTCTCATCTCCTCCCACTGGCATGTGCACGACCAGAAACGACTGACTGAGCTGGAGCTACCAGTCCTCGCATTTCTAATCACCACAGTTATGGAACACCTCACTTCATGAAAGAGCATTCCTCATGAAGTTCAAGCACATATTAGTCATTCCATCCTGGAGAAAAAAATGAATGCAGGCCAAGAAGAGCTGGCCATCAAATGACCAATGTCAGGGTTTCTTTAATATGTGGCTTTCTCCCATCTCTTCTCTCATCATCAGCTCTCATTTGGCAGCCCACTAACATCTGTCATTTTGAACACTGAAGAAATACAGCTTGCATTGAATTGATCCTGCTTCACCTGCCCACAGCATTCCACACTGAGGCCCAGGACTTCCTCGTCCATCGAGGAACTAGCCCCACAGTTGTTCAAATCAGTCTTGTCCTCTTGCACCATAGAGTTAAGCCTTGCATCTAACATTTTATCCTCCATCACCAAATGCAGAGTCTTCCTTGACAATCTTCGTTACACACATAGTACTCCTGGCATTGTCACATAGCAAACAAACAAATTGGCACAGGATATCCTTAAAAACCCACATGTTTCACGAAAGCTATGAGCTTGAATGTCCCTGGTCCATTGTCCGTCAACTTCTATGAGATGTAATACTCCTGTTGCATTGGTTCCACTAGACCGGCCAAAGCATGCTCCACCCTCTCTACTTCCTTGGCATTATGAAACCACCTAACATGAGTCTGAGGACAACACAAATCCTGTATTTACCAAATAATCTTGCATCTGTGTGGTAGTCAATAGTAAACTACTGGGCCACCCTCTTTTGCTACTGTTCGACACCACCTTAAACTTAAAATAGGAGGGTGAGGGATCATAGAAATCTCACTGGAGACTTCTTGTCCAAACAAAATGGCAGCTCTGAGTTTTTAAGTGAGCACCGACTTATCTTCTACAGTTCTCAGTTGACATGATCATAATTAAGGCTCCCAGTTTTCCATTTTTACTGATTTTTACAGATAACTAAAGACAGAAAACAATGTGTTTCCTGTCTGTATTTATTTTTAAATGCAGAAAAATACAGAAAATTGTGCTTTTGTGGGCGACTCTCCATGCTGTTTTTCATGATTTTCAGGACAACAGCCAAACAGATAGACAGCATGGGAAGTTGAAAACAGGTTGAGATTTCCCTAGATGTAGTCATGTGTTAACATATATTTGTATTATAATGCTGATATTTACCTGTAGGTGTAGTGTTTTGCTATATTTGGCTGCTTCAGTCGCTAAAATGCGACAGGTAGCACAGTATGAGTGCATGTTTATCACTTAAATAAATGTGGAAATATACCATTTTACAACTTCATAAATTTGCAAAACACAAAATAAATATGGATAAATACCAATAATAGGGCCAAAAAATAAATATGGATAAATACAGATGGAAATGTTAAAAAAATAAATACCATAAAACCGGGAGCCCTAATCATAATATAAGGAAGGATGTTTAGCCCTTGTGGTCTCAACCCGACATCACAAGGTTAATTCGCTGACCTCTCTTTATTGTACTTCTGTCCTAACTAAAACTAAAAAACAGCTCTCCATGAAGAGAAATATTAATAGACATCTGAGAAAATGTTGGGCAAAACTAGCTTTGCTGGCAATGCTTTAAATCAAGCAGCACAGATCCACATCTGCTGTGGCTACAGAGAAGTATAGTTTTTTTTTTTTTAAAGTGAATTAATTCCTCATTGTCTAAAAGATATACTTTAAAAAGCCTCTCAAACTAAAGATGGCCAAAATTCAGGAGAGTACAGGATTGAAGTGGCCGGATGCTTTACCATTGGCTTTGCTGTCGACAAGAGTAACAGCCCATACTAGAATAGGGTTGTCCCCCTATGAGGTTGTCTTTGGTAGGCCCGCTAATGTCTGGGGCATTCCGAGACCCCGCCACTTTTCCGAGATGGACCACCCCTTATTGATAGATTATTTATACGAGTTGACTAAAAATGTGTGTTCTATTCATCAGCAGATTCAAGAGGCCTTGCCATCCGCTACAGAGGGACCCGGCCGCGACCTTCGGCCCGGGGATTACATCTAGGTTCGACATTTTCAGCGCAAAAGCAGCCTGAAGCCCCGGTGGAAGGGACCTTTCTAGATCCTCCTTGCCACCCGTACCGCGGTGAGAGTGGACGGTCGGAAAAACTGGATCCACTCAACGCACTGCAAGAGGGTGCTGCTCCCTCTGCCCTATGATCAGTGGAGGCTCAACGGCATTGGGGATTCTGAGACAGAGAAGGTTCCTCGTTTCATTCCTTTCTCCGATGCAAGAATAACATGGGCACCCTCTGAGGAGGAGATTGATGCAGTCCTGAATGAAGCAGTGCCACCTGAGATTAAGGCCAGCCAAGAGCTCCAGTCAGCTGGCCCGTCTGTGTCTGAATCTGAATCAGTCAATCCCGCTGAAAGTGAGCCTTTGTTTCTTGATCCCTCTGTTCCTGGAGTTGTTAAGTACAATTTGCGTCCTCGACAAAGGGACAGTGCACCGAAGGAAAAGTCAGATTAGTAGGGATGGACTTCATGGATGAAGCATAGGGACAATAGAGCAGGAACAGGGAGAATGGTGCATTGTCCGAGACACTGGACAGGATACGTTTGGGGTATCTTCCCAGGAGGGAGGGTACCCTATCCTGAAAGAAGTGGATTTTCCTCCAAAAGGGCTGCAATCATGCAGTTACAATGAGAAGTGCTCAATAGCACCACCGTGGATGAACAATAGGAGCCTGCCAGCGAGGCTCAAAGGAGAAGACAAAAAGACGCTGGAAAGAAGATTGTTTGTTCGGTTTCATTAAGGCTATATTAATAGTACCTTTTCGTGCTGCTATTATGCATCTGTTTGGCAGGCCAATGATTGATGAAGAACAGTCATTGGGTCTTGTTGTTTTGCCCCGATCATCATGGGTAAAACAGCGAAGAGTAATATTCCATCTTTTTGCTATTCTGCTGATGATTATCTTTTGTGGGGTTCTTTGGGCGTTAGAATATGCATGTAACCCGCCTACTCCTGACAATGATATCTTTTTCACACCAAGACGGAAGAGAATGCTTTCTAATAATGTTTTTCTAGATACTCATAAGAGATTTTTTGGTAATGGTGTCGCTTGTTATCCTACTGAATCTGTGACTAGCCTATGGACTGCTTATCCTTTGTCTTTGATAAATTACACATATTCTAAGCCAACAAATTTTGTTGAGGTAAAAGGGGAGTTTGGGTTTGGCTACCCAGGACCATGCTTGTTTCATCGTCAGCCCACAGGAACAGGTTATCCCGGTTGTGACAATAATACGTATTGTGGTAACTTCTATTTGGAAGAGCAAAATATTACGTTGGTGGGTTGGCATTATAAAGAAGTGACGGTTCCTCGAAAAGCTGGCTATTATCCAGCCTGTTGCCCCATCATAAATAGTACTGATACCATATTGTATATCAATTGCTCAGTGGTGATCATATCCAAAGAGACATTTCCTTTGAAAGGTTCAAGAGGTTCGAGTACCATTACAGGAAATTCTCGCTATTCAGCTGTGAATTATGACAGACTGATATATGACCATCCCGGGTTCTTCTTTTTGACTAATGGAACATACTCAAATGTTCATAATGGTACCAACGCTGTAGCTCTTGGGATGGTGCTGCCCTTGGGGGTCCCTTGTAAATATGCTTACAGACAGGTAAAATGGGTGAAGAGAACACTTACAAAGGAATTTTGCGAGGGAGTGACGGATATTGAGATCAACAGTTACAGTAATGGTATTACTTTTGGTTATATCCTGTCTGCTATTTTCACGTTGGGGGGAATGGCTAGTAGGACTGAAAAGGCCCGGGAATATTTTGGCTGTAAATTGCAGATATTCTCAAATACCACAGTAGCAGCATTACGTGACATCACCATTCAATTGGAGAGTATGAGGATATATTCTGAACAAACTAAGTATGCAGTTGATTTTATTTTAGCAAAAAATGGTGGTGCATGCGCAGTTATTGGCGATCAGTGCATAGTGGGAATAACCAACATGGAAAAGAATATCACTAAGCATATCTTGGACATTATCGAGAATGTCAAAGGCATGGAACCAGGTAATTGGAGTTGGTCCCTTTTTGGAACATGGGGTTGGCTAATAGAAAAAGCAATATATCTTGTTGCTATATTGATACTTTGCTGTGTCCTTGTTCAATGTCTTCAAATGTGCTGCACATATTGTATCTCTGTATTGACTCCAAAGAGAAAGATATCAATTCATGATACCAATGCTGCAATAATGTTACAGAAAGAAGTAGATGAAATAATGGCCATAGACGAAGGTATCTTCGAGACATCTTCTCTTCTCTTGGAACACACTTCTACTATTGACAACATGACGTGTATAAAAAGCTGTGTGTTTTATTATTCATTTATGTTCTGCTTTGGTTTCTGATTATAGATGGTTAGCTCATGCTAACAGGAGGGTTTGTTAATATTGAGGGGCCCTCCTGTCTGTATATCTTAGCATTCGCAGAACCATCTTGTAATCCGGACTCCATTTTGCATTATAATCGAAACTGCTGCTTGGTTATTTTCGAGAAACGGTCCTTGGTAAGTTTCATTTCCCAAGGTTGAGCTTTTCTTTCTGTAATTGCAAGTGTCCTCATTAGTGCATGCCTTTCTTGTTAGATGGAGCCCTTCTCCCACCTGCCTGGTAGGGAGGATAGGCCAGACGACCTTGGGCAGTAGATAGCCTGTGCCCGGCTGCAGAATCGAAACTTATGTTCTGTACCCCCATTGTATTACGACACCTGCTAGTGTTTTTCCATAATAGGCGGGCCTTTGTGGACTTCGCAACGTACATAATGTAATTGTATGCTTACGGGGGTCAGTCCCTCGACAGCCATCCCAGGAGACTGGTCAGACTGGGCTCCGCTGCAGTGTAATAATCAATAAATAATTTGGTTTGTATTCTCTACTGTCTGACTGACTCTTCATTTGTAGGAAGGCAGAGGAGGTGGTCGTGATTAACCCAGGTGGCCCTTTTCGGGTCACTTCCTTCAGAGACAGGGCAGGTCGTGTATTGGCGTGGCTTCCGAGGCCCATAAGTCCCACATGAATGCCATTAGCCCCCCAGTGGGGGGCAAGGTGCTGAACACAGGCTGATATTAATCAAGTCTACCTTCACTATTACCCCTCACTCTATCAGGGAGAGATGGGACAGGGGTGCCCCGGTGCAGGAGTACTTGGATAGACTAACTATCACACGACTTGATCCTCTACAGCACTATACTTTAGATGAAGCTCTGTCCATATAGCAAATTTGCCTTGCAATTGACCAGATAGTATGAAAAAAAGCTTCTGGGATAGACGGACTCCCAGTGGAGTGGAGTTTTACTCCACATATAGAGCGACTCTTCCTCTGAAACAACTCCGGATGTACCAGCAGGTCAGAGACAAGAGCACCATACCACTGTCCATGCAGGAGGCAATAGTCGTAGTCCTGCCTAAGCCAGGAGGAGATCCATTAGAGATGCGCTCATACAGACCATTGTCCCTCCTGAATACAGACTCCAAGATCCTTGGGAAGGTTATTGCAAACAGGCTGCTACAGTGCCTTCCCACACTCGTCCACCATGACCAGAATGGTTTCATCCCAGGGAGGAACACATTGTTAAACTTAAGACACCTCTTCTGACTTATGGAAGAAAGCCCGTAGACAACGCCACCAAATATAGCCCAATCTCTCAACATCGAGAAAGCTTTTGACACCCTGGGCTGGCCCTATTTGATGTAAGTGCTGAAGAGAATGGACCTTGGCCTGGAAATATCGCGCTGGACTGCCCTGCTCTACACCACTTCAGTGACTCGGGTCTGCATGAGCAGAGAGATCTCTGCTGCTTTTGAAGTGCACAGGGGGTACCAAACAGTGATGCCCACTGTTGCCGATCATTTTCTCTCTGGATATGGAACCACTCGCTGGCCTCTCCACCTACAGAACCCACAATGGGGTATCTTGAGTGGCAACACTTGGGAAGCTATCTCACTGTATGCCAGTGACTCATTGGTATACCTCAGAGATGTGAGCAGAAACCTCCCTCAGGTGATGGAGGAACTAGAAAGGCCTTGGGTCTATGACTGAACTGGGCAAAATCCTGTGTGTTCCCCATGCAAACATTCTCTTAGCTGAAGTGGGAGGTATTGCCTCTCCTAACTGTGGAATGGCGCCCCCGAAAACTTCTGATATTCGAGTGTGAATATCTACCACTCTGACAATGACCTTTTACAAGGAAATCTGGGGGCTGTAGGGGCTGGCATACGTAGCTTATTGGCATTTTGGAGCTTCTTATCACTATCATCAATGGGTAGGGTAGCAATAGCTAAAATGTTGGCTTTGACCAGAGTACTGTATCATTTCACAGCTCTCCCGGTTTGTGTCCAAGCGCTTCTTCAGTGACTTGGACCCTGTTCTCATTGATGTGATTTGGGAGTCCGGCCGGAAGAGTGTTGAGCTTAGTAAACTATACGCCCCACTATAACGTGGAGGTGTGGGTGCACCAAATTACGAGCTATATTACGCTGCACCCCAGCTGCAGTGGCTGATGCACTGGCTCTCACATATCCACATCTCTGAGCAGGCGATCATACAGAGGGATTTAGGAGACTGTACTATAGTAGGCTGACTTATGGATTCCTAGTGGGTCGCTCTGCGCCCCGGTCGTTTGGCGAAGACCACCAAGTGCTGCTGGAACATGTCTGTCCAGCTCAAGCGCTAGCTGTCCCCATACTCACTGAGCCTACCATTGAGGGCAATGCCAGCCCTCCGCAGAGTCGCCGAGTGCCATAATACCAGATCATGGAGGGAAACCGGACTCAGCAAACACAAGGAGATGATGGACGGAGCGCTGAAACTTTTCAGACACTCACACTCACCCCCAGTCACAGATCTGGGTTGAATCCATCATCATTCTTTAGCTCAATCCGCCACCTCAGTTCAGACCCAGCTATATGCAAATCAGTCTTGACCCTGTGCCTCATGGGAACAGTTCAGCCCGAACAGCCAAGCCAGGTCTTCCCTGAACCGGAAACAAGCATCCTGGGACCCGTTTCTGGGTAACACCCTTCATCAGCCAGGCTAGCTTGAATCCAGTGGCAAAGTGAGCAAGGGACCCACGTCCGGGCATACCCTGCCAACTTAGGGCGAACAAAGCAAACACAAGGAGATGATGGACGGAGCGCTGAAACTTTTCAGACACTCACCCCCAGTCACAGATCTGGGTTGAATCCATCATCATTCTTTAGCTTACTTTGCCACCTCTGTTCAGACCCAGCTATATGCAAATCAGTCTTGACCCTGTGCCTCATGGGAACAGTTCAGCCCAAACAGCCAAGCCAGGTCTTCCCTGAACCGGAAACAACCATCCTGGGACCGGTTTCTGGCTAACACCCTTCATCAGCCAGGCTAGCTTGAATCCAGTGGCAAAGTGAGCAAGTGACCCACGTCTTGGCATACTCTGCCAACTTAGGGCGAAAAAAGCAAACACAAGGAGATGATAGACGGAGCGCTGAAACTTTTCAGACACTCACCCCCAGTCACAGATCTGGGTTGAATCCATCATCATTCTTTAGCTCACTTTGCCACCTCAGTTCAGACCCAGCTGTATGCAAATCAGTCTTGACCCTGTGCCTCATGGGAACAGTTCAGCCCGAACAGCCAAGCCAGGTCTTCCCTGAACCGGAATCAAGCATCCTGGGACCGGTTTCTGGGTAACACCCTTCATCAGCCAGGCTAGCTTGAATCCAGTGGCAAAGTGAGCAAGGGACCCACGTCTGGGCATACCCTGCCAACTTAGAGCGAACAAAGAAAACACAAGGAGATGATGGACGGAGCGCTGAAACTTTTCAGACACTCAACCCCAGTCACAGATTTTTTTGCTCTGTTCTCGGATGAGAACCAGGGGGCGGAAGGGGAAGATCTAGCGGAATTAACCGACCTCTGGGGCGCAATTGAATCAAGAGCATCACTAACCAACGTATTTAGGTTTGTAATGTTGACATCAAGGTTATGGGAGATGAAGGGCTTAGAGTCCTTCAAATGCAAGGTGAGGGACTCAGGGGAAACCCTACTCCAATTCCTTCTCAACTCCTTCGGTAGGGAAGTGGTCCTCAGTCCACACTTCAGGAGTAGCTGGAAAGGGATCAGGAAATGGTCAGACCAGATCACCGGCTCGGGGGCCTGCACGATAATGTCCGATAGATTGGAGCATATAAGGTCTAGTGTGTGACCTGCCTTATGCGTAGGGGAGGCGACTCTTTATTTCAAATTGCAGCCAGCAAGCACTGCAATAAAATTAACACTATGTGAGCAAGAAGGATCATCTACATGGAGATTAAGATCGCCCAACATCGTGAAATTAGAATAGCGTGTGCTGGCCTGGGCGATATAATCAACCAGCGTGAGGGAGGAGCTATGGCCACAGTCTGGGGGTCTATAAAGAAGGATTCCCGAATAAGAGGCAGAGGCGGACAGTTTGATACAAAAGGGGAGTCCTTCAATGTTATCTATCTGCTCAAAGTTGGAAGTAGCGATCTCCCAGGTTACTTTATGGATGATTGCTAATCCTCCTCCCAGTCGCTTGTTTTGTCTATTAGCACAAATTATGCCATATCCCTGTTGAATGGATAAGGCAACAGATGGGTTAGATACTTCCTGTAGCCATGTCTCAGTTAGGAACATTAGGTCCCAGTTATGGTCTACAAGGGATTGGTGTATATCCAGTGTGTGTTTAGGCAGTGACCTACAGTTGATGAGACAGGCTTTTAGCTTCACGGGCCTAAGATGTTTAGGGAGAGCTAGGCGCGGACCCTTAAGTCGCCCAAAAACGCCTCTAGTGTCGAGGGAGATCTTACAGCAAGGGCACGAGAAAATCTCCACCGAATCCCCGAGAGGAGCGAAAGTCTGGTTCTGGCAGGAGGGGGGTCTGAGGGAGAGAAGCTCCTCTCTACTCCAACTGCACGGGCACTCCCTGGAGTTTTGGGCAGCATAACTGGCCCTGGCCGCTGTCCGGACACGGACGGGGCGCAGACGGGCTTTCCTTTGGCACGCCTGTCTCCTAGGAATCTCAGTACGCACACCCATGAATAAGTATGCCAAAAAATGTATTGACCTAGCGTATGTTATAGCACAATGACCTATAGCCAAGGCCTGGAAATCCTCGGATCCCCCACCTCACGAGGCTCTGGCTACGGAACCTGTTTAAATGGGCAACCGTGAAGGTCATGGCCTCGCACTCGCTGATAACACACCAGAGGGATGCACCCCAATGGGAGGCTTGGGAGGTATACTTAGAAAACCTGGCAGCTAAGTCAGACAATAGGCCCCCATGAGTGATAGAATTGTCTCCCATCCCCTGAGACCATCGTACTAAAGGCTGCAGCCACGCCCACACCATGCGAACACAAGGTACACACCACATTTATTGTGGCCGATATGTTCTCCTTTCCCATTCTCTGCTCCCTCCCTCGGACATACACCTAAGGCAATGGCACTATTATGCTTCCCTTCACTACCATGATCTACCCCCAATTTTTGACGGACACTGGGAATAGTGGAGGCTCTTTGCCCCCCCACTACAGGAGATGCAAGATCAGCTCCTCGGAACCAAAGCTGCACAGTTTGAGCCCATGTTGGGCACTTTCATAGACTAGTAGCCGTGGGCTCTTAACGAATGGTACACATAGACTCAAGACCCACTTGTGGGGCCACAAGAGCCACGTATGGTGATTAGTATCGATGCTGGGAATGAAGTGCACTGTTGTATAGATGATGTCGCTAATAATGCCGTCCTTTTTCTGTCATCTGCACCTCCTCTACAACTTCATCACCACATTTTATATGCTTGTTCCATCCGTGATGTATGTATGCTTCTATCGTCAATAAAGAACCACTTACAAGGGGTGTTCCTTCCTAATTGTAATTTGGTATGGAATGTGCAGTTGCAAACCATTGACCAGTTACTGACCAAGAGCTGCTTTAAAAACACAGGTTTCTTGTTAGGGAATGCAAACACGGGAATGGTGGCTTGCTGTTCCTTGCAGGCCACCATCCGTGTGTTTGTAGCCAATCACAGGGGGTCGCAAATAGCAAGCTGTCTAATTAATATTCATAAGACAGGTCGTTCTGCGACCCTTTGTGACTGGAGATCTTAAAATGTGAGTACCTAGGTCTTATCCAGTGCCTGAAATGGAAAAAGAGAAGTGCAGGTACTCTGTTCCAGAGTACCTGCTTGTTTTAGAGAAGTGCCGGTACTCCCCAATTAAAAGTATTACGTTTCCCTTGAGAAGTGCAGGTACTCTCCTTCTCAAAATAAAAAAGTGTCAGTACTCAGTAGCGGACAGTACTGGTCCATTTAAAGCACTGGTCGCATCATAAAATCAGAGACCAGTCACAAAATGTTGATGTGCAATTTGCTACCACTTTTTTGCGACTTGTCTCTTGCTACATCTTTCTCGCTGTTCCTTATTTTTTTTACTTACTGATCTTTTTCAAAACATTGCCCAGATTCTGACTACATGAAAAAGCTTGAACTTGATGCACCTAGTGTGCTTTTGCACTAATTACCATCTTAACGCACAAACATGTTGGAACACTTATGTGCCCAGAACATTTTTGCATAAGCTACATGTACTTTTGAAAACATAGGGTGCCGACACGCAGACTCCCTCTAGAATGACTGTGCAGAATGTTAGGAATGAAGTTAGAAAGGCTCTTGTTGCACGTAGTTCTAGTTGTTAAAGTTAAATAAATGGCTCTAAGGGGTATAAAAACAAATTTCGTTCAAAACAGAAAGAAGTTGAGATGTACAAAAAGTGAAAGTGACACGAAATTTAAAAATGTGTTTCTTCTCCAATAAAAATAGGAAAACAGATAATTTGCACAAACGTCACAGTTTGAATAACATGTTTTGCTATCGTTTTCTTTGCAAAGTACAGAGGGTCAAAGGCAAGTGAAAACTTGAAAGTTGATTCCATCATTTTACAGTCTAAATTCGTATAGGCGGGGATAAACTGTGGAAAAAATATGGATCTGTATTTGTTAAGGCATTCAATCTTTCATTGATTCATATGAGTAGAATAATATCTGAAAGATATGGCTATTTCCTGGAGGAAAGGAATTACTCTTAGCATGTGATGCTAAAAGACGCAACACTAGAGATCTTGTGTTCCAGGAAGGCACCCTTTTCTAATAGAGTGTAGTACAGTGTGGGAAGAAAATATAATTAGATCTTCACTAGTGATGGGAACTTTAAAGATTGTGCTAGGCTGGATTCCCCATAATTATAGGGACCACAGAGATCTCTAAAGAGATCAGTGCCCCCTTCTATTGTTACTATGGTAATTACCAGTAACAGAAAGCCCAACGCTCAAGTCAAGAGAGGGTGTGTGAGGTGATACCAAGTTCTGTCCAACACAATTGTAATTGTATTTATATAGTGCTTACTACCCCTGGCGAGGCGTCTAAGCGCTTTTTCGGCGAGTAGCACGCTACTCCGGAACCCATAAAGGATTAGTGTTGAATTAGTATAGTGAAATATGAAACTAATTTGAGTGGTGGATATGTTAGTCAGTTATTTGGATTCAGAAGGATAGCGGAGGGATAAAAGAGGGAAAAAGGTTTGCATTTATATAGCTCTTGTTACCCCTGATGGGGTGTTGAATCATTTTTTTGGGGGCGAGTAGCATGCTACTCCAGAACCCATAAAGGATTAGTGGTGAATTAGTATAGTGAAATATGAAAGTAATTTTAGTGGTGGGTATTAGTCAGTTATTTGGATTGAGAAGGATAGCGGAGGGATAGAAGAGGGAAAAAAGGTTTGCATTTATATAGCGCTTCTTACCCTTAATGGGGTGTTGAAGCACTTTTTTGGCGAGTAGCACGCTACTCCGGAACCCATAAGGATTAGTGGTGAATTAGTATAGTGAAATATGAAAGTAATTTGAGTACTGGATATTAATCAGTTATTTGGATTGAGAAGGATAGCGGAGGGATAGAAGAGGGAAAAAAGGTTTGCATTTATATAGGGCTTGTTACCCCCGATGGGGTGTTGAAGCGCTTTTTTGGCGAGTAGCACGCTACTCAGGAACCCATAAGGATTAGTGGTGAATTAGTATAGTGAAATATGAAAGTAATTTGAGTACTGGATATTAATCAGTTATTTGGATTGAGAAGGATAGCGGAGGGATAGAAGAGGGAAAAAAGGTTTGCATTTATATAGGGCTTGTTACCCCCGATGGGGTGTTGAAGCGCTTTTTTGGCGAGTAGCACGCTACTCCGGAACCCATAAGGATTAGTGGTGAATTAGTATAATGAAATATGAAAATAATTTGAGTGATGGATATTAATCAGTTATTTGGATTGAGAAGGATAGTGGAGGAATAGAAGAGGGAAAAAAGGTTTGCATTTATATAGTGCTTGCTACCCCTAATGAGGTGTTGAAACGCTATTTTCGGCGAGTAGCACGCTACTCTGTAACCCATAAAGGATTAGTGGTGAATTAGTATAGTGAAATATGAAATTTGTGAAGTGGACATGTTAGTCTGTTATTTTGATTGAAAAGGATAGTGGAGGGATAGAAGAGTGAAGGATTTAGATTTGTTTTTGTTTTATTTTTGTTTTGGAGGTCATAGCAGTAGTGGGAGGCTTGGGATGAGTAAAAAGGGATGTGGAGGGGAAGAGTCAGAGGGAAGAGTTTAGAAAGGCTTGTTTTATAGTAAAAGAGGTGTCAGATGGTGCAAGGACGGGTAGAGTAGGGGAGAATCTAGAAAGGGCTATTTTGCTATAACCCATATGGTGATAAAGTCTAAGGGGCATATTCACAAGGAGCTATCGCCGAATTAACGGCACTTTATCGCAGCCAAAGTCGTGATAAATTTACCCCCCCATTCACAAGCCGGTGTAAACAGCCCAGAGCACCAGTTTACCCGCGATAGCAGCCGCAAAAAACATCGCCACAGAGGACCCCCGCAAATATCGCTAATGAGATGCAGAGTAGGCGTTCCTGTGACAAAAGCCGAGACAACAGCACACCTCAACATTCACAACGACCAGCCACATCCGCGATAAAACAATAAGGCGCGTTAGCACCAGGAAATCTACACCTGCTCTGACCTGGTGTAAAGTCGGATGGCAGCCAGCACCACAAAAGGGAGCACAGCCCAGGGCCACATCCGAAGGGCAACAGATGCCATGGAGCCACCCATCATGCGGCCCGGACACCCAAGAGGGCCACAACACCCACCGACACCACCCCAGGACCCCAACCCACACCCGGAACACCCCCCGGACCACCACAGACGCAGTGCAGACAAAGACAGTGGAACCCCATGAAACGTACCAGCCGCACAGACCCAACATCTGACAATGTCACCGTCCACTACAGGCTGAAAGGGACAACCAACCTACGCATCCTGACCATCATCGCCTAACAGGCCTACGGCACCAACACAGCGGACAACCAACATCCCACCCCACACAAAGCTGATGGCGTGGCTGCACCTGTTGGCCCCTGGGACCCCCCATCCAACACCCGCCAGAGTTGGAGGAGTCTCACAGCCAGCCACATCCAAGTCCCCCACACCTGTCCTGGACATCACCCTGGTACCCCAGTCCCCATATGTACAACACAATGCGCAGGATCCGCTGGAGACCAAGCAAGGACCATACGCCATAGCAGGATGCACGCACGTCTTGGGGGCAATACACAGCACACATGTACTACCTGTGCCCTCTGGTGACACAGCACACAATCACCGCAACAGGAAGCACACGTCTCACACCAATGTGCAGGCAACAACAGAACACTGTGGAACACCCAAGAATGTCGCCTTCAAATACACAGCCAGTGTGCATGATAGCTTCATCCTCCGACAGTCCATCATCAACCAGCGTTCCCAGGATGGCAACAAGGGAAATGCACAGCCCGTTGGCAATATACAAATGAACACCCCACACACCTCAACTCCACAACCATGCAACTCACAACGCTGGCAATGCACACGTCACAAAATCACATACAACAGGCACAACAATATGCCCACCCACCAGACACGACAGAACAACTTACTATGTCCACATGGGCAAGCCCTGAACATGAGCCAGCAATGCCATGGCACCTCAGCCACATAATAGCCGAATGTGGGGAGAGGTGGCAACCAGGCATGTGTGAAGGATGCAGTAGAACCATGATTGGGAAAGTACACAATGCCAAGAGTGCCGGAGATGTGCTGGACACCTCGCAGTATGCAGAACACACCCATATCCATGGCGACATACACCGCTTGCGTATGGAGTGTAGTGGACAGAGGACGCCACCATGTCACCCCAGCCGGTGGGGGACCTTGCGGAAATGTTGCCTGTTACGCCCCCCCTAAGCGTCAGCGGAGTGGGATGGCCCGGCGTACGCCACGCCAGCGTAGGGGTGTGAATAAAAAGCACGTAGGCCTGGGCGTGGTCCTATTCCGGAAAGACCCACGTCTCTGCCAGGGCGGAACCTCCCACCTTGCCACGAGGCCGACGCCATCCTCGTGAGCGGAGTTGCCTGCGATGCCGTGCACCTGCTGGACCCCGGCACGCTGGACCACGAACCCGTCAGGCCAGCCCCTGCACAGCCAGGCCACACTGATCACCTTCCGACACCGGCGTGTGTCAAGGAGGGCCCACCACATGCCGGCGCAAGCCCCAAGCCCGAGGCCCGAGACCTTGGCAGCCACCTCAGACCATCACGGCCTCCACGACACAGTCCCGCTTTATTCCTTTTTCGTTGACGTACTCCACTGCCGCCCCCGGCCTACTCTTCAGATAAGTAGGTCCCATATGTGAAACTGTGTCCTGAGTCATGAATGGCAGTGACCCCAAATCCGGGCCAGCGGCCACAGCACCAGACCCCCCCCGATCAGTGAGGCATAGTTCCATATGGGCATCTTGCGACACGTGGTGCCACTAACCCTGTTCAACGCCAGCCTGCTACACGTGGTGCCACTAACCCTGTTCAACGCCAGCCTGCTACACGTGGTGCCACTAACCCTGTTCAACGCCAGCGGCTACACGTGGATGAGGGACCAGGACTACCCTGCTGACCAGTAGGTCACACATCCAGCACCTAGTCGCAAAGTACGAATGGCAGAGTCCACACCAGTGGTCGCACGGAGAGGTGTAAGAGGAAGATGCGGCTCAGTCCGGACGAATGCCGGGTCACATACACGGAGGTGACCTTAACACGTGGTGCCACTGAACCTGAACTACGCAGGCCGGTGGGGCCATCCAACTCATGCCGGAGACACTCAGTGAATGGGCCGTGCTGACCGCTGCCTCAGGCCTACACCACGGTCAGGTAGGTCACACATTTGGAACTGAGTCTTGATTACACCGTGGCAGTGAACATTATTTAAGGCAGAGAACAATTCACAATACACCCTCCGATGTGGTGGCAACAAGTCTGTGCATTGCATCACAACCACACGTGTCTGTGGGCCTACACGGACCACTGCCCTCGGCCTACGCTGCGCACGAGTGGGATCACAGATTTGGAACTGAACATCGGTAATTCAAAAGGCAGAATACATTTCTTCGTACGCACGGAGGGGCGTAAGAGGATGACACGTTGCAGTCCGGAGGGAACAGGATCAGCGTCACGGAGGTGATTGAACACTACCGACAACTGCCACTGTGTCACTAACTCTGTGCCTCGCGAGCCAACTACCCGTGGCTGTGGGCCACTGCTGACCGCTGCCTCCGGCATACACTGCGGTCCAGTAGGTCACAGAGCCTTGATTTGGCATTCTTGGTGTTCACATCTGTGTACGGGCATCATCGCAGACTGCATCCCCTCACAGCACCTGTGCCACTAAGTTTGTTCCCCGACATTCATGGACACTCACTGGTCGTACATTGATGGCGTTTGTGTCTATGGACTAGCGGCTAGTTTTCATCCTCATGTAGCTGATCCCGAATTGTTGGTGCAAACGAGGGTTGCGCTTTCCACTCCTCCATTTGCTGCTTCCAGATAACATCAGACCTTCCGCATCATGCCCTGGAGGACACCTTCCACTGTCCCCCGAAACCCTCCGCAAGATACACCTCGGACATTGATGGGGACCCGCTCAGGTCGCATGGCCCATCTGACTGCACTGCAAGTCACCGTCCCGTGGCTGGGTGCCTGTGCCGGCCGCAGTGCATCCGGGACCACTAACTCTGTGCTGCTCAGGCCTGGGACCCCTTCTTCTGAGACATTGAATGGCCTCTGTAGCGATGGTCTTGGGGTCATCAACGCCATGTGTCTGTGGCCCTGCACTGTCCGCCTCCTCCGGCCCCAACTGCGGGCCACCAGGGCCCACACATGGCATCGAGTCTTGACCGGCCCGGACGTCGCATCACCGCAGGAGGCACACACCACCACCGCAAGGACCACCTCCAACTGCCATCTGCCAGAGTCGAAAGGGTGGTCCTGACAGACCTACGGAGTTGCTCAGACCTGTCGTGGATGCCATCATCGGCCTGCTAACCTGCTCAGCACTCCAGGTGCCAGTGACTCAGTGCACCGCAAGCCATTGTCCGTTACTGATTGAGTTTTGTGCTGTTGTGAGGTTGCGCAGCAATGTCACCTCATGCAGTGGGGAAGACCTGGGACCATGAGGAGGAGGATGTGTCAAGTGTGCGGACGGGAGAAGGCACAGACAATGGGAGGGCAGGTGGCACCAGCCCCAAGGCAGGAATGCAGACTGGTGGCGGTAGTCAAGCTACACACCCGGATCTAATACTGGGCATTGCGCTGTGGACTGCGGACGCAACTGTCACCTCAGGCAGTGTGGGAGACCTGGGACGTTGATGAGGAAGTTGATGCAGGTGTAACACACCCCACTGCATCAGCATCAGGACTAACCCGAAGGGACACAATCCTAGCAATTTCTTCACATGAGCGCGCTCTTCTCTAGTGCCCCTACCTCAGTGCACTGCAACTCACGGAACCTCCAGACTGAATATTGGGTGACCTCTGTCCTTACTCCGGATCCCTCCATGTTGCTCTGCATTTGACTCTGTTATGCTGGTGTTTTCTGTTTCCATTACACTGGTGTCCACTGTTCAGGTTGTTGGCAGCACCAAGCACTCCGTGTGGGCTGGCTTATACTCACCCCAAACACATCCAGCACAGGCGTCACTGTACTGTGGCCCTGCCAATAAAGGGGCCGGGCGCACGTGCCCATAGCCAGTTCAACATGATATGTGCATGTGTCTCTGTGGAGGTGTGGGTCTCCTTTGTGGGGTGTAGGTGGTCCCTGAAGGGTATTGGACACCCGCGTATGTGTTCTAGTTCGCATTCCATGGGTTCGGCAACACCCTCACATGTTGGGCCACCTCCTTTTGGCGTTCTGCCACCTGGCATTGGGGTGCCATGTGTGGGTGGGTGAAGTGTTGTGAGGCAGCCGTGATTGTGGGTGCTTCATGCTGTGTGGTCTGTTGCAGGGGCTGGGTTCTCATCTGAGTAGCTTGTCTGCCCTGGTCCTGGTGGTGGGTTGTGTGGGATGTCCATGGGCTGTTGTAGGGCGTCGGTGTCGGGGCTGTGGTGTTCGTCTCGGGCATCACTGATGGGTTGTCTGTTCTGACCTGCTGGAGGTGTTGTTTGTCCCTCTGCATTGTGAAGGGGAGGTGCATGTTGGCATTGTGTTGGCACCTTGTTCTTGTCGACATGCAGACTGTGTGACAATGTACATTGTGACTGTTTGGGCGGTGGTGGCTATTTGAGTTGGGACCGTGTACATTTGGCCTACATGGCTGATGTGGGGTTATAGGGGTAGATGTGCATCTCACAGTTCCCTGCTCTGTCCAATGTGATTGTTCTGTTTCTGCGCCTGGGTGGACCCAGTTGTGTCCCCTGTTCTGTAGTGTGGGTGTTGCACTTCGTGCCACATTGTCATGGTATGTGCTGTGATTGCTATGTGTGTGTGCTGCAGTGTGCCACGGGGATGGGGGACATGTCCCTGGGTAATTGTGGGTGTGCAGTGTGTTACACCTCATTGTGCATGTGTGGCATTGTGCCCATCACCCCCCGTCCCCCCAGTCCCTGTTGGATCCTCACCCTGTTGTTGTTGTGTCAGGTCCTGTCGAGCTGTGTCCGTACTCCCTATTCCTTGCACCGTCTCCACACTGATGACTGTGGCCTGGGTTTCCTCCAGCTCCTCCTGTGGCACTGGACTGCCACCTCCTGTCGCCGTTGCTGCCTTCCTGTTGGCAGCGGGTTTGTACCTGGTTTAGGTTGTCACGTCCTGCCAGCGCCTCTTGGCCTCCTGGATTGGCCTCCTGGGCACTCCGACTGCATTCCAGGTGGTCTGCTTGTGGGTCAGTTGCTGGTAGTGTTCTGTCGCCTCCGTGGCCTTTGTCTTGTTTTCCTGCGGTCTGCACCCCGTCTTCATCTCCCTTTTCTCCTTGGCCTTCCCCGAGCCAGTTGTTCCTTGCTGGTGGTCTGTGGGGGTTGTGGGGTTCGCGTTGCCCTCTGCGCTGGGTCAGGGTGCATCCATGTTGCTACGTGCTTTGGCTTGTTTCTGGTGTGTTGTGTCTGTGGTTTTTATGGTGCAATTTCCCGCCAGACGCGTGGGATTTGCAGGCCTGAGGCTGCTTTTCGCTACTTTTTGTACCGCAATTGGCCTCATCGCATGATTTCTCGCGTTCGCGCTTCGCATTTTGTCGGCATGGCGTTGATTTTCACGCTGACATTTGACACGTTATCTGGTGACTATTGCATGGTACCGCCTTGTTGTGAATTCCACGTTGACACGGGGTTATTTTCCCGTGATAGGCTGCGTTATTGAAAGTTGCGTTACGCTACTCTTGCGGTAGTTATCACACGTTCTTGTGAATATACCCCTAAGTTAGTTGTGCGTACACAACAATTTTATTAAAAACCCATATATTAAATATATTTACAGTATAAACAGGATAGGATCAAATGAATAGTACACAGCACAATACACCACACAATGCTAAGCACTATCCCTATGTCACACAATATGCTACTGTGATTAATGTCTCTCACAGTGAGATTGGTAATCTCAAGGGTGAAAAATGAACACAGGCAAAGTAATTGTAAACACAATACAATACTATATAGAGAGCCATTGGCTAACCACTTTATAATCTTTTTTAACAGTGCTAAGGTTCTGTTGGGCTCCAATTTTGGAACATGAGCAGAACAATCTCTAAACAGAAAAAGAAAGTGTTAACACAATGTGGTACAAATACAGTATCTGGAGTTCACAAGCTTTAGTAGTTGTGAACACTTATTGATACAGTTGACCAAAATGGAAGATTAAAAATACTTTCCTTGCAAAACCGAATGTGTTGCATCTCCTAGGTCACTTCAAGATGTTTGTAAGCCTTTATGTACAACACCAATTTAAGATAAAGAACAGCCAAAACAACAGCAGAAACAAACAGGTAGCTGCATGGTGGAGGTACCCTTGGCTTTGGAGGTGCCAATGGTCACACTCAGAGTGGACCACAGAGGTACCTGAATCCGGTTATCTGTCTATCCATTCGGGCGCTGGATCACCGTTCTCAAAAAAGTCAAAGGAGCATCGATTAAATTGATTAAAAATAATAAAAGTTGATGTTGAGGCACTTGTTTACCAGACTGAGTCATCACTGTCTCAAATACACTTGCAGTGACAATCTCTCTGTCCCCTGTCTCTCACAGTCAGTGGATGCTCATCAACATCTGTTGTCATTAAGTTCAAAGGCATGGTCGCACACTTCCATCTTATGATGTGGAGTGCCGCTTCCTCAGTGCTGCAGCAGCATCAAGGCAGACAGCAGAGTTTCAACAGTGACCTGGTTTAGTCCCAACCAGGAGGAAGTGACATATTGCTGTTTTTAAAACTTTCACTGAAACGTTAATCTAGTCGGATTCTAGTCAATTTATGCTTTGTTTAGAAGGGTGACCAGATGTTCTGATATTACCCAGGATGCAATGATACCATCATAGTCTTTTGTGAGTCTTCCATGGGCCCCGTAGACTTGGTTCACATCTGATGAAAGAATTGAACCTAAACACCAGATTACGTTGGTTTGTGTACGCAAATCTCAAGTTTGAAGCATCATGTTCCTAGTGATATGGAGTAGAATAATTTGGCTAATCTAACCATTTAGATTTATGTACATCAAAGGCATGGATTAATGCCATTAATCATTCCGGGGTGGATTATTGCAAATGTCTCAAGTTCTGCCATGACACTTTTTTAATAACTAGAAATTACACAAGCCAGGATGCTCAACTGACACTTCTTAATGAGCTACCTTGATGGAACTCTCTGATTGAACCCTGTTACTGCTTTTCACTGGCTTCTAGTGCATTAGAGGAAAACCTTTACGCTAACCATCCACTGAACTTATGACTCTAAGGCAGATGAAAAGACTGTTCACTCTGTGGCTGCACGTGTAGTTGAGATTTACACTGAAAATATGAGATACGAGTGATGGGCAAAAATACACAGCCTCCAATTATCAGCTGAGGTAAAAATAAAAGTGAATGCCCAAGGTAATAAGCAAAAACATCTGGTCAATAAAAAAGGCAGACATTCCTTCCATTCGGCTGCTCACAAGCACATTCATACAGTGCTTAATTTGAGACAGTGGTTTCCGGTGCTCGGCACCGGCACTTAATTGTCAACACCGGTGCTTGTGACAGTCTGCCACAAGGTTGCACTGTCTGGCTAATTTAGAGATGACCACAACAACAGTTAATTATTAATTGAATATACATTAAAAATGACTATTACCTGCCGCCCAAGCCATTCTTTATGGCCAGGTATTGCTGAGTCCCCGCCCCAGTGTAGACATCACTTCCCCACCATAGGCAGCCCATGGTTACCACAACCCCTCCACACACCCCCGAGGCATAGATGGACAACACAATTATCTTGGATTAGGGGTCGGAAAAACCCTGGCCGTATTTTATTAACAGACAAACGAAAAAATATTTATATTTACATTACGCAGAAAACGCGTCCTTCAGTCGAGAATATTCATACACCAATTTTGTTATACAATGTATTCACGATATTGCGTATGGCTAACCTTAACATATTATCTAATACATAGCCATTCCTAACCTAAACAAAATATTACATTATTGTTTTCTGCGTATCCCGAATTGAGCCTACGGGCAAGGTCATGACGGGTCCCACTACGTGCCCAGTTCACCCCTCCTACCGGAGTGACCTTGCGCAGGAGGCCCAGTTGCCCAGAAAGGTTACCTCCTTTGGGCACCCCCTATGCCCTCTACCTTCCAGGGGCTGCTGTGCTGTTATGCCAACCTGGCGCCCATGCGCCTGTGCGGGGATTAGCTCAAAGGCCTACCGGAAGCGGAACTTCTCCACCCCGCACCCTCCAGCCTACGCCCTCAATATTACCTCTCAGGGGCTGTGTGGTTATACCGAAATTGGGGCCCATGCGCCTGTGCTGGGATTGGCCCAAAGGCCTACCGGAAGCGGAACTTTTCTACCCTGTAAACGCCCCCTGTAGTTCTATGAGAGACCACTGTCCCCCCCCCCAGGCGTCCCCATTGCCAATGGTGATGCCTACTAAGGACCGTAAAATGCCACATCAATCATGACCTTACCGCCACAGGCCAGCATAGTTGACCGACTCTCTGGCCCCCCCGACGACCTAAGGTCATGCCTTGATCCTCGTCCCTGCCAACAGTGTTAATAAATGCAATGACGATCTTGTCGTCCCATTCAGAGAGGTGAACACCATCCTGGTAGGAAAAACCTCACCCTCGTGATGGACCCATGTGAAGAAGGTCGAAGTGTTGGGACACGAACAACTGCACATTCTACTTATCTATTCTCTTCATAGAGTGGCTCAGGGCCCCCGTGCCCCCAGATACACAATTGCCGCTGAGGGAGCACGTGAGTCTTACCCGGCAGAAAAACCTCCCGAGCGAACTCCTCCAAACTGCCCCTGGGCGCCAAAAACTCCTTGCCCATGGCCCATGCAAAGAACATGGAAACAGCCCGCCGGGCCCCACTGCATACCTGGGTGCGGAAAAAACATTGTTTCAAACCTGCTCAAATATGAATGACCAGCTATCCATATTTCCTTCCCACCTGTCCCCCCCCCCCCTCCCCCAGGTGGGGACCTGGGTTGGGCGAGGTTCCGGTGACCAGCGCACCACGGTGAGCTTCCTTCTTGCGGCCCAGGACATAACGAAAGAACTTTGCCGGCGCCCTCTGAGAGCACTTCCATGCTTAATCTGCATCCCACCTGCTCGAGCGCCATCAGTTGGTCGTTCCACTTGCCCTACTCGTGAGCGATTCACATACACCTGCCTGTGAGCCTTTGCATGACAGCATTCATCTGAAAATTAATAAAAAACGTGAGAAAATTCTCCACCGCTTGACCAGTTACAGCCACCGCGCGCCTGGTTGGCTAGGCCACAATTGTGAGCACCAGAGAACTGCGAATTGCACCCGTGGCCTCACGCTCCCGAGCGCCCCTCGCACCACACCCACTTGGAGGCCAACAATGGTAAAATGTCCACAATAAACCAGGTCCAGTCCAACCAGTCCACGGCGGTACAGGCCCCCCGACAGTCTTGCACTGTGTATTTTGGTAATCTATGTCCTCCTACCCTCGCGCTTTTATTTCAAAGGGTTGGAACAAAATCAGTGGAATGTTGATCGAAAGCAGAGCCTCGGACCTGCTTCCCCTCCCGAAGTACGCAAACCCTGGTCTTAACGGTCCCTCTATTCCCAATACATAATGGGCCTGCAACTGAACTATTTCAATTTCGCATTGTGCCCTCTGATTGGCCACTGGCACTGAACAGCAGGTGCTCACCGTCACCCCACGCAATGCACTCACCCCCACAATTTCAGAAAATTGGAACCGAGTTGAGCCACCGAGAATCGCGGCTATGACCCTAAGGTCCCACCCAGGCTCCCCCAGTTGACACATTAGTCCCTCATGCCAACCCGGCCCGAAGCCCATGGGGTGCTGTACGGAAGCCCAGTTACCTTATATAATGACCTTCAGCTCTTCTGACTCATAGGATATTGAGTGCCGACAGCCCGGCTTGGAATTGCTCTCTGCACTCGAAAATCGGCAGCTTTAGCCTATACCACCAAACTCGCATGCTTAGCTGCTGATAAAAGTGGGGACCAGTCTCCCAACGACCGTGTCCGCCTCCTCATCAGAGCCCTCCGCGCTGAAGTGCCCCCCGTGCGACACAGCGTGTCAGGCAGGTATGACTCTCACCCGAGTAGCTCCCAGCCCCCACGGCCCTCCATGTTGTTCCATTGGTGCAGAGCCCCGATGGGACTCCCCAAACCCTTCCGCATATAGTGTAAGAACTTTAAATTATCCCCAGCGCTTCCTGGTGTTAATGTAGATTTTATTGCGCTATGCACAACATGGACCATTCCAGAATAAAGGTGCTCATTAGCAACATATTCAAATACTTTGACACTAGCTTTGGCCCTAAATCACCAGTCTGCCAAGAGCACGTTCTCTAAGGGGATCTGGTGTTGAACAACAGATCTTTATCGCTACCGTTATTCAAAGATAATCTTGTGTTCCGCACCCAGAATTATGAAAAGGCTGTCTGAAACAGCCAAGAATTGACACCGTGACCCTGGGGTCACTATTATGGAAGCTTTATCCACCAGGCGGCGGACTCTGTTTTTAAGAGATAAAAAAGCACTGTTTCACCTTTTATTTTTACCCCCGCAGGATAGCTTGCTGGGATCCAAACCCTTGTCCTGTGCGGGCCGTTGCCACCAGGCAGAAGTCTTACTATTGAGCTTTGTCTAACTGGCCCCCCTGCCGTGTAGTAGTTGGGAGGGTCAGATGCATCTCATTCCTGATCACCCGATAAAATGAACATGAAGCACCGGTTTGTGCATTCCCAGCATCTAGCGCCGTTCCCATCCCCCCCAAAATTTTCACAATTATTCCCTGTTGTTATGATTTACCAACTTCACTTTTCGCACATGGAGGAGACCACGAGGGGATGTGGCCATCTAAAAAATTTTGCAATGCTGCTTGAGGTTACTCCTCCTAACAATGAACATAAACATCTGCCAATGAGCCGATCAATGCTCCTTCCCCTGTTGGAAAGAGAAAATCCAACTCCATCCTTTTTGCACATGGAGATGGCCTCGAGCAAATTTAGCCATATAAACTTCCATCAATGCTGCTTAGGGTTAATCCACCCAATTCACACACACACAGTCTTGCAGTGTAGCCAAGGTCTTGCCATAGGTGGAGCCACATGACCTGCAAATTTACCACCATACCCTGCCAGTGATTCTCATTGAAATGAATAAATTACTAAATTTGCTTAAAAATTCCCAGCATCCCATGTCTACTCCCTGGCCCCCATCTCCAAGTTGTCTCGAGCCGGAATGGTATACAAAAAAACCCCCAGGGTATATCTCGGTGCAGCAGGTGCATTATTATTATTATTATCAGCATTTGTTAAGCGCATAGCTTCCCGCAGGCCTCCCAGCGCTGGCGACAACAAGCAGACAGAATTATGGGTTCTAAGACATATTCTGGAAAAGACAGGTCTTCAATTGCTTTCGAAAGGACAGATGATGGGCCGTTGATCGAAGATGACTAGGAAGGGTGTTCCATAGTCTAGAGGCATTGTAAGAGAAAGAGCGGCCACCGGAGCGGGCTCTCTTGATTTTGGGTACAGATGCCAGAAACAAATTGGATGAGCGGAGACATCTTAGGGGGCGATAGAAGGTGATGAGGGAGTGATTGATTTTGGGGGCATTCTCCCAGAGGGTCCTATGAGCTATGCATAATGATTTAAATATAATGCGCTCATTTATTGGCAGTCAGGGCAATGTTTTGAGAGCCGTCTTGGCGGAGTGAGTTTTGGGTATATTGTGTAGCAGCCTGGCTGCACATTTCTGCACTACTTGCAGTTTCCTTGTAGTGTATTTAGGGGCACCCAAGTAGAGGGAATTCCCGTAGTCCAGGCGGGAGAGAATCAGTGCCTGAACCATGACTCTCCGAGCAGGTAGTGGAAGAAGAGGTGCAATTTTCCGAATCAATCTAATGATACCAAAGCAGGTGGCTGCGAGCTTCACTGCTTGGTGATCAAATTTGAGAAAGCTATCCAACCAAACTCCCAAGATTTTGATCTTGTGTTTAGGGGCTGGTGGAGGGCCGAGACAGTTGGGCCAGCCCAATTCCGATGTAGAGATGGAATGATTGCCCAAGATCATTAGCTCGGTCTTGTCTCCATTAAGCTTGAGGCACGACTGGTCCATCCATTTGGCCACTGTTTCCAGACAGGTTTCTAAGTTAGTATTAAACCGACCATCAATACAACTTACTGATCCAGGAACACATGCACCACAGATTAAGGTTCCTTTAGCAGAGGGCCCAGCCCCCACCACTATCCGTGCAACAAAAACATCTTAATTGAATTGACACTCATAACCTGCATCTTGTCGCTCCATATCTTTCCTCAAGCGGCATTTAAGAAAAATGTTAATTCCTGATGGTCGGAAGGATAGAATCTCGCTTGCGGGGGCCCTGAGACCGGGGACTAACTATGCAATTTAAACCGTGCGACCCCACAGGATAATTTTTGTCGCTACTGTAACCGGTTAATATCGAACTAGCTCCCTACTTCCCGGGAGGAATACATTTGAAGCGCTCTCCCCCACCCGGGCAGCTGTAAATTACTTCTGTGTAAAAGAGATGCCGATTAAAAATGACTGTTCGCAATTCAACCAGGCATACTCATTTCCCGGAAACTATACGTCCTTTTTGCTTCCACAAGATTTCTTGGAAACAAACACAGGCACCCTCATCCTGCCTAATGACACCGTTCTGTTAAAATTCTTTCAACGAGATGCTAACCTGCAGTACTCTATGCAGATATGCTAGTCTGGTTACTACCCCCTCAGTGAGAAATATACTTTGCAATTCTCAACAAAAATTGAGTGTTTGGTGCTCTGAATGAATGAGGCGTTTCCCTACCAGGAAATTTCCTCACTCATTGAAATATCTGGATCCCATCACCAGTTGCAGGTTCCGTAAGTTTAAGCCCCAGTCCTTGAATGACCTGCTTTTTCCACCGAGCGCTGAGTGTTTTCAAAGTCCTATTACTTGAAGACTCGGGATTGCTTTACTAATTCACTTTATTTGCAGTCGGGAAACGACTATCTGCGCCAATTACTGTATTATTCCTTCCCTTATAAAATCTGCCCTTGTCAGCGGAGCTGCGTCACGTACAGATGCATGCTCCTCCTGTCCGGGCTCCGCCGGCCTGGGCAGATTCACCCTGCCTTTGGATGGTAATCTGCCCCCCGAGATTCCCTTCCAACCCTTTTGTGTTCTGGCAATACCCCGAGACCCGATGAAGCGACCACACCCCTGCCTGTCCCTTGCGCCCAAGCAGAATCGTACTGGTGTGCACCCAAGCGCTCGCTTCTCTCGTAAATCTGCCCAGCGAGTAAGCCGGCCCACAAATGCGACCCCACTCTATTGAAAACGACACAGCCATAAACACGCATCCTTCACATCCTTCAGGAGTTTTTTAATGTTGTGTGCCGCAATGCATGTCTTTTTTATACTAATCCTTTATATAATTTCCCTCAAAAAACCACAACCATTGGAACACCAGGATTGGAGAACACATAACCCCCCCACCTTTGGAGTAAGAGTCAGAGAACTCAGCCACTAAGCCACAGTGACTCGTTGGATTTTGTCCCTGGCCCTATACGGGGATCGGAGCTGATCCCGGCGGGGCTAGCGCTCCACCCTAAAGTTTTCAAACTGCCCATGGGTTTTAAAAACCCCAGACCCTGATTTCAACGTTCACACTGACCTAACCCGGTTGACCACTGTAGTGCTAGAGGCACTCTTGTGGTCTGACACCCTGTGATGACCTTTGACTACCATTATTTTAATTGACTTTGGTGTGTTATTTTATCCTAGCCTGAATGTACGACGTCCTGCATATGCCTTGTTTCTTTCTTGTAATCTTGCAGTCTTTCAGTGGGAGCTGTTACGGAGTAGAACAGCCTTGCCAAGAACAGAATGTGTGGGATGTGCATTCGAAAGCATGAGGGAGAGAGAGGTGTGGAATGTACTTTTTGGTCTCGAAGTGCAGTGTTGTGAGCATTGGTGTACAAATGTGCTCTGTGTTGTACATTGAGAGATGAAGTATGTGATGCTATAAGCAGTGGTGCACAAATGTGCATTGTGTTGTACATTGATAAGTATTATGAAGCTCTTACTATTGGCTTTGACATGGCCTCATGTCATCCTGAATTCTAACTCTGCTTGGCTTGAGCTTTATCTGCGCGCACAGCAACGCTTGCAAGTTGTTTGGGTTAATCACGTTCAAGGATTGTTTTTGTGAGAGATTGTTTAATGTACCCTGGAAGGCTTTCGTGAGCTTTGTCAAGATAAAGGCTGGAACATGCAAGATTGGAGAGGCGACGTGGGAACTCCTTCCTGCCATGGAATGCTTGCTTGGAAGCTGGCCAGGCCTGGTAAGATTCCTCTGGCGCAGGGGGAAAGTTTTCTCGAACCTTCTAGTGCGAGTTTTGAGACTATAAAGCTGGTGTTTGTTGACAGTTGAGTTGGGCGCTCACTTACAGAGTAGACGTACTGCTGTAAGACAAACGGAACTTGAGTCCCGGTCGAGAGTCCAAGCCAGCTGTGAACGGGCCCCCCAGCGAGAATTGGCAAGGATGTTGAGTGAACAATCGGGTGAGGTGATTTGTTTCTGACTAGTGCCATTGTGATGCGTGGTTCCAGTGGCTGTGGTCATTTGAGGTGTTTGAGCTTTGATTATTGCCATTGTGATGTGTGACCATTGGCTTTGATCATTTGAGGTGTTTTCTTTGTGATGTGTGACTGAGTGAGGTGCACAACCAAAGTAATCATTTGATGTATTCAGTGTATATATCTTTCTGATCTCTTGCAGGATGTCCTACATTATATTTGCTTGAGTGTTATCTCATATTATTTGCTGCTTGTTTATTCATGGTATTATTCATGCATTTAACTGTTGCATTTACCAAGTGTGTTATTATTGCATGCATATACATATATATCTCTATATATATTTGAATGTTCTGCATTTGGCATCTGGGAAAGCCTTTCTGTTAGAGAGCATTGTGTAAAATAAAACCCCAAGCCTTATTCTAAAAAGAGAGTCTTTGCATTTTTGTAAAATAAAACCCTTTTCTAAAGGTGTTGTTTGTTTTGTGTAATGTCTCCTGCTTCGCCGAGTGTTGAGCCACCGTGTGGGCGATTCTGTATTATCTGAAAGGTGAAGCAAGACAACCACCTACGCGGGAGTACACACAGACTCCCCCCCTGCCTAAATGCTCACACTGCGATCCCCGCCAACATTACCCTTTCTCACCTGGGCCTCCCGGACCGGAGCCGCTCCCACATGAGACATAAACGTGGGTCAGGTGAGTAAAAACTCCAACCTGTGAGGCTCCCAGCCCAAAGCGGCCCGCTGCTAAAAAAGACGATCTCCGCCGGGTGAGGGAAAAACCAAAAGACGATCTCCGTCGGGTAGACTGCTACCATTGTGGCTTTGTGGAGCGGCAAGGGAAAAGACCGTCCTACCGCTCCGCAACCTCTTTTATCTGGGGATCAAGAAACCGGCCGGATCCAGGTTGGACCTGGACTACGTATGCCCCAGAACCACTTGAGTGCTTCTGGGGCATGTTCCCATTTTAATGATTTAAACCATCGGTGGGGCCGGTGCCGTCCACGTTAGCATGCGCTGGCACTAGCCCCACCCCCTCAACAGGCGTCGGGGACCGGCACAACCGCCATAGGTGCGGCGTGCCCGAGTCCGGTTGTCGCCTTAGCAATAGCTTTGGGGGCCTGAAATAGTCTGAATTGTCACACTTGTAGGAGTATGTTGTTTAGTAGTTGTGCAATTACTATTATTGGCAGCATGGCAGGGACAAGGTATGGTGCAAGCTGCAGTGGGCTCCTGACGAGAACCCTGGCACTTATTCTTTTACAAATTAAGCACTGTATTCATACAAGGAACAGGTTTAAAATTCCCTCTAGTTTGCTGTTTCTTCCACAACCTAATGCGTTATTCAGGAAAGCAAGAAACACACATCTGATGAAAGAAGCTGGTAATTGCTAACATTCTGGTATTCAACTGCTGCGCCATCTTCTCTTTCTAATTAGTTCCTATTCTACATCTGGTCAACTTGCATCACAACATATCTTCGAAACCTCCTTCAACATTTTCTGTAGGTGTTTGGGCACAGTACAAAAACTAGCTTTTTTAGGTCTGGGTATTTTTCACAACACGACTGTAGAACAGACCTATTCCTAAAAGATATACTTTGAGTGGGCTCTGGGTCAGTCCCTTTAAATCATTCGCTTTCTTTGACCAGCCTTTAACAGCCATGGTCTATAGACTTTGTTAATCGTGTTTTTATCACAGCCCAGTAGAGCAATCTCACCAAATGCTATTAGCTGTTTGTGGTTGTCATTATGCCTCTACTCTAGTGCATTGCACTGCATACGGGGGTAATTTACAGCTATAGCTGCTCTGTCTGCTCCTGCTGGCTCCCTCTCAATGTCTTGCTCCCCTGTGCTAATGCTGCAAATGTCAGTAATGACCTATTGTCTTTGCCAATGCTTTTTTGTATGTAGCAGTGAAGCATTTGTATTTGTTGATAAGCACATTAAGCCCAGACCTATTGGATTTGGCAAAGATTTTTTAGATATAGCAATGTGCCATTTGTATTTGTTGATTTATAAATTACAACAAATTGCCCTGGGGTTTCAAGGCGCTATTGAGTAAGTGGTGACCTAGAAATGTAGCAACTTGAACCACATAACGATTTATGGTAATAACCTACAGCCTGATGTATGAAGCCATTTAGTGGTTGTAAACTCTACAATTCGCAAAATCACAGGGTTTGCAACTGCTAAATTGCTATTTAGTATGTATTAAACCCTTTTTGCAATTTGGTAAGTACTGGGTCTAGAAATGCATGCTGAATCACAATTTGGAACAGGTGTGTTTAGGGCATCCCTTCAACATTGTGATTTGTGATGCTAAGTATATATCAATGAACTGCAAGTGCAACTTCAACTGCAAACCATTAATAGGTTATCGACACCTCAAAAGCAGTGGGAACCCGTTCGCAAAGGGGAATGGTGTGAATGTAAAACAAAAGTTTGTTTCGGACTGGGCAGTGGTCCTAGCGGACCACAGCCAACTATTAAATTTTTTTTTTTAAACAAGTATTTTATTTAATGCAGCATTATTTTCTTTAAGGAAAAAGGGGCTGCATTTAAAAACAAAGAAACATCTTTAAAAAGTGGTCACAGGCATGGCGATCTGCTAATTCCAGCAAGCCACTGTCTCTGGGATGGCCACCAAATGGAGCGAGTTGCAATTTGTGACCTACCTCATGAATAGTACTGAGATAGGTTGGATTGCGATCCCTTCCGAATGGGACCTTGGGGCTAAATGTACTAACATTAGGAATACCGATTTCCAAATTGCGATTCTCTATGAATCGCAAAAAGAAAATCAGTATTCCTAGTGTATGAAGAAACTCTTTTGAGTTTCACCAGGGATTCCTTGTGGGTTGCAAATAAACCCTCATGCATATTAATGAGGTTGTTCTCAATTTGCAACCCATTAGGAATCGCAGCCATCACAGGGATGGTGGCCTGCTGAGGTCAGAAGACCATCATGTATGTGACTGCTTTTGGATAAAGCAATCTTTTTTTTTTTTTAATGCAGTCCGGATTGCTTAAATGAAAACGGGTTGCATTTTAAAAGAAAAGACAAAACTTTGCAGTTTCATTTTTTAAAAGTAGACAGTGGTCCTTGGGACCACTACCTGCTTTAAAAAAATATTTGTATTTACATTCTCAAAGAGGAAGAGTCCTTTGGAACCCCTTTCTCTTTGCAATTGGGTTACTACCAGTTTTAAACTAGTGGTAAGGCATTGGTCTCAAAACAGTAATACATACCATACCAATTAGGTTTTTGGAAGGGACGCCCTAAACACGCTCCTTCAAAATACCAAATTGCAAATGCAAAATTCTGATTCAGTAACAAACTGCGGAATCTCGTTTTGCATTTTGTGCGTTTTTAAAAAACAGTTTTCCTGTCGCAAACGGCCCGTTTGCCACCTGAAAAATTATTTTGTACATCTGGCCCTTGGGAACCCAACTATTAGAACACAGGTAGGTTAACGAAATTCGGTGTGCAATTTTGTACATCTTGCCCCAAGTGTTCAAACTTTTCCTACACTTCGGGATGTCGGACTCTTCACCTAGAGAAACAGGGAGAGAAGCAGCCGAGACAGAGAACGCTCTCTGAAGTATGTGTAATTAGGTCAAAGGCTTGAGCTCTAGGAATAAAAATAAATACATGAAATGCCTAGAAAATGTTTTGGAGTTTCACTTTGAATGTTTTTTTTTTACATGAAAGAACTTTTTTGTTTGAATCACGTCGTGTTGGTACCTGCAGTAAAGTCCTGGCACTGCAGCCAGAGGCGCGACAACGGGGTTTGATGTGCTGCAGAGAGAGCTATTAAAAGCCGCGCTGCCCTTTGTATCGCGCTCATTGAGGGCACGCTCGAGTCAGGCCCAGGAAGACAGGCAGGCGCGCGAGATTCATCTTCCTCGTGCTCTGATTTGCCGGCTCGGGCTCGGCCCCTCTCTGTGTGGCACCGGAGCTCGCGACGCCCTGCGGCCTGCTGGCCCAGCGCGGCGCCAGTGACCAGCATAGCGATGCGCTCTTCACCCCTGGAACACTGCCCCTTCCACAGAGCTCACGCCAGGACCGTGGCTGCTGCCCAAATACTTCCCCTCAAGTCACGAGGATGAGAAATGAACTCCAGCCGAGCAAAGACATTTAGAAAGACACTGTTAAAGGGAATGAAGTTGAGGCTAGAGAGGGGCTGGATCAGGGTTGAGTGAATGCAACCTAAAGCGATGGAATTAAAGTTCTGCAAAGGATCATTGACGCTGTAAAACGTTAATGGGTGGAATGACGTGCTGCCTTGTGCTTTACTGTCATGATATGCTCGCTCAGTGGACTAATGCGTCCACTCCAAAGATCTGTGTTGGCCAACTAGTCAAAGGCACGAATCCCGGTGGGTGCACTCAGCCTTTCATCTTTCCAAGGTTGAGTAGATTGTAAGTTTTACAAATACGTGTGCTGTATAGTCCTTAGCCCAATGCCTCCATCTGCCGATTCTGCTAACGCAGATAAGTAAGACCCCCCACCCTCTCACCAGCTAAAGGCCAATGGCATGGTTCACCCCGCTTTCAGAGACAGACCACTAGTGACTATATCATATGTGAATCCCGCAAACTATCTTTGCAGTGACATCCCTGGCTCCATCAGTAAGGACCCCACCAAACCACTACTCCCCTGTTGGTCCAGCCTGGTGAACTCCTCCCTCGAACATGGCACATTCTGAGACAGTCTAAAAGTTTACCAAATCTCTTCTCTTCATAAAAAACAATTGTTGGACTCCGTTGACGTAATAACTTCTGTCTAGTCTCCACTGGAAGTGGACAAGCCTGATGGCTGGCTCTTGCTCAGCTCCAGGTCCTACTGGAACCTCAAGTCCAAAACAAGTCGAGCTTTAACAAGAGGCGATAAGGCCTACTGGCTACAGCTGCGACCATTCAACATGGGAAACCAGGTTCGAATCCCGGCCTTGCCTCAGCATCCTTCAAATCTCCCTGTGCTGAAAAGAAACATGTAGTCTGTGTCTTATGTGAAGTGTTCTTATCTCTGTGAGCAAGGTGAGCGCAATGGAAAACTGCCAATAGTGAAATGTCGATTCCAGCTCTCACCCACGATTTAACCTCCTCCTTGAAGAATGGAGGAACGAAGTCATAAACTTTGACATGAGGATAGTGACTCAATTGCACAGTGTGACACTGAAAAACCTGGAATCGATTCCGGCTTCCCAGCTTGACCAAAGTGAGTGATCCTAGGCGAATACACCATTTAATCGAATCTCTATTTTGTTCATTATTTTATTTGAAAGCACCTTCAAATACCTGAGTTCAGGATGTGCGCTGTACAAAAAACACTCCTTTGTTTGATTCATTTAGGTCCTTAACTGTATGGAAGCTAGGTTTGATCCCTCATCCCTAACGGGATTTTTTCTAGAGCATAAATCTATGCCGAAGTTTGAATATTATTGGGAATGCATTCTTAAACCCCTAGAGCGGAAGCTGTATTTTCAGTTTCAGGATAGGTACTTTGCCTATAAGAGTTTTCACAAACAAGTGGTCTAATGCACATATTGAGTTGTGCCCAGTCTGTATGATTAAAAAGGAAACAATGGGCCATTTTTTGTTTGAATGTGCAGGTTACCATGCCCCACGCCGGGCCTGGTTGCGCCCTATATGCAAGTTATTGGGAACAAGAGGTGCGATTCAAGCAGTCAGAATATTAAGAAGTGATACCAAGGAAGCAATAGCCATAGCACGAAAAATTGATGTGTGATTTTAGAAGGCTTAGAAAAAGATACAGAATTGATAGGCAGGATGGCTGTATTGTATAGTTTTATTGTGGGGGGTCAAAAATATTATTATGAACTTAAAGTCGGTTGCCACTAAAGCTATGTATTTTGGTAAATATTTTAATAATTGTAGCCTTTAAAGACAGGAAAACATTTTGGGTCTCGAAATTTATAGTATGTTCAGCGTGAGTTTCTCTTTGTCATATATTGAAGAAATGTCATGAATTATAATTGTAATTAATGTTTTTATGGTATTTTATGCATTATCTAATGGTATTTTATTGTCTTTTAATGTTTTGTGTATATTGTGTGCTTTTATGACTGAAAACGTCGAATAAAGCTATTTGATGATGATTCATTTAGCCTTTAATGTTGCTCCATATATTACAAGAATCTAGGCCACATATATGGCGCACATGACAACTGACTTGCCACTTAGTTCACTAATAGCATTGTCATCAGGACGAGGGCAAGAATATTTCTTAATGCATGTTTAAAAACTCGGACTTTTCATAAACACTTCTCAATGCCGAGATGTAATCTGATGTACCAAGGTGAAACACTACAGCGTGTTGAAGAAATATAGTTTTTGACCATTTTTAAGATATATCATATTTTAACATCGTTTGTTGAATGATTTACCTACCACATATTTTCAGGGCTCGGCTCTTGCACAGACTCTTAGAGTCAGAACCGACCCTTGGCTTGGCTCCTGCTTGGCTTTCCCTGTTTCCCTCCTCTAGCATCCACCTCTCCGTTCTTAGGCAACGTGATTAAAAGTTGCGTAGCCTCCACACTGATGTCTCACATCCATGCAAACAAGCTCATCGACACTCTCTGATTTGAATCGGACAGGGCTACACCACATGACTGCCATTCTGCAGGTTATGGATGGCGCTCTTCCCATCGTTGACACTGGAGATTCATGTCTTCTTGTTCTCCTCGATCTCTCTGCTGCATTTTACACAGTCAGCCGCCATGCTCTGATAAATACCCTGAAGAAACAAATGATAATTGAAAGTGTAGTCCTTAACTGTCTCCCCTCCTATCTGACGAGCTGCTGTCAAGTGGTGAAAATTGGGAGCTCTGTCTCGAAGCCAATAAGTCTGCAACAAAGGGTCCCCCAACGCTCATTCCTCTCCCCAACCCTATTCAGTCTCTATCTTGAGCCTCTCTGTGTGACCCTTAGGAACTCTGGTATCCTCTTTCACCTACACACCTAATATACCCAAATCTACTTACAGGGTGTATCTCCAGACATCGTCCTGCTATCCAACACCTTCATAAGGATTCAATCATGGATGGAAAATCAGCAGCTTAAACCCCTGCAAAAACAGAATTCCTTCTTATGTCTCCAAAGAAATCCAATTTACCTGTACAAGATTGGATGGAATGCCTCCCTGCCTTGGCATGCCAACCCTCGGGTGTTCAGAATGCCAAGTCACTCTGCTTTACCCTTGACAGACAACTCAACCTCCAGAGATATATTGCAGATGTGGCCAAAAGCTTCTGGCTCCAACTAAGTCTGCTCTGTGAGGTCAAATGCAAAAACAACAACCGGTCCTAGGATGCTTGTTTCCGGTCCAGGGAGGACCTGCCTTGGCAGTTCGGGCTGGACTGTTCCCATGAAGCACAGGGTCAAGACTGATTTGCATATGGCCAGGTCTAAACTGGGGTGGCATGGTGAGCAAAAGAATGATGGATTTAACCCAGATCTCTTGACTGGGGGTGAATGTTTTGATTTGTTCTGCATTCCGTCCATCAATTGTGTGTCTTTTGCTTTCTCGCCCTAAGTGCGCCGGGTATGCCCAGACGTGGGTCCCGGGCTCACTGTGCCACTGGAATCAAGCTATCCTGGCTGAAGAGGGGTGAAACCCCAAAACCGGCCCTAGGATGCTTCTTTCCGGGACAGGAAGGACCTGGCTTGGCAGTTCAGACTGGACTGTTCCCATGAGGCACAGGGTCAAGACTGATTTGCATATGGCCAGGTCTAAACTGGGGTGGCATGGTGAGCAAAAGAATGATGGATTTAACCCAGATCTCTTGACTGGGGGTGAATGTTTTGATTTGTTCTGCATTCCGTCCATCAATTGTGTGTCTTTTGCTTTCTCGCCCTAAGTGCGCCGGGTATGCCCAGACGTGGGTCCCGGGCTCACTGTGCCACTGGATTCAAGCTATCCTGGCTGATATGGGGTGAAACCCCAAAACCGGTCCCAGGATGCTTGTTTCCGGTCCAGGGAAGGACCTGGCTTGGCAGTTCAGACTGGACTGTTCCCATGAGGCACAGGGTCAAGACTGATCTGCATATGGCCAGGTCTAAACTGGGGTGGCATGGTGAGCAAAAGAATGATGGATTTAAAACAGATCTCTTGACTGGGGTGAATGTTCTGATTTGTTCTGCATTCCGTCCATCAATTGTGTGTCTTTTGCTGGTTGTTTGACAACTGCACTCGTGTACAACTTTTCTCCCACTTACTCTAGATTACCTGCTTTTAATCCTTCCTAGGTTATATCTCTAATGTAGTGCTGCCCTGATTGTTTGGCAACTGTTCTATTGTAAAGCGCTCTGATTCCTCCATATCATGTCTGCACTATTTAAGATATATAAAAAAATAAAGGGGGCACTTTGTGTTAATGAGTCAGTGAGAGGGCCCATGAAAGTGACAAGGCTGCTCCTTGAGAATGCAAGCTGAGAATCCCACAAGCAGTGACATTGCTCCATCAGCCAGCATAACCTGCACATAAAATACTGTCTAAGGATAGCTTGCCGGGGGGCTGTCCAAATTTTGAGCAGGTTACTTTGAAGTACAAGAGTCTGCATCTCCAACACACCCTCCTCCTTAGAGAGTTTGGTGGTGGAAGTCTAGAGTTTGTACTGTTGCAGCCGGCTGTTGGTTAGTGATACCAGATACTAGTGATTCCAGATCTCTTTGCACCAACCGCAAACCTTGGGTAGGGTTTGCTGACGTACACACTTAAAAGGTATGGGCACTGGGGTTCAACTGAGTCTGAAGTAGATGAAGTGAGCATACTTGGTGTGCTTGGTCATGCTGTCAGACGTTGTGTGTCTCCTCAGCATTGTGGCACCCAAGCAGAGGTTAGTTGACCCATTGCTTAATTTGTAAAAAGATTAAGTGCCAAGGCCCAAAGTATTTCCTGGGAGTGCACTGCAGTCTGTACAGTGGCGTAGCTAGGGGGGGGGGGGCGGTGGGGGCGGACCGCCCCAGGCGGCATGAGTTTTGGGGGCGGCGGCTGACCCCCCTACCCCCAGTCTTACCTGCGACTGTAAGAACCGGCAGCAACCCCCCCTTACCTTCGGTCGTCGCGGCCACATGAATGGCCAGCAACCCCCGCTCTTTGATCAGGCCGCCGCGGGCAGCAAACGCAGGGGCCGCCATGGGCGGCTTAAGGCCTAGCTGCGCCTAGCTACGCCACTGAGTCGGTACCACCCACAGTTCCTGCCAATGCTGCCAAATGCCAGTAACAGAAGTGCCTACATGCTAGTTTTATAGTTTTAAAAAATATATATTAAATTGTTAATTGCTGCACAGAGGAATTCTGCTAAAAAACAGTGCCACCGTGTAGAGCAGAAATACCTACCAGTCTTTAGAAATAAGTTCTGGTGCTGAGAACCAGCAAACAACGGCCCAAATTAAGCACTGGACTGATGACATAGATGTGAAGCCTGGACTTTTTTAGGAGGCTCCATATCAGCAGCAGTGAGGTGGTCAGTGGAGAAATCTAAAGTATGTCTACCTCACAGCATGGCTATCTCTTCGATCTACATACCAAGGGCCACAGGAATTATGCGGAGGCCCAAAAGTTGCGGCAGGTATGAGTAAATTATGCAGCGAGAAAAGGCAAATTATGCAGCATGATGCTGCACATTTTTTATAGTACTGCTGCCATATTTTGTCATTTTTACACTTGTTAACACTGTCCGGGCATTGGTGGCACCTCTTTAGTACCAGCATAACAACTAAATATAGCAATGAGCAACAGAAAAGTGGCCAGTCAACCTTTGAAAAGGACCTTCCACTGCAAAGTAACACGCGCTGCTACATTACTTTTGAGCCGTTGAGCTAGAAACATATTTTTTAAATTTAATTTGCAGGTTATGCAGCAGATGATGGATTATGTGGCAAATGCGGCTAATCTGTAATTATGAGAAAAACGCTGCAGCCTCACAATCGCATAATTTCAGTGGCCCTATACATACCTCTTAGCTGTTAGGTTATGACCTTTTACTCCTTTATCTGATGCAGCATTCTTCTTTACCTTCATGTACAATTGTTTACCTGTAATGTGTGAGAGTGTTTACCTGATAATGGCAGACGATTGCCATCCGCTTGACCCACCACATATAAGGCATGAGAATGCGAATTCACATACATATGGCTTAACAATTGCTTATACACTATGAGACCATTAATCCACATATGTGCCTTAACATGTGCTGATATCTTTTTTTTATTAATAATTGTGATTTTGTTTTTGTACATGGTGGAAGCTGTCAAAAGTCTTAGCAATATTGCACTTTTAAATACATTTTGAACAGACTGGCATTCCATTAGTGCCTATATGTCGGTTTCTTTCTGTCACACACCCCTGCTTCCATTCACTTGTACTAAGAAAAAGTGTATAAATGTAACACCAAAATGTTTCAAAGAGGCTCTCCCAACTCGGGAGAGCTGGCAGTATGGCGGGGCGCCGAGGGCCATGAGACGATTGGTGGCGCTCGTCCTGGGTCATAGAGGACGGCCCAGAGGGAGGCGAGGCCACCAGCAGGAACCTTCTGGGGGACTAGTGGGATTGTGGGCGCAGAGCTCCGCCCCTTTAAAAGGAGCGCAAGGCGGCGATCGGATCTCTTTGTTTCGTGCTCGCCTCACGAGTAACATCACTTCCCCGCCCCGACCAAGAGATGACACCTGCCCTGCGCCAGTCACCTGGTGGCCGTAGCGCTGCCAACAGCCCTTCCTTCCATGAGCTGCACGGGCTGAGTACTTGTTTCTCACCTGGTCCGGGTTTTTCCTTTGGTTTAAACTCTCGGCAGGGGTGTAACATAGGCCCCCCCGCAGCCCCCGCGAGGGGGGGGGGGAGCTGAGCTGCAGGGGCCCCCCTCAGCACTGTACCCTGGCTTGAGAGCTCCTGAGTGTGGTCGGAGGGGGGCCCCTCCATGTACTTTGCAGGGGTCCCCCTCAAGTTTCATTACGCCGCTGACTCGGTGGCGGTTCCGGAGGGCTCTTGGGGGTTGTGCAGGCTGCAGCAGGTGAGAGGGACGCGATGGTGAGGCCTTATATAGTTGTAATTGGTCAGCAATTTTATTGGCTGGGGGGGTTAGAGCAAGTTTTGGTAGTTTATAAAGCGCTGATTTTATTTGGGATACTGCAGGCTAGGAGCTATAGCTCAGTGGTGCAAACTCTGTTGGCCTTGCAGACCCCTTCAGGACAAAGGTTTCGAATCCTGCTCTGGGAGTCAACAGCAGCCATAACATACCATAAATCATTCCATTGAGTAAAAGGAGAAATCTGGTTTTAAAAGATTTGGATTGAGGATTATTTAGGCAACAAGTAATTTTGGTTGTGTTCTCGCCACTTCACAGATTTACTGCAAAAGACTTAGAAGAGGTGTTGCAGAGTACCGAGCTGAGTTTGTTGTGTAGCGGCAGGGGCACTGTAGGAGCTGCAAAGAAGAGTGCCAATCGCTCACACACAAGCGTTGATATGGAGGTATTGATGCGCAGGATGGGTGCTATGGATGAGGTATTGGCACTTTTGCGCCCAGAGGCTCTGCAGGGTCAGTCTCTAGAACCAGAAGCTCTGGCGGAGAGGGCCAGGAGGCCAGGAGTTCCCCCAAGGGTGACATTCCCAGCAGTTAAGAAATGTGTTAGGGGGCAGGAGGCAAGTAGCGAAGGGGGCAAGGTACATGCGTTACTCCTGAGGTTGTGCCGGTGGACAGTGTAGGTGGTGGTGATGGGCAGAGTAGTTCTCCTGCAGTGATAGTGCGTGCAGCTAACAACAGCATTGTGCAGAATGGCAATAGTTGCATGGCGATTGTGGTCATGCCGTCAGGTGGTGTAGGGCATCCTGAGTTAGTTGCAAATTTAGCCAGTGTATTACCATGGTTATCGATGGTATGGATGTTATCTGGACCACATATGGGTGGTGCATTGGCAGGAGTAGCTGAGAGTGACAATGTAGGAAATGCCAGGAGGCTGGTGGCCCACTTAGGCTGTGCTAGTATGCAAGGTATGCAAGGGCAGGCGATAGCGGTTAGCGTGCCTGCAGCTGCGGCTGGGGGGTCAGCAGTGACCCCTCTGGTTGCTCAGGGGTCAGTGTGGTGCACACAGTACCAGGCAGGGCCCCAGCGCTTCCACGGGATACAATGCCATCAGGTACAGTTCCACCATTGCCAATCATTGGTTTGGGGGACGTGCGTTTGGAGCACAATCAGTTGGGCAGGCATGTACTAAAAGATGTGAAAGATAAGATTTGGAAAGGAAATTATGTGGATGTGTGCAAATTGATTTACGAAAGGAGGGAAAACAGTATAAGGAGTGCTCACATTCTAGGGACTGTGGGCATTGGCCTTACAGGAAGAAGGTTGAGGAAACAGTGGTGAACTGGTCCAAGGGCTACACGATTTTCTAGGCAATCATGGCGAAGCGATTCCCAAACCCTTGGTACACAATTGGTGTGCTATCAGAATGGGATAGTATGTCCGCATGATGAGTTTGGGGTAAACACTTGGAGGGACTACAACAAGCAATTTAGGAGGATAAAGGCTACTAGACCCACCATAGCATGGGATCAGATTAATGTAAACACTTGGCTGCACTTCATGAAGCTGCAGAAGCCTAAAGCTGCTCCAAGTCAGTCCTGTCGGGCGGACTCAGAGGCAACTACTCACATGAGGGGGGTAAGAAAGGGGTCATGCTGGGACCTTATCAGGAATCCTGTTCCAGAGACCCAGGGCCATGCAAATTCAAGCACTACTGTTCACTCTGCAACCTACTCTCACATCCATTGTCCACGTGTTAAAAAAAATCAAAGGATAGGGGTCCCAGAAAGCAGGATTGAACACCCTCTACTGGTCAAGCCTCCCTCCCCGATCAACTGGTAGGCAATGGTGACATAGTTCAATGCTTACAGCAACACAGAAACACAGCTGCGGCACAGGCATTGTATGAGGGTTGATTTCAAAATCCCGGCTATGGGCTGTGTGGGTGTGACCTATTGCAAAAGCCGGCAATCACTTCGGGCTAATCTTAACATTGCCAGGAATAAGATACTAAAAGAAAGTAATCTGGTGAAGGTAGCAGGTCCATTTGACTCCATCCTGCCAGAGAATTTTGTGTGCTCCCCCTTGGGGGTAGTCTTGAAGAAAGATCTAGGGGAGTACCGCTTGATCCATAATTTGTAAGCACCTAGAGGTCAGTCTCTCAACAAGACTATTGATGGGACACTCTGCTCAGTCAAGTGCGCCTCACTAGATCAGTCGCTTACAATGCTCCAGGAGCTGGGACCTGGTGCATTGCTAGTGAAGGCAGATATAGAATCTGTATTTAGGCTGCAGCCCGTGCACCCCGATGACTTCCATTTAATGAGTTTACAATTTGAAGGCACTTTCTACTTCAACAAATGTATGCCCATGGACTGTTTGATCTCCTGTGCTTACTTCGAGAAGTTTAGTATGGGAGAACAAGGGTACCCCAAAATGTGAACCTGGGGTTGGTGTATGTTTAGAAAAAACAATGGTTCAGGGATGGCCACATTGGGTCCAGAACAAGAGAGTAAAATCCCGAAGGGGACAGTGGGGATTCAATTTATACTGGACAATTAATCGTCATGGGAGCAAGAAGGTAGGGAAACATATATAATGTAAAATAGACGGTTTATTTTACACAAGTATGAATTTTATACTCAAAGTAACAGTCAGGTGCTCACATAAAGTGAAGGTGCGTAATGTGACAAAAGTGAGGGTGAACTAAAAGCATAACATCACATTGACAACAAAATTGGAACTCCACATGAGTGTATACAATGGGAGGGGTTCCTGTTGTAAGGGTCGACGGCGTTTCGATCTTTAAAGTACTTAAGATCAGCTTCAGGACAAGTAGTGAGCAGTCTGAAAGTAAATCGGAACAAGGCATGATTTCAATATGTCCCTACATAAGGACCAGTTGCAGTGAGTAAGTGCTCCCAGTGTTTTTATAGTAAAAGCAATTACAGTGCAACCTCATTGTTAAATTGAGGTAAGGTGAGTACAATTAATATAACAGCGTGGGAGACCATTGAAGGGTGGTGCGCGCGGGGCGACAGATTAACTATGGGGGGTTGAACATAAAGGAGCATCATGCATATGAGCTCTCAATAGCGAACTTACTCTCAATGGGGTGTCACTATCCAGGAAGAGAGCGGGGCCGTAGCCACTATAGGAATGCAGGCGGGCTTCTTACGTGGGGAGGCTGTTTTGACCTGGTATCAGGGGAATAGAGCATTAGTAAGTATCCGTGTGGTGTCAGGGAAGATGTATGCAGTGGGACAAAACGACTACTCACTAGGATAACGTCCAAGATGGCGTCAGGGTAGAGCTACTTCCACCAGGCAGTGACGTTTAAGCTGGAAACATTCAAGGGTTGTTTGCGGGTATGGGCTGTGGGGAAAAGAGAGTCAGCGGCCTACATAGTCTTTACTTGCTCATGGGAAAAGGAAGAGTGAAAAGCAGGCTGCTTACTTATTCGTGCCTGATTATCTGGTGCAGGATGAAGTTGGGGCTACTTACAGCCGGAGGTAGCGTAGAATCTGGGCTGCGGGGGTGGGAGAAAATATCAATTGCCTGTATAGTCGGTGTTAATTCTAGGGAATCAAGCGGGGTACTTACAAAATCGAATTACGGTTGCAGAACGAAGGGTTGGTACTCCTAGGGGCCGGCGCGCAGTCCTCGGCGTTCCACTAATACACTTGTGTTCTAGCAGAGGATGTTTTTAAAAAAGAAAGAACAATTAGGATGTACTGGGGCCTGGATAGTTACTTATTAAGTAGCGTCAAAGTACCTGAACGTGGAACAGTGGACATGATGAGTGCATGTACCTTAGAGATAAGGTCAATAAGTTTAAAAGCGGGGTTACCTTGAGGGACTGAGAAAGTGTTAAGCGAAATACTCACACAGTATGAGTTGCTTGTCCGTGTCCAAAATCTAATTGTGGAGTAAACCAAGGTGTCATAATCAAATACGGAGCCTTAATCTATTACACCAAGTTAGAAAGAAAAAGCGAGGGAGACAGTCCGGAGGTACTTACTGATTCAGAGTACCGGAGGCGAGTCAAACACCACCTAGGGTTAGCAGGACCACTCCACAAGACGCATGCGCAATCCGTTTCGACTAACAATTATGCACTGTCATCGTGTGACAAACACTACTTAAACCACGCCCTTCATCCTTCCTGATCCGTCGCTACAGTTGCATCGGTTGCAGCGCTGGCCAGGATGGTGTTTGACTCGCCTCCGGTACTCTGAATCAGTAAGTACCTCCGGACTGTCTCCCTCGCTTTTTCTTTCTAACTTGGTGTAATAGATTAAGGCTCCGTTTTTGATTATGACACCTTGGTTTACTCCCCAATTAGATTTTGGACACGGACAAGCAACTCATACTGTGTGAGTATTTTGCTTAACACTTTCTCAGTCCCTCTAGGTAACCCCGCTTTTAAACTTATTGACCTTATCTCTCAGGTACATGCACTCATCATGTCCACTGTTCCACGTTCAGGTACCTTGACGCTACTTAATAAGTAACTATCCAGGCCCCAGTACATCCTAATTGTTCTTTTTTTTAAAAACATCCTCTGCTAGAACACAAGTGTATTAGTGGAACGCCGAGGACTGCGCGCCGGCCCCTAGGAGTACCAACCCTTCGTTCTGCAACCGTAATTCGATTTTGTAAGTACCCCGCTTGATTCCCTAGAATTAACACCGACTATACAGGCAATTGATATTTTCTCCCACCCCCGCAGCCCAGATTCTACGCTACCTCCGGCTGTAAGTAGCCCCGACTTCATCCTGCACCAGATAATCAGGCACAAATAAGTAAGCAGCCTGCTTTTCACTCTTCCTTTTCCCATGAGCAAGTAAAGACTATGTAGGCCGCTGACTCTCTCCTTTCCCCACAGCCCATACCCGCAAACAACCCTTGAATGTTTACAGCTTAAACGTCACTGCCTGGTGGAAGTAGCTCTACCCTGACGCCATCTTGGACGTTATCCTAGTGAGTAGTCGTTTTGTCCCACTGCATACATCTTCCCTGACACCACGCGGATACTTACTAATGCTCTATTCCCCTGATACCAGGTCGAAACAGCCTCCCCACGTAAGAAGCCCGCCTGCATTCCAATAGTGGCTACGGCCCGCTCTCTTCCTGGATAGTGACACCCCATTGAGAGTAAGTTCGCTATTGAGAGCTCATATGCATGATGCTCCTTTATGTTCAACCCCCCATAGTTAACCTGTCGCCCCGCGCGCACCACCCTTCAATGGTCTCCCACGCTGTTATATTAATTGTACTCACCTTACCTCAATTTAACAATGAGGTTGCGCTGTAATTGCTTTTACTATAAAAACACTGGGAGCACTTACTCACTGCAACTGGTCCTTATGTAGGGACATATTGTAATCATGCCTTGTTCCGATTTAGTTTCAGACTGCTCACTACTTGTCCTGAAGATGATCTTAAGTACTTAAAAGATCGAAACGCCGTCGACCCTTACAACAGGAACCCCTCCCATTGTATACACTCATGTGGAGTTCCAATTTTGTTGTCAATGTGATGTTATGCTTTTAGTTCACCCTCACTTTTGTCACATTACGCACCTTCACTTTATGTGAGCACCTGACTGTTACTTTGAGTATAAAATACATACTTGTGTAAAATAAACCGTCTATTTTACATTATATATGTTTCCCTACCTTCTTGCTCCCATGACGATTAATTGTCCAGTATAAATTGAATCCCCACTGTCCCCTTCGGGATTTTACTCTCTTGTTCTGGACCCAATGTGGCCATCCCTGAACCATTGTTTTTTCTAAACATACTTCGAGAAGTTTAGCACTTGATTGGAGTGGGTGTTCTGGCGGAGGTCGGCGCACTGGTGGGTACTTCATTATTTGGTTTATTTCCTTTTTCTGTGTCCCCCAGGCACAGCAGGCTGTGGGAAGGCCTTAGAGATGTTTCAAGAACTAATGGGAATGTTTGGGGTACCCCTAGTGTGGGCAAAGACATGTGGACCAGCTACAACCATTAAAAAAATGGGATAGAATTAGATTCCAAGGGAGGAGTATCCAGGCTTCCCAGGAAGAGAGTCAGGGCATTTACAAGGGCATTAGAGGAATGTTTGGAGGCCAAGAAGGTCACATTGCATCAGCTACAGGTGGTAGTAGGGCAGCTGAATTTTGCTTTACGTATCATACCCATGGGCCGCCCATTCTCCAGGTGAATTGCACAGGCCATCTCTGGTCTGAAGTTGAGACACCACCATATTAGGTTGTCAAGTGAAGTACAGCAGGACATGAGAATCTGGGAGACATTTTTGAAGGATTTCCACAGTTCAGTGGTATGGCAAAGCCCCGCTCAGACCACTAAGGAGTTAGGTTTGTTTACAGATTCTGCAAGCAGCGTGGGCTTTGGCTGCATCTTGTGTGCATCTTGGTGTGCCGAAGGGTGGCCAAGAGACTGGGTTGAGTCTAGGTTGGTGGCGAACATTGATTTCTTGGAGCTTTTCCCCATCTTGGTGACCCTCACAATCTGGTCAGAGCAGTTCCGCAATCAATCAGTGCTATTCTGGCCAGATAACATGATTGTTGTTGAATGCATTAACCAACAAGCGGCCAAGTGTAAGATGATCTTGAGACTCTTGAAATAAATCATACTACTATGTTTGAGGCTGAATGTCAGTTTTATATCCAAACATGTGCCTGGCGTACTGAACAATGCAGCAGATGCTCTATTTCGTTTTAAGATGCAGGCCTTTAGGTACCACCACATGGAAGCAGCGGAGTTCCCTTCACCATTCTCAAACCAATATTTGCAGCTTGGTGCCCCAGCCTACCAGACTTTGTGGCTGCCAGTTTAACAACCAGAACGAGGCATATCTATGAAGGGGCATTTAACACATATCGCAGTTTCAAGGAAGCAAGGGGGTGGGGGAGTTGTTTTCACCTGAATCAGTAATTTATTTCTTCAGGCCTTGAGAGGGAAGGGCGACCGATATCAGCTGACATTTTGTGGTCAAGGAGGACTGCGCTTAGCCAATCTGAGAACGTCACTGGACAGAGGTGCCACTGGTGGCACCCACACAGGCCCAGTTGGCGCGAACTAGCACAGGCCCTTTGGGGGATGCAGGACTTGGGTGCAGGGGGTGCCCAAAGTAGGTATAGTAAGGGCAGCCAGGCCCCCTGCACTAGAGCTCCCGTTGGGGAGAGGGAAGGTGGGGGCCTCCCATAAGGGGGTCCCATCCACTGGATGGGGGTTTAAGTGGAAGGGTCATGGACCCAGTCATGATCTCACTTAGGAATAGTTATGTTGTTAGTTGCACAAGAACAAACTAGCTATGGTGAGGTGACTCCCATGTACTAGAGTCTCTGTTAAGGTTAGGTTTTCACTTGTAAGCAATATGTAAATAATGTGGTTACTGTGCAGAATTTTTGGATGTCTGACAAAAAACAGTTTTGTGTGTAAAAATACATTCGGCCAAGAGATCTTACGATCTCTAATCCAAGATTTGGTCTCAGTTTGGGGGGCGTGGTCGACTGCCGAGCAAGATATCTGCTTGCTAGAGCGGCTCCTTTCTTTAATCGGCCCTATCCCCTAACATCTGACATCTGAGACATCCGTCTCCCGCACCATAATAGCCTAGGTTTTGGAGGTTTTGAAAACTGGACATGAGGTTACCAAACCTCCTTCTATTGCACCCAACAACAATTCAGGACCTCACCATGAGGCGGGGCCCAGACTGCAGTGAGGAGCATGGCCTTGTGTTGGAACCCAGCAGCTGCCACAGCATGAAAACCGAGACGTCACTGAAGTGGGGCCGCTTGCGGCAATCGCGAGGGAGAAGTTGCTCCTGCAGTGACCTGGACTGAAAATCGCCTGGCCATGATGGCGGCAAGACACAAACACTCTCTCACGGAGCAGTGCTGCTGGACCGGTCTGCCCGGGGACAGCTTGGGGGCCCGCGCAGTCCGCTGCTGGCAGCTGGCATGGCCGCTGGTGGAGGAAGCCGTGTTTGAACACGGGCGCAGGGGAACTTGGCAATGCTCCCTGAATGAGTACGAGAGCTCTTGTATAACAGCGGGGGCCTCACGTGCCACTGCGAAAGCCCAGAAGACACGGCAGCACAGTCCCCGGCACCCTCAATGACTCAACGGCTGTGAGGCACCACCATAATTGCCAGTGCCCTGATACGGGCAACAGAACAGGACCGGAGGCGATCCCTAGGGGCAATAGACCCTCACTAGGGGCCTTGTGTGTAATGCGAGGGCCCTGAGAGTTGACAAAGTCATATATACCCTGTGTAGCAAGGCAGGAGGTACCCATAAACTGAGCTGCAGAGCAAAGGGGGGATATTGTAAGAGGACACCGATGCTGGATGCCTGACTGATCGCAAACTAATATGCATGAGCCCCATAGCTAATAAAGTCCAGTGTGAGGCCCCTGGAGGAGGACTGCCTGCCCTGCAATAAGCCAACAAACATGTTAACAGCACTCTTGGGGCAGAAGTGATAGTGAGGTCTCTTTGTACAACACTAGAGACTGCCAGACAAGCAGAAGAAGTGACCTCATCCCCTTTGCAGCAGACTTGATACTCGATGATTCGCGACGTAAGGCGAGGCGTAGTGTGCAGTGTAGTGCCACACCGCCACTCCTCATCCTTCAAGAGTCCAGGTCCGCATAGACCTCCAGCTGATCTGGAGGGAGACCCGGGGTGCTGAAGGGGTAAATGGTTGGAAAACCGACAGGCCACAGTAAAGGTCCTCGGTAGAGAACACCCTCTGCTTGGCGGCGGCGATTACCCCAGCTTACCCCCTCTCCTTCCTTGTTTGTGTGGCACAAACTTCTACACGCCCAGGAACAATGACCAGGGGTCAGAGGTACCCATGGAGCACACCAAACTAAACTCCACAAATACACGCTTCCCCGGGATCCAGCCTTGACAACCGTGATGGAGGGGCTGCAGAACCCAACGGACCAGTCATCACTTGATGGCGAAACACTCACACTCAAATATATCAAGGCAAAATCCGTGGTATTCGTGGTTCCCTGGAGACCAAATTATATTCGGTATCTATGGAGGTCACACTGGTGAGAGCAGACCTCCGCAACATGAGAGCCGGAATGAAAGACACAGAAGATTCATTCGCTACCCTCAAGGCCGAGACAGCGACCTTAAATAGACAAGTCAAGGAATTGTGCACACCCACGGATGTCCTAGGGGCGAAGCTGGAAGACTCTGAAGGCCGCTCAAGATGAAACAATGTCTAAATAATTGGGATCCCAGGGAGAGCGGAGGGGCCGTCGGTGGACCTCTTTTTAGAAGACATCATCCTCAAAGTGCTTAAACCCTGAGGCCTCTCAAACTACACTCTAACCAGGCCCCGAGCCCAACCCCGACAACAGCGACGCAACAACAGCGCCCTGGCCTGAAATCAAGACTCAGACAACCTGAGGCAGGATCAAACTTCGCCACAGCACCAGAAAACTTGATTGACAACTCAACAACCGCACAGAGACAGGTTCGAAGAGACTTGTGGGATGTCAGCGATCCAGCTGTTGTACTGATGCTCAACATGAACTGCGGCTAGCCTTTGACCTTGTGACTAACTGTTTGTTGCTGCAGTCAGAGGTGAGGTGTTCCTGAATGAAGACAGAAGACTTTGGTAACAAATGTCCCTTAAGTTTGGATGGCAGATGGAGGGACTCTCGGTAGTCACCACTGTCACCTATTGTTTAAATACTGGTTTGGGGTGGCAGGCACTCTGCTATGTTGGTGCGGGTGGGCAGTTCAAAGTCTGCTACGCAGGAAGGCAAAGCAGGGAAATCTGTTTGGGGATTTTGTTTGTTTCTTAATTATGCTTTTGTTACAACAGTTTATTTGCAACACACTGACACTGATACTCGATGCTCAATATGGGTTTCCTGCCCGGCCTCCAGACCGTGCTGATGCAAGAGGGAAAAGTTATAAGCCCATGGCCCGCATATGCCAATGACCAGTAACATACAACGACTGAAGTGAGATGTCCAACACTGGAGGTCCTTGCCTTTGTTGCTTCTCGGTAGGACTACACTTTTTAAAATGATGGCCCTACCCCGCTTCCTCTATGCCCTTCATAACATGTTCTATCCGGTCCCGGTAACCTACTTTGAAGCAATCAAAAGCAAAGTTAGAGCATTGCTCTGGTATGGAGGCCCGGCGCGAATAGTAGTAAATAAATTAACAAGCGGATGCTATGATGTAGGGATTGGAAATACTACCGGGTGGCTCAACTAACAAACATCTATCACTGGGTTCACCTCCTATCACTGGGTTCACCTCCCTGCGGAAGAGCCTGCATTCCAAATGGATAGACAGACCATGCAACCAGGGGGATACCTATACAGTGGACCAAGACACACAATCTTTAGGGGTCCAACGGCAGTAACAGTCAACCTCTGGCACACAGCACTACTTGCACTCTGCTGTAGGGACAAGATAACACATGCCACTCCCCTCTGGGATACAGCGAGGCTGGGTACACAAGGAACACAACCAGGACTTGATAAATGGGATCTCATCGGTCTCTCCAGGGTAGGAAATCTCTGGAGAGAGAGAGAGGTAACCCCCTTTGCTGAATTACAACGTGAGTATCAGCTTGCCTCCACTGAAACTTACTGCTATTTACAGATACAGCACACACTTGAAGCGGCACTGCCGAAAGGTGCGGAGCTCCCAGAGTCTTCGCCCCTGGAGGACAGACTACTAGATGACCACACGCCCCGCAAGGTGTTTCCCCCACATAACTAAAGATGATTAACAACTCACCGGAGACCCTGAAACATCTGCGGGAGCAATGGGCGCATGACCTAGAGGGCCTAGAGGACGCTGAGTGGTCCGAGGCCCTGGTGTCCACAAGAAAATTTACTATAAAGTCGGGGTTCGGTTTAGTGCAGCTTTAGAATTCTCCACCGATCCTACTATGCACAAACCATCATGGTAAAAATGGGTGGGGCAAATGAGGCGGGTTGTCGTAGGCAATGCGACCAGATCGGCACATTCTTTCACATTCTATGGAGCAGCCCAGAGGTACAGCAGTTTTGGGAGTCAGTGGTTGCCTGTATGATTGATCTATGAGGGAGTAACATGGGCACCACTGCAAAATGGATTCTATCAAACATATGGAATGAGACAGATCAAAACCGCATGAAGCGGATATGGATGACTGGGAATCGTGATAGCCAAACGAAACATTGTGAAACTATTGGGAGTAGAGCAGGCATGTCAACTGGGTAACTGGAAGCGGGACATCGACTGGGGCATGTTGGCTGAGAAGGTAATATATAAAAGCTGTGGCTGTCCCCAAAAATGGGCAAAAATCTGGGGGAAATGGAATGACTACAGGGAAAATCCCTGCACTCCCCTCACTTACATTGGGTCCGATGTATTGTTCTCTAATCAATCCATATTAAATGTTGATGTTTTTAATATGGCGGGTGGGGAGGGAGGGGACATAGGGACTGTTTGACGCTGAGAACAAATTGCTTTTATTTGACCATGTCAATGTTCAACAGTGTGTTTTTTTGTCGTATCTACAGTAAAAAGATCTGTAAAAAAAAAAGATGTGGTCCCAGGCCTGGCCATTGCTGGACGGATGCCGGGCAATCGTGGGGAGTTTGTAGAGATGGACAACCATGGGACATCAGCGCCTCCCTGGCCATATGGATGTTAGCATTGCCCCTCTAACCATGGGTCGAAGCTCTGGTCTACTGATTTGGCATATTGCCTTTAATTACTTTTGATGCTTGCTGGCACTTTTTCATTAAACATGTCTCCGACGTCTGTGCACTATAGCGCCAACAGACACTAACAGTGTGGTGGGATAGAATATCTCTGAGTGTGGTGATGGCAGTTTAACACAGATTATTGGTGAGGAGTACCCTTTTTATATAAAGATACGTGTTTGTGAAAATGTTATCTGGTTGTATTGTGGTGAAGTCTATAAGTATTTTAAATAAAGTCAGAGCGCAAGAAAGAAAAAGAAGTGCATTTTTTTCCAAGAAAAATAACTAGAGAAGATGAAGGGTGATAAAATAGACACAAAGGGGGCTAAAGACTGTTGGTTTGAGAAACGGATAAGCAGAAAAGGCAACTGATAAAAAATAGAGAAGATAACTGACCAGATTCACACCTACTCAAGGAAAAAAGCTTTGTGGGTGGAGTCCTTGGTAAGAAAGTAGGGCTGTAGTTTTGAGCCCTCTCTCCATTTCTTTTACGAGGCAAAAAGGGCTTTTGGGATTTCTAATGGACCTTTGTCCCCGAAAATTCAATCCGACTAGAGAAGAGCCGGGCCCCAGCCATACAAGGCTTTCGAAAACCACTGTGAGCCAGGTACACACCTCGCCTTGAGTCCTGCCCACATTTCATCTCCTGCCTAATGCCCTGCCATTATCCCAACTGATCCCCTGATACTACCATTCGTACGAAACGAGAATAATAAAATAACTAAAATATCACTGCATTATATATGCCCTCCCAACTTTCAACATTTACTCTCCTTCGTTAGGCTCCACCTCCTCTTTCACCAGTGTTGAATGCACCAGAAGAGTCTAATAGTCAACATTACTGTTCAAATGCACATTTTTGTGCCACTAAATTGCAGGACTAAATCTATTAAATTATGTAAAAATATTAAAGACAAAATAAATAATGCCTTCACAGCGCCTTGACAACACACTGGTCCCTTGATCATCTGACACACACACCCTTACAATAGAAAAATGTAAACTTCAAATCCCAGAGTCCAATTATTATGTAGCCAGGACAGCTGAAAGCAGTAACTCTTGCCCTCAGGTTACGAGTACCCTGAGCAAAAATGAAATTGTGCCAGAGTAATCAGAATCATTTCACGTTACCCTCATAGCTGCCAAGGTTTCAGATTGCTTATGTGTAACATTTCCATAATTTTAGTGTAATTATGAGTGACATTTCAACGACCATGAGTGACACTTTCTCATGAGCAAAATCAAGCAATGAAGATGAGGGAATCACATAAATATCAGAAATTACACCCATTTCAGCAACGAGTAACTCTAAGGGCCCCTGACAGACATTAAATTATGACGCCTGATGGAGCAGAGAAAATAAAAAAAATTTTAACCCCTAACAAATTTTATAAATAATTAATAAAATGTTCGTTTAAATGTATTAATCAACACTGTATTTGTGGGAAGGGTAATACGCAAGTGTATGTGCTGAATAATCTATTAACGAATGTCCGTGTGTCTAATTATAACATAAAAATAAATGCGTACTAATTTAAAATAAATGCATGATTTTGTGCTTCATAGAATAAATGTGTTGTTGCAAAAACAATAGTGATGGTAAGTAAGGAACAGCTTAAATGTTGCTTTCTGCTAGGTAATAACTAATTGGGGTACGTAGATGACGGGAGGGAAATGAAAAGGCTATTTTTCTCTATTATTAATTATGTTTTGTTTATTTCAAAATAGTGCTTCTAAAGTATAACCGAGTGGCGATATAAAATGGCTGCCAGTTGGGGATGTGCGCAAGCGCAGGGAAAACGTGACAAGGGAGAGAAGTCGGAGAAAAGCTAACCTCGTGATGTTGCTGAGAGGCTAGGATGCGAGAAATGGTCAAGGCTGATGTGACCTAATTGAACTGATAGTGTGCCGTGGTGATCAGCAAAGACCCGTGGGAAACCAGTTTAAGAGAAAAGGACAATGCCTGCAGAGTTCTCGAATGTATCGAAAGAAGTTACAAATGTACTGATCGAAGCGGATGGAAACATGTCTTGAACTGTGAGAAAGGAAATGATCCAAGGACCATTGGATCCAAGAGAATTTGATTAAAAGAATGAATAAGATGACATGCATGGACCAATGAAAGAAAAGCGTGTTATTAATGTTGCAACAATTAGTTAGCAAAGTTAGAATTAGGGTATAAGAGGGCCTACTCTTAGTGGGAGGGGTCAGTCGCAGTCACAGTCAGGAGCGGAGTTGGAGAGTTGTGTTGGTGTTGGTGGCTTCCAGTGCTGGGTGGTCCTGATCGATCCATTACTGAGCGGGAGATACTGAAAGACTGTTAGATGAGACGGGTTGCAGGTAGCTGATGCTGACGAGCTGAAGTTTCTGTTGCTGTCTTAATTTTCCAGTTGAGTATGAGAATCAGGTTATTTCTAATTCTTAAATTTAGGTTAGAAATCATTAGGCTAAATTAGGAAGGTAGGCAGGTAATTAGGGATTTGCTTCATGACAAAAATTTCCTTTCTGCAATAAATTGATTATGTTTAATAAATATTTGAATTAATAATGAATGAATAATTGAATAAAAGTTTAAATTCTTTCTCATGCTTTTAAAATTATATAAAATTTAAGATTCTTTAAATCAAACGTCTCAATGGTTATTTTTCTAAATGATTGTGACACCAGTAATTGGTTATTGTGATTCAGCTGGTCTTATTCACTATGAACTAATTTCTTACATGAATGATTCATCGACAAACCAATGAGCAGGAATAGCTTAAAGAAAATAACTAAAAGAAAGTGATAAGTTAAGGTAATAAGATATCTCGGCTCCTTCCAGCGGTACATAAATGGTGTTTTCCATTTAGTTCTCATGCTTCTCCTAGGAATACAGATTTTAATAAAGGTGTAAAGGAAATCCAGGTGTGTGCGTGTGTGTTAGGCGATGTTTATGGGCCCCATCGTCATGTGGATGTGAGAAAATATAGTTTGCCCCTGGATGACCTATAAGCGACCTAGGAGGAGAATAGTTTTTATTGTACGCGCTGCATCAGATTTCTTGGTAGCAGAGTTATGGTTTTCTATAGATTAGTTTAGTGATTATTGTTTATTGATTATTGATTATTTTTATGACTAACATTATATGTTGAGTCGCGTTATGTTATATGTGAGTTTTCACGCTTCTGGGATGTAGGAAGTGGAACACGTGTGGCAAGAGAAGTCACATGGAATTTGGTACATGGTTTGAATTCATTTTGGTAATAACACAGGTTGTGTTATGTTAGGGATTTTCTGTACGAAAGGTGTGTAACTGAAATAGCAAATCACGTTTTCTTGTGAAACTGTGGCCTTAATTCTCAGGAGCCTAGTCTCCACATGTGTCTTATCCCCAGAGAAACAAGTAAATTGTTTGCTTGAAAGAAGGGTAAGGTAGAGGGAAGTGCTACTTTATCGGCGAGAGTTAATAATTCTGTGGTAGGGTAGAGGTAAGCGCTGCCTACTGGAAATACAGGATTCTTGTGTACAAGGACAAAGCTGTCACTTTTGTTTAGCGGATCAGACTATGGAATTGTTTTAATTGTTGTAACTAACGGAGAAAACAGTGAAAAGAAAATTTGCCGATAAATTTTGTAAAGGAGGGGTAAAAGAGCAGGAGTGACGTAGAACAGTGCCGCGCTAGGATTGGATAGTGCGCTAGTCACGTGAACACAGAGTCAGGAGTGACGTAGATAAGTGCCGCGCTAGGATTGGTTGGTTCGCGGACGAAGGGAATTGTTCTGATTGGTACGTTAGTGTGAGTCTCGCTGTAATTGGTTGAAGTTCCGTACACAGAACAGCGTTAGCGGAAAGAGAAAAACAAATAGAAAACATGCCGTATTACGAGTATGAAAGGGAGAGAACGTCATGGACGACAAAAATAAAGAATTTCTTTAAGAAAGACAAAAAGGTCGTGACTAGAGAGGGACAAGTAATTCCTCCGCCGAAATCAGCAGCTTCACATATGATGCTGAAATACGGATATCATACATGCATATGGTTGGAAAATTGGGCAAAGTATACGAAGAATGATGGTGCTTTAGCTTTTCCTGAGAATGGTTCATTTAGTGTAGCGGTTTTGCGAAATTTGCGAGAAAAGATGACAAATCTAGAACCTAGACCGACACAGTTTGAAGCGTTGACAGAATGGGAGGATGAGATGTATGAGCGAGAGAGATTCAGAGGTTTAAGAGATCATGAGTTTATGCCTGGAAGAATGTGGGGAATAAATCATGAGGATAGAATAAAACGCTGGAGATGTGCTAACATGACAGGAGGTTTGTTTCCAGCTTTTACAGTTGAGGAAGGGACTAAGAAAAAACGGACTGAGAAAAAGAAACATATGGAGAGGGAGAAATATATGCATGAGAGCGAAACGGATGATGAATTGCTGGAAGATATTTTAAATAGAAATCCACCTCCGTATCAGCAGAGTTCTACAGTGGTAACACCAAATGCGCCACTAATAGAGACTATGCGAAATAAAAGTCCGGAGAAAAGAATTGAAATAAATAGGTCACAAGATCAAATGAGAACTTCACAAAATGAAGGAATAGAAAGCGACAATGCAAGCGAATTAGCAAGGACAACAAAAGAACTAACTGAGAAGATTAGAGAATTAACGAAAAATATGGAAGCAGTTACTGTGCCTGTAACAATAGGTCCAGTAATACCAGTTTTTGAGAATCAGAAAATTGATGAACGATCTTTAGTGATTCCCATGAGTTCACAATTTCAGAGAGAAAAAGAAAGGATGGAACAAAGTGCAAGTACAAGTAATTTGGCTAGTACTTACAGACCAAGTCCACCTACAAATTTGACTGTGAATGAGTGCAATGGTAGGAAAATGCATATGGTAACAGAATCTGCAACAGAGACTCCTGAAAAGAGTGGTAATTGGGTAGAACTAAATAATACACCCATAGGTCCGACTCCTGATGAGTTAAATGAGTGGATGAAGGCATTTAAAATAAAAGAACCAGAAGAAAAACCATTAGATGTAATTAGGTTAAAAATTGACATGGAAGAATTAATTCTAGGAACGATTGGTACAGAAAAGATAAAAAATTATCAGGATGATGAAATAATGTTTCTGTGCAAAAGTATTACATGGAGAGCAAAGAATTTACATGACAAATTAGAAGAAGTAGCCAGTGAAATTGGAATAGACTTTGCGAAAGTGAAAACATTGCAGAAACCATATAGAGTAGATTTTTGTGAAAAAGATATTGAAAATTTGAACACGGCAGGAAGGCTGACACAGAAAAAAGAGGTAATTGTATTGTTGAGAAAATGGGGTGATGTGGACAGATGGAAGGTTAGATGGACGAAGAAGAATGAGAAAACTACAGACAAAGCTTCTTTGGCTTTTATGATAACTGAAAAGGAACCTGTTGCCAGAGAATACCCTATGAGAGAAACTCCAGGTGGTAGTTATGTGCATGTTCCCTGGACTAGGCAGGATATACTGTCATTTACCAATGACTTTCCGAAGCTAAGAGAGAAACCAGTTGAATGGTACCGACAAGTAGTAAGGTTTGTAAAGGTTTCAAAAGTGTTGTGGATAGATTTAGATGGATTGTTTGACATAGTGGTACCAACTGATTTGTGGTCAGAATGTAAGATTACAGTTGACTGGCCAACTACAGAATATCCAAGAGATCCTAAGACAGGAGCTCCAGGTCCTGAGGTGATGAAGAAGTATGATAAGGTGATTACCTTTTTGAAGAATAAAATTCCTCCTAAAGAAACAGATTGGGTGAAAATTGATAGAACTACACAGGAAAGTAAAGAGTCTGTACATGCATACTATGAAAGGTTATTGTTGGTTTTCAAACAGTATAGTGGATATGAGGAATTAAGTGAAAAAGATATGAGTCATTTTGTATACAGATTTGTGTTTGGGTTGAAACCAGAGATTAGTGAAATGATTAAACAGCATATGATTAATTGGCAGACTGGCACAGTCGATGATGTGCTAAGGTATGCTAAGTATTGCAGTGATGAAATTGAGAGTAGACAGCGTAAATTGAAAGAGAAGGCAATGTGGGCACAGGTGAAAGTGGCAGAAAAACAAGAAGCTCAATTGGACAATAATAATGGGAGTGAAACAGGACAGAATAAAATGCGACTTAACATTGGTAAAGGGAAAGGTCAAGTGAGTCTAGAAGAAGCAAAGAAGAAATGGCCCTGTCATAATTGCGGAAAATTGGGGCATTGGAGAAACGAGTGTAAGTTCCCACCTAAACCTAATCCGGAAAATCAATCATTAACTCCACAGGTACAGAATGAGGTAGTTGTTCAACAAAGTCAGGTGCCGCAACCACCACTTCCCAACACTGTTAACCAACAAAGATACAGTACAGAAACAGGATTCTACGGAGGAGAGCAGGTAACACAGTTGCCGCGAGCAGCTAACATTTCTCAGTATTGGTTGCGTCAGAGTGAGGATGACCCGGATGAAAGATTCTGACGGTGCCCAGGAGAGGGGAAAGAGTGCGTACTTGGCGCAACTCTAGAGGTAGATCAGTCTGGTCCCTTTGTGGATGGAGAAGTGAATGGTGCAAATGTAACATTCCTTGTCGATACTGGAGCTACCCGTTCTACTGTTAGATCAGTGGAAATTCCAAACCTTCCTCTCTCAGGTGAATGCATCCAAGTGGTAGGAGTAGCCAATCAGCAGATTAAAACACCACTTACTGAATTAGTGGAAGTAAAAATTGGTTCTTTTAGCAAAATGCATAAATTTGTAGTGTGCGATTGTAGTCCTGTAAATCTTTTAGGTCGTGACCTCTTGTGCAAGATGAATTGCACAATTTATTGTACGCCAGATGGAATTGGATTTCAGACTTCAGATGAAGATGTCTTGTATAAAGTAACTTTGATGAATCAGGAACCTGAAATGAATGGTTTGTTTCCTGCATTTGATGCAGAAAAACTTCCAGAAGAACTAAAAATTGCAGTGAAAGAAAGTGTGTGGGATTTTACAGGAGAAGACATTGGATTAATGAAAGAAGTTGATCCCGTAAAAGTAACAGTAAAAGAAGGAACAACTTACCCGAATACGCCACAGTACAAATTAACTCCAGAAATAATTGAAGGAATAACTCCTGTAATAAATAAAATGATTGAACAGGGAATTCTAAAAGAAATAATGAGCAGTCCATGTAATTCACCTATTATGGGATTGAAAAAGCCAAATGGAACATATAGAATAGTACAGGATTTGAGAAAGATCAACAAAATAGTTGTGCCCTGTTGTCCAATAGTGCCAAACCCTGCAGTAATTCTATATCAAATTCCACACGAAGCTGAGTGGTACACAGTGATAGATTTGTGTCATGCATTTTCTCTATTCCTTTGCATCCAGATAGCCAGCCATTATTTGCGTTCCGGTTCGGAGAGCGTATTTTGGCATGGTGCCGAATTCCTCAGGGGTATATAGAAAGCCCCTCAATCTTTAATCAGATTCTAAAGAAATCTCTGGAAGATTTGAAAATGCCAGAAAAGTCAGTAATGGTGCAGTATATCGATGACCTATTGGTGGCATCGAAAACAAAAGAAGCATGTGTAAATGATACAATAGCTTTACTGAACCATCTAGAAAAAAGAGGACATAAAGTGTCTCCTTCAAAATTGAAATTTTGCCAAAAGAAGTTCAATATTTAGGGCATAAAATTGAGAAAGGAGTGCAAAAGATAGCGACAGAAAGAGTAAGAATGATTCAAGGAATGAGAGCACCAATGACGCAAAGAGAGGTAAGAATGTTTCTGGGAATGGTTGGATATTGCCGACAATGGATAAGTGGTTTCTCTTTGATTGCAAAACCATTACAAAAGTTGACCAAGAAAGATGTAAGAGACCCTTTTGAGTTAAATAACGAAGAAATGAAATCTTTCAAAGAATTGAAAAAGAAATTGTGTGAGGCACCTGCATTAGGCATGCCTGATTATGAGAAGGATTTTGAGTTGTACTGCAGTGAAAGAGATGGATGTGCATTTTCAGTACTGGTACAAAAACATGGAACAATGAAAAGACCAATTGCTTATTTTTCAGCTGTTTTAGATCCTATAGCAAAAGCATTGCCCGGATGTCTGAAAGCAGTTGCTGCTACTTGTGTGAGTCTGGAACAAAGTGAAGGTATAGTGATGGGGTATCCACTGAGAGTATATGTTCCCCATTCAGTAGAAATTATTTTGACCAGAACAAAAAGACAGTACATGACACATAGTCGGCTGACTAAGTACGAAAAAGTCATCTTGAGTGCTGAAAATGTGACCATAGATAGATGCATGAAGGTGAATCCTTCAACATCATTGCCAGATGAGGAGAGTATAATTGAACAAGACAAAGTAGATCATGATTGTCTGAACGTGCTGGAATATTGCACGAAACCAAGAGCTGACATAAAAGATGAACCGTTAAAGGAATCTGATTATGTCATGTTCGTAGATGGTTCATGTTTGAGAACAAAAGAAGGAGTTTTAAGTGCAGCCTACGCAGTGTGCACAGTGGCAACTGTGATGGAAGCGTCTTGTCTGAAAGGAATAAGGTCTGCACAAGTTGCGGAACTGATTGCTTTGATTCAAGCATGTAAATTAGGAAGAAATGTACGAGTCACGATTGTGACCGATAGTCAATATGGTTTCGGCATCGTACATGATTTTGGTCAGATTTGGTCACAAAGAGGTTTCTTGACATCTGCAGGAACACCTATCCGAAATGGAGATTTTGTTAAAAAGCTGCTTGAAGCGATACAGTTGCCTAAACAAATCGCTGTAGTGAAGTGCAAGGCGCATAAGAAAAACGAAGATTACATAGCCGTTGGCAATAATTATGCTGACGAGATAGCCAAATATTGTGCAGAGAACATGGTGTCCATGAACAAAAATAGAGAAAGGGAGCATATCTCTTCTCCTTTGCTTTTTACTAATACTGTCGAGACATGGGATGAAGTAAGACAGTTACAAGAAGCTGCAAATGATGAGGAAAAAGATTACTGGATAAAAGCAGGATGTAGAAGACAGGAAAATAATGGTGTGTGGGTATACAGAGACGAAAGACCAGTTATGCCTGATAGCATGATTGCAGACATGGCACGGATGTACCATGGACAAGCTCATATTGGGAGAGATGCAATGATCAGACTTTTTAGACAAACCTGGTATAACCCAAAATTCAGAGCCATAGCTGAAAGTCTTTGTCAAAGATGTCTTATTTGTCAGCAGTTTAACCCTGGAAGAAAGACGGTTGTGAGTCTAGGAACAATAGGACGAGAAGGAGGTCCGTTCACTAGAATGCAGTTAGACTTTATAGAGATGCCCCCTAGTAACAGACTAAGATATGTTCTAGTGGTCGTCTGTTTGTTTTCTCGTTGGGTGGAGGCATACCCCACTAGAAGGAATGATGGAACAACGGTGGCAAAACTTATGCTGCGGGAGTTCATTCCAAGGTATGGTTTTCCAGTCACGGTTGAGACAGATAGAGGAACACATTTTCAAAATGAGTTGATCCAATTGATTTGCGAAGCATTGAGTATTAAACAAAAACTACATTGTGCTTACAGACCAGAGGCTTCTGGGGTAGTGGAGCAAATTAATGGAACAATTAAGAACAGATTAGGAAAAATGTGTCAAGCTACAGGACTCAAATGGCCAGATGCACTGCCTCTTGTTCTGATGACCATCAGAAGCATCCCTGAAAAGAAAACTGGACTTAGTCCTCATGAGATGATCATGGGACGAGCAATGAGACAAGCACAAGTACCTGTCAACAAGTTATTGACTATAACTGATGATCTAGTACTGGATTATTGCAAGGACTGGCTGATGTGGTACGTTCTGTGTTTCATCAGGTTGGACCGGATGCGACCACTCTTGAAAGAAAACCAGCCCACGACTTGAATCCAGGAGACTGGGTCCGTATAAAAATCCACAGGAGAAGAAACTGTCTAGTTCCTCGCTGGGACGAACCACGACAGGTAATCCTAGTGACAACGACTGCAGTCAAGTGTGCAGGAGTGAAGAACTGGGTCCATGCCAGCCACACAATCAGAGTTCAAGAACCTACTGATCGACATGTGAGTCGACGGCTGGAAGTGTGGGATAAAAGCTTAACGGCTGGGACAACAAGGATAAGAGAAAGGGTGCCAGAACTTGAAGATCGACCTGAAAGTCGACATCTGGAAACCCCAACTGCGAGCACCTCTAGAGAAGAAGAGGAAGAAGAAGAAGAAAGAATTTCAGAAATTCCAGAACCTGAAGATCGACCTGTAAGTCGACATCTGGAAATATCTGACACAAGTTCAGGATCTGATGATTCAGTTGCAAACTGTGAAGAATTCCGAAGGAGAACTTGGGGTTATAAACCAATTAGAGAAGAAAGTGAGCAAGAAAACGATCTAGATGAACAACCAAGTACAAGTTATGGTGGAAATCCTTCAGAAATAATATTAATAGATGAAGTAGGGAAAGAAAAACACAAAAAGTTAGAGAATCGAGAAGAACCCAGAGGAGCAATAGGGATAGATAGAGAAACTGAAGAACAGGGAAATTTAGAAGTAGAAAGGGAGGAAAACACCAAATCGGAAGAACACCGAGGAGGGACAGTAATAAGGGAACACAAGAAGGAGAAGACAGATCCACCAGTAGGAGATGACGAGATCATAAGTTTCAAAATAAGAGACAATAGTGAAACAGTTGAAACAGAAACTGAAGAGAGTGGAGAAGAGGAGAAGGCAAAAACTGAATCAAGAAAAAGAAATTGGAAATCAGAAAGAGAAGAAAAAGAAGGTGAAGCCAAAAGGCCAAGAAAAGGAGATAATTGGCCCAACAGCTATATAAGAAAATAGAGATATAGAATAATAAGAGCTGGAGACGAAAGTGCTGAACAAGTGAATGAAATAACAAGTCAAAAGGGACAAGAAAAACCAAGTGGAAAACGATTGCAAAAGTCCAAAAGAACGAAGAAAGTGAATGCAAAATATAAGTCACCTGAGTGGCTGTATATCGCACTGACGGATTACAAAGAAGAAGAAAACACTCACGAGAACCAGAGACTAAGAAGTCGAATGGGAAAAGGTGAGATGCAACAAACCTGAAGTGAAGACTTATAGTGCTTCTGCCGGACATGACAATTTTATTGGATGTGACAAATCACCGGATGTGACAACGAAAGAATTCTGGAAAGAATTAAAAGAAAGTACCAAGCAAAGACTTATTGAAAGCAGAGTGGCATCTAAGTCATTTCTGAGGTGTAGTGACACAATTTTCTGAAACCTAACAAATAGGTAAAAGCAAAATGGAAAATACTAGGGATAGAAGAGATAAATGTGAGTTTGTAAAAAGATGGTGTAAAATGTGCTGCTTTTGTACAGGGTTATTAATGACCATATGGATAGTTTTAGCAATCACAATTCCTATTAGTTTAGCTGTAATAGAAGCGAAGAATGATACTAGACCAGAAAAAGAAACTAATATTAAAGAACCAGTTATTTTAAGAAGTAGTGCAGAATTACATAAGGATAAGTCAGTAACAGATTTTTCTAAAAATGTTTTTACAAAATTGTTGTACGAATATGTAGAGACAATGGATGTGAGAGATTGTTATGTTTGTATGCAGTTGCCTGCATCAGTGTCAGAAGGTGTGACTTATCATCACCTACCTCTAACTTATGGAATAACATGTAGTGTAATAGCAAGTTTGTTTTATAAAACAGGTAGATTAGAATCTTATTATACTGATATAGATAAGATTTTTGCAAACATTCCAGTAGTACCAGAACTTAACAAAGTAAAACCAGCAAAAGTTTTAGGAGAATTCTTTTTAGAACATAGAAAATTAACGTTAGAAGAAAAAGTTAGTAACAACCTTACCTGTGAGTTAAAGAAAGAAGAAAAGGTATTTTTAGAAATGGTTGAAGAAAGAAGGATGAAATTTCAAAAAGAAGCAATAAAAGAGGAAGGAACACATCTATGGACGTTTGAGGAAGGAAATCATGAAGGGAAAAGATAAATGCAGCAATGACATTAGATTGGCCGCAAACAGGAAAGTTGTGTATTAGGAGAAATAAGACAGTCTATGACAATTACTTTGTAGGTTCCAGTATCTGCCATGACAATTATCAAATTTTGGGAGGTTGGGGATTCAAAGGTGGAAAAGATCCGATATTTCCAGGTATCTATTATATTTGTGGGAATAGAGCTTATTACAGGTTACCGGACCATTGGTATGGAACTTGCTATGTAGGCCTGGTCTTTCCAAAAATCTTTCATATGGACAGAGAAGAAAAAGGAACATACAAGACGATTAATAGCTTTACACGTAGAAAGAGGGAAAGTTTTTCAGAAATTGTAGGTGATATTTTTGGAGCATTAATACCAGCAGTGGGAATATCTTTGAATGCATTTAAAATTCGGAAATTATCCACAGTGGTAGATCGGTTGTCTACAGATACTGCGGGAGGGTTCTTAATGGTAAATACCGAAATGGTTGCCATGAGAGCTATGGTGATGCAAAATCGGCTTGCCCTTGATATTCTTTTGGCAAAAGAGGGTGGAGTCTGCGGAATGTTGAAAGTCCAACATTGTTGCACTTACATTCCTGATAAAAGTGAAAATATACAGAAGTATATTACAAATATTACAAATTTGCACAAAGAACTAGTTCCATTGGAGGTTGAAAGTGTCTTGGGAAAACTTGGTAGAGGGTTTTCTTCAGTAGCGAATTGGTTGACTAGAATGAGTAGACTAATGATAGGGAAAGTTATAATAATAGCAACTGTAGTAATACTGTTGGCCATGATGTTGAAAATAGTAATAACGTGTATAAAAAGAAAAGTAAGACAAAATAAGATAAAAAGAAATAACAGAATAATGAAAGAGAGAGAGAGAGAAATGGGTGAAATTGAGTTAGAGAAAATGAAAGAAAACATGTATAAGGAGACAAGAAGACAAGATGAAGGAGAAACAGATGTGTAACTAACAGAAAGCAAAGGATGAAAGACATATACTGCCTGAAAAAGAAGTATAACTTGGGTTTTATGTGGTGATTTAAAATACACCAAAGGGGGGAGTTGATGGAACAGAGAAAATAAAAATTTTTTAACCCCTAACAAATTTTATAAATAATTAATAAAATGTTCGTTTAAATGTATTAATCAACACTGTATGTGTGGGAAGGGTAATACGCAAGTGTATGTGCTGAATAATCTATTAACAAATGTCCGTGTGTCTAATTATAACATAAAAATAAATGCGTACTAATTTAAAATAAATGCATGATTTTGTGCTTCATAGAATAAATGTGTCGTTGCAAAAACAATAGTGATGGTAAGTAAGGAACAGCTTAAATGTTGCTTTCTGCTAGGTAATAACTAATTGGGGTACGTAGATGACGGGAGGGAAATGAAAAGGCTATTTTTCTCTATTATTAATTATGTTTTGTTTATTTCAAAATAGTGCTTCTAAAGTATAACCGAGTGGCGATATAAAATGGCTGCCAGTTGGGGATGTGCGCAAGCGCAGGGAAAACGTGACAAGGGAGAGAAGTCGGAGAAAAGCTAACCTCGTGATGTTGCTGAGAGGCTAGGATGCGAGAAATGGTCAAGGCTGATGTGACCTAATTGAACTGATAGTGTGCCGTGGTGATCAGCAAAGACCCGTGGGAAACCAGTTTAAGAGAAAAGGACAATGCCTGCAGAGTTCTCGAATGTATCGAAAGAAGTTACAAATGTACTGATCGAAGCGGATGGAAACATGTCTTGAACTGTGAGAAAGGAAATGATCCAAGGACCATTGGATCCAAGAGAATTTGATTAAAAGAATGAATAAGATGACATGCATGGACCAATGAAAGAAAAGCGTGTTATTAATGTTGCAACAATTAGTTAGCAAAGTTAGAATTAGGGTATAAGAGGGCCTACTCTTAGTGGGAGGGGGTCAGTCGCAGTCACAGTCAGGAGCGGAGTTGGAGAGTTGTGTTGGTGTTGGTGGCTTCCAGTGCTGGGTGGTCCTGATCGATCCATTACTGAGCGGGAGATACTGAAAGACTGTTAGATGAGACGGGTTGCAGGTAGCTGATGCTGACGAGCTGAAGTTTCTGTTGCTGTCTTAATTTTCCAGTTGAGTATGAGAATCAGGTTATTTCTAATTCTTAAATTTAGGTTAGAAATCATTAGGCTAAATTGGGAAGGTAGGCAGGTAATTAGGGATTTGCTTCATGACAAAAATTTCCTTTCTGCAATAAATTGATTATGTTTAATAAATATTTGAATTAATAATGAATGAATAATTGAATAAAAGTTTAAATTCTTTCTCATGCTTTTAAAATTATATAAAATTTAAGATTCTTTAAATCAAACGTCTCAATGGTTATTTTTCTAAATGATTGTGACACCAGTAATTGGTTATTGTGATTCAGCTGGTCTTATTCACTATGAACTAATTTCTTACATGAATGATTCATCGACAAACCAATGAGCAGGAATATCTTAAAGAAAATAACTAAAAGAAAGTGATAAGTTAAGGTAATAAGATATCTCGGCTCCTTCCAGCGGTACATAAATGGTGTTTTCCATTTAGTTCTCATGCTTCTCCTAGGAATACAGATTTTAATAAAGGTGTAAAGGAAATCCAGGTGTGTGCGTGTGTGTTAGGCGATGTTTATGGGCCCCATCGTCATGTGGATGTGAGAAAATATAGTTTGCCCCTGGATGACCTATAAGCGACCTAGGAGGAGAATAGTTTTTATTGTACGCGCTGCATCACGCCCAGTGACAATACCCGACTATCACAATTTCAGGGATTGTGGCATTGTGATTCATGGCAAAAATGTACTGTGCTGGGAGAAGTGTCTCTGATTTACATGCACTCACATGAAGCAGCCATTTTGTGCTGCCACAGGTAGGCGCATTATGCAAACGGAATTCGTAACATATTAAAGATTGTGGCTGCCATTGATTAATACTTTATTTTTCTCTTGAGTGCCAGGGTCGGACTGGCTTATAGGGCAATATGGCAGTGCCAGAAGGGCATTGGTGCACGTGCTTTTTGCCAGATCTGTCACTACACAAAACGCGCAAGTGGTGCAAATGGATGTGCCATGTTGTCTTTGCACTGGTATAAAGTTAGCACAATACCGTCCTCGATAACCTCAAAAAGAACGCTCCTGTCGGTTAAATCCCAACCTTACGTGTAATAGTGACATCATTCATAATTCCTTCAGTCAAGCGTTTGTTGGGGTGAATGGAATCATATACACTGTAGGAACTAAGGATCACTAGCCTCGTTCCCATCTTTACACTCTCGAGCCTCACCTCCCCTCGACTGATACTTGCTTGAGTTTGTCATATAACTCTTTTGGGGAAGAGGGGAGCAGCATGGACCACTGACACCAGGTTTGTGTGAAAAAAGCCGCTTTATTGAACAGGTGCACATCACAACATAACCTAGGCCTTTGCCTCACAAAACTAAAGACCTCACTATACATGTAACTCACCTATCTTAAACTACCCCCTTCCCTAAAATTCTCCCTCCCCCCACACGAAATTAATACATTAACATTGTACCCGCTCCAGCTCTGTTTAACTGTAACTGTGCCCTTTAAACTCCCCCGGCCCTTTACTACAACTATTAACCTCTACTCAAGTAGACTTCTTACATAGCCTTGAAACTTCCTGTGACCTCCAGGCTCGAACAACTCTAGCTGTTCCCTTTGAGCCTGAGTTGGCGCTGTCAACAAGAATAAACTTCGTTAAACGATGGCAACTCTCTGCCAACCGCCTTATGCACCTGCTCCAAACGACAACCCTAACAAACACTGATAACCCCTTGCACACCTGTCTGAACAAAGCGCGCCCCAATGGACCTTACCCCCCAAAAACCGGGATGGGAGGGTGGGGAAATTACGCTAAATAGGTGCCAGCCACTGTGTTGCCATAAAATGGTGGCTGGCACCACAAAATGCCCGGTTTTGTACCCCATTGGGCTACATGAGTAGCCCAAACATAACCCAAACCCCGGAGCATTCACCCGACTGCTCCACTTCCCCAAATCACCCGGGGGGCAGACTTCCCTTTGGTCAGCTGCCCCCCAAATCCCCATTGGGGAAGAGGGGAGCAGCATGGACCACTGACACCAGGTTTGTGTGAAAAAGGCCGCTTTATTGAACAGGTGCACATCACAACACAACCTAGGCCTTTGCCTCACAAAACTAAAGACCTCACTAAACATGTAACCCACCTATCTTAAACTACCCCCCTCCCCTAAAATTCTCCCTCCCCCCACACGAAATTAATACAGTAACATTGTACCCGCTCCAGCTCTGTTTAACTGTAACTGTGCCCTTTAAACTCCCCCGACCTTTACTACAACTATTTAAAAAAAAGATTTTAGTATCAATTACATATTTGCTTGTTTAACCTGCACTTTGCTCAAATTGCACTTACCGCCCTAATCAGCACATTATCCCCGGTCCACCGCCGATCATTCGGATTGGGATTCTGCGTGCTACAGGAAGTGACGACACTTCCGTTTAGCCCCCAATCAGCTGACCAGCAGCTGATCTCCACACTCTGTAAAAGCCAGATGCCTCTCGCTACGCGCAGCGGACGCACTTGAGGTGAGACAGACCCTGAAATTCATTGACTGTACTAGGAGCGCCTGGTAAAGGGCTCCTACCACTCTGTTCTTTTTAAGCAAGCACTCGCCGTTTAAAAAAAAAAAAAAGATTTTAGTATCAATTACATATTTGCTTGTTTAACCTGCACTTTGCTCAAATTGCACTTACCGCCCTAATCAGCACATTATCCCTGGTCCACCGCCGATCATTCGGATTGAGTGGAGGGATTCTGTGTGCTACAGGAAGTGACAATTCAGTTTAGCCCCCAATCAGCTGACCAGCAGCTGATCTCCACACTCTGTAAAAGCCAGATGCCTCTCGCTATGCGCAGCGGACGCGCTTGAGGTGAGACAGACCCTGAAATTCATTGACTGTACTAGGAGCGCCTGGTAAAGGGCTCCTACCACTCTGTTCTTTTTAAGCAAGCACTCGCCGTTCTTTAAAAAAAAGATTTTAGTATCAATTACATATTTGCTTGTTTAACCTGCACTTTGCTCAAATTGCACTTACCGCCCTAATCAGCACATTATCCCCGGTCCACCGCCGATCATTCGGATTGAGTGGAGGGATTCTGCGTGCTACAGGAAGTGACGACACTTCCGTTTAGCCCCCAATCAGCTGACCAGCAGCTGATCTCCACACTCTGTAAAAGCCAGATGCCTCTCGCTACGCGCAGCGGACGCGCTTGAGGTGAGACAGACCCTGAAATTCATTGACTGTACTAGGAGCGCCTGGTAAAGGGCTCCTACCACTCTGTTCTTTTTAAGCAAGCACTCGCCGTTTAAAAAAAAAAAGATTTTAGTATCAATTACATATTTGCTTGTTTAACCTGCACTTTGCTCAAATTGCACTTACCGCCCTAATCAGCACATTATCCCCGGTCCACCGCCGATCATTCGGATTGAGTGGAGGGATTCTGTGTACTACAGGAAGTGATGACACTTCCGTTTAGCCCCCAATCAGCTGACCAGCAGCTGATCTCCACACTCTGTAAAAGCCAGATGCCTCTCGCTACGCGCAGCGGACGTGCGCAGCGGGCGTGCCGTCGGCGCGCCGAAGGAGCGCCAAAGGCAAGCCCATCCGCGCCAGTCAGGGCCCAGCGGCCAGACCCCCTGCCCTTCCACCCCCAGCCCCCCTCCGGTATACTGGGGAGAAACTATTACACCTGCAGAAAGCCCCGAAGTTAGCCTGCATCCACTCACTCTCCCCCGAGAAGTTGCAGGACAAGTGTTTAACTTGCCCATACAAATTGATCCCACCGATCATCCACCCCTTCGTAGCAGGGAATGTGTTCAAGATGGCACTGCTCAATTGCAGATCCTTGCCAAAACACACTACGGAAATATCTCTACTTCTACAAGACACCGAACCCGATGTTCTGTTTCTCACGGAGACCTGGCTATCTCGAGTTCAGACCCAGACATTGTTCAAACACTCCCCCCGAGCTACTTGATTCAGCGTTTAGACAGATCAAGTGGGAAGGGGGGCGGGATCGCTATTATTTACAAAGATAATTTAATCTGCCGTATTCTAGACAGCCCTCTCCTAGACTGCGAAAACGCCCATTTCTCTATTGAATTCGCTCCATCACTTACGCTGGTCGGCATTCTCCTATACCGCCCCCCAGGAGCACAGGGACAATTCTGCAGCTCATTACTGGAATCTGTCTTAAATCTTGCCAGTGCTTCGCCTAATTTCAACCTCCTGGGAGACTTCAATTTTCATTTTGACAGCCCTTTGGACAGGGTGGCCAACGAACTAGCCCATGATCTGGCAGCCTACCAATTAGATTTAAAAGTCCATCTAGCAACACATGTTAAGGGTCACCTGCTTGATCCTATTTTCTCAAGTTTAGCTGAATTAAAAGGGAACGACCCCATCCCCTTCCTTGGTCAGACCACTTTCTTGTCCCTTTTTCTTGGCACCCACCCTTCCCGGGTTCACAATCGCTAGTTTCACGCACCCAAATTCGCCCCTGGTCCAAACTGATCGCTGAGGACTGGACCCTCGAATTGGAACTAACTAAACCCACCCATGACCCCGATCCCTCAGTGGCCAATAGAAAGTTCTCCTCATGGATTGAGAACTCACTCGACAGAGTTCTCCCCAGGAAAATTATATTTAAAAAAACGGGACCCAATAAATCCCCCTGGTTCACTCCCGAACTTCGCAAACTGAAGCAACAGTGCAAAAGACTGGAAAGAGCATGGAGGAAAGACTTCTCAAGCGGAAAAAAATTACAATACAGGCTATCCATCACCCATTATAAATCAGCATTAAAAGCAGTCCAGGCTGCCTACTATGAGGAAAAAATCCGCTCCTCCTCTAACTCCTCCAGAGAAATATTTCAGATTGCAAAAAAACTCTTGAAAATTCCCGATCCTCCTACAGCCCTCGACCCGTCCGGCCGCCGATGCGAGGAATTAGCTGTTTTTTTCTCCACCAAAATTCAAAACATCCTCAATTCCCTCCCACACACTGACAATGAGCATCTATCCAAGCTAAACGACTCAGAACCTCCGAATAACCTTCACCGCCTAGACTCACTCACTCCACTTACCGAGGAACTACTCCTATCCACTCTTGACTCAGTCAAAAGCGGTTCCCCGTTGGACCCTGCCCCACCTAACATTTTGAAGCTGGTTGCACCCACAGTCTCCCCTTCTATTACTAGTCTAATCAATGCCTCATTAGTTTCGGGCACAGTCCCCCAAGACTGGAAACATTCAATAGTGAAGGCGATACTAAAAAAACCTCATCTAGACCCCACTGAGTTGAGCAACTACCGCCCTATCTCACTACTCCCCGGAATTAGTAAGATTGCAGAAAAACATGTCAACCGTATACTTTCTGCACACCTGGAAACTTTTAAATTACTTCATTCTTCCCAGACCGGCTTCCGCCCTGGCCAGGGCACAGAGACTGCACTGATAGCGGTAGTGGAGGAGTCAAGAAAGATTCTTGACTCCGGAGGATCCTCCGCTATCATCCTCCTGGACCTAAGTGCAGCCTTTGACACAGTGGACCACAGCACATTGATCCACCGTCTAAAAAAAGTGGGAGTGTCATGTACGGCCCTATCATGGCTGACATCATTTCTGGAGGAAAGGTTCTTCCAGGTATTCGAAGGAAATTCTCGCTCCCTACCAGTCCCGCTGCAGTGTGGCGTGCCGCAGGGCTCGTCTCTGAGCCCCACACTTTTTAATGTTTACATGGCCCCCTTGGCAGAGATCATAGCCCCTTTTGGTATCCATGTAGTCACCTACGCTGACGATACCCAGCTAATTGTGGCACTGAACCAGGCGGAACAACCCCCTACGAATCTGTGTTCCTGCCTCAAGGAAGTCGCTAGCTGGATGAGCTCATCTCATCTGAAGCTCAATGGCGACAAAACGGAGCTCATGCTACTGGGTAACCAAGCAAACTTTAATACAATCTCCATGTGGCCGATTTGTATGGGCCCAGCCCCAACACCAAAAGAGGAGATAAAAAGCTTGGGCGTCTGGCTCGACCATGACCTCACTTTTAGAGTCCAAGCAAGGAAAACAGCCGCCGCCTGCTATGCTCTGCTCAGAACCGCCCGGAAAATACTCCCTCTTCTACCAAGCCATTCAAGAAAGCTCCTGATCCAGGCGCTTATCCTCTCCAGGTTGGACTACGGCAATGCCCTTTATTTGGGCGCTCCCAACTCAGTTATTGCCAAACTGCAAGTGGTTCAAAACTCGGCAGCCAGACTTCTTACGGGCACAAAAAATCGCTGCTCAGCAAAGCCGGTTCTCCGCTCTCTTCACTGGCTTCCGGTACAGGAGAGAATCCATTTTAAGGCCCTCTGCATCGCGCATAAAGGCCTGCAAGGCAGAGGCCCTCCCATCACCAAAAATCTGGTTAAACAATACAAGGCTACACGAAGTCTCCGCTCGGACGACCTTCACCTGGCGGAGGTCCCCAGAATTAAGAAGGCCAGAACAGGCGGCCGCCTTTTCTCCTACAATGCGTCTAAGCTCTGGAACTCCCTCCCTCTTTTTATCCGAAAGGAAGCCAACCACTCATTATTTCGAAAGCATCTGAAAACTTGGCTATTCCCGTAAATCCACCTATCTCCCTAGCCATCTCCGCAGCGCTGGGATGCCTCCGGGTAGCCATGCGCTATATAAAAGCCTTTTTCATTTCATTCATTTCATTCATTTAATTCATTTCATTTCATTTCATTATTAACCCCTACTCAAGTAGACCTCCTACATAACCTTGAAACTTCCTGTGACCTCCAGGTGTGAACAACTCTAGCCGTTTCCTTTGAGCCTGAGTTGGCGCTGTCAACAAGAATAAACTTCGTTAAACGATGGCACCTTCTCTGCCAACCGCCACCCAGAAAACGGGAGGAGGGGGAAGTATTACCCCCTCCCCCGTTTTCTGTCCCCCCCCCACTGCCAGTCTAGCGTATTCCCAAAACTCTGGCCAACTTCAACTGAACCAAGTACAGCTCCAAGCCCGTAATGGACAAGTGGACACCGTCGTCCCTGAAGAACTCTTTATCCTACACAAATCTGAATGCACCACCCTACCGATGCCAGCTTGTCTACAAAACGCACGCATCTCCTTGTTAATTTTCTTTCTAGCCTTCTCTATAGCTGCCGGCGATGGGCCCCCCTCCAGATCCTCTGCGGAATGAACTCAGTCCAGAGAACATGGCAACCTGCCCAACGCCTGCCCATTTCCTTCAAATCATCCTTCATGTCTTTCACCAAAGCCAGGCCTTTCCTCACTACCATGTCATTTTCCCCTAAATGAATAACCAGTACATCTGGACACTTGCCATCCACTAATAACCTGTTCAAGAAGGGCAACAATTCACACCAAAGCATTCCCCCTTTACCATGCCAGGAGATAGAGTACAAGCCCCCATTAAAACCCAAATTTGAACCATGAATGCCTGACTTGGCCTGACGTTCTGCCCATTTTATGAACGAATGTCCTACAATCCATATATTCATGCCAGACTCCAGCGGACCCAGGACAGAACCTGAAAGACAAAAAACACAACATGACAACCTGTACAACGCCAATCAATGCTCATCCGATGCGCGCACGTAACGCCGGAAACAATTGGATGACCAGCGCCCCAAAGCCATGATTCTAGCACTGCTCCACCCTTGCCTGCCCGCCTCCGTGGCCGACCCGATTCGGAAGGAATGCATGCCAAAACCTCTTGCGTCCAGCCCCACCCGCGTTAGCGCTTTACGCAAGATTGCCAACAGCTGAAAGGAGGAAACTGGTTTTCTGTCCTGATGCTGAAAGACCAACCCGCCCCCCGGAGAGGAGCACTGCTTCAAGAACCCAACCCAACGAACTGGGCAAAAAACCGCTCCTGGGTAAGCCGGCAAAAGAACGCTCTGCCCATGACCGCGCTGGTCGGTTTTTGATTTATACAACCATACCCGTAGTCCTATCCCAGATTCAGCAACCTCACCCCATAGTAACCCCCGACCCCCCCTACCACCCAGAAGCTCCGAGACCCGAAACGCTCCAAAGAACATCCACGACATCAGCGTGGAAAAGAGCACCACCTCCCCATCTGAACTGCAAATGTCCGGCAGCTCCGCCAGAACCTTGCCTAAAATGTCCAGAGTCAGCGGCTTCCGCTTACCCCCAACCTACCGTGCTCCCTCGCCCAACACTCCAGGAGTCTCCTTCCCAGCTCCCCTGCAGACGGCGCGTATCCCCGATACAACTTACCCATGAACGCGATGGCTACTAGTTTGCCTGAAATCGTCACCCTCGACTGACCTTTTTCCGTCAAATCCAGTATGGATTAAACTACATCCTCTACCCTGGCCCACTCCTCAGACCTACGACGCGCCCCCCCAGCTAAGAATTCAGTCCACGCTTGTGAATACTGTGTCCTGATCGACTCGGCTAGTGACCCTGGCTCTCCGACCGACCATAAGTGCTGCGGCATACTGGTCCTGATACTGTCCGTGTCCGTGGCCAGTCCATGGAACCTCCTCCACTGTGAACGAGACAAAGCATCCGCGATGTCATTGTCCACACCTGGCACGCGTCTTGCTCTAAATATCACATCAAGCTGCAAGCATCGCAACACAAATGCCCTCAACAATTTCAAAACCTGTGTGTCCCTTGCTGACTGCCTGTTAATAACCTGAACTACGGACATAATGTCGACCCGGAACAGCACTTTCTTATGCTGAAATTGTTCACCCCAGAGTGCCAGCGCCACCAGCAATGGAAATAGCTCCAAAAAGGCAATACTGCGTCCTCTGTGCTTCCAAGCCTGTGGCCATTCTTCTGCACACCAATGACCCTGCCAATAGAGACCAAACCCGACGTCACCCGACACATCCGAGAAGATTTGCGCGTCCCATTCAAAGACCGTCAATGCCGCCAATGGGATCCCATTAAACGACTCTAAGAAGACTCCCCACATCCTCAAATCATCCTTCACCCCTGCCACCAAACGGACATGGTGGTGCGGCAGTGGCAGCCCTGATAGGGCCAAGCCCAGCCTTCTACAAAAGGTTCTTCCCGCTCTAACTACCCTGCAAGCGAAATTCAAGTGACCCAACAAAACCTGCACCTCCTTGACTGTCACTTTTCTTTTCCCCAGCATAGTACCCAGCAGTTGCTGCTTAGCCCGTTTCTTATCGTCGGGCAGCCTGGCCTCCTTGGCCACAGAGTCAATTTCAATCCCCAGGAATGAAATCACTGTTGTGGGCCCCACCGTTTTCTCGGGGGCCAAGGGCACACCAAAGTCCCCCATCAGCTCCTGGAACCTTGTCAGCGCTTCCTGACAGGACGCGCTCACGAGACTTTCGACAAAAAAGAAGTCATTCAAATAGTGAGTCACATTGACGTTACCTGTGGTTTTGGGAACAGCCATTGCACGAACGTGCTAAAGCATTCAAACAATGCGCATAATATGGAGCAGCCCATGGGTAGTGCCTTATCCACATACCACTTTCCTTCAAACTGTAATGCCCAGCAATTGAAAATCGGCGGGGTGTACCGACAACAGACGGAAAGCTGACTAAATGTCGCTCTTCGCCATTAGTGCCCCCGTCCCACTTTCTCCACCAGTGCTAAGGCCACATCCACCGAAGCGTACGTGACTGACACCTGTTCCTCAGGAATAAAGTCATTCACTGACTGGCCCTCTGGCCATGACAAATGTTGAATTAAACGAAATTGCCCAGGCTCCTTTTTTGGCACCACACCAATGGGGGACACAATCTGGGCTTCCATAGGCCAATCATCAAAGGGGCCCGCCATCCTACACTCCTGAATCTCTTTTCCCAGATTGTCCCTCACCACCAGCTTATGTGTGTGCGCTGACTTCAAATTGTCCGCCCACCGACGTACCCGTGGGCCCTGGTACCCCAGTCTGAAACCCCAAGTGAACCCCTGCAGCAGGACCCGCGCATCCCCTCGTCTGTCGTACGTCGAGAGCCAGTACTCCAACCTGTCAAGTCTAATGGGCATACAAGCCTTTTGCCGCAGGTCCTTGCCCCCCTTTTCCTGCCCTGAATACCCCTGCCTGCACCTGTTGTCCCCCGCTGTAACCCTGCTGAGCCCCTGCCAGGTGGCAACCTGTCCTCCCGCAGCTCCGAAACAGTTGACCAGAGCGTGCTTACCCGAACACTTGGAGCACTCGTGCCGGAATTTGCAGTATTCCCTGGTGCAACTGCCCTTATTGAAGTCCCTTATACACCCAGATACCGCAGGAAGAAGGCTTGAATGCTATTGAAACTTATCTTGAAAACAGACTGAGACCAGTAAGAGTTCCTAGTGAATTTATAATACAACTGGCAAGTTTTGCATTAAGAAAGAACTACTTTAAATTTGATTGCAATTACTATTTCCAGACGAAAGGGACCGCCATGGGCTGTTCCTTCGCGCCGGAATTAGCGGTCCTTTTTATGGCAAAATTTGAAGAATGTTTTGCCACAATAATAATCCATTTTCGGAACAAATCTCCAGCTATGTTCGCTACATCGATGACATTGTCCTAATTTGGAATGGGACATCAAACGAGCTTTCGGCTTTTCACACTTGGTTGAATGAACGTTCCCCAGATATTACATTCAGTTTGAACTTCAGCTCTACCACCATGACATTCCTGGATGTCGAGGTCTATAGCTCTCATGGGACACTCATCACTTCATTATATACAAAGCCCACAGACAGAAATAAAGCCCTCCACTATACAAGCCACCACCCACGCAGTTTGCGTGACAACCTTCCTATTGGGCAGTTTGTAAGGGTGAAGCGTAATTGCTCATCAAAAGAAGAATATATGCTCCATGCGAATAACCTCTTTGAAAAATTGAAAACTCGAGGCTATCCGAGAAAACTACTTAAGAATGCTATGAAACGTGCTTGGTGGACACCTAGAGAAGCGTTGCTACAAAAAAAGAAAAAAGATCCTACCGAACGTTTTGTTTGCGTGACAACATTTTGTTCACGCACCAACTTTCTTAAAAAGGTGATTAACCAAAATTGGCACCTGGTGCAAAAAGTACACGGCTCGTGTAAAAAACCTTTGTTTGCTCTGAAAAAAGATAGAAGTATAGGGAACTCGATTATCCGTGCAGCAATACAGAAACCATCAAACAGGAGCACATTAAGAATGCAAATGAATTTACCCCCAGTTACTGGACATCACAAATGTGGGACTTGTGTGTGCTGCTCTCAAACAATTGAAGGCTCCTTTTCTCTTTTAACAATATAAACTGGAAACACAAATTGTTTACTAACTGCAAAACAAAGAACGTGGTCTATGGGATCGTGTGCCCATGCCCAAAACTGTACATCGGGAAAACCAATCAAGAGATTCGTCAACGCATAAATCAGCATATGTCCAGAATTCGCAAACAAACTATAAACGCGCCTCTTTTACACCATTGGACGCTGAAGAATCACAAAGTGAGCGATTTCAAATGGACTATTTTATCCAAAATTGAACGAGACTCACGAGGTGGCGATGTGGAAAGGACACTTCTGCAAAGAGAAGCAATGTTGATAGTGAAATACAACACAGCTGTCGATGGACTGAATGAACTTTCCGAAATGTACAATCTGTAGATTGACTTGGTGGGGTCCACTGTTTTAAAATACACTGTTTCAAAAATACAGCTTTAAAATACACTGAGATACACAATAATTCTCGCGCACAACATGTATTATAATTGTTTCCATCACAGGATACAACAAAGCTTGCTTAAATACATTAAGATATACAATGGATTTTAAGCCACATTGTATTAATTCCAGCGTAGGATACAACAAAGCTTGCGTGAGACTCATAATATACTTCGATCGCTTCCCCTGTAGGATACAATAATGTTTTTTTAAATACTCGGTCACGTAACTCGTGACCCGTAAGCGCCATACAAATACGCGGAGAACACAGACGCCGCTGCTGGCCACAACGCGGATGGGTGTTCGTAACGCTGACTCGAGGTAAGACATCAAGGCGCGGGCTCCGGTTTAATAGATTAGACCGCGATGTGTGAGCAAAGCTTCAATCTCGGCGCGATTCGCTATGAGACAAACTGCTGGTACTTAACTGCCCCTTCTTTGATAATCTTAGACAGGCGGAGATGTAACCGCGCCGGCAGCAATCAATCGGATTGAATCCACGCACAGCCTTGAGACGCCGACTCAAGGTATGTAGGAGTTCACGTATGCGGATCAACTTCGCACAACGAACGGACCCCGTTGAAGTCAGTTTTTGATTCTCGTTTCCTTATTTCTTTTAAGAGGACTTTCTCTCGACACCCATTGAACTTTTCCACATTGATTAAAAACCTTCAGAGACGCAGGCGCGGACTTTTTTGAAGTGAGTAGACTGAAGCTTTTATGTAAATGAAGTTCGTGTGCGCATTTAAGATCAGTATATTAAAGCCTTCTTTGTTTTCTTGGTTTTGTTCAACAGTGAAAGTTGCCACGTACTTGTCGGGGCACAGGTAGTGCCAAAATAAAAGCTGAAACAAGGTAAAGAATTTTGTGAAGATCAGTGAGTTGTTTAGGTCGAAGTGCTGTAAAAGTGCTGTGATTAAATGGTAACACGTGCACCTTTTCTTTTTCTTTTTCATTTCTTGTTCCAGGTCCTGAGGAGAACCCTTTGAAAAACGTAAGGGTTTGAAACGCGTAGACCTTTTGTATGTAACCAAACAAGTGAAATTTAAGCTGAAAGTATCAGGTCTAGAAGGGATAAATACCCTATAATGTAAAATGAAATTCTTGTTTGAAGACTTGAATACAGGACTGTTTGGTTGTTATCCTCCTAGGGTTGTGGTATTTTAAAAAATTTAAATAACGTAACTATTTCTTAAACCTTACCCTTGGCTTGTCTTTATTTTTCTCTTTCTTCTGAATTTTCCTTATTTTTTTCTATTTTTTTTTTGGGAACTTGAGCTTTTTTCTATATCCTCTAACTGTTTTTAAATGTGACATGTAATGTATTTTCATTGTTGTGTCCAAAAATAATGTGTTGTATGTTTGTATATATTGTTTATGTGGTCTGATGATTTATGAAAATGTTCATTGAAATAATAACATGAACAGATTAAATTTGAAATCAAATCTTTATTAAAAAATAGAAAAAGTAAAAACAAATTTATTATTTTTTCAGTCACTATGAGTGTCACGTGTGATTGAGCAGAGTGATTCGCCGAATAGCTATCAGTATTGGCAATTGTGTCGTTGTGTACACTTATTGAAGTCCCAGCATGTGCCAATGGCATTGATCTGGCCTCTACCTGCTCCCCTCACCCCTCCCCGGGTGGGGCGCCCCTGAAAGGGCCGATAAACTATGGTTTTGTCGAATTTGGCCGGACCCATTGTGTGCTGCCAGAGGTCCATGTCTAACTCGCCCCATTGTGCCTCCGTGTCGCAAGCCATGCGGGCCCTGAACTCCTCATCATATTGTAGCCAGGCGTACCCGCCGTAATTAAGATGTGCTTTCCTAATCACATCCATGTATTTGAACAATGCGACCGACCTCTCCGGGTACTTTTCGCAACACACACTAGCATATATAAGGAAAGCGGCCATCAAGTTCTCTATAGTGACAGGAACCCTGGGCTGTTTGGATAATTCCACCTCTTCTTCTTTGGACCCCTCTTTGGACCATAATTCCCTATGCAGCAGCTTCATCATTTCTACGTATTCGCCCTTCCAAATTTTTTCCTTAGTGGACGCCATAAGGTGCGCCCCCAAAGGTTTGAAGGTTCCCATGTATGGGAGTTTCTTGAATTTAACCTCCTTATTTTCAAGTTTCTCTGGCTTCTCCCCCCCTTCTGACTTACCCGCCTGCGAGGCTCCCCCCTCCCCCGCAACCCCAATGCTTTCTTTCTCAGGGGATCCCAACGCCACTTTACCTGTAACTACTCCCTCCTTCCTTCCAGAGGGAGCTGTGCCAAAGGCCCCTGCGCCCACTGCTTCTTTGTCCCCTGTGCAGTCATGTGTACCCACGCTTGCATCTGCTACATAGCGACCTTTGCTCAAGCCGGCCTCACTCACACCCTGCTGCGCTTTAGCTTCTACCCCCACTGACACCATCACAGGGTAACACGCCGCGTGGGGTGTCTTACCTGGCGCCAAAGTCGGTGCCCGCGGAAGGGCCCGCTGTCTCGCCAACTCCCGTCTTGGCTGTGGTCCACCACTGCGGACCTGAGTGTGCCCGGAACCTGTAGCCTGTAAAAAACTAGCACCAGATGGATTAGAAGCACTCCCCGCTTGCTGTGGCCTATCCCCCCCCTCTATATTGTGCGCTCCCTTCTCGTCCCGTAATTCACCCTCCTCAAGACTTTCCTCGTCGAAATCCAACACATGGATGTTCGGCACTTCGGACCAACGCTGCTGAGGGGCCGAGTACTGCCCTCCCAGCCTATCCGCAGAACAAGACCTACACCTTTTGAGTTTATTAGCCTCCAATGCAGCGCTCCCTGCTCCTGCTTGACGTCCTTCGTAAAACTCGGTAGACCCGTCATGTACCGCATGTCCTTGGTCTCACGACGTCCTCCAGCTAGCCGCACGGGCCGAGCCTTCGCTTCCCCTCGGGGCCCCCGAGCCGTACCAAGCTTGCCCGAGTCCGCTCCGCCTACTCCTGAGTTCACCTGTAAGCGACAAGGAAGGCCCGGTGTGCTGGCACGCTCCCATAACTGGTCTCCCCCCTTCCTCCTCCTGGTGCTGCTCCCACACAGGGCCCACCCCATCCCTAGCTGACCCTGCGGCGGCTGCCGCATTGCCCAGCCCTGCCCCGTCGCGGCCTGCCCTGCCATATACCCGCAACGAGGGCCTAGCCCCCAGCCCACTGTCCGCCACGCACGTGCGGCTCGTAAGAGTCCCCTCGATAGCCCACCCTGGCTTTTCCCCTTCCTCTTCACTCCAGCTCAGCTCAGCTGCTGACAGAGCAGTGCGCGCCCCCGGTTGGGGGGTCTTCCCTGACCCACCCTCAACATCCTGCTCGCCTCTGCCACCCCCCTCCCCCCCTGCTCCCTCTCCCACCAAAAAGCCTGGCCCCCACCGGGGCTCTCTCGAGCCAGGAACCCCTACCCCAAACTATTCTATTCAGCCCGGTGCTGGGGGCCCCCCCATTAACCCCTCCCCCACCCCTCCCACTGACCTGGCTCTGACGCTCTTCATTCCTTAACCATTCCTTGTAAACCTCTCTAAAATCCACAGGACTCTCCCCTCCCCAGATGCCTCCACCCCCGGCAAAGCTTTCCCCCCTCCCCTGGACGCACCCAAAGACCTGCCTGGAGCCTCCCCTCCCCCCTGAGGTCACCTACAGAGAGGGTGCGCTCCCGTGCCGCAGGCTGCTTCTGCCATGCGACCGGGATCACCTCACTCTTACCTCTCCCTCTCTTTTGGGCCGCACGCCACCCCTCCTTGATGGCTGTGGGACCTCGCGCTGTAGCGCAGAAGCCCCACGTGTCAAATCCCCAGGCGCAAGCTCTCCTCTGCCTCCCGCCTCAGCCCCAGACGTACCCGCATCTCCCGCTGCCTTCCCGCACTATTTTCTAACCCCCGGGCTGCTCTGCAAAGGCGGGAGCGGCCCCGTTTGCTCACCTGACCACTGCCGCGCTCGGGGGCCTGGCGCGGTGGCGAACATGCAAACACCGCTGCCGCCACCCCCTCAGACGATTTCCTCATGGGGCGGCCTTCGCGCCCCGCCATGCCCTCAGCCAGCAGATCCAGCCGGCCTGCCGCTGACAGCAGGGACACAGCCTGCGCCACCATTTCCTCGCAGGACATCGTCTTGGCGGTAAGAAACCTAACTGCTGACGTACCCAGCCTGTGAAAATCGATCAGTAACGATATCACTGACTATGGGGACCTACGCTTACGGAAATTACACTAACTAGGTGAAATTACGCTAATTAGGTGCCAGCTACCGTGTTGCCATAAAATGGTGGCTGGCACCACAAAATGCCCGGTTTTATACCCCATTGTACTACATGAGTAGCCCAAACGTAGCCCAAACCCCGTAGCAGTCGCCCGACTGCTCCACTTCCCCAAATCACCCGGGGGGCAGACTTCCCTTTGGTCAGCTGCCCCCCAAATCCCCATTCTATAATTTAGTGTAATTTATTAGAGCTTGGGGGAATGGCTGGTAAGACTCCTTTTGTGTAAAGGTATTATGGATTTTAGTTCCAGACTGGAGCCCAAGACAGGTGTGGAAAAAAAGCTGCTGTCAGCATGCAAATGCAATATTACGTTAAACTTGAAATGTAAAAGGAACTGCCCTGACATTGATTACCTTAAGGGGCTACACTGACCCACAGTCCCTGCTCCACAGTTAGTTGTTGTGCAGGCTGCCAATGTGTCACTGCTCCTAGTCAGATTAGACATCTGACCTAGAGTTAGGAGGGCTGAGCATATAACAGTGAGCACCTCGAACTCCTCAAGCCAGTGCCGCCAGCTCGCATGTCCTGCGGCCCGCCTTTTTGTGTCCTGTCTCGGCTGCCAGCCATTGGGCAAATCCTTACAGTCACGCTCGTGATGCTTTGTCACGTGAATCCGTAAGCTGGGACAAGGCCCGGACTGGGAACCAAAACCGGCCCTGGCAAAGTGCTGGACCGGCCCCCCAGGGGGCTTGGGGGGTGCGGCCGAGTTGTTTGCCAGGGCCGGTTTCGGCCGATTTTGTTACAGGGGCCAAGATTGCAGCTATGCTGTAAAAACAGCCCTATAACAAAAACGCCCCCCCAGGGGCCCAAAATCGGCCCCCACCCTGGCGACGGACCGGGGAAATGCCCGGTCTCTTCTACTGCCAGTCCGGCCCTGGCGAGGACCAGGTAAAATGTATCCAGAGGGGAGGGCAGCTGAACCAGCCCTGAAGCCGCGAGCAGCATGAACCAGCGCTGCTAGCTTTACTCAGACACTGACACTGCAAATTACTATACTGCAGCGCTCCAGCTTGACAATGACGAAGCGCTATGATGCGTGATAATTATTTTTAATGCAGTGATGCGGGGACTTGTCTTCACATGTGTTAGGCTAACGTGTGATGCGTAGCACTTGGCAAGACTGTACTCTTTTGATGCAAAATTACTGAAAATTATGCATTTACACTTGTTCATGTAATTATGAGTAATTTGGCACAAAATTCCTACCACAGGATCACGTAACAACAAATTTAGCCAGCACGAGTGGCTGCTGCTGTTTCTGTTCTCTTCCATTTATTGCCATTTTCTTAGCTAAAAATGCAACCTCTGACAGACACAAAGGTGCATTTTAGCGCTTCCACGTCATGTGTCATTTTGCTGTAATTTCGTGTAATTACAAATTACCCTTAGATATGAGCTGGCAATGGTTGGTGTTTCGCCTGTATAGCATCCAGGTGTATGTGCAATCAAAACCTGACTTGTGAAAGACAATTTCTAAACTCTGCCAACCTTCTTGAGTTAGATGCCTATTGTAAAGGCAGGGCTTTAAGTGGGCCAGGTGTCACCGGTGCTGAGCACCAGTAGTTTTTTAAAGGGGGGCTCGAAACGGGTCTCTATCGGGCTCTGTTTGGTGCCCTAGCACAGGCGGTCCGTTGTTTTCCAAACTCAGTGACAGCAGGCACATCGATGTGTGCGTGCTCACACTGCGTACTTCTCACTAGTGGAGAAGTTATGGCATGACGTCATGCCAGGTGAGCGTTGTAGGGGAAGGGAAATCCTTTAAAGAGAATCATTTTCTCTCTGGGTTTCCCTACTCTTTTTGAAACGCAGGAGCAGCAACATTGTCGTGGTGTCACCAGGGCTTTAAGTGGAAGCTTTTTCAATATTATATACAAGCCATAGTTGCTGCTTATTTATCTTAGGCAACTAACAACCATTTACAAAGCCAATTGTCCTGGCTTGTTGTGGGTATGATGTTACTTGTTGTATCATATATCTGGATGCAATGACAGAAACAGCAAAATACAAGTCGGGCGGCACACTATACTAAACACAGATTTTTAGTTTACATGTTTTTAAGCCACGCCCTTAATTACATTGGCCACGCCCCTTTGAGAGACCCCCACCAGTTTTTTCATCCCACTTAAAGCCCTGTGTAAAGGGTCGTGGTTTCTGACAGTCACTTCTTCTCATCCCCCCAAATGCAAGGCTCAGCAAAGAGTGGTATATGGCGCTGAGCTAATGAGCCCGCTAGTTGCGTAAGTGACTTCCAAGTCACTAGATGACGCCTCACGCAGGCGCGCTGGCTCCACGCAGCGCCCAGGGCTAAAACGCATAATCCCGGCGTTAATTAAGGTTTAACCGATTTCAAACAGGGAGAAATCGTTTGCGCCTGGAACGACAATTAAAATGGATCACTTTGTCAGGGGCGGTAATGAGAATCGGGGGAAGGCTGTGTCAATAAGTAGCTAGAGCGAAATGAGGTGCACTTAATCTGGGCGCAGGGGTCAGGGGCTGTCAGAGTCATTAAAATGGAAATGAAACCTGCCAGACTCCGAGCAAGGAGGTGTCACCTCGCTTCCTTCCGGCAAATTAAGGTAAAAGGCCTCCGGTCTCACCTCATTAGCCTCCCTCACTGGGGTCCAATCAGCGCTCTGCAAAGTACTTTAATGTGGAATCGTGGATGCATCAAGTAACACCGCAAAGTTATATTTAAAAGAACATGAATGGTTTGCTATCATCATGCCCCAATGCCAGGTGTCACCCTTTGCCTGCATAACACCAAGATCAAAAAGTTTTCACTCTTGAGAAGTTATCCATATGCAATGTGAGAGAGGTACGGTTTGATCTTAGTTTAACTGTGAGGAGTGCTAACAAATGAGGAACCTGGGGCAAGTGCTTAAAAGCAGTTATCAACCTGAAAATTCATCTGGAGACACATTTTGTTCAGGTCGTGTCTCGAAAACTTGCACAAGTTGCAGATTCCCTGAAGTAATCTTGAAAGCGTTTTTGAATTTTTCTGAATTTGAGTTTCACATGAGAAAACGTATACATGCACATTGCCTCAGATGAAGAACAAAAAAAGAGCCAGAACAAATATGCTTGCTTACTTTTCTTCCATAGGGTTCATGAGGAAAATATTTTTACCCATTGAGAAATCTTTCCCCCTTAATGCCACCATTTTTGGAGGGGAGAGGGAGATTCCCTAATCTTTCTAACCTGGAAAAGATTTGCCCCTACCCCTGGCAGTAGTGAGTATACCACGATAGCAAGGGTGGGAAGTGTTTAGAAAAGGGCTTGTAAATACACACAAGCTGACTGGCTGTTCACAAACATCCAGGAGACCCACAGGAGATTTACTCATATGGGAGCCTGCGTGTCAGTAAATTACTTTCCAAATCTGAAACACAATTCTGTTAATTATAGAAGTAATTTTGCACCCATACAAAATTCTGTTTGTGCATGTAAAATTATAATTGCAAAAAAGTCTAATCCTTGAAAACACCCCAGAGGAAACTGTCCAACTAAACCAAATACACCCACTTTCAAAACACCATTGTGAAAGACAACCACAAGGACAGAGGCCTATTCAAAGAAATGAACCGATCTATTCCTTCATGTCGAATGTGTAGAAAGCAACCAACTATGAAGACAACATATTTATGTTGTCATCAAGGAGATGCACTAATTCCATCCTCAACATTATCAACAACTCCTATGCACATAGGACCTTCTCGACAGCACTCATGATTGACCTAGCAAAACAACTCTTGCCCTATAAGACCCAAATAACTAACAAACACCCCTCTGTTGTTGACATTTTACGCTTTATGAAGACGACATTCTTTATCCCTGCCTGGACCCTTCACAACTTCTGGGAAATGTGGTCAGTGAGATGTGGAGCAAAGAACGGATTGATTTCTTACCATCCTACTCTTAAAAAGACTATTGTTATTGTTGAGAAAGCATAACTTTATAACATCCGGGGTACTGAGGGGAAGAGGCACTGGAAGCCTCAATGGTGTTTGTCTGGTGCTAGAAACTCTTTGATCTCTGTATGAGCTTTTCAAATTTCTTCATTAATAACTGGAAATCATCCGGAACCCTTTAGACCAAGTTTGCACGTCTGGTCCTTGGTCCATTCCTACCAACAAGCCGGAATTCACTTATTCCTTCAACTTCCAAGTTGAGTTAAAGATTTAGTCTAGGTGTAATTAGAGATTCAGTAGTAGCTGTGGTCTGTTCCTGAAGATGGATGCCCAGAAAACTTTTAGGAGCATTGCAAGTTGTATATTACATTCTGGATCCTTGGAACATGTGCTTGTGATATAGGATTGGTGGCCATAAATTGATTTGATTTGCTTGAGAAGTGTGGTATCACAGGACATCAGACCGCTGACTTCAGGGTGACTTGTATGATGCCAGTAGAGTCTTTTGGGCTGGGTTCTTCAGATGTGATATGCCTATAGGCGTGGTCGTGCTAAGACCCCAGAGGGGCTTACAAGTTCAAAACGTCGAAATAATAACAGTGGAAAAATTAGATTGTTATGATCAATACCCAGACATTACATCAAGACAGACTGTTGGATTCCATCCCAAACAAATACTTCTCTCTCTCCCCTTGTCCCTACTCTAAGGATGCAGCAGTGTCTGAGCATTGCATCACCCGCAGCTTTGTTCTCCCCATGCTTGTCCTTTACAGCATTGTGAGAGCAGGGTACATATTTGATTTTTGAGGCATTTTATACTTTTACTCAGTGAAGATTATCTCTGAATTATTTATTACATTTAAGTGAAAAGCATGTATTAATTTGCAGTTTCATTAACACGTGGAACCACAGTTGCCACATTCTGTATTATATACCCAGGTTCTGGCTTGGGAAAGGTTCCCCTGTTTCTTTTACAGGTTGAAGTGGCCTGTTGGCTGGGTAGATCAAGATGCGGATGTGACTATGCAAGTGCCTCTTCCAAAAAGCCATCAAAGCCAGTAAAACCCTACGCCTGTGTTTGCATGCTATAAATACCCGTAAAGAGTCAAGTGTACAAAGGTGGCAGCTTGGTTATTCAACTGGAATGAAATATTGTCTTAAGCTTTGGGACACTAGGGATAAACAATATTCACTACGGTTGCAGCCTTGTAACCTTCTACTTATGCAAGACCCAGAGAAAAGGCCTACCTTTAGTTCCTTTACTGCATAGGTTGGGAGTGGTTAGAAAACATATCATTTCAAGTTGTGAATGCTCTGAAAGTCCCAGTTTGGAGCCCCAACAAGGTGAGGAATACAGTAGGCTTGGAATACAGCATCCATATCCAACAATACATGTGCAGGCACATGCATCATACAAAATACCGGTCGCAAAGGGGCCTTTGCGACCGGTATTTTTGCATTTGGGATGCATCAACCCAAATGCAAATTCGCAATGTAAGTAATCGCAAAATTTGCGATTACTTAAATTGCGAATGCATTTAGGGAATCGCAAATTGCGATTCCCTAAATGCAATGCATGATGCAGTTCCAAATAGTGATTTCGCTATTAGGGAGCGCAAAATACCGACAATTTAAACTTGATGGTATTTTGCGAAAACTTCGAAAAATGCACTGAAGTGCATTTTCAAAGTTCCATGTTACACACACACATGCCCTTGGGGCATGTGTGTGCGCAACATGTGTTCACATTACAATTTCAGGGTGCAACAGGGTGTCCTTTTGGCACCCTTGCACCTTGAAATGCATGCGCAATTTGCGAGTACCTGTTGGGTACTATGCAAATTGCTGCATGCTAGCTCCCATTCATTCCTAAGGGCCTGTAGGCCCATCGGAATGAATGGGAAGCAATTCCTTAATTGCGACTCGCAGTTTGCGAGTCGCAATTAAGGAATTTGTAGGATTCGCAATTTTATTTGCGATTCCTACATGCATAGGCAATAGCGATTCTTTAATTGCGATTCCTTAAAAATTGCAAATAAAGAATCGCTATTGACTTCTTTGATGCATGTGCACCGTGGTCCTGTAGGCTTTACATATCATTCTGGCTTCACCAAAATAGGCTGGAGTTAAAATCTGGAAAAAGTCTCAACAGAGTGACAATTACAGGGGGCATGCAGCAAGTAGTCAGTACTGTCTCAGTTCTCCCACATGATCAAATATTAGGTAAATGATGTTCTCATGCCTCAGTCCTCTTATCGGTCACTACATGACGCCTTCAAAACAAAGGACCGGATTTCGAGTTTGGTAGAAGGTTACTCTGTCACAATGGAAATGGATATCCCGTCCATCTTATTACAAGTCTCAAAGAATATAATACTCCTGTACTAAGGCAGGCTGCATATTTTTCACGTTCGTGAAGGAGTCACCCTCTGCCAAACTCAGGCCCAGATTCACTCGAAGAAATTAGCTCCAAGGATATATTCTGAGACCAGGTCCCCAGCACAGGTTTCATTCATACATAATTTTATCATGCTTTCATGCAGAAGGAGTATAGGTGAGAGGATGACCACGTGGCGTGGCACTGTCATTGAACTGATGAAACATGTAATGCAGTATCCAGTTTCAACTCTTGTCTTTGCTTTTTCATTATGATTATAATACAGATTTGAGAAAATATAAAACTGATAAATCATCCCAGAGTGGTGTAAAATGGATCGCAGAGTTTCCAGAAGTCACAAATTTGTATTTGTTCGCAGAATGTAGGGTCGATCGGGAGACATACCCGGCTCACACGGCACACACATGACTGAGGCACACACCATGATCTCCTAGAGTCCATCCACACACGCTGGGCTCACGTGGGCCAGGTACTGTACATGTTCTGCACTCACAGAGGGCAGACATACCAGTATTTTTTAATTCAGCCACTGAGTGTTATTTTTATGTTTCTTACTTTATTTTTTACCCTTCCACTCCACTTTCTTTTCCCCTTTATTTTCCCGCTTTGTAAAATATCTTATTTTTCAGGCGAAAGCTCAGTGGCAATACAAAAAGGAAATTTGAAAATGTTAATATCCATTGAAATATTGACAAAAGCAATTGCACCAGTAAAGGCGAAGCCTGCGTGAACCAACATCATAACAAAGCGCGTATACTTGAATTCAGAAGTTCTGCATTGTCATGCTCACTTGCAAAAAAGGAAGAGATTATCTGATTACGTTTGTACTATCCATGTAGCAGGTGATCTGCTGCTGGCCTGCAGGGTGCAACTCTTGAATGTTTGGTATTTGGGGCCTTTCTACAATTGTAATGATTTTTACTGCAGACAACCCCGGGAGGCTTTGCTTTTATTTTGCAACACATCCACAGGGCTTCTGGGCTCCACAGTTTTACAGGTGACGTCAGCAGAACAATCTGTAAACTGGCAGTTTGCTTTTCCTGTCTGTACATGTTGCAAAACGGGATATGCAATACTATAGTACAATTACAGTACAGGGAGTGCTTGGCACTACAAGCTGCAGGGTGTTTACAGTGCTGGCAGTTGCTTGCGGGACGGGTTAAATCAGGTTGCTGCTCTGAACAGTAGATACAATTCCTAACTCAACCCCCAAAAAGTTTGTAGGAGACCTTTATGGAGCAAACATTTAATCTACCACTTTTCTTGTCCTTGAATATGTCATTATAACCATAGATGTCAACATTTTATACGAGGAAAGTGGGAGATTTTAAAAACAAAATCGGGAGAATGTATTTTTCCCACTGACTTCTATTGAAGCAGGCTCCTGGGCTCTGGTGCCACTGCACCTGCAGCACCTATAATATTTAGAGTCCTGTGCTGGGAAACCAAGGAAGGGACAGAGAGATAACGAGGAGACAGGCCTTAACACCAGGATGCCTGCACCGTGGAAGAAATGTAAATATGTGCAATTGGTTAATCCTCAAATGTAAGGGATTCTTAGGAGCTAGTATAGGCTTTAATAGATAGACTCACTTGCAGCTTCATGGTGACAAAGAGTTACTCTTTTTGAGAGGTAATGAAATAGTATTACCACACGAGTTCTGAAGTGCGTCCTTTTATTGGACATACAAGTATTTTTTCTTTCAGCCACTGAGTGTTATTTTTATCTTTCTTACTTTATTTTTTACCCTTCCCCTTAAGTTTCCCTTCCCCCTCATTTTCCTGTTTTGTGAAATATCTTATTTTTCACGCAAAAGCTATGACCTGGCCCAGTGGCAATACAAAAAGGAAATTTGAAAATGTTAATAACCAATGGAATATTGACAAATGCAATTGCCCCAGTAAAGGCGAAGCTTGCGTGAAACAACATCATAACAAAGAGCATATACTGAAAAATTTCCTAGTTAACATGAAGGAAAGTTTCAATTCTATTAAGGATGCGGAGGCGAGTATTATGCATTACTTTATTCGCCTATTAACAGAACGTTCAAAGATAAAAGGAAAAAAACACCACAAACAGTACTACAACTCCCATGAACCACAGGGAGTAACCATGGCAACCGTTAGTCCAATCAAGTAACAGTCCGTGAGTCTATATAATACAGTCCATGCCGTATTCCTTCCTCTTCTTCAATGAAGGAAGTTAAGCACGCTGGACATCATTCCGTCTTTGAATCCGAACCTAAGAGGATATGGAAAATCGTTAATACCTTTCCACATAAACGTACCATCCACCATTAATGCCATATCAAGTCATAACTTCATCAACCTACTATGAGGTGAATGAACGACATAACAACCATTAAGTTAGTCTGTAAGATTTAGGTGCACCATTTCCACCAGCAGGTAACATCTTACAAGATATGCATGTCTGTCATTTTGAGAAACAATTTTTCGAACAACATTACATAACAACAAACTTTTATTGAGTAGAACCCAAAGTACTTCCCTGTTAGTCACAGAATCCAGTTCTCCAATTCCAAGAATTAATGTAAAGATAAACCCTTAATTCCCCCAGGGTGGGCAGCATAGAGATAGCATGCCAGGGGAGGGATAATCCTCGCCTCCGCTTCCTTAATACAATTGAAACTTTCCTTCATGTTAACTAGGACATTTTTCATTCTGTGTCAGGACCGGAGGCGAGGATTATGCATGTTTAAAGCTTACTTACCACCAGTGCTACTGCGTTGTAGATTGTTTTAAAATAGAACCTTTTGAAAGTGGAATCAGAAGACTAATCTGCCGCATTCATGATCTCTTCAAGTCTACCACCTACCTGGACAGCTTTAGAAGCCATAGCCCCCCTAGTCGAATGAGCCCCAAACTCATTGGTATCAATGCCGTCCTCTGCCATGACCCATCTCACCCACAGGGCAATGGTCAGAGAGGACACAGCCTTAAAAGATTTTTTAATGGCAATCAACAGTTGTCGTTTGTCCTGGAGGTCGAGTCTCCATTGTTATGTCCTCGTATGCCTCCAGGCAGCTGGCCACACACAGCTTGGTGGCCTCTGCGAAAGTTGGATAGGATACCAACCTGTTACTTGTCTTTATTCTCCTGGAAATGTTGAATGTAACCCCCTCTGGGGTAAAAATCCTAGCTGACAGGTCTAAAGTCTGCACATCCGAAGCTCTCTTGCAAGAGATGAGACAGAAAAACATTGTCAGTTTCACTGATATTTCCTTCCTAGAAAGGTACTGGTTGTCTTGCCAGGAGGATAACAAACGTAGGGCCAAATTGAGGTCCCAAAGGCCTGCGTAGCGGGGTTCGGGGGGACGGGAAATCCTGATACCTTTGAGGAGTTTGCTTATTGACTGCTGAGATAGCCGATCTGAAGGAGTCGATAGAGCAATATGCCAGTCCCTCCTGGAAAAGCTCTGCCAAGAAGTTTACTATGTCAGTAACGCTGGTGCCCACAGGATCCAAGTGTTTCTCCTCACACTCATGAACCCATCTCCTCGAACCCGATCTGTACCTCTTGGTAGTCCTTGGAGCCCACGCCTGTGGGATGAGGAATTCAGCTCCCTGCGAAAATCTGATGCCTTGCCAGCGTCGTCTGAAATCTTCCATGCCATGAGATGAAGATGGCTCTGGAGAACCAGAGAGTGTGGATGGACCTGCAGATCCGTCGGGATCTCGGGATAATGGCAGACGTACTGGAGAGGCCTAGGCTAGCTCCAGGAGAGAAGGGAACCATGCTTGTGATCGCCATATCGGAGTGATCAGTATTAGAGAGGCCCTCTAGCGCAGGACTTGCGCCGTCACTCGCTGGATAAAGAGAAAGTTAGGGAAGGCATAGGCTTGATCTATCGACCAGTCCTTGGGGAAGGCATCTTCCGCCCCCGGATCTGGTCTCCAGCTGACGTAGCAGGGAATTTGTGTGTTCCATCCGGAGGCAAACAGGTCCACCTGGCACGGGCCCCATTGCGTATTTAGCGCCTGAAATACCCTCGGGTAGAGTCTCCAATCACTGGCATCCCTGAGGTACCTGGAGTTCCAGCCTGCCACTGAATTCAGCGCCCCCAGAAGGTATTCCACCATCACTGAAATCTGTCGCTGGAGGCAGTAGTTCCAGAAGTCATTGGCTAGTTCCGCCAGAGCCCATGAGCGGGTGCCACCCAGATGGTCGATATATTGGACTGCTGTTGTGTTGTCTACCCTCAGGAGCACACAGCACGATACTCTGTCCCTCGTAAGGGATCGAATAGCAAATGATCCCGCCAGTAGTTCGAGACAATTGATGTGTAGGGTCAATTCCTCCTCTGTCCATCTGCCTCCCATAGAGGTCAAGCCCCATCTGGCTCCCCAACCAAGACGACTGGCGTCCGATTCTATCACCAGGTCTGGGAGGGATCTGAATTTTGCCCGGCCGTTCCATGCATCCATGTGGCCCTATCCACCACTGTATCTCCGTCCTGGCCTCCGATGTCTGTGTCACCAGCTCAGAATGTGTGAGCCCCCTCCGAAGTTGAGCCGCCATCAGCCTCTGCAGGGCTCTGTAGTGGACCGATCCTGGGAAGATGGCCTGTATCGAGGAAGATAACAAACCACCAATCCGGGCTAGTTGCTGCAGAGAGATTCTGTCCCTTCTGAGAACCTTCTTCAGTTCTTTCTTGATCTTGGTTATTTTCTGATCTGGCAGGCTCAGTCTCGTGGCTATGGAGTCTATGTGGAACCCCAAAAATGTCATGTTCTGTTGTGGGTCAGATCCGACTTCTGTTAGTTGATGACAAACCCTGAGTCCTGGAGCAGAGATATGGTGGTGTTCAGGTGAGCCACCAGGAGATCTCGTGATTGGTCCATCAGTAGGATGTCGTCCAGGTAGATGATCAACCTGATACCCATTGTCTGAAGATGTTCCACCACAGGTTTGAGGAGCTTTGTAAAGCACCAAGGTGCTGATGACAGGCCAAATGAGAGAGTCCGAAACTCGAAGATCTGCCCCCTCAATTCAAATTGGAGAAACCGGCAATGTGGGGGAAAGATGGGGACCGTCAGGTTGGCATCCTAGAGATCTAGACGCGCTAACCAGTCATCCTGTAACAGCACTTCCATGAGGAGGTGGATTCCCTCCATCTTGAACTGGTGATAAACCAGCCACTCGTTGATCAAGGGATGGAAGCCTTTGTCTTTCTTCTCGACCAAAATTAGATTGTTTAGGAAGCCTCTGGGATGCAGTTCGGAAGTGCATATCGCGCCTTTGGCCAGAAGGTCCTGTACCTCTTGGTCTATAAGGGACGTGTCCTGTGTGGAAAAGAACATGGGGCGGGGTTTTGCTGCCTGCACTGGTGTTCCATAGAACTCTATATGGTACCCTTGCACGGTCTCCAGCACCCATGGGTCTGCCGTGATCTCCGCCCACTTGTGTGTAAATAGTCATAGTCCCCCCCCAAATGAAGAGGTGATGACGACAGAATGGGGATTACCATTGTATTCGTTGCTGTTGTGAGCTCCTCCCCGGGCCCGGATGTTCTTTCCTCCTCCTCTGCCCCAGGAGGGGTAGAAAGTCCCCTAACAGCCACCGTGCCATCCGTTGTTCCTCTTGGCCTGGGCTCTGCTAGGGCCTTGATAGGACTGGCTGCTGGAGGAGAGACCCCTGCCTCTTCCGGCCCCTCCAAAAACCTTCCCAGGAAGATTTTCTTCATGGACGACTGGGCCTTGTCAAGGGCTGAAAAAGTTGAGACGAACTTTCCCAACTCCTTGACAAAAGGCTCGCCAAACAGTGTGCCCTGTGCTATGGGTCTCGTCACAGAAGATGAAAGTTCCCCCAGCTTGGGATCTATCTTGATTAGGAGGGAACAACAACGTTCCACAGAGAGGGCGCAGTTGGCATTGCCAAGGAGGCAGAACGCCCTCTGCGCCCAGCCCGCTACATCGTCTGTGGGTAGAGGTTTCCCCGACTGCTTTGCCTGCTCCGCCTGCTCAATAATCTTCGTTATGGGCCCCACTACGTCCAAATGTTTGTCCTAGCACACCCGCCAGGACTGGTCGATCCCCTTCTTGAGGTCCCTCTTGTATTTGGCAAAAAAGGTACATAACTTGGGGTCATATCAGGGGTCCCTGTGACCTTCTCCCCTAGGGATGGTATGGGGCACTCCGCTCGGAGGCGGACCCTCACCTCTTTGCTCAGAGGCTGATGGATCTTACTCGCCACATATTCTGCTACCTTTCTCTCAGGGGCCCACTCCGTGGAGCGCGGTTGATATATGCCCTCGGGGTCAAACATATCAGTAGGGGTCGAGTCCCCCTCGTATGGTTCTGAGTTGGCCGAATGTGGGCACCAGAATCTGTTCGAGTCCTGGGCCACATCGGATGATATGTCTTCATCCTCCATGTCACCGTCCCCCAAATCGGGGAACCCCTCCTTGGGGTCAAAGTACGCTGTGACGTCGTCGCCCATTGCCACAGGTGTTTTTTCCTCCTGGTAGGGTGCTTCCTTCAGCGTGCGCGCACTCTTATGGAAGACCTTGATCAAACGGTCGAAGCCTTCCAGGTGCCCCGCGTCACGAATGCCGGCCTTACGTGTGGGAACCAAGGTCACCCCACTAGGCCCAGCCCCCCATCCCCCAGGATCCCTGTGCCTTTGTAGACCTGGGCCAACAGTTTTGCGACACTCTCCTGCAGAGGGGCAAGCACCTGTGAAATGGCTTGGGTGAGGAGCTTGTCCACCTCTGCAGGAAGGCGCTGCTGGGGGGGGGGCATTTATCCTCTGAGGCAAGTGAGGGAGAGTAATCGTAGTCCCGTTGGCACTTCATAGTAAAGGGTGAGAGCATGCACCATGCCCTGCAAGACTTACTAAGGGCAGTCCCCTCGCAGGTGCTCTGTACTTGTGTAATTAATTCTGCTTTGTGTAACCAAGTGGGCTAAGCCCTTACAATAATCCTACCGCTCGCGCGGTGTCAGGCTAGGGTTGGGAGGGGAGTAGGCACCGAGCGAAGTGAAGCCGCTTTAATTCCCCTCAGCATGACGTGATCACAAGAGCGCTGGTAAAGCTGATCTGCGGCATGAAGGAATGCACCTGGGAGCACCAAAGGGTGTCACCCAGCACACCTGCGCAGTACAAGGAGACGCGCTTGGGCGGTTTGCCTACCGCGCGGAGGAAAAACCCTGTCAGTTGAGTGCTGCTGCAGAAGAGAGAGTGCCCACACGTACAACAGTCTAGCAAGATTAATAATAGCTACTAATAATATGCCAGAGAAAAGCCCAATAATCCTCTAACTAAATCTAGTCAGGAAAGGAATGAAAGGCGACTTAATTGACGTAGAGCAGTGAAGAAAGAGGAAGGACTACGGCATGGACTGTATTATATAGACTCATGGACTGTTACTTGATTGGACTAATGGTTGCCATGGTCCCTGTGGTTCATGGGAGTTGTAGTACTGATTGCAATGTTTTTTTTACTTTTATCTTTGAGCGTGCTATTATTAAAAAGTGAAGAAAGTAATGCATAATCCTCGCCTCCGGACCTGACATAGAATTGAATTCAGAAGTTCTGCCTTGTCACGCTCACTTGCAGAAAAGGAAGATATATCTGATTACATTTGTACTATTCGCGTAGCAGGTGATCTTCTGCTGGCCTGCAGGGTGCAACTCCTGAATTTGTGGGGACTTATTTATGAGCCCCTTGCGACACTTTTGGGCCGCCGTTGCATCACTTTTCATGACGCAGCGGCGGCGCAAACAATGTGCCACGTTGCGCCATATTTACAAGGTGACGCATCTAGTGCTGTTGCAGAAGAGAGAGCGTCCGCACGTACAACAGTCTAGCAAGATTAATAATAGCTACTAATAATACGCCAGAGAAAGCCCAATAATCCTCTAACTAAATCTAATCAGGAAAGGAATGAAAGGCGACTTAACTGACGTAGAGCAGTGAAGAAAGAGAAAGGACTATGGCGTGGACTGTATTATATAGACTCATGGACTGTTACTTGATTGGACTAATGGTTGCCATGGTCCCTGTGGTTCATGGGAGTTGTAGTACTGATTGCAATGTTTTTTTTACTTTTATCTTTGAGCGTGCTATTATTAAAAAGTGAAGAAAGTAATGCATAATCCTCGCCTCCGGACCTGACATAGAATTGAATTCAGAAGTTCTGCCTTGTCACGCTCACTTGCAGAAAAGGAAGATATATCTGATTACATTTGTACTATTCGCGTAGCAGGTGATCTTCTGCTGGCCTGCAGGGTGCAACTCCTGAATTTGTGGGGACTTATTTATGAGCCCCTTGCGACACTTTTAGGCCGCCGTTGCATCACTTTTCATGACGCAGCGGCGGAGCAAACAATGTGCCACGTTGCGCCATATTTACAAGGTGACGCATCTAGTGCTGTTGCAGAAGAGAGAGCGTCCGCACGTACAACAGTCTAGCAAGATTAATAATAGCTACTAATAATACTCCAGAGAAAGCCCAATAATCCTCTAACTAAATCTAATCAGGAAAGGAATGAAAGGCGACTTAACTGACGTAGAGCAGTGAAGAAAGAGAAAGGACTACGGCGTGGACTGTATTATATAGACTCACAGACTGTTACTTGATCGGACTAATGGTTGCCATGGTTACTGTCACGTGGCCCATAGGGACATTGTCGTCTTCACTAACTTAGCATGAGCATGCTGCAGCCTGCCTGCTGCTTTGCGCACGTTACTACACGTCTTTATTTTTGCAATAATTTCAATTACTATTTTCACATGAGAATTCATCGCTGTGTTCACTCTCTGCATGTTCCTGGGATTTTGACTGAACATTATGTGCAAGGTCGAATAACAATGCCCCTTGGTTTTTTTTTTCTGGCCATGCCTTAGCCCTTAGACAAAACAAACCGATGCAGCTGTTGTTTGGACAAATGTACTTGGGTTTTATTAGAATACATGAATAGGTAGCACACACTTGGAGAGGGACCTTTCCAGGGAGAAGAGCTAGACAGCACCTATGATGTAGATCTACCATCTATAGGCTAAAGTATGTGGTCTGCTGACAAAGCCCAGAAATCTTCTAATATATAATAATACTGCTTCTTAGCAAGGGGATGGAGGTTAGGCTCTATTGTCTTCCCATGATGACATCTCCCTTCATGATTTATGGACTACACTGACTGTGTTGTACTATGCATTTTGCTGCTTGGTGTAGCACGTATACTGCATGTTAGGGCACGTTAGTTAAAATACATATTTTAAACTATTTCATGTCTCTGTCAGATCTTATTGTGGACAAGTACAAGAGTGAGAGCGAAAGGGTGTATCTTGTTACCGCGATTCCTGAGAGATCTGGGAGTGTTGTGTTCTGGGGTGTCTAATCATTTGTTTCTCTGTGAGTGAGTAGGAGAGCAAGTGAGATACTATAGCTAGTTGGTCCTGGGCTCGTGGGTACTAAGGTGGTAGGAAGACTCAGTCCCTGTACACCAAGGTCCCATAATCCTGCGCATAGTTCTGTATTTGTGCAGAATCCCTGCAATATTACTCCCTGTGGTTCATGGGAGTTGTAGTACTGTTTGCGGTGTGTTTTTTAACTTTTATCTTTGAGCATGCTGTTAATGAAAAGTGAAGAAAGTAATGCATAATCCTCGCCTCCGGTCCTGACATAGAATTGAATTCAGAAGTTCTGCATTGTCATGCTCACTTGCAGAAAAGGAAGAGATATCTGATTACATGTGTACACTTCGCATAGCAGGTGATCTGCTGCTGGCCTGCAGGGTTCAACTCCTGAATTTTTGGGGGCTTATTTATGAGCCCCTTGCAACACTTTTGAGCCGCCGTTGCATCACATTTTGTGATGCAGCGGCGGCATAAACAATGTGCCACTTTGCGCCATGTTTACAAGTTGACACATCTAGGCAGATGCGTCACCTTGTAAAGCCCTGCGCCACATTATACCTGCGTCAGGTATAACGTATGCAGGGTGGGCATTCTGACGCAAGAAAGCCTCGTAGAAGTGGCACAGTGAAATCTATCAGATTTCACTGCGTCACTTCTAGGATGCCACTGCGTCAGATCCTTACGCCTGCCTCATAGCAGGCGTAACGGTGATGCAGTGCTATAATCATAGCCCTCCGCCCCTGCATTGCTGGAGTTGCGTCACGCTTCTGACACAACTCCAGCAATGTGTCAGTTTTGCGCCGACAGATACGTCAGTAATACTGACGTATCTGTCATTCTTTGCGACATGATGCATCATACAGCAAATATGACGCATCCATCATGTCGCAAGGAGGGCGCAGTGAAAACTGTTGCATCGCTGTTTTCACGCAGCGATGTCACAGTTTTCATAAATAAGGCCCTTAGTATTTGGTGCCTTTGTATAATTGTAATGGTTTTTACTGGAAATAACCCCGGGAGACTTTGCTTTTATTTCTTAACACATCCACTGGGCTTCAGGGCCCCACAGCTCTGCATGTGAAATCAGCAGTACAATCTGTAAACTGGCAGTTTGCTTTTCCTGTCTGTACATGTTGCAAAACGGGATATGCAATACTATAGTACAGTTACAGTACAGGGAGTGCTTGGCACTACAAGCTGCATGGTGTTTACAGTGCTGGCAGTTGCTTGCAGGACGGGTTAAATCCGGTTGCTGCTCTGAACAGTAGATAAGATTCCTAACTCAACCCAAAAAAGTTTTTAGGAGACCTTTATGGAGTAACCATTTAATCTACCACTTTTCTTGTTGTCCTTGAATATGTCATTATACCATACATGCCAACATTTTAAACGAGGAAAGTGGGATATTTGAAAAAAAAAATCGGGAGAATGTATTTCTCCCACTGATTTCTATGGAAGCAGACTCCTGGGCCCTGGTGCCACTGCACCTGCAGCACCTATAATATTTAGAGCCCTGTGCTGCGAAACCAAGGGAGGGACAGAGAGATAAAGACGATACAGGCCTTAACACCGGGGTCCCCGCAGGGTGGAAGAAATGTGAATGTGTCCAATTGGTTAATCATCAAATGTAAAGGGTGCTTAGGAGCTAGTATAGGCTTTAATAGATAGACTCACTTGTAGCTTCATGGTGACAAAGAGTTATTCTTTTTGAGATGTGATGAAATAGTACTACCACCCGAGTTCTGAAGTACGTCCTTTTAATGGACATTTATCGCACTATGCACAGTCTGATAAGGTATTACTAAAAGATATATTTTGAAAGCACTTGTTTTATCTTAAACAGTAAATCATTTTATCTTAAACACTATGGGGCTGATTCACATAGTTAAACTTATACTTTTGTGTAAGTTTACGATTGTTTCCTATTAACAAAGGGATTTACGAGTAGTATCTCTCCGCACATAAAAAGATCTATCTTTTTATATGCAGAGTCTCCGCCCTCATAAAGATACTACTTGTAAATCCCTTTGTAAATAGCAAACAATCATAAACCTACATAAGAGTATAAGTTTACTTTTGTGAATCAGGCCCTATATCATTTTGCAGTAGCCTATCTTATACTGTGTGTGATGCAATTTTAAAATAATGTCTTACATATTCACAATGCTTTCTGTCATAGGCATGGGCCTCATCGCTCTGCACACGTCACTATTTTCCCACTGTGCCAACCAGGATTCAGTTCTGTGAGTCTCTAGTCACACACACAGACACACACACACACACACACACACACACACACACACACACACACACACACACAGACATCTGCTGTGATCGCCTTAACCAATTGAGGTTTCATAACGTAAAAGATTGCATTTCTGCTGATTTAAAAATTGCATTTATTTTTTATTTAAAGAGTGTGCATTATTTTATTTGCGATTACCCAACGTGAAAAAACAACAAAGTAGTAACAGAATATTTTGATCATTAAAGTCATTTCCTTGATCTTGCCACAGCACTTCCTGGCCTGGTCCCCCTGGAACTCAGGCACCCAGCATCAAAGTTTCCATGCATATTGTGTTTTTATGCTCTTGAATCACTGCTTGTAAATGAAGGCAGCCTGGAAACGAGACAAATAAACAAGGTCGCTCTCCCAGGCCATCTTCATTTACAAATACATGGTGAGACATTTTCACCCCCTAGGAATTCAGCCACGGACCACCAGGGGGGCACGCCCCACTGTTTGAAGACCTCTGGCCTAACGATTTCATTTCACTTTTCTTTTTCACTAGTTTAGTAACACTTTGACTGTGTGCAGCACACGCTGTACAATGGCACAGACGCCAACCCTTCCAAACAAAATGTGAGAAAGATTTGGATAAAAATTAGGAGCATTTAACTTCCCCATTAACTTGCAATAGAGTGGAGAAATTTTAGATGGCAAATAGCTTTAACCGCATAATTTCATTTGCTTCTAAATAAATCCGAAGTCTTCTGCCTTAATCAGGAGTGTTGGGATGCATGTGCAGGCTATGTCCACGATCTGTTAGCACGGTGGAAAAAAACAGGTGAGGGACTGTTATGAGATCTGTGGACTGTGACTACAATTGCCCCCCAAAACCAAAGCAAAGCATTTCCCCCTCAATGATGCAATAACAGCCACCATTCTTGCGTTAGAGAATGTCTACATTCTGTGGCCATATTTATTACACTCCATAAAAACGAGATCAAAATTCTGCTGCTATCTTTATGTTGAAATACATTTTTCATTATATACAAAATTGATACAATCTTTTGATTAATAAACAGTCTCCTACCAACATATTCTCACATTCCATTAAGGGTCATGATTGACCACTCCTGAGTTCCAGGTGGCATCACATAATTTTATTGTTGTTTACAAGGTGAACTCTCCGCTCACTCAAGATAGAGGGATCTAGGGCCAGCAAAATAGCTGGCCCCCCAAAATAACCATACCAGAGCAACCCAACAAAAGTAAACCTCCTGGCACTCAATCGGGGGGATGAGCCTGGGCAACTGGACCATACCTTGGTGCCCTGGCACAACCACCAAACCCCCACAACCCTATAGGGCTGTGGACAACTGTGATAGCAGATCAGGGGCGGGCAGGCAGCAAGGTATCCATCAGGGCAAATTTGACCCTTTTAAGCTGTACTGTTGCCCCCGAACACTGCCTAGACAATCCTGCTGCCCCCGCCAGGCAACCAATGGTTGCCACCAATGGAAAACTAAACTCGCATAATTTGAATGATGTGGCCCCAGTTGGGCCGCTGACCCAGAAGGTCTATTCTGGCCCCCAGCTGTCTTCGGGGGCCCTTTGATGTAGGGTTGCAGCCCCTTGTCCAACAGCACAGGGGATGGCATTTGCACATTGCATACGGGGCATGAGCATATGCAAGTATCAGAGAACATGGCCTGTGGCCATGTCCTGTTCCTAGCACTTATAAGGCATATAAGGCAAGGCAGTCATATTACCCATGCCATGTGCATAGTTCACTGAATATATGACCTAGGCTATGTCCTGAGTATACAATGCACTAGACATTACCAATAACCATGCTTTGCTCACGCTACCCACTGAGCACTGTCTGCAGCCTTTCCCCTTTGCACAGCGTGCACAAAGGAGGGCCACAGACAATGTCATGCACCGGGCACAGCATTTGCCCCTCCCTGTGCTACAAACATTCTGCAGGGTAGGGATTTGGCTTAGGACAAGTCATGTTAATAGCAAAAAAGTACAAAGCCTTAAGCCATGTCCTGTGCCCGCGGTCTTTAGGAGCATACGGCCAAACGGCCATAGTCTATGATAATGGAGTGTACAGTGCTTCACCTTTGGCCACATGCTAGAGTACATATACAACCTCTTGTTTGATTCGTGCTCGGAGCTGGAGTTTGAGACATATATGTTGTCAGCTATTTCTCTGGGAAAGGACACTCGGGGCAAACTGGGAAGTCTGTGTAACAAGTATTGACTGTTATCCTTGGAAGTTTCGGAATCAGATACTACTGCAATGTTCTGACTCCAGGGGTGTAGTGATTGTGAGTAACAGGAGTTACTGCATATATTGCAATAACTTGGGCCACTCAAAAAGAGGGCCTCTGTTTTTGCTCTGAAGTATAGATACTGCATCTTTACAACACCACCATATTGCTTAGCTCAATTTCCTTAGCTAAGTGTTAACTCATACAGAGTGTCCCTGCTGACCTGGGAAAGCCATATTGTATACATTGTTACATTTGACCAAATTTTAAATAATGTGTAACTTGAAGAAGTACTATTCTACTAAACAATTCAACATTTATCTGTGAATAAAGTAGTACACTTTCTATAAATTTATAGCACCTCCTGCACAAAATTCGGTGCCCCCCCAGGTGTTATATGTACATGAACCTTCTACCCTATACAACCCTTAAAGAATACATTTTTATTACCGCACATATCACAATTATGAGTTTTGAGATAAACATCAGTAGGCTAAACCTGCTGTTCATTATCGGGAGAAAATTGACTGGTATTTACCAGAAAATGTGGATTTTGGTGCAGCAAGAATCAAAGTCGGCATGTTAATTTCCCCAAAACTCCTAATTGGGTAGTATTTATTGCGTCCAATAAAGTCTGGCTCAGTGGAGTCAGGTTTTAACAGGCGCGCTAAATATCGCTTCAATTACCAGGCCACATGTAATCAAGGCCAGAGTCCTTCATGGGCAGTTTGTATGACTCTTACTGTTTGTTTCAGTTAGCTGTGCAAAAGGAACTTGGGGATCTCAACCATAAGCATGTGTTTCAGATGCACACAGTTAGAGTTAATCGGGTGGCCACATCAAATGCTCATGAACAGAATTCGTGACTGGTCATTTGGGCTCTAGATGCATGCTTCAGAAGTCTTTGGACAGAGGTCACTGGATAAAGAGCAGGGAGATTGTGGCAGGGGAACAGTGTACAGGCTGATGGGGCACTCCTGGGTCCAAGGTACTTGATTACAGGGTATACCACAGTTCGATGGTACTTTACTGAGGTCTCAAGAGTGGAATCTGACCATCTCACTCGGCAAAGGTGACTCCCTTGAACCAACAAAGGCTTGTAAAAAAACTACATGTTGGGGTCAGCACACATGCAGCGTGCTAGTCCGAGGGCAAAGAAGACCACCTCAAGCAACCCGTACTCCAAAAGTGGTTTGTCCTGACAATATCTTGAGCTGCTTTCTTACACTCCTGGCAACATAGGTACATGAGAGCGCCTGCTCTCAGCAATGGTTGTCTTGGGTTGATGTGGGCAGCAGCACAAGCTTTTAGCCTTCAAAGCACTCCACAAATCAACCAGCAAGTCATTCTCATGGCAGCATACCAGTAGCTGGACCATGGGTTCCATAAGTTTCACAAAGTCCAGGTCCCATGGTGATGACTGTCATTCCAAAATATCACCATGATTAGTGGATTCAACTCAAACAGCCCTTCAGCCGGTCAGGTACATGTTGCTGGGCCTCAGTTTTGTTCTGTCACAGCTAACAGCAGTTTCTGGTGATTGGCATTACGTACATCAGTTTTTCAGGTGTTATTTTGGCCTTGCCTCGATTTTAGTCTTTGTAAATGTGATGCTCTTTTCCAGGAAGACCAGTCCTATCTTCTCTGAAGCAGTGGAATAAGTATAAAGGACACATTTATTTTCCATTGAGCATTTTGCTATTCAATGGAAGGCACAAAATAACCTGGCTACAGTGGCCTTGTTGTGATGCGATAGGATGAGCAGTGCAGAGACATGTATGGTCCCATCCTTTTGGGGCTCCACATACATTAGGGGACCCTGAACCCTGACATACCAAAAATATACAGTGTACTTTAAGAGAGAAATAAAACATGAAGATGGGACAGCTTATTCAAACAGTTTACAAAGTACATGTCTTATTTCATCAATCCCAGTGGAAACACCCAGTGGTCGGGCACCTGTTAAAAAAACTAATTTCGACCCTGCCTGCCCAGGGAATTTTAGGCCTATATCTTTGCCCCCTGTGTTTGGGAAAATCCTTGAGAAACACATCAATCAGCATCTCTCTAAGCATTTAGAGGATAAGTTGCTTCTGGATGATTCCCAGAATGGATTCCGCCCGAAGCACAGTACGAGTCGACATTACTGGTGGTAACTGAGGAGGTAAAGCAAATCCTAGATAAGGGAGGAGTGGCAGCCATTATTCTCCTTGACCTGAGTGCAACATTTAATACGGTTGATTACGAGAACTTGGCACTCAGGTTGAGGGAAATTGGCATAAGAAATACCACTCTAGAGTGGCTGTTGTCTTTTTGAAAAGGAAGATCATTCCAGATTTGGGAACCTCCTTGTTACTCTGAGACTGTCCTTTTAAGGTGTGGGTTCCCGCAGGTTTCTGCACTCAGCCCCACACTTTTTAATATCTATGGTAGACCACTGGCCTCCATTGTTAAAGAATTCTAAGTGTTTATTGTGTCCTATGCTGACGACATGCAACTTGTCGTCTCCCTCGCCTCAAGTGAGGGTTCTCGGCCTCAGTTAAGCCCTTGCCGTGAGAAAGTGGCTCACTTGATGTCAAGTTGCTCACTGAAATTAAATGGGGTTAAAACGGAATTGATGGTCCTGGTAAACAATCCCCCCCAAGTGTCATCGTTGGGTTGGCCAGATAATCTAGGGACTGTACCCGTCCTGTCTTCTCCTATAAAATGTTTGGGAATGTGACTGGACAGTTCTCTTTCGATGTAAGCCCTGGTAAAAAAAACTGACTGGCTCCTGTTTTATTATGTTGCAGGTGCTGAGGAAAATTCTGGCGCTTCTACCCATTTCATGCAGAAGAGTGATAGTCCAGGCACTGATCTCATCATGCTTGGATTACGGAAACTCCTTATAGCTTGGCTCCCTCAAATCAGTTAAAAAAAGACTTCAGGTGCTGCAAAATGCCGCGGCCAGAGCCATCTACAAGATACCCAAAATTTCCTCCCCAAAGATAGCCTTGACTTCTCTACAATGGCTCCCTGTGGAGCGAAGAATTAAATTCATGGCACTGTGTTTGACACACAGGTTAATAAATGGGAAGTGCCCTCGTATGGTTAGAGCCTTATTGACCTCCTACATTCTGAGCAGGACGTTAAGATCCTCTAATGCAGGTCTCCTAACTGTTCCACATAGCCAAAAGGCAAAATGGGGTGGAAGATCTTTCTTATAACTCTCTACCGAACATTTCAACACAATGCCAATCAGTATGAGAACTGAATCGGATGAGGTCAGATTCGGAAAGTGTCTAACAACTAATCTTTAGGCCTAAAGTAGCTTCTACAGGTGCAAGCTTTGATTCACACAGCGCTGGGAAGCCTTAGGGGAGCTATGCGCTTTATAAGTTAAGATAAGATTTGCCTGACTGTTTGCCCATCCAGTCATACATGCCTGACAGTCTGTCACTTATTGTATATATGTTATGTGTGCATATGTGTGGGTCTGTTCTCTCATTGTGTATGTACCGCCTCTTTTATTTACTGTGTACATAGGTGATTGCATATGTTAGAAGCAGGCCTAAAAGTGATGGGGGACCTATATCGAGACACAGAAATGCTCACTTTCGAAGAATTGCAAGCGACATATGATTTGCCGGGGGTCAGTTTTTGAGGCAGAGAGCGCTCACTAGGAGGATTAGGAAGCACTGGGGCACGGGCAGTGCAGAGCCTCGGGCGCTGGCAGAATGCAGATATGTAGCATCGTCGGCAGGAACGGTAAAAACGGTCTCCTGTCTCTACAAGGCGATCAAGCAAGACATGCAAAGACCGCTGGAGCGCCTGCAACTGCAGTGGGAGGAAGACCTGGGGAAACAGATCCCGGAGAAAGACTGGGACATGATACTGGAATGGGCCCCGAAGGCGTCTAGGAATGCGCGGTTCAAATTAATAAACTTTTACATACTCCACAGAGCATATCTCACCCCGTCCCGCATCAGGTGATACTTTGGAGTGGAGTCCGCAGCATGCCTGAGATGCGGAGAGAGGGAAGCCCACATATTGCACATGTTCTGGGATTGCCCCACATTGCAAGCGTTCTTGGAGGAGATAAGACACACAATAGGCGACCTCATTGACAAGGAGCTACCACAAACCCCAGACCACTACTTGTTGGGATGGTTCCCGCACACGGCCAAAAACAAGACGACTGGGAAATTCCAGGACCTAGCTTATGCTCTGGCCAAGTGGGAGATAGCTAGGAACTGGAAAACGCCTGGGGGACCACGGATAGGCACATGGAAAAAGGAATTGAAAAAATGGGCGGAGGCGTAGACTCCTACTCAGAGAAGCCAGACGAGGAATAGGTAAAATAGACCGGGCGAGGGCATGGGAACGCCTTGTAGGTGATTTAGCAGCTGACAGGCAGGGATCCAGCAGGGCAGACTCCCCGCAACCGGCAGCACAGGACCAGGAGAGGAGAGAAGGCAAACAGGCGAGTCAGTATTAATCGGCACCTCAGCGCCCTGAAACAAGACACGACCTATAGAGACCGAGCGGCACCCAGCGACACACTTACTTTAACTCAAAAGCAACTCAACGGGGGAGTTTAGTCACAGGGGACTTTGGCTGATTATACCAGAGAGACAATGTACTCAATGTATAAGGTGAATCCGATTAATGTAAGCTGAAGATGTTTTGAAAACCCAATAAAATTTGGTTGGAAAAAAAAAAAATAGGTGATTGCATATGTTTTGGTTTGTATGATGGAGACTGATATGCTGTTCTGTGTTTAAGGATGCCTTGATCTCTATTGTTTTGCGTACAACTTTGTCTGAATGTTTCTTACCCTGGTGTGCAAAAATGCCTGTGTCTTTTTGTTTGTAATTAAATGTATCAATGTGTCTGTGTCTGATTTTATGAATGTTTTCTGATGAATCCTGATGACATTCTGCCTCACTTCCAAGAATGTTGCTAAGTCCATACCAAAGAGGATCTACTAGTCAAAGCCAAACACTGGAGGGAAAGGGAAATGGATTTGAGACAGAGAACAAGACAATGAGAGTGAAAGAGAGAGAGACGGCGACACAGACAGAGAGCGAGAGAGAGCCCGCACTCCCAGGACTTATCTAGCACATCTCTCTGGCTGCAGCACAACTCTGTAAGGCTTTGTCATGCTGGCCTTTGGTAGCTGGGACACCACGAGTAGCAGGCCAGTGTTGCAGCACAGTGGCCAACCCTCTTACCATTCGTCCTCTGTTGGACTTTTTCTTCCCCGAATAAGAGGTCATGGGAGTTAACATTACATCATTCAGCTTCAATCAACAGTGTAACCCATTTGGCTACACAATAAGGACTAGGAATCAGTGACCATAGTTAAGAAGGTTTATTACAAATTAGCAATCAAGTTAAGGTACACGATTTTCAGCACCATGCTATAAAGATACACAATAACAACTGGGAAACCCAACCTCTTAAACAAATTTTGGCTACCAGTATAAGACGAACAAGAAAGTCAGTCACAGCAATACAAAAGATCAACAATAAGATCTGGTGCTCAGAAAAGGCTTTCTGGTCTTCTCTTCTATAAATGAGTAAATATACAATCATCTAAGTTAAAGTCCAAACTAAGAGGATGGTTCATTAGTCTAAGGACTCTCAAAATTCAGGGAAATGCAGAACATTTGGAAAAACATGAAACTAAAGGAATAGCGAAAGTGTCAGCATTGCAGAAGCTTAGTCAAGAGTCTTCTTGGGTCAGGAGAAGTGTGGGTATTAGCCTAAGACACACATAGCAAGAATCAAATGAATAAGTATAGAGGTCTAAATCTCTCAAAGTAAAGTGACTCTAGCATCAGACAGTGTAGACTCCAGTTATTCACACTAACATCTCTCAGGTACCATCGCTCTGTTCGCATCATCAGGGGTTTCATTGTCTTTTTCCCTTTTCACGTTATGAGCTGCAACATTCACAAAATGTCCCAAACTGAACATGGGAACGACATTGTTCAACCAAGCCATGTTGTAACATTGCTGAATGGGACTCTTTAGTTTACACTCTGGCTCTCCATGTTCGTTCGTCAAGGTCTTCTTCTCAGGCTTGCTCTCGCTCGCTAATACAGTGTTGTATCTATTCTAAAACTAACAATGTGTGTGAATGAACTTGCAAGGGAAAAGTCATGTAAGCAGAAATGGAAAACAGTATTTGCAGAATGGAAAACAGGCCTACTGAGGACAATTTTAGAATATTAAATCAATGGTGCACCTTTAATATGGATGTACACTTTCAAACCTAAATGAATATAACTTGTCAGTAGATTAATATTGCATGTGGCATACAGTGAGTCTTTAATAAGCATGTGTAAGTATGGCTAAGAACTACATTTTATATGAAATATATGTGAAACATTAGTGCATACATTACATAAATCCTTTATTGTGTCTAGAGTAATCACATTCTATATATGTGAGGATGTTTTTTTCATCAAATAGCTAAAGATTATCTCATTTGATAAGGTTAAGGCACACAGGGGCCGATTCCGATCTCGGCCGGTAGGGCACCGAATCGGATTCGGCTGAACCGGATCCGATTCGGAGCCCTTTTTCCCGACCGAATCGTACGTGCGTCCGGGCGAACGAGTACGATGCGAGCGCGTGCAAATTTGCCGACCGACTCGTACGCCCGTCCCAACCGCACCGACCGACTCGCACGGATGCGCTGCGCACCTCGCAATGGAGACGTTCCCCGGCCGGGCAAGTACGATGCGTGCCGCGAGCAGTCCGACCGACTCGCGCCATCCGGCTCAAAGAAGCAGTCGGAGCCGTACTTTGGGGGTCCGTGTTGGACCCCCCTGTACGCGTAGCCGCGTGAGTCGCACACAGGGGGGACCCATGGGTCCCCCTACCTGTGCGTGTACGGCGCGAGTCGCTTTGCCGCGTACACGCTGTAGGGGGCGCCCTTGTCCGCCTCGCACCCATTGAGTCAATGGGAGCCCGCGTACGCGTTGTACAACAGGCTCCCATTGACTTCAATGGGAGTCCGACCGACTCGAGTCCGATGGCATACGTGCGCATCGTACTCGTTCGGTCGGGCTGCACGGGTCCGATTCGGTCGGAAATCTCTCCGGGTCCGGCTCAATCGGAGAGATTTCTGACCCGAATCGGAATTGGCCCCACAGTGTTATGTATGAATTCTCTAATTTTACAGTGAATGCACTCCAATAATGTTGTCAAGTGCAACATTTCATATTAATTGTCGTTATGCCACACAGGAACCATGTGCTAAATGCACTTTCATGTTATGCGTTTGTGACGTGTAAAGGGGGAGTAAAAATTACGCTGCTCCAATGCCCCCTCTGATGGTGAATCAAGCTATCACATCTGAGATAATAATCTTTTATCAGATGGACAAATCACAATCCGGTTGTTTCATCATCTTTCTTCTGGATTGCTCCAGAAAGTTCAGGTCATTATAGAATTTACTTTGTCTATTTTGTAGTTCTACGTCTGCTCTCTTTCTCTTCAATCCCTTATTCACTTGTGCACGTTTGTATCCCTTTTACATTACAAACAAGAAAAGTCAACAAAGAGCAATTATCACTAAAGGTTTGAAGATGCTTCCAACAATTCCATTCCCTAAGTTTCCTAATCATCTGGCTATGGCAGAAAATCCATTCCCCATTTCTTCCCAAGCACCTGTTGCGCTATACCCTTTTAAATCTCTCTTTAAGTCAGTAATGTTCTTAATGTATTTCTTCAAGTCCTTACTTTAGTCTGGAATGTAAGTACAACATTGTTGAACTTTTAACATTCTACAGACTCCGCCCTCCTTCGCGAGAAGGACGTCTAATGCAAGTCTATTCTGAAAAACCATAGATTTAATAGCAACTATTTCAGTATCTATATCTAAAAATCCTCTAGCTGTATTAGTAGATAACTTATCAACTATAGTAGAAAGCTTTCTAATCCTATGCAAGTTCAGTATCACTCCTACAGATGGCATTAAAGCACCAAATATGTCTCCCTCAATTTTACCAGCACTGGCACCTCTCTTAGTTCTCAAATGTTCTCCCCTTGTTGGACCATCAAGTTGTCCCACATGATACATTTTTGGAAAAGCTATCCATAGATAACAGTTCCATACCATCTCATGAGCACCCTGTAAAATGTATTTTTCCCACAAATATAAACAAATTCTAGGAAAAACAGGATCTGCTCCATCCAAATATAATCCCTATTCCCACGAACATCAATTGTATGGTCACATTTGCTGTTTCCCACTTAATTTGTGTCTGTTGTGGATTTTCTAATTAATATGCATAATTTCTCTTTATGTTGCCATTCTAGAGCTAAGGTTGCTAAATTTCTCACTAACCTATGCTCACTTTCCTCTTTAGTCCATTGAGGTACCTTTGAATGATTTGCTGCTTTAGTCAATACATCTCTTTGTTTGTCTTCTACTGAATCTAGGAATTTCTTTTCTATACCTGTTAAGAAACAAGTTAAATTGTGTCTCTGCGCATAAGCTCTATCTAATGTCATAATGGATCTTAAGAAATGTCCCACTATCTTTGCCGTTTTAGTATCAGGCTGACGATTCAAATGCTTCAACACAGGAACATCTGAAAAAACTAAGTCATGGCTTGAGTAAAAATATTGAAGATGACCCTTTCCATAAAATAAGCTCAGCAATACACTACAGGTAACTCCATATGTCAAAGGGAGATGATGGTATCTTATTCCCTCAGCAACCAATGCAGGTAATTGCTTGCAAATGTAACAATCCCTAGCACCCATAGTGTCAACCAATACAGTCTCCTCTAGATTCATCTACATGTAAGTCTTTCTCATCTATTGCAGGTAAACTGTTATCAGTGGAAGTGGTGTTTGAGGTGCACTTGTAGATCTGAGGTCCTGTACAGGAAAAGGGTGGGGCAAACTCAATATTACAAGCAAAGCAATGAGTATTAATTTCACAATGACAAATACTCCTACACATAAGCATCTACATCTACCAGTATTAGGTCTAGGCTCCATGAGTTCTCTGAGGTTAGACAGTTTAAGATTTCAGCACAGTATTTCCAATTTGTTCCCTCTTGCACAAGCAACAAAGCACTTGGACTATGCTTTGTTGTATGTGCAAGAGTAAACAAATTGGAAAGACTGTGCTGAAATCTTAAACGGTCTAACCTCAGAGAACTCATGGAGCCTAGACCTAATACTGGTAGATGCTTATGTCTAGGAGTATTTGTCGTTGTGACGTTAGTACTCATTGCTATGCTTGTAATATTGAGTTTGCCCCATCCTTTTCCTGTAGAGGAGCTTAGATCTACAAGTGCACCTCAAACACCACTTCCTACTGATAACAGTTTACCACAACCTGCTCTAATCCAGCCTTGTTGTTCTGCTTTTGACACTTCTTCCTCTAACCTCTTAACTTCCTCCCATGTATCAAGTGTAGTTAACAATAAGGTGGGGAGACATTTTTTATTCCACCAGTGAAATTGGAGGAATTTAGTAATTCCGTGTTACTCTTGAAACGCGGAATTACTAATAAATTCAGCTGCTCCGCCGGTGGAATTAATCACTCAGCACTGGCGTTAAGGGGGGAAATTACTAGCTTGCACAGCCAGTTCACAGATATTGGAGAAAGCTTCAGGATCTTCCCCAAGAGTACATTTTTGTACAGTGACAGCGGGCCCCTGTGGAGTCACATGTATGAGTTGGGTCCAATTTGCAGCTGTTGGTGTACGTGTTTTAGCACTTGTAGTATGGAACATGCTTCCAAAGGCTCATAGCTGATTTTTGGGTAACCTTGGCAACAAACCAAGCATTATTGCTATCGCCCGCCAGGATTACATAGAGTGCAAAGAAGCAACTCTGAGTCAAAGATGATAAATCCAAGCAAAAGTGTGCACAAACCTGCCCAATCCAGAAGTGCAGAGGCTGCTTCCCCAGCAATGGAAGAACTCAGCTACGGAGTAGTCATGTGAACCTATGGAGGAGCGTGGCTTACACAGGGGCAGGTTGGTATGCAGTGTTCCACCGAACACAACATGGACAGAGCAGACGGAGACTCTACCCAGGCAGTTCTGAGCTGTAGGAGCAGTGTACCTTCAGTGAACATGTACATTTCATTCCTTGTTGGTAGTCCTACTCGGACTGCTATGTTGCTTTCCCTATTGATAAAACATCTCAATCCGCATCAGGAATGTTTTTTTCCTATTTCTATTGCTTTGCTAAATCACGTACTCTACTCAATTTGAAACCGAAAGGGATGCTACTGCTGGACTCCCCCAAAATATCTGGCCTCAAACCCTTATCATGTGATCACTAGAAGCAAACTGTGTTTATTCCCAGTTACTTGCCCGACTTTAGATGAGCAACTCGAGCCACGGAGAAACCGTCTGCGTTTATCATACTGGACATGAAAAGGAATGTGAGATACTGTAAGTAATTGAATGCAGAACGTCTTGGTTTCTACCTTACCCGGGTGTGCCTTTTCGCAGAGCTGTAAATAAACATCTCTGAAATGTATAAACTTAGCGGTACACTGTACAGCAGCCTCCGAACAGATTGCGGCCCATTCTTATTTACGCCTGTTTTCTGAAATCATGCACTGCAAGAATAACTTTGATTAAGCATGTGTTATCTAAAAGCTGTGTTCCTTGAATGATGAGTGAGTTAAAAGAAAGTGCTTATCCTTAATTCCACCTGTACTGGTAGCATTGTATTATTACTGTGTCCACTGGGGAATTTTAAGGTGTTGCACTGTTTGAGCGTTGGTCTCCCTGGAAGACAGGTTGTGCATTGAGTCAGGGCCGGTCCTAGGATATTTGGGGCCCCGGGCGGAATAGGAACATGCGAGGCCCCTATAATTTTCATAAGATTTAACCTCACAGGCAGTGACATCATAGGAAGTCATATCAATTGGCCATTATTTATATGGCATTGATGAAGCTGCTTTGCAAGAAGCTGCTTACCTAGTTTGGATATCAGTAAAATGGTTAAAATAGTATTAATAATCCTAATAAAATATGTACATAGATTTAAATCTCTATTAAATAGAAATACTTTAAAGGAATTAAACTCTGGTATTGTTCTATTGAATGGGATGAATGAAAATGATTTGCTAACTCGGCTTTCTGGCACTAAGAGATGTCCAAAGGAGAGGTGCAGACTTTACTAATGTGGAGAAAGGGCAGTTTTAAGTGTTTTTACAAATGATTGGAGTTACACAATAGCTCAAGAGGGAGATAGTTCCAGTCCTGCAGAAAGGAGAAGGATCTGCCCCCAATCAGGGCCATCTAAATTTACGGATGGCACAGATGTTTGGTTGGCACAGAGTATGGGGTTCTGGAATGAACGTAAGGAGTGTTGTAGAAAGAGAGAACCTTCACAACGACAAATGGATAGTGCCTTGCAGATAGAGGGTTTTGGACCAAAAACCCAGCAGACAGCAGAAAGGCGAGAAGAAATGGCATAGCAAAGCAGCCATCTCAGATGAGGAGCCTAGCACGGTTCTGAATGATTTGAAGGGTACTGAACGCAAAAAGGCAGGAAGTTCAAGATAGAGGGCATTTGCATGATCTAGTGAGAAGATAATTGACAGTACAACAGCCTCACGGTAGTGAGAGGGCGGAAAAGGAATGATTTTCTGTTGCTTATGGATGTAGTAAAGGCAAGTGGATGAAACATGGTTATTATATTCTGAAAAATACAGAAGATGCTGGAAAATGAATCCAAGATTTTTTTGCTGACTCCGCCAATGTGGGTGATTGTCCTACTTCCACCAGCCACCAAAGAGAACTCCATATGGTATGAGAACCCTTGATTTGTCACCATAAGTCTTTAATGAACGTGCCTTCATTCAGAAATGAACTGATAGTATGCACGTACAAGCATATTCTTCGGAAGAGACCTGATTGCCACTGGGAGAATTCATGTTTGGGTATCAATATGCACGAGAGAGCAGCAAGAAACCAAAGGACTGTATGAGTAAGGCTAACTGGGGATGATAAAGATTAAATAGCGGAGACCCAATAAAATCCACAAGCCAGAGGTTTAGTAGGTAACAGAAATAGGTGGCACATGGATTTTTTCAGATTTCCCAGATAGGATAGAGGTAAGCCACACCAGGAGAATACCTTAAATTCCAGGTTGTGCTAGTTGATTTATAAGCACTGGCTGGGAACCAGCGTCAAATGTGGCACTAAGGTTAGTAATGTTAAGGCTGCTCTAACTCCTTGATCAAGAGTCAGCCACAAATCATCTGACACAGCACGAAATGCTACTTCAAACTCCTAGAGTTGGCAGAAGCCAACCAGCATGTTGTCAATTAGTAAATTACTTTTTATGAAAGAAATGTGGAAGTTGACTTTTTTCTAGGATGTTCGAGAAAGGTGCAAAAACGTATGCCGAAGATGCTGATACGTTTTGAGCCAGCTGAAGATTTTTAGAGCATTTTTACCTCTCCTTCAGACTCTTACTTTTTTGCTTCAAGTTTCTCTTGCTGGTTCTGCCAATCTAACTTCCACCTCTCCACTCCTGTGACCCTCCGCCCAACCTCTTACCATCTTTGGGTGGTTCTGCTTTCCTCTATCCTCCTCTCACCATTACTTCTTTCTTCACTCTGCTTATATTCCCTTTCTGGTTCTGTCTCTCTCATATCCACACATCTTATACATTCGCTCCCCTTCAACTCTCATCTCTCCCCCAGCCTCATAACTTCTTTCCTTGTTCTGCTTCATTTACATCCATCTCCCCCCTCCCATCCTCTCGGAGCATCTTATCTTTCCTTGTTGATTCTGGCCCTCCTAAATCCACCTTCCCCTCAATGCTCTACTCTTCTTCTTATCTTTCTCTCGAACTCTTACCTTGTATATTCTGTCCCTCTTACACCCATCTCTCCTATGCCCCCAGGATTGTCCTGTTTCCTACTGGTTCTGTCTCTTATATCCACAGAAGAACTACTGGAAGAATATAAGCTCGCCTCAATAGCGGCACTAGCATCCATACCTAGATCAGCACACAATTTAGTGGTAAAAGCAAGAGAGAAAACCCTAACCTTGAGTAGGGACATTGAGGCAGTCTCCAGATATAAGCATAGCAGCTTTGTTATAGACACATTTTCTAGCTTAATGCAACCCTACTTTGATTTTAATTTGTGGCCTCAGAACAAGACCACGTTTCTGAGATTCAGGTGTTTTTTTATCTCTCTTTTAAGGCTTTTGATGGTTTATGGAACTAAAAGGCTGCACTGACAGGTCATGTAGGAAATGCAAGTTAACCGAAGAGTCCATTGAACATATAATGCGCCTATGCCCAGCCCTACTAGAGATGCGGAAAAATTATTTAAAGCCAATGTTTAATGCTGAGGGCATAAGAACAATACCTGAAGTTGTATTATTGTGCTTTAAAGGTGGTTCTTTAAAAGTGGTGGGTATCCTTGTAAAGTTCGTGAAGCAGGCGGTTGAGCTCTGGGAGAAAAATACTTAACTTTGTGTTTTTTTTTCTTTTAAATGCATCGATTTTTAATTGTGCTTTTTAATCAGTATTAAGTGATGTCTTTTATGTAACGTAATTATTGATTATAGTTTTATGTAAACTTTAAACAATAAAGTATTCTCTCTCCCCAATGCTGTACACTCACTTCAACTCTCTGTCTGACTCTTAGATTACCCATTGATTCTGCCCCTCTTAAATGCACCTGTCACTAGTCCGAATCTCTCCCCCTTTACTTACGTTCTCTGCTGGTTCTGCCTCTCTGACCAGCTCCCATCCATGTGCTACCCTTCACCTCTCATCTCTCACTTCAGCCTTGTACCTTGTTTTGCTCATCAGTCCCCTTTAAATCCACCTATCCCCTTTTAATCCACCTCTCCCCTTTCACCTCTGGCTTCTTACCTTGTCTCGCTGTTTTTGAATCTCCATCCATTCCCCTCTTCCAGGCTCTACACTTCACCTCATCCTTCCCCAACTCTGATTTTTCTTGCTGATTCTGCTCCTCTTTCATCCCCCTCTCTCCTACCTGTTGCACACTTCATCTCTCATTTCTACCCAGCCTCTAATCTTTTCTCACATGTTCTGACCCTGTAACAGCTACTTCTCCCCTGCATCCCTACGTAGCTCCTTACCTGCTCTTGGTGATCCTGCCCCCTTACATCCACCTCTCACCCTTCCCTCTACCTGCCTCTAAAGTTCTCCTCATGATTCTGCTTCTTTTATATCTGCTGCACCCATACATGCACTATCTTGCACCTTTTACCTTTCCCTCCAGCCTCAACTTTTTTTTGCTGGTTCCGCACCCTTTCGATTCACCTCTTCCCTCCATGGACTACACATCATGTTTCATCTCTCTCCCGCCTCTACCCTCCTCTTGCTAGTTCTGACCCTATAACATTTACCTCTCCTCTCCATGTGCTGATCTTTGCCACTTTTCTCCCGAGTCTTATCTTGTTTTGCTTGTTCTCCTTTACATCCACCTCTACCCTTCCACCCTCCCACTCTCCCCAATCCTTTTACCAGTGGCGGCTGGTGCCTGAGGGCGCTAGAGCACCGCTGCAAAGCATCAACAGGCACAAAAAGAAGCTACTTTCAACAGCTTTGAAAGGCACAACGTATAAACACCCAAACTAACAGTCAGTTTGCATGTTTACTTTCATCAGTGCTACGCTCCTTCTGCACCCTTCACACATTCACAAGCCAAAGAGAAACAGTGCATGTTCTCTGAAACGCACACCTGTGAAATACAGGCGCATGCTTGGGTGGTGATGCATTTGTAGCCGTGTCGCCCCAAGCCCTATCAGAAGCCATGATAGAGTGGGGCTGTAGAAGTGTCAGCCCCTGATCAAATCCTGTCTTCTGATAGGGCTGTCAGAAAACTCATGTGCAGAGACACAGACTCGAGGACTGAGTGTCCCGGAAGGGAAGAGCTGGTACCTAGAAACCTATCTCAGTACCAGTTGGTGAGTTGGACTGTCCCCTGCTTGAGGTTTCTCCTGTCTGTTTTGCTCCCCACTGGCCAGGGTTTTGTTTACACACTAAAGCCTTGACATGCTGTGCAGGTGGTCACACATTATATCAGCTTTCTTAGCCTACGATCACACTGTGTGAAAAATCTTTGAGCCGGGAATCACCTATGATCATATAGTGTCACATTCCTGAGAAGACTTTAACAGCATGTTGGCTTTTTGAGTGTCCATTAACATAGCCTTACTGCTCGTGAAAATAAAGATGTATTCTCTAAGTAGCAACCATGATTGTACATTGAGTTTATTTTAAAAGCTAGGACAATGGATCAGAGTGGTGTGTTGGCACTATTCTCCCATGTACCTCCTCTGCTGCAGTATTTCCTATTTCCGAGTTTGAACATAAACTTATATTTTGTGCAAAACAGTGAGAGCCCTCGGTGTAAATCAGACATCTATTAATTTGATTGAACTATTTTAAAATGGCAATGTCTACCCTTGAGAAGGAACACATTTCAAAGGGTAGGAATACTTCAAGTGCAAAGAAAAGTAAATGGAACAATAACATTTTTATATAGCACTTAATATCACACATTTAACAGTACTAAGCTCTGTAAATATGTTTTATTGATTGCCAACTAAAACTTGTGACCTGCTGACCATTGCAATTTAAATTTAAATACGTTTAATCCCCTAAATAAACCTGCATTCTGAAGTAAGTTGAAATGTCAAATTCCTGGATGGCTCCCCTGTCTAATGTAGACAATATACTTTGGGGGAGATTTACAAAAAATTCACGCAGCGCAGCCCAGCCCCCCGCGAGGCTGCGCTGCATTGTGCAACAGGGAGGGAGAAGGAGAGCGCCATATCTTCAGAGATATGTCTCTCTCCTCCCCTTTCTCTTGCGCCGACGCTGTTTACAGCTGCTGTGCGCCATGCATACACCTTGGCATCATAGTGCTAGGGTGTGTGCATTAGTCTAGCATAGGTTTTGTACAGGAAGGGTAGCCGTCCTGCACAAAATCCGATGCCCAGACAAAATGCAAAGTTTTTCCCACTTTGTATGCGTGCTGCACAGTGCAGCATGCATGAAAAGTCGGAAAAGGAAGGAGAAATGAAAGCATTTCTCCTTCTGTGCGCCTACTAGAAAAGGGCACAGTTTTCTCACGCTAAACCCAATCGATTTCATTTAGTAAATTGGGTTTAGCATGAGCAACCTTGGGTGGTTGCATGGGAACGCCCATGCTCCACCCTCGGAGTGCCCCCATGGCGCAAAGTAATGCGAAGCAGCGCTATGCACTGCTTCGCACTACTTTTCTATTATTTCCAGTGCTAAACAAATTTAGCACTGGAAAGTATATAGGGAAAAAAAGATTTTGCGCCGATTTGCGTCACTTTTGTGATGCAAACACGGCGCAAAATCTTAGTAAATCTCCCCCTTTGAGTCCAGATGGAGATAACTTCTAGCATCCTCTTTGGTCAGGGTAATTTTGTCCCAAGTATGGCTGAAATAGTTGCACAAAGAATTTTCACCCGATTTAGCAGTAATGTTTACATTAGGACCCACATGCAAATGGCACTTGCTCCTGTTTTGTCCTCTAGGAAGGGAGGAGACAATGCAGGTAGGGCACAAAGGAGTTATAATGGTGTACCAGGAGCTTAAAGAGTAGATTTGAGAACAGTATGCAATAAGGAGAGGTGATTACTGGGGGAGAATGTTGTAGACAGGAAAGTGTATTGATTGAAAGGGCACATGGGAAAGTGGGGATTAGAAGGGAAAAGACAGGAGTGCAGTTCTTATATGAGAATGAGGCACATGAAAGTGGTGCAGACTGGATAGAATGGATCACAGATGTTGCTTCTTGACCACTTTTTATGTAAACTGAGCCACAAATACTATCTTCTGCCACTTTTCAAAGTATTCTTGTGGAGGGTGAAACCCCAAAACCACTAGGGAGGGTAAGGCTTGCCTGGCACACCATAAATTATTGTATGTTTTATTAAGGACCTCTGCATTTTAAAGTTCACCAGTCTCCCTGCCTCTTACCTTTTTGCGTGGATTCATCCCCTCTTACATCCTTGTCTTTTGCATACAATGCCCTTCACCTCATCCCTCTACCAGCGTGTCTGCATTGATTCTGCCCATTACATCTATCTCTCCTCTTCCCCAGTCTCCCTTTCCGCCAACCCAGTGGGCAGAAAAAAATGGGTGGGTCTCTAAAAGGGGTGTGGACTATGTAATTAAGGGCGTAGCTTAAACACTATCTAAATGTCTGTGATTCCCATAGTGTTCCATCTGACTGGTACTTTGGTTCCTCTCTCTACTTTCTGTGATTGAATCCAGAAATATAACCCAACAACTGACATACACCTAAAAACAGCCAGGAGTATTGGTTTTGTCAATGGTTGTTAGCTGTTTAAGCTAAATGAGAAACGGCGATAAAGCATTTTACTTTCACCGTGTCACTGTTTTGATCAATGAGTAGCTCCTTCACACACATTTGCACAGAATCACAACTGGTATACGGGACCATTGCTGTTTGTGCTCTGCAGTGGGGCCATGTATTGAATGATCATGTATTCTGAACACCTTTTTGACCCACAGACAGGCACAGTGTGAAAGTTGTACTGCCTGCAGCCTCAATTCCATAGTGCTCAACTGTAGCCTGTTATAAACACCTGGAGGCGACTCGGTAGAAAGTGTGCATCATCCAAGACTAATATGCTGTGAAATGAAATACAGAAACACACATCCTGGAAACAGCTAGCACTCCTGGGGAATGCAAGACTAAGTAAAGCTTGTGAAATATAAACCGGAACCAAATCACTTCCATGGATTACCCTAACATCAGGGCCACTGGAAAAATGCGGCAGGAGAGGGCTAAACTATATGACAGGCTGAATAAATTATGTGGTGAGAAAAGGCAAATTATGCGGCATAATGCGATACATTTTGAAATAGTATTACTTATTTTTTTTTTTCATTTTTGAATTTGGTAACGCTGTCTGGGAATTGGTTGTACCCCATTGGTATCAATTTAACACCCAAATTTAGCAATGGGAAACAGAAAGTTGAGTATTCCAGCTTTGCAAAGGGCCTTCCAACACGCTGCAACACGTGTCGCTGCATTTTTAGTAACTTTTGAACTGTTTGAGCTAGAAACAAAAATGTTTTTTGTTAAAATCTGTAGATTATGCAGCAGATGATGGATTATGTGGAAAATGTATATTTATGTAATAATCGCCACCACTGCACAATCACATAATTTCAGTGCCCCTGCCTAACATGCAGCGTCAGACTGGGACATAAAATAGGCCTCAGTACCAAAATAAAAGGGGCCCCCCCCATTAGTGAATTAGGTTGCTAGAAAAGTGTCCCATGTTTGCAAACTAGGGCAGTTTTTAACTTGTAAAGACATGCTGTATAAGTTTTTTGTACGGTATGGAAGACTGAATTGATATGAATTTGCTGCACGCAATGTTTCAAAATCAACAGTAAAAATCGGCTCAGCTGACCAAAAAGCAGTTCAACAACTAGCCAAACAAACGGCCTACATACTGACCTGACAGCAGAGCTTGAAGTGGGATGAAAAAACTGGGCGTCCTTCAAAGGGACGTGGCCGATGTATATAAGGGCGTGGCTTAAAAACATGTAAGCTATAAATCTGTGCTTAGCATAGCGTGCTGCCCGAATAGTATTTCGCTGCTTCTTTCCCGTCACAAAGATAAATAATACAAAAAGTAACATTACACCTACAACAAGCCAGTACTATTGGCTTTGTCAGTGGTTATTAATTGCATAAGATGAATTGGCAACAACTCTGGCTTCGTTGTATAGAATTTTGAAAATGCTTCAGTGCTGAAATGATGAGACTGTGAAAGAACTATAACGAGTCTCTTTGAAGTTACATTAATGGCAGTGAAGGGTGCTACTGCTGCAAAGTTTAGATTTTTTTTTTTTCACCCTGAGTGTGAGGGCAAAAACCGTCCCAGGACCCGGCCCTTTAAAAAGCCCTGCCTGACAGATTAGACCGTCGGGCACAGCCTGACTGCCCTATAGGCCAGTCTGACCCTGCTAACGTGTTATACATTAATTGTGCAGACACTGGATCAATGTTTTTGCAGGCAAAGCTAAGGACATGAATATAGGGCCCGATAGGGGCCCTTTTCAATGTCCATTTTAATTTACTACCAGGTCTGAGACTTGAGTGACCCAGCACACTTTAAACCCTGCTCCATCCACTTTTAAATGCTGATTCTGCTCCTCTGTGTGCCCCTCTTGTCTCACTGCCATACTCACAACCATCTGTCCCCCCTCCTCACTTTATTCCGGTTGCTTCCCCCTTTTATTCACCTCTCTACTCCCTTTCCCTCATCCTGGGTGAGCTGATCAGTTTCCATTGTGATGCGCCGTCATTCTGTCTTTTGCTGTGCGCCCTGCTGGATATTCTGCCTTTCATTCATACAGGGGCAGGGCGCACATTCACACGTAAGTAAGGGCACTTAAATTACCTGTCTAATTGCTGTCAGCAACATGCAGATGCAGCCATTAGGCCCACAGAGAGGGGCAGCAGGGGAGATTGATTAAAGAAAAGAAAAACATAAACTCTTAGGGGCCCCCTGGGCCTCGAAACTCTGGAGTCTTTAGAGGCGCGAGGCCCCATGGCTGCGAGCAGGCGCGGGGCCCTGGGCAGCTGCCCACACTGCTCATGCCCAGCGCCGGCCCTGCATTGAGTTTGCTGTAATCATTTACGAGAGGGTGTTTCACTCGCACTGGGAAGGAGCCTTGGCTTTTGGGGTGTTGAACATACATTGTTACCCGTCTCAATGATGCCCATTTTATTTTAGCGATGGGTGGTCAGATGAAGGGGAGAGGTGACTTGCGAATGCAGTACACATACTGAGAGTGAACACAATATGGATCTGCGTTTACATTTACAGGCACCAGATTTGACTATTAATCATACCACAGCTCGAGGGGCGTGACGCGCACGCAGACAAGATGGCCGCACCTGCTTAAGCTCCGGAGAGCCTCCGTGAGGCCGTCCGGTTTTTCAGTAAACGGAGTCCTGGAAGGGCGGTTTTGAGGTTGGATATCGGCAGCGGAAGGTAGCGAGGGCACTCAGGAGCATTTGCGGCGCATTTGGAGCGCTTTTGGTGCCTTTTCCAGCAGCATTTGTGTTCTCCTCAGAGTGGCGCCTAAGATGGCGGCGGCGCGAGGAACACGGGCGCATTAACCCTCACAACTTGGAGATTCCAGGGTACAGCGAGTGACAAAGTAAGAGCGCTTCGCCTGAATCGCATACCACGCTGCTGCTGAAGGTTAATACATGCTCTGAGACATTTGAAGCTAAAGTCCATTCAAATGAAGTGTCTTTTAAGCAGCGCTGAGAGGCTGTATATGTAAACGGACAGTGGCTGCGTATGGGAAATTCTGCTTGCCCTGAGGGGATCTCCAGGGGTCAAAAGAGTGTGAATATTTGCAGCGTTGTTTTCACCTGTAAATAAAGCGCTGTTCTTTTCTGAGGCGATATGTTTCTCCTGAGGGGCAACACATCTAATATGGAAGCTTCTTGAATGTGCGCTGATGTGCAATGTTTGTTCTCTTCACCAGCTATGTGGAGCACTGTTTTAACACAGGACCAGCAACAACCCTTTTGTGCTTAAGACCTGGCTGGAAGTTCATAAGGGGCACTGCGATGATAACCTTGTCTACCAGTTTTGGAGTGGCAGAGGATTAATACCTACGCCTTAATGAGCTGGTTTTTGCTACAGTGATTTGCTGCAGCTGCACCTGTTTCCTCTACCTCTGTCGCGGGTTGGACACTAGTCTCTCAGTGGCGCACATTTATTTAAGTGCCTTTTAACCATGAGGTAGAGGTTGCTATCTGTCTGGACAGTGTCTTTTTGTAGGGCACAGTTTATGTGTTTGGTCACTGTTCTTTGTCCTCTGAGGGACTTGTTCCGCCATATTCCCAGGTAACGCTCTGGTGGTCTGGAACAGGGAGTGGCTGGCAGTGCTGTTTTTCTTTTCACCTATATTTGTCTTTACCAATGGCAGATAATATGGGCCTCCCTGTTAAAGATAAGGATGCAAAAGGTGCTCTTAAGAGATCTAAACAAACGTCTCCCACGCCAGAGGTAACATCTAAAGACTCTACTACTACTTTGGACACAATACTTCTACGTCTAAATACGGTTCATGATATTGCGCAGAGTACTAAAACAAATACAGATCTACTTCAGGTTGAAGTTGCGGCGATTAGAAGTGACTTCAAAAGTTTATCATTACGTGTCTCAAATGCAGAATCTCGCATAAGCGCAGTTGAGGACACATCTCATCAGCAGACCAGGCAGGTACAGAATTTGGAGCGCTCTATGGCTTCTTTGGTGAGAGACCTTACAGAACAGGAAGATAGGAATCGTAGGAGTAACCTACGTATTTTTGGTCTACCAGAAGAAGCGGAGAAGGGTGCTCCTTCAATGCTTGAGTTTCTGCTGGACTGGATCCCTACGGTTCTCCATATCTCTTTTCAGAAAGACTTTGAAATAGAACGGGCTCATAGAGTTCCCTCTTTTCGCCCTAAGTCCTCGCCACATCCTAGGCCTATAGTGTTCAAGCCTTTACGACACCAACACTCAGAACTGATTCTGTCTCAGATGAGGAAGATCAGATCGATTACATGGGAAGGCCACAGGATTGCTATATCTCAGGATTTTGCTAGAGATACTGTCATCAGGAGAAAGGGTTTTTAAACCTGCGGCGGAGACTTTTGGACATGAACATTCCCTTTTCCTTCGCCGGTCCCTCACGATTCAGAATAACTGTTAAGGGTCGATCTCAAATTTTTTATGAACCATCAGAGTTAACAACTTTTTTGGATAATCAATCTGAATCGCGAATGGAATCTGACTCTCCCTCAGTCTCCTCTGGTTCTTGAAGGGATCATTGCTTTTGTGGCTGGACTCTAGTATTTTCTGTGCCCATTTTTCCTCGTACAGGGTTTGAGGCTTCTTTTTCCTGTGGGATGTTGGATGCTCCCTTACTTCACCTATGGTTATGGGCCCTTCAAGTTTATCCTTATCTTTTTTTCTTTTTTGTGTATTAACCTTTCCTTGCAGGTTCTTTTTTTCGCTTATAACTTATAACAATAGTTTCTGAAGGAAGGTTGATGTCAAATAAGATTAGGCCCTTCTCTTAGTGTTCTTTATTCAAGATAGAATAATTGCCTTTTGTCGGTATGTTCCATTAATTCCTTTTCCTTTGCAGGTTTTTAAATGAAGCAGCTATAGTAATTTCTATTTCCTCATTTCATTGTGTATTGATAGCTGGTGGGACGCTCTTACAGTTTTCATTATCTAGCTTCATAGCGTAATTTATTTCCTAGATATGGTTGAAGATTACTATGTGGCTGCTTAGCTAAACACTAACTGTTTTTTAAGGGATATGTTTATTGTGACAGATGGATGCCCTTGTAGAATCCTTTTTTCCGCAGGCGTCAAGAGTGTGTCTATTTAACTCTTTCTTAGATATGTATTTTATAGTACGTGTATGACATGTAAAATGAGACTCGCTATTCAGGTTTTTATCAAATGGTAATGTTGCGAGTATGCTCATTAATTTTTGCTAGTCGTCTTCCCCCTTTTTATCAATCATAAGGGTGTTCACGCATACCCTGGATTAATTTCCTATTGTAGGAATAATATAGTACATGTTAGCTGAGTTGTAATTTGTCGGATGCTTATCTTCACCAGTATTGTGTAACTTATAATAATGAATGTTATATACTATTTATACCCTATCCCTTCTATGGCTAGTGGTAAACAATGGCCTCTTCTTGAAGGGATCATTGCTTTTATGGCTGGACTCTAGTTTTTTCTGTGCCTATTTTTCCTCTTACAGGTTTTTGAGGCGTCTTTTTCTGTGGGAAGTTGAGGTTCCCTTACTTCATCCACGGTTATGGGCCCTTCAAGTTTATTGTTATCCTCTTTTTTGTATATTAATCTTTCCTTGCAGGTTAACAATATCTTTTTGAGGGAAGGTTGATGTCACATAAGATTAGGCCCTTCTCTTAGTGCTTTTTATTCAAGATATATTAATTGCCTTCTGTAGGTATGTTCCATTAATTCCTTTTCCTTTGCAGGTTTTTTAATGAAACAGTTATAGTAATTTCTATTTCCTCATTTCATTGTGTATTGATAGCTGGTGTGACGCTCTTACAGTTCTCATTATCTAGCTTCAGAGCGTAACTTATTTCATAGGTATGGCTGAGGATTATTAGGTGGCTGCTTAACTAAACACTAACTGTTTTTTAGGTGATATGTTTATGGTGACAGCTGGATGCCCTTGTAGAATCCTTTTTTCCGCAGGCATTAAGAGTGTATCTATTTAACTCTTTCTTAGATATGTATTTTATAATATCTGTATGACACGTAAATTGTGACTCGCTATTCAGGTTTTTATCAAATGGTAATGTTGCGAGTATACTCATTAATTCTTTCTAGTCGTTTTCCCTTTTTTATCAATAATAAGGGTGTTCACTCATATCCTGGATTAATTTCTTATCGTAAGAATAATATAGTACATGTTAGCTAAATTGCAATCTGTCTGATGATTATCTACACAAACATTGTGTAATCTATAATAATGAATGGATTATGTTATATACTGTTTATACCCTATCCCTTCTATGGCTAATGGTAAACAATGGCCTCTTTGGCTGCTACTTCATGTTCCCCCATATATGGTTCTGGTCTCTTATAGACTTCCCCTGGTGGGGTTATTCTTTTTACTTTTACAGTATGTGTTTTTCTCCTCACCTTTTCTTTCTCTCTTCCATTTCTGCTTCTTGCTTGCTGTACTGAGTTCTTTCTTTCTACAGACTTCAGCCTTACTCTCTTATTTTTATGTGTATAAGTCTTCTTCCCGTGACGTCCATCTCATGCAATCTACATCCCTTAGTGCTTTTTATTTACTGACCTTTCTTATCTTTACTGATCTTCTTTACTTATGGCGGGCTTAAATGTGATGTCACTTAATGTGCGTGGTTTGAACCACCCAGTAAAAAGATCAAAAATGTTGGATTACTGCAAAGGCCTTTCTACTGATATTGTGTTATTGCAAGAAACTAAGATAGCGTATAAGGAGGCTTTATTCTTGCGTAAGCAATGGGTTTCTGATGTGTCGTGCTCAGAGGCTTTTGGGAAGAGGAACGGGGTGGTTACTCTTATTTCTAAAAATTCGGGACTGTCCATTGTCTCGGCTGAACATGATCTTGAAGGTAGGTGGCTGCATACGAAATTGTCTAATGGGTCCTCTGATCTCTATATTATGAATATATATGCTCCCAATAGTGATGATCCTTCTTTCTGGCGAACAATAACAAAGAAGCTTTCCGAAATACCTATTTGTGACAAAGTGGTTGTCGGGGGAGATTTCAATCTGCCAATGGATCCTATCTTGGATAGATATTCTGCATTCCGATTCCGTCCTCCCAGGGCGCATAAACAAATGCTTAACATGTGTTCTTCCCAACGACTCATTGATGTGTGGAGAATGCATAATCCCACTGGCAGTGACTTTACCTTTTTCTCTTCTCCTCACTCCAGCTTCTCTCGCATTGATTATCTCTTGGTTCAAGCAAATATGTTGAAACATACTACAAATGTGATAATCCACCCTATAGTTGTCTCTGATCATGCCGCAGTTTCTTTCACTCTTCTTAATCTCACAGATAGTCGCGGACCGCGTACTTGGCGTCTCAATACAGAAATCTTACAGGACGACAAAGAGGTTGAGTTGCTTGATGCAGCTATACATAATTTTTTCCGAGAGAATGAATTATCCGTGACATCTCCTGTAGTACTATGGGATGCTTTCAAATGTACCCTTAGAGGTAACATTATTCAAACTATGGCACGAAGAAATAGTATTATTAAAAAGAGCTTCTCTCGATTACAGACAACATTAAACAAAAAGAATCATTGTACAGAGGTTCTAAAGATAAAGTGATACTGCAAGAAATTAAAAATCTTAAATATAAATATAATTCTATTTTGACCAAGAGGGCACACATTGGGGTACAATTACAAAAATCAAAACGCTTGTTACTAAAAAACCGAGCAGGTAAAATTCTGGCAGCTACTTTAAAATATCAGGACACTAGTGTTCGATCAACTCAGATTACTTGTATCACAGACACGGCGGGAACGCGGAAATTCCTGACTAAAGATATTCTGGAGGTATTTCGTGATTTTTACTCTAATCTATACACCCCTGAACACCAATCTTCTTTAGCGCAGTGCCAACAATTTCTGACTTCTATTCCTACTAGCACCATTGCCGACACGGATATTGCTTCTCTAAGCAAACCGATTGAATCTGAGGAAATTGTTCAAGCCATTAAGGCAACTAGATCAGGGAAAGCGCCAGGACCGGATGGTTTTTCTATAGAGTTTTTTTTTAAATTTAGTTCCTCTATAGTACCACATCTGCAACAGGTTTTTGATGCCTTTGTTTCTTCTGGGAAGGTTTCGGGTTCGGCAACGGAGGCTACTATAGTGGTTATTCCCAAGGAAGGTAAGGATCATTCGGACCCTAAAAATTTCCGCCCAATTTCTTTGCTAAACATGGAAGCAAAAATTTTTGCCAAAATTTTGGCAAAACGACTAGAGTCCCATATTCCTACTCTCATTCATTCCTCCCAGACGGTTTTTGTCAAGGGAAGACTAGCTAGGGATAATATCCGCACTTTCTGCCATATCTTAGAGAAAGCTAAGAGTTCTAGTTCGCCGGCGGCAGCTATTGCACTTGACGCCGAGAAAGCTTTCGATAAGGTCTCGTGGACTTTTCTTCAGGCGGTACTTCAATCCCATAACCTGGGGGATGCATTTATTGGTATGGTTATGTCCTTATATACTCAACCTAAGGCTAATATTAGAATTAATGGAATTACCTCACCCTTCTTTGATCTAGGCCAGGGCACTCGACAAGGTTGTCCATTGTCACCACTTCTCTTTTACTGTCTATCGACCCGTTACTTCGCCTACTTAACCTTAATCAGGACATTCGGGGGTTTCAATTTGGTTCACAGCGCATTAAAACAGCCGCGTATGCGGATGATGTTCTTGTCTTCTCTGAAGATATAGAAAGAGCAATTCCTGCTATTTCCACTATTATCAAACAATTTTCTCTTGTCTCAGGGTATACTTTAAATAGAGACAAAATCGAAATGTTTCCTCTTAATCGGTTGTGCTTTTCTTCTCACATGGGAGATGCAGGATTCAAATGGCAGTCTGAACGGCTTAAATACTTGGGAATTTGGTTTTCTGCGAATTTATCGGATACTATCTCTTATAATGAATCTCAGGTACTGGATAAAGTTAAAAAATTATTGGACGCTTGGTCGCCTAAGTTCATCTCATGGTGGGGACGGCTCCAGTCATTAAAAATGATGATAACTCCTATTGTCAATTTTGTGTCATCCATGCTCCCTGTAAATCTTTCCTCTTCCTTTTTCATGAGATAGATGTGATCACTTCTAAATTTCTCTGGAGCGACAAACGTGCTAGGATTGCATACAAGCAATTAAGGAAATCTTATGATATGGGTGGTTGTAATTTCCCAGATTGGAGTTTATATCAGTCGGCGTTTTTAGCCTCTCAGGGGGCCTTATGGTTTCCCTCTGATAATAGACACATTCCACCATGGTTATGTATTGAACAACATTTGTGCTCTCCCTTACCCACCTCAGCTTTGATGACTGCGTCTACATTGACTTTTCCTTTCTCTGGACGTATCATAACAGACACGATTTTAGCATTAAAAAGATTGATAAGAGAGTTTCTTTACACATTCAAAATTCTAGGTGGTCTTCTTTGTGGCACAATCCCAAGATTAAGATTCAGTTGTGTAGTAGTGAGCCTCAGCAAGGCCTACCAGTGCTTAGGAGTTCTCCCTTCTCTGCACAGAGTCCTCAGACACTTAGGAAGAAGTTGGCAATAGAAACTGGAATAGAAAAGACAGAGTTTATTAAACCTCATGAGGTGGAGCTAACATTCGCACATCACCCTTCAGTAATGCATGAAGTAGCACACTGAATGGAAGGATCCTGGTCCTTTTATACCCACACAGGGGCTCAAATGAAGGCGGTACTAACACAAATGCTGGTTTTAGGCACATATAAGGTCATACAGAGAATGCACAGTCGACAAGTGGGTGGAGCTAACAGTTTCTACTTTTAGTAGACACATCCTGACATTTATAAACTCGGAACAGCTGCAAGCTCAACTGAGCATGTGCAAAGCAAGAGGAACTAAATATAACTTGTCTCTAGGCAGATTTCAAGAGCAGTTAACAGGAAGGTAGGACAGAGCACATGGCGAGCACATGGTAGCACATGGCAGCCAAAATGGCTGCCAGAAATACAAAATGGATTCCACAAAGCGGACAATTTAGCCTCTAAATACAGGCTGTCTTCAGCTAATGCTTAACTTAAATGCTGCCAAATTACAACAGACGACCCTTTCAGCATTGGCTGAAGACATTCGTTTATCTGGGGTAATCTAGATATTCATCCCGTACATCTATTAACATTATTTCGGCCACCTCTTTATTCAACATTTGTTGGGCCTTTGTTTCAGCAATGTTCCCTCTGGCAGGTATACAAGCAGAGATGCAAATGGAGCAAAGCATTGGACCACATTGGATACATACGCAGCATGTAAAAAATATTGTAATTATTACACACAGGATAGTCAGTAGCTTCCAGCCCCAAGCAGAAACAAGAGTCCAAAACCATCCAGCAAAAGTCCAAGTTCCAGTCTCTGGATGAATTTCTGCAGCAATCTTATGCAATTTTGATATTGCGTCATATACTGAAGGTGAGTGATCTGGTATGAATACACAAAAGCTGCTACCGATGATGCGACATGCACCACCTCGATCAGCCAAAATTACGTCTATCACCATCCTATTCTGGAGTGCTACAATCCTTGCAATCTGTAGTTCCTCTGTAATGTTCCCAAGTGCCATAGCTGTCTGATTGGTAACAGCTTCCACAACACGAGTTAGTCGTCGGATTTTCCTGCTGTTTAATGCAGCACCCACAAAGAAAAATAAGCCCAAGTTGAAATCAACATATTGTTGTAGGGTAGTGTCGGTTTGGTCAACTTCATCCATACTTATTGTCCTCTTATTTCTGTTTTTGGAAATGTCATTGTACAGTTTAAAATCACGGTGATACAATGCAGGTGCCAGAAACACAGGGGGCAACAGAAAAGATACATAACAGATTCCTGACCACCCAACAGGTAATTGATAATATCCGTTATTTCCACACACAAAATACGTGTTATGCGAGGCTGTGAAAGTGCTCTTATTGGCACCTTCAATGGTCAGGATTACAGTACACTCGCTCCTCCCCACTGGAATTCTTCCAACACTACAAATACACAAATCTGCTTTAGCTTTTGTCACAGAAATCACAAAAGGTCCAATGTTCTTTATTATTCTCACATTTGTGAAAACATATGGTGTTGAAATATTGTCCGGTTGATACTCTTCCCATTCCCATTTAGTCCCTTTGGCTTGTGGATAACCTTCTTTATTTTGATAACATACTTTATTAAGTTGAAAAATAATCCCACCTACTGAAGGCTTTCCATATGCAAACAAGAGCGCATACCAAGCTTGACAAGAACCATTGTGAGAAAATGGAAGAGGAATAAAAGGTGTTCCTCCTTTCTTTTGATGTGCAGGTATCATCCCACACACCCAACAGTTGGTAGTATTTGTAGCATTGTGAGTATGGTGCAACATCTGGATAAAAGTATTGTTTAGATAAGATTGTCGATGCTTTTGCTCATGGTAAGGAAGAGTAAAGTAGTGGTGTTCCACGGGTACTGGCAACAAAAAGCTGTCGAACAGGAGCCACCTTCTCGATGTACCATGTAATTGCTGCCATAGCCACCATAGCAACAACAAACCCTACAGCACAAATGACTCTTTTGTTAGTCATTTTAGCAGCAGTAATGATTGATTTTTCTGAAAACTTGTTGAAAACAGTCGTTGGAGCTCTTCTCCCTGGGCAGCCGCTGATTTCTTCACCATGGGCCAAAGCGGGTGTCACTACACTAATACAGGGCTGATCCCCCTCCCCTTGCCACAATGGCTCTCCGTTTCACTAACCCAGGGCGGTAGCTCAACCAGTCTTTTTCAAAACTGCAGATTCTTTCCTCGGTCTCAATTGATATCTGGATACTCCAGTGATCGTGTGGTCCGGGAAGACTTCCGCAGATTCGTCAGGCGAGATAGCTTGGCCTTTCTCCGTCTCCAGAATCTCTCGATGGTCGGTCAACACAGCAGGTTCCACCAAGGCAGGCGACACACGTTTGCAGTGTGTGCTGTGGATCCAATTCTTTCTGTTTGTCACTCGAACAGCTGTCCTTGTCGCAAGGAGCACCTGCTCTGGTCCTCGCCACCTTGGCTCCAAGCTGTTCGATCTGTCGAAGACCTTGACCATTACATGGTCACCAGGACGGAGTTCGTGGGCCTCACCTGTAGATCTGTCAGGAAGAGCTTCTCGAACCTGTTGATGAATAGAAATCAAACTGTCAGTTAACTGTGCCAAATAATCATTCATCAGAACACAAGGAACATCATGTATGGGGCGTGGCTTAGGAATTCCCCAAATGTTCATCGGTCTCCCAAACACCACCTCATAGGGGGTAAGACCTGATCGTGAATGTGGCACCGATCTTATGGATAGTAATGCCAAAGGTAGTGCATCTGGCCACTTTAGGGACGTGGAAGCCAGTATTTTCGCCAACTTTGATTTTAAAGTAGCGTTATACCTTTCCACCAATCCTGCTGATTGCGGGTGGAAAACTGTATGGAATTTCTGTTTGATCCCTAATCCTTTCAGGACATGCTCAACAACTTGCCCAATAAAATGAGGTCCATTGTCACTCCACAAAAGTTTGCAAACACCGTATCTAGGGAAAAACTCCTTTAGAAGCACCTTTGCTGTGGTGAGAGCAGTATTATCCTTCGTAGGGTATGCCTCTATCCATTTGCTAAAGGCACATACCACCACTAGGACATATTTCAGATTATTGCAGCGTTCGAGTTGGATGTAATCCATCTGCAAAACTTCAAAAGGTGCGGTTGGTGTAGCAAACCCTCCTGTAGGAGTTCGTGTCCCTTTTCCAGGATTATACTGCCAACAGATCAAACAGGACTGTACTACCCTTTTGGCTGTGCTAGCAATTTCAGGATGCTCCCAAACTTGTGTAAGCAATTTAGTTATTGCTAGAGCTCCAACATGTGCCAGCCCATGTGCCATTTGAACCATAGGTTGTAAATAGGCCGCAGGCAATTTCCACTTATTCATTTCTTTGTTACGCCAACAACCCTCATCATCTAATATTCCTTCTTTAGACCATTGCTCAAGCTCTTCCACAGAAGCAGATCTCTGTATATCCAATACTTCCTCTCTAGCATCATGCCAACGCTCAGCTTGTGATTTTACTACGTACATGGGTGTAGTGCTTCGCTGCATCGCAGTCTCACGGGCTACGCGGTCTGCAAAGGCATTGCCTTGTCCTATTTTGTCAGTCACTTTCTTGTGTGCGCTACACTTCATAAAAGCAACTCTCTTTGGGTATGTAAGTGCAGTCAAGAGATTATGCACTAACTCTCCGTGCATTATCTGCATCCCATGGGATGTAAGAAAGCCTCTTTCCTTCCAGAGTAGGCCAAAATCATGAACCACTCCAAAAGCATAGCGGCTATCCGTGTAAATGTTCACACACAAGTCAGTGCTAAGCTCACACGCTCGTGTCAAAGCTATTAGTTCAGCTGCTTGAGCTGACTTCTGAGGTATGCGAGCTGTTTCCACTACTGTCTCAAGCGTGGTAATTGCATAAGCAGCTGAAGTCGTGCCATCTGGTAACTTCAAACAGGACCCATCAACCCACAGTTCCCCATCTACATCTGGAAGGGGCGTATCTTGCAAATCGATGCGACCCTTTGTCTGTTCCTCAGTAACGAATATACAATCGTGAGGCTCCTTTGACTGAGACTGAGTCGCAGGATATGGCAACAAAGTGGCGGGGTTCAGTGTTGCACATCTCTTCAAGGTAATATGAGGTGCTAGCAGTGTCAATTCGTATCCTGTCAAACGAGCACTAGTTAAGTGCTGAGTCTTAGTCTGATTCAAAAGGGCATCTACTGCATGGGGTACTAGCACCAACAGTTTGTGTGACAAAACTATCCCTTCACTCTGACGTATGGACACAGCCGTCGCTGCAACTGAACGGAAGCACCCAGGTAATGCACGAGCAACAGGGTCAAGAACTGCAGAAAGGTATGCGCAAGGACGCTGTTTGTCCCCGTGTGTCTGTACTAAAACTGACAATGCACATCCTTCTTTCTCATGTACATAGAGTGTAAAAGCCTTCGTGTAATCTGGTGTGCCTAACACTGGTGCAGAGCAAAGAGCTTGTCTCAACTGACAAAAAGCATTTTGACATTCATCTGTCCATGGAAGGGGGATCGGAGTGTTTTTAGTCAAAAGTGCTAGCAAGGGTTTAACAATGTGTGAAAAACCCAATATCCATTGCCTGCAAAACGAAGTCAGACCAATGAATGCACGGACATCTTTCTGCGTGGAAGGTACTGGGGTGTCTAAAATTGCTTGAATGCGATCTGGTGTCAGTGCACGGCCCTCCTTAGACAGAAGGTGTCCTAAATAGGTCACCTTCGGTCTACAATATTGCAATTTCTTTCGTGATACTTTATGGTGGTGTGTAGCAAGAAAAGAAAGCAAAGACAAAGTGCATTTCTCACACTGCTCAGGTGTATCAGCTGCCAACAAGATGTCATCGACATATTGTATGAGAGCCACTCCTTTAGACAAGGTAAAGGAATCAAGCTGTCTCTTCAATGCTTGACTGTAAATACTAGGACTCTCAGTATAGCCTTGAGGAACTCTACAAAATCTGTATGATCTATTATTCAAAGTGAAACCGAACAAATATCGGCTATCAGGATGAATAGGAATCGAGAAGAAAGCGTTCTTCAGATCAATTACAGAAAATGTAGTTGCTGTTGGAGGGACCAAGGTAAGCAATGTCGTTATGTCAGATACTACAGGGTACTGTGGTACTACAATCTTGTTGACTTCTCTCAAATCGATGATAAATCTATAGATCCTAGTGTCAGTATCTTTTTTCAAAATGAGAAGAATCGGACTATTGCAGACATTGTAAGGAACTTCTTCCACAACCCCCACCTTAATTAAATCATGTACAATACGTGTGAGTGCTTCTTCTCCTTCTCGAGAAATTTTATACTGAGGCAGTCTTGGCAATAAAGCGCCCTCCTTAACACTAATATGTACTGGTGGAATAACCATTTGTCCTACATCAGTGTCCGAAGTAGCCCATAAAGTACTAGGGAGTGAGGCTAGTGCAATGTCCTCTTTAACAATACAAGATCTCTCAATCATAGGGTAGTTGTCATTCAAAATAACCCGTACTCCTTCCGGAGAACACCGTATCGTAGCCCTAAAATATTTAAGCATATCAAGACCCACAATATTGTCTGGTGTGTTTGGAGAAAGCAAAAACGGACATGGAGCAGTAAACTTATCAATATCAAATGCAAGTGGTTGTGACAATGGGCTAAGGGAAGGTGTTCCATCGAAACCTATCGATGTAATGGTTAAGCCAGACAGGGAGCCCTTGGAACCAATTGTTTAGACAAGGCGCTACGAGTAGCTCCTGTATCAACCAGAAACTGATCAGTAGAACCCAAAACATGTGCTGTAACATAGGGACTCCTCTGATCTACTGGAACTTCAACTGATTCCTTACCCCGTCCTAGGTAATCCTATGCATAAGCAGAATCTTGAAAATCAGAGGGCGCATAGTCAGACATTTGATATTGGTTCCTTCTATCAAAAGTGTTAAACCCATTCTGCCCACGTGTATTAGCATCAAACCGAGCACGATCATTCGCGCTTCCTCTAGGCCCTTGATATCCTGAACGATTTCTCATTTGTCCCCGACCACGTAGATTCTGCTGAGCACGCAGCACTGGACAATCAGAAAGCCAATGTCCAAATTTTTGGGAGTACGCACACTGATCAACAGACAAATTCGAACGGGCAGAGGAAGGAAAGGACGAACCATAAGATCCACGTCCACCTCTATCATTATCTCTAGAAGGCGGACCATAAGCTTGAGCCAACATAACCTTTGTTTTCAACTCTTTAGACTTTTTGTCCTCATTACCTTTGGCTTCTAATTCTTGCCGCTCATAATACTGGGCCACAGTTAAAAGAGAAACCGGAGAAGATGTAGTCCATGAACTCTCACTGGCCTTTAAGCGACTAGCTATTCCTGGCAAAAGGTTTGCGACATATTTATCGACAAACAGATGCCTACCCGTGTCATCTGTCAATGACTGGCCACTAAAATCGTGAAATGCTTCTTCAAAGCGTGTGAAGAAGTCAGAAACTGATTCATCTACCTTTTGCTTGCAAGACGCTAGCACTGTCCAATCTATCTTTTTAGGGGGAATGATCGTCTTTAACTTAACTAATATAGCTGCCGGAAGATTTAAAATTAACTGACACGGTTTCTGTGCAGGTTCTCTATCTTCATCTAACCGCTCTAAATCTTTCCACAATGCTCCAAATGTCGCATTATCATCTATCTTGCGCACAGTTCTCCACATATCAGGTGGTAATATTAATCCAAAAAACAAATCAATATCCGACAAAGTCATAGTACAAGAGCTGATTGCACCCTCAACTTCCTCATAAAAGGCTGCTGGATTCTTTCGCGGGTCAGGCAATGCATTTTTAAGGGCCATAACATCTGCTCTATTCCAAGGAGTGTAAACCCAATTATAAATAAAGTACCCTTTCGCATTAAGAGAAGTCTTATCATCCTCTGTACCCGTTCCTTTAGGAGGAACATATAAAGCGCGGCTTCCCGCATGGGTTTCACATGAATTACAACATTCTTATCTGTTTCAGGAGTAGAAGTTCGTGCCATGCTGATCTGAGATGCTAGTGCAGCTGTTTCTGCTGCCTTTTTCTCCTCTCGCAAACGGGCTGCTTCAACACGCAGTTTAACCAAGCGTCTGATCGTGTCAGCCACCTGGGAGAAGACAAAAAGACCGTCACGTAATTGTTCACAATCAGTTGCTACATCATCGGGCTCCATTTCTACCGAATACTTCCTAAATTGTTCAATAACCTCTGCAGCAAATGTATCGGTAAAATATATTTGCTCCCTTTCCTGCCATCCTTTTATACTATCTAAAAGTTCAGAAGCAGTGGTAGTACTACGAACGGCTTTACGCGCAGTAGATCTAATGTCAGATGCACGCTCAGCAGATAGCATGGAGCGAGTTTCTCAAGCTTTGTCCTGGTCTGAAAAAGAGTCCTCATCTGACTCATGAGGAGCGGAAGAAAAAATATACGGAGGTGGAGAACGATCTAATAACAAGAAATCATCTTGCGGTTTATTAAGGATAGGATAAAGGGGCTGCCTAACAGCGTATTGGCCAGTTACCTGTAAATGGCGTTCCCTATCTTCCCTCTCTTTAATTTCTTTCATCTCCTTGTTTTTTAACTCTAATGCTTTCGCATAAATGGTCTTTCGCTGTTCTTTGTCAATCAAGGCTTGCTCACGCTTCATTCGCTCACGCACTTCTTTCTCCCACATTCGCACACAATCAAACATATCTTGCCTAGTCTTTCGTTTAAACATACATTGTTCCACATACTGAATTTTTCGCAAATCAAATGACCCATACATAGGCCAACGCAACTCAGGATCTTTACTAGTATATTTGTTCCATAACGTGCAGTACATTATAGAACAAATACCATACTTAATATACATATCCCTATTAGGCGTCCCCTCCGGGGAGGCTGGTTGTGCTTACGTCAAGTCTCAAATTGGTACCACTACAAAAGCAACACATCCTACGAAGTGTGCTGAAAACAGGCATGCCAAAAAATAGTGCAAAATATGCAGTATTATAATCAAAGTAGCGCTTAAGGTACTCTTCGTACGTTGCGCTGTTCAAACAATTTTAAATAGAGAAAATTCTCCTCATTACCTGCCTACATGTATTGCAATACATATATAATTACAAAACAGATTCCAAAATTGGCCAATCATACAAACAAAGCCACAGTAAGTGTTACTAAAACTACCTTACCAATCAAAGGCATCAAACCAACAGCAAGTGCCGCAAAACGGCTCTTACCAATCAAATGGTGTCCAGGTTCCAACTGCCAAGTTCTCAAATCGACCAAATGGTCACTGCACAGCGAATCAACAGAAGAGATCTCAGTCAAGGACCGGCGCCGCCGGGATGGTCAGATCAGAAAGAAAGGAAAAACGCCGTGGGTGCCAAGACTCAGGTCTCCTTAGGCAGCGATCGCGTCCAAAAGCGAGATTCCAATCCTTCGTCGCGACCAGTCCTTCGGGCATCCGAGTCGCTGATGAGTCCCACGTTGGAAGCGCCAATTTGTAGTAGTGAGCCTCAGCAAGGCCTACCAGTGCTTAGGAGTTCTCCCTTCTCTGCACAGAGTCCTCAGACACTTAGGAAGAAGTTGGCAATAGAAACTGGAATAGAAAAGACAGAGTTTATTAAACCTCATGAGGTGGAGCTAACATTCGCACATCACCCTTCAGTAATGCATGAAGTAGCACACTGAATGGAAGGATCCTGGTCCTTTTATACCCACACAGGGGCTCAAATGAAGGCGGTACTAACACAAATGCTGGTTTTAGGCACATATAAGGTCATACAGAGAATGCACAGTCGACAAGTGGGTGGAGCTAACAGTTTCTACTTTTAGTAGACACATCCTGACATTTATAAACTCGGAACAGCTGCAAGCTCAACTGAGCATGTGCAAAGCAAGAGGAACTAAATATAACTTGTCTCTAGGCAGATTTCAAGAGCAGTTAACAGGAAGGTAGGACAGAGCACATGGCGAGCACATGGTAGCACATGGCAGCCAAAATGGCTGCCAGAAATACAAAATGGATTCCACAAAGCGGACAATTTAGCCTCTAAATACAGGCTGTCTTCAGCTAATGCTTAACTTAAATGCTGCCAAATTACAACAGTTGGACGCGGAGACAAGGTCATATTGGGCCAACAAAGGTGTTACATTGGTCAAGCATTTTTATAATGCTAACAATGATCCTTTGCCTTTCTCCTCGTTGGCCCCAGATTATTGTCTTAACTCTATTGATTTCTACTCATTTCTTAAAATTAAAGTAGCTTTGTCCAAGAGTACCTTTCATCCAGATTCACATATGGTCTCTCTCCTACAGCTTTGGGGTAAGGTAGGACATTTGGCTTCTAGGATATATAAATTTTTGTTCACTTCTCCATCATCATCCTCTACGGTCACACAGCTCAAATGGATGCAACATTTTGACGCTGATGTAGTCAAACATATTACATCGGATACTTGGAAAACTATTGGGAAACGCTCCCTACGGAATAAAGTTGCTCCCTCTCTGATTCAATCAAAGTTTTTTACTATCAACCTTCTACATTGGACCCCAGCTCGTCTATATACACTCAAACTTAAAGATGATGATCTTTGCTGGAATTGTAAAAGTGCTGTTGGTACTCCTCAACATATGTTTTTGAGTGCTCCCTTCTCCATGAGTTCTGGGAACTCATCCATAAGCACTTATTATTAATCTTTGATATTCAATTTGAGCTTTCCTTTCCTTTAGTCGTGTTGGGTCCTTGGGCAGCTCCATCTCCACTTCCTTTAGATGAGTTAGATTTTCAACTCTTGGATTTACTAATATCCATAGCTGTTAAAGTTATTTTGTCAGAATGGAAATCATTTAATGCCTTATCGTACCATACATGGTGGGCATGGGTATCATTTCTCCGTGGTGCCCATACTTCGGTAGAGGAGAAACATTATACTCCCTCCATTTCCTCTGGTGTCTGGAGATCGCTTGATAAATATATACATTTAGCCTCTCAGGGCCTAATCGCTCAGTACCCCTTTTCTACCGCTGGTTGATTTTCCTCTTTATGTTACTAAGGCTGGAGTCCCTTTCTCTCTTTCTTTCTCTCTCTCCTCTTCTCTCTTTCTCTCTTTCTCTCTCTTTTTTCATCAGTCTTTTTTCCTATTTTCTGCTAACGTTCTCTTTCTTTATTATTTTCTTTTGTGTGTTCGTCTCTTGTTAGTCAATGTAATACAAATGAATTCACATGAATAGGTTCCTATATTCCTGCTGGTTTTAGATTTTACCCACTAGTTATGATATTGCTCATATTTATGTGTTTGTTAACTATTTATTGGTCAAGATGACTTGTATGTATTACATGCTGTAGTATCTTAACTATTTATACTCTCTCTCTTAAATTAATAAAACTATTGAACAAACAAAAAAAAATCATACCACAGCTCACTGAATCATCATTTTTGTATGTTTATTCTTTTCTGGAGATTGATTTAGCATAACTGAATTGCCTCTAGGACTTTTAGAGAGAGAATACAAGCTAGCCTATGGGTGGAGCAGTCATTTTTGGTTTGAAGTATCTACGTGCGTGGTTTACAAATCCCAAGAAGATTAAACATTTAATTTTTAGCTTCTGGGGCTGCTCTCGCCCTACCAGTGCAATTGTCGCCTTCTGCCCATGGGGTCTCAAGTTGCATAGATAAATCTGAAAGTCATTTTAACATTTTACACACAACATTCTACTTATGTTTACCATGCTAATATAAAGAAAGAAGGACGCCCCACACCCTGATGAAGGCAAGCGGCGAAGAAACACAGGACACAGCAGGGTACGGAATCACATCCCTTAGAAGCCGCACTCATTTCTGCTTTAAACAAGCATTGGCATAGCCAATAGGTCTCGCTTTTGGGACCTTATCAGTATTTAGTTATGCAGCACAATATCCTTGGTGCAACAACATCAACGGTTGCATGGCTAAACACTTATAAGGTCCCAAAGGCGAGACCTATGGCTATGCCTATGCTGGTTAAAAATGCTAGTGTCTCAAACAGGAGATTCTTAGAGTTTTGAAGAGATCATGAACCTCTGAGGTTTTAGTCTTGAGCAAAATAGTAAGGACAGCCAGAGTATTTTGTACATCAAGTTTTCTATTTCAAATGCATCTGTCTTTTACAAGGATCTATTTAGAGTGGGAAGTTCAGGGTTGATGCACCTTTCAGAGGGGCAGAATGTATTTTGGTCGTATCAGTTAGTAGGAAGTTTCCACACTCCAATCTGGACAAAAGCAGTAACTGCACTATTACTTTGAAATCGTATTCTGGGGTGTTGCGTTTTATTGCCCATAAGAGTCTTAACTGGAACTGATCATTCTTTTTTTTTTAAGATCTTTTTATTTCAAAAACACCACAAAGTAGTTACATTCACCACATATACAATGTATTGTCACTTCTCCTAGTTACATCCATAACATTTCTAGCGATCTTTATAGCACCATTTTGCAGTGTCCCATCCGTTATTCACTTATTAGTCAAGTTCCTCGTGCATTTCCTCCCACTCCCTCTGTGGGAACGGATCATTCTTAACCATGTTAATAACATGAATATGAAGGATGAGATTCCGACCACGAAAAAGCCTAGGGATCTAGAACACTTGATGGCAGCTGGAGCGAGAGTGGACACATGAACACTGAAAAGAGAGAGTGCAGGATCAAGCCTTAGGCGACTCCACACAATTTTGTCATGCTCTCAAAATAAAACAAAGGAAAACAATAGAACTGGACAGAAATAGACACATTCCATCAAGTCTAGAACCACCAATGCCTATTTTATCTAGTCTTGGTAAGAGAATGGTGTGGTTAATGGTGCTCAACACAGTCAACTCCTCCCACAGGACTGAGGCTCCAATAAAGCCTCAATCTATAGATGGGAGTAAGCTGCCTAGAAAACTGATTTCACTTTACTACCATATGGAGATAGTATAGGAAGCTCCAGTAGCTACTCTATATGGCAAAGACCTTGGAGATAATCCCATGTAAGAAAGCTCAAATTAAAGCCCCTCCCAAAAAAATGTATGTAGTAAATGTTACTTAACATGAAGTGTGAAGATGTATTGCATCTAGCCAATACATAGTCTTTCTACTGATAATTTATCTGTACTTAGTTTGACTTTTTCAACTTTGTCATTTATACGAAACATATTAATCACTCGAATAAAATAGTGGCACATACAGACATTATACACAACTAGACCGTGGGGGATATAGAATACATCCCTATACTTATATAAAAATCTACTTATGTGACCTACATATGAAAGCCATTTGTAACTCAGACAGGCAGATCCCCCCCCCAGCCCCCTCAACCCGAATCATATTCTCTTGTCCATGTCTGAGGCAGCCCAGACTTCGGAAGGAAGATCTCCGTAGGAAAGCCGGGCCCACTCAACAGACGCAGGTTTTTTTCGCCTCCTCAGTAGCGCTCGCTGGTGACTTGTTACATCCTCGCCCCGGTCCCTGCAGGTCTGCGCACCTGACAGCCCGCGTGAAAAGAACCTCTAACAGGGCCACTGCCTGTCAGAAGCCACCAGCTGGCCTGCCAGGGTTCTGCAGTCACACGGGCCAGCTGACAGCCTGGGCGTTACTGGGCATGCTGAGCACCGTGCCACACAGCTGCTGTGTGGCCACGTCCATCTGGAGGTCTCCAGCCAGACAAATCTCCCTGCCTGTCACATCTCTTCAGCAGGCCTTGTTATGCAAATTCAATTACTCGAGTGTGCCCTATTACTGCTGGCTAACTGCTCCTAGCACCAACCTCACACTGACAGGCACTTCACTTTTTTACTCGCCGAGAACACCTCATTTATTTCTGCTTAGCTATTCCCTTGTATCATTAAAGCTGAGCAGCCAAAGTCCACAGTGCTGTAACCTTTTACCGAGGGCTACTCTTCTAAGGGGAATCTCAGTATAAACACAAAAGATTTTAATCAAGCGTTCTTGTAATACAGTTCAAACAACAGAAACCTATCAAAAATGATTTCATTTTACGACTGAAAAATGTACTAAACATTGGCAAAAAACAAGCAAAGCGCGCCTCGGCGCGGCAGCAGGGGGAGGGGGCCTGCCGATTCCCTTGCGGGAGCCAGCGGCGATAATTGATACCATATGGCGCTGCCGCTCACTCCCGCAAGGCAATCGCCACACGTGCACGCGTTGCCATTGAAGGCAATGGAACGCGTGCACGTTTTTGGGGAAAAAAGGGAACCGATGGCTAAAGGTCTCCTCCTAAGCAGCGCATAGCGCGCTGCGTAGGCGAGACCTAAAAACGAATGCAGCGCCTGGTCTCTTTCTAGTATCTTTCTCCAAGCGTGGACTCTGGACACTTCGTGCCATAAGGTAAGAACCCTTCGTTCTTCTAAATGCTTTACTGCTGCAACGAGGGGAACTTTATTCAACGTTTCTTTCACTTGTTGATTACGGTAAATTGCCGCATGACACCCAGGGGAGGGTTTGTGGCTTAGATCATCCAACATGCACAGGTGCATTGCATTCGAGTGTCTCCCGTGATAGAGATCAGTAGCTGATGTGTTTGTAAATTAACTAATTATATTCATGTGCGCTGCTGATAGGGATGGGCGGAACTCCAGAGAATCTCGTGGAGTTTTTATGTAACTCTGTGGAACTCCACGGAGTAAAACTCTGCGAGTTCGGCCCAACCCTAGTTAACAACAGATTGCAATTTGTTTCATCCTGGCATTCATTCTGATATTCCTCATTAAAGGTACAAGCATTCAGGGCACAATTTAGAGCGGTCTCATTCGAATATCTGTTGCCCACAGTAGCATAATCAGTGCCATTACGGTGTGCAGTGCACTTCACAACCACAATCTGGGCAGGCAGCTGTAAGGCCTTTAACAGGTTGTGTCACTTGCCCCATTTCGGATGGGTTACCCCGAAGTGGTCATACATCCGCTTTGAGACCATAACTGTCCAAAGTCATGAACAACACCAAAGCCATCCTGACTATCAGTGAAAATGGTCACTCTCAGCTGGTCTGAAACACAGCCAGCCCTAGTGAGAGCAATCAATTCAGCCACTAGTGCAGAAAATACTCAGGCTTCAACCACGCCTGAGACAGTACAGACTGCATAGGCAGCTCTCAGGATTCCTTCATGGTCTCGTAAGCAAGAGCCATGAACAAACATCACATAATCTGATTCAGGTAGTTGCACATCTTGTATTTCAGGTCTTGGCTTGGTGCATAGTTCAGTAACATCAAGACAGACATGCTCAAATTCACCTTCAGTAACATCATTTCCAGGTAGGGGGCAACAGTGTAGCAGGGTTAAGTAAAGTGCATCTCCTCAGGGTGACATTTTCCACACCAAGTATGACTTGTGTGACCTCTGTTGATAAGGTGTTGGGTTCTGGTGTGAGTTAACAATACTTCCACGAAATGAGAAATGAAGACTGTCAATGGCTTACCATAAAAATACTCTTGCACCGCTCTGTACTGACACCTGTGGATGCCATGGTTTTGAGACAGCGGGGCAAAGCAGCAGCTACTGGATCAAGTGTGGCTGAAAAATATGCTACGGGTCCGCGAGCAGTCCCGTGCATCTGAGTTAGCACTGAGAGAGCTCAGCCTTCCCTCTCTCTGCAAAACAAAGCAAAACATTTATTATAATAAGGCATTCCCAGTGTTGGGGAATGGCAGAGACATTCTCTCAGCTCTGGAAAGGCATGCATGCAGCTCTCATTCCATGGTACCGAATCTGACACGTCTCTGTGTGTCAGCCTCTGCAAAAGCTTTGCCACTAGGGAAAAGGTGGGAATCCACTGTCGACAGTAGCCCACCATTCCCACGAACATCCTGACTTCTTTCTGGGTAGGTGGCAGATTCATTTTCAGAATTGCTGAGAATGTCTCTTTAGACAAATTTCTTGCTCCTTTCTAAATATGATGTCCTAGGTAAAGGACTTTTTTCTGACAGTACTGCAGTTTGGCCGTGTCTATTCTCAGCTAAGTGGTTCAACAGAGCAATTGTGTCTCATTTGCAGGCCTCTTACCAAGGACTCCAGATTCATCTTAAGTATCTGGTTAAAGATGGATGGACTCTTCGTGTACCCTTGTGGGACTTGGCGCTATGCCAAAACACAACTGCCGAACCGAAATACAGAAGAGGAGTGGGCTATCCTCATGCACTGGTATGGAGAACAAGGCTTGGCATAAGTCAATGACAGAGAACCACTCAGACTCACATGGAATCTGAAACAAAATCACAGCTGGTTTCGGCACCACAGGACAAGGGACAACAATAGAGTTGACCCTTGGCAGGTCTTGGGCAATGCAATATTTGCCATTGGGTTTCTGTAAACCCATGATGGGTGAGTTACATGGACTCCCCATAATCTCTTTCAGAATACCTTGCTCAATCATTGAGTCAATCACTGGAATAATCCCAGCAACAGTTTCCGGGATCAGATTGTATTGTTGGGATTCTCGGGTACTCAGCATTAGGTTTCACTGTTATGCAGACTGGGTCAACACCCTTTATGAGGGCTATATCTTTCCCTGAAAAGTCCCAGACTTCAGGTAACACTGTGTCTCTATGCTCTGGGGGCAAATAATCTTTTGTCAACAGGGGTCAAAGTCCGATCCCTGTCCTCTGATTAAGAAGTTTGAATACAATGTCTTCGTCATGAGTCTGAAATTCGATGCCATTTGGGGTACAGTATGTGGAACAATTTAGTTTACACAAAAGGTCTCACCCGAGTAGATTTACAGGACTCACATCACCCACCACAAATCAGTGATTCTCCTCGAAGGACCCTATTTTGACAGGTACTGCTCCTGAAATGGAGTTAGTCATTTGTTTTTTGCAACTCCTACAACTTGGATTTTTGTTCCTGAAAGGGGTAGGTTGGGAACCTCTCCTGTTCTCACAGTAGAGCCATATTATTACCTTGAGATTGCACAAATCCACCATTCTGAACCTGATTCCCATTTGCCATGTTACTAGCATTGAAATTTCACTCCCGCTTCCAATGCCCCAACTTGCCGCAAACGTGTCAAGGATTCGACTTTTTTAAAGTCACCAAATCAGTCCCTGTACTCAGATCAATTGGAACACCACAACCCCTACCGAGGTTGAAACCAATTTCCACCTTGCATCACAGGAGCTCCCTGCTGATACGCTCCCTGCATGGGACCAGCATTCCCAACAAACTGTTGATTCAGACCTTGCTGTGCAGCTTTCATTTGTGCCATCATTAACTTTTCCTTCAATTTCTCATATTTCATCTCCAATTCATCACTGCAATATTTTGCATATATCAATATCTTGTCAATGGGCTTATTCTGCCAACAAATCAAGTGCTCTTGAATCATCAAACTAATCTCAGGTTTCAATCCATGCACAAACCTGTACACAAAATGTCCCATGTCTTTAGACTCAATTGTCTCTGTCCCACTATACTGTTTAAATGCCTGCAACAGTCTCTCATAATAAGCATGTATTGTTTCTTTGGACTCTTGGATTGTTCTGTCAGTCTTGACCCAATCAATATCTTTAGAAGATATTTTAAATTTCAGAAATGTAATCAACTTGTTATACTTTTCCATCACCATTGGTGACGGAACATGCAATATGGGATGTCTCAATGGCTCCCTTTAGGGCCAATCTACAGCAACTTTGCATTCAACCCACAAGTCACCTGGAACCACAATTTCAAATAAGGTATTTAAATCATTCCACAAAACCTTTGATATCTTTACAAACCAACCAACCTGTCTTTACCATTCCACTGGATTCCCTCTCAATTTCAGAAAATAATTTCTGAGTGACACAACAGCAGTTCTGCTCCAAGGTATGAGGACATAACCTCCACCAGGCAATTCTCTCATGGGAAGCATATGTATATCTTCATCCTCTTCCTCAGCTCCAGACGGAAGTAACACTATTCTAACTTTCTTCGGTTCCTTTTTCTTTGCCATCTATTTTCCCATCTATCCATCTCATCCATTTTCCAACATAGGCAATTCATTCTTTGATCTGTAACTTCATTCCTGATGATCTCATGTTGGCAAGATCTCTGTCATTAAAACTTAAACCGTAGCTTCTCTGTAGGGCTTTTGATTTTTGCAAGTCAATTGCATATCTGTGAGCCAATTCAGACAATCTTTCATGAGCTTGACCTGCACATCTAGTAATGTCTTTAAACATGAACAATAGCTCATCTTTCCAATAGACATTTAATTGGGACATGTCAAGAGTTCCCAGTATCATCTCTTCCAATTCTAATTCCAGTTTAGCCACGTCCAGTATTCTTTCCCTCTCTGGGACCTGAGTATTCCTTCTATTTGTTCCAGGATTTCCACTACTAGTCTGGGTTTTTATACCTCTGATCCAATCATTGAGTTCTCGGGCAGTAAGGCCTTGTTGTTCTACTGGAGCATTAAGAATTATCTCTCCGCTAAAGGAACCACGATTTACATCAGATGTTGAATTCAAAACGGACAAGTCCGAATTTGGCAAACCCATAGGCATTCCTGTCCTGGGGTTACTGTTATTAGTGCTTGGAAACACATTTGGGTTGGGCATGAAAAAGGGTGGCGATCTTTGGGAAAACCTTCCAGTCAGATCAAATACTGTCCGATTTAATGTAGGGTCTGCACTCGAAGCACATGGGGTATTCCCTTGTGTCAGAACCAAAGGCGTTTGAGTAATTGGTTTCACTGTCGAGCCCACAGGATTTCTACCTAAGGTACTCATTCCAGTAGGAACAGCCAAAGTATGTCTGGTATTGCCTACCACTCCAAGGTTATACAACGGAACTACAGAACCAATTGTAACAGGAAATGTCAGTACATCTGTGGCATTTAGAGCAAGTGAATTTGAAGGGGCTGTCATTTCTGAACTTTCTCCCATTGGATTAGAATTTACATTTACTGGTGCCGTAGGCTCATCAAAGGTTTCCCACAGTTTTGTAAACTTCGTTTACAGGCTCTCTGAAATTAACGCTAGTTAGTTAGATATGGGAAGGTTCTTCTGAAGCATCCTAGTTGTTACTCACTACGTTGTGGGGAAGGAAACAATTCCTTTTGTTAATATTACCCTCACACACTCTAGTAGTGTCATGCTTCATCATCGGGTCACCCTGACTCCTAAAGGTCAGGGTGGGCTCGACCGTTTTTCAGGGAGCTCTTAAGGAGATGTGACCAGGGGGTGTTAAAGATTAAAAATCCTCAGACAGAGCCCAGTATCCCTTTATTATTGGAATTGTCGGGACCCACCCTGACCTTTAGGAGTCAGGGTGACCCGATGATGAAGCATGACACTACTAGAGTGTGTGAGGGTAATATTAACAAAAGGAATTGTTTCCTTCCCCACAACGTAGTGAGTAACAACTAGGATGCTTCAGAAGAACCTTCCCATATCTAACTAACTAGCGTTAGTTTCAGAGAACCTGTAAACGAAGTTTACAAAACTGTGGGGTACTTTTTGTGGAATAGTGTTTAGTTGGGGAGGACGTACTCCCACCAGAGAATCCCTCTCAGGCCTTACGGTGCAGGAGAAGTCTGTCTTCTCTAAGCGCCATAGTTTCCTTGTCATCAAAGGTTTCACCTGTATGTGCATTACTTGCTCCTCCAGATTGGGTCACATTGTATGGTGGTAGACGATTTAACAATAGCTTGGTTATAAAATCCTCATTTGAATCACTATCACTGTCCTCAGCTACGTTCTCTGTGTCATCTGTCTTTTTCTTCTTTTCCATATCCTTTCTTTTACCTTTCCCTTCTTCCTCACTCGTTAATGCAGGATATAATCTAGCTCCCTCGATCACATCAGTACTCCATGATTTCTGTTCTGCATCTGATCTAGCATCCACACAAATGTATATGGCTTTCTTGACCCTTCCTTGAATTCTCTGTCTCTGCCTACGATGAGCTGTATGTTCCCAGGCATTAAGTGCTTCATATTGTTCATGCAATACAACGTCCTCCTTATAGATTCAATGATTCTAAAATGAAATGTCACATAACAAGGAAATGTCAAAGGACCATCTTTTTCAGTGATCTTATGCCATTGTTTGAGCCAAATACACCTGTGAAGATCCATGTTTATTCCCATAATATGACCTGGCGTACCCTCGGGTGGTGCCTCTTTCCCCTTTCTAACTGCTACAGTCACATCTCCCTGCATTAGACTTTGTAGTGCTTTAAAGAATTTAATTTTTGATCAAAATATGCAAGATTAACTGTAGGAAAGTAGGATCTGCTTCTTATGGTTACCCCCACTTTTTGCTTGATGTTACACTGTTTTGACTAGTCTGACTGAGATCCTGCTAATCAGGACCCCAGTCTATCTGCTTTCTCCTTAAAACATTATGCCATGTACTTTGGTACACTCCAGAGGATACTGGGGTACCCTTATAAGTCCCTAGTATATGGTACACATGTACCCAGGGCATAGGTACCCCAGTGGCCTCCCATGGGCTGAAGCATGTATTATGCCACCCATGAGAGGCCATGCAAAATGGAACTACAGGTCTGCCATTGTAGCCTGTGTAAGCTGGTGCTTTCACCACTTACTTTAGATATAGGTTCACTAGATCTAAAGGTCACTACACTGAAAACTTGTAAGTCACCCCTATAGCAGGCCTTAACAATCCTGAAGGCAGGGTGCTGGGTTTTACGTGAGAGGGTGCCCCTGCATGAGCAGAGCCCCTCTGCAGCTTTCAGAGACCATTCTCCCGGGTTGTCTGTGACTCAGCCAGACATATAGGTAGAGGTGCATTATAACCTCGCGGAAAATGCTATCTCGAAAACGGCTGAAATAAAACATGTTGTGTTTGGTATCAAACACCTTGGAATCATACCTCCACACCGGTAACCAGTGTGGGAGGTATGATTCTACCCTTCTGAAGCGAGCTTCGTGGGGTCACTGGTCTTTCCGGTGCCAGCCTTCTCGACCCGGTCAGCACAAAATGGATGCTGCCGACCAGAGACACATTTCTGCCCTCCTGCTGCTGAGCCAAGCTCGAGCAGAGGAAGGCAGCACAATAGGCATCCTGTCACAAGGAGGTGTGACCACCTCCCAGACAGGAGTTAGTGTATTGGGGCTGGGTGGATGCACTTCCAAAGTGCCTGAAAGTCTGCACCTGGGGCACATTTGGTGTCCTTGTGCATAGTCCAGCTCAAACCAGTTCAGGGAGCCGTTGGCTCCTGCTCTGGCGCGAAACTGGACAAAGGACATGGGAGTAACCTCCCCTCTGTCCTGACCCTCCCCTAGGAGGGTCCCCAGAATCTGTCCAACCCCCTCCCGTGGGTACATAAGGGCTTACCTGGCTGTAAGACTCTAGATTTTATGTGGACAAGATTCTGCAACAAGAAACCACTGACCTTCGACCGTCTGGACACTCTGGACTTCGCTGGACTTCGACTGGGCCCGACTTCGTCTCCCTCTCCGTCCAAAGCTTTGTCTGTGCCCTTGCTCCATACAGGCTCTGTGCAGGACCTGTGGTGCAATAAGGACAACTGAAGAATCTCCCTTGGGGTGAAGGAGTCACTCCCCTGCATTCGCAGGCACCGCAATGCAACTGACTGGTCTGCTGATCCTGAGCTCCTGCAAACTCCAAAGACTCCAGCAACACAGGAGGTGGGTTCTGAAGTTCCTTGAAGTTGATCTGCCATCTCACTGAGTTTGAGGCCAGTATCTCTCGTGGGGACCACATAACCTGAACCCCTGTGTACTGCGTACTTTTGCAAGTGCTTATGCTTGTTGCCAATTCTTGAGCTTGTGCATTGGACTTCGTGTAGTCCTGACCCTGAGCAGTATTTCCACCAAAAAACTCCGGCCTCCTCGCACCGTACTTTGTGATCTTGCTCGAGGTCCCCTCGTGACTCCTGGTCATTCGACCTGTGGGTCCTCTTGAGGGCCATCTTGATTTCTATTGGGCTTTCCTGGTTGCTCCAGACGTGCCCTGACTCCCCATTGCTTGGTGAGTCTCCTGGACCTTGCTGGTCCACTCCGTGACCTGGTTGACCTTCCTGCGTGGGTTGCTGTTGTCAAGGTTTGTTGGTGCTCCAGCCAGACACTGGCCCCTCAGCACTCAACATCCTTTGTGGTACAGCTCGCATCTGGCTTCTGGTCATCCTCGACGTTTCCTGGACCTCGTGGCTGCAGAGTCAAGCATCCCTTCTTTTTACCTGAAGCACCCGACATCAGTGGGCATTCGTCTACCGAGCCCCTGGTCACCCTAAAGTGACCCAGACTCTGTCCCCTCTGCTTGCAGGTTCCTTCCATCATGAATCCACCCTTGGATTCCTACAGACACTTTCTTCCTTCCCGGCAGCAGCTCTTCTTCGCAGCCCTCCATTGAGAACGACAGCGGTTTCCGACACCACTCCAGGCCTATGCACCCGGCTCCTCTGGTACTACAGTATCCACGGGTGGGGTGGCTCTCCAACCTCCTAATTTCCGAAGGGTTTCCTCGAAGTCCACCAAGAAAGGTCCTTAAACTTTAAAATTGTAACCGCGACTTCCCCATAGAATTGTACGGAGCCCGCAGTCGTGTTAGCACACTGCACCCGTCCTCCGTGGGGTCCCTTTCTACTCACCTTGGGTGGTTCCTTGGGATCCCATCGATTCTACGTGATCTATACACTGTCTTGATTCCAGTCGTGGTTCTTATACCACTATTTTGGTATATGGTTTGGTCTCCCCCTGGAGCCCACTGTGTATTTTGCTACTTACAACTGTTTCTTTCTACAGTATGGTGTGCTTTGTGGTGTATCCTCGTGTAGAGGGTACTAGAGAGTGTTATATAAATAAATACATATTTTTATAACTACTTTGTGGTTCATCTTTCATTTAGTTAATACTAAAGGTGATATTCTGGTAAAACAAGCTGCTTTACATTCCTTCAAGATTAAGCCTGAAGGCTGCTCTCCACAGCTACCACTAGGATAGCTTTCTAAAGGTTATCTTTGACCTCATACATCATAAGGGTCGTTTGGACTGGTGCAAGGTGTCCACTTTAATTAGTGGACAGCATATACCAGGCCAACCTCTCACATTAACAAATGACTTTTTGTTTAAACCAAGAAATTATTTTTCACCCACAATTTTCTGTTCGGCGATCACAACCAATACCAGTGCGGCTCTCTATGATATATCCATCCAATTTCAGCACAGCTTTGCACCAACTGACCAATACTAGCACGGCCCACTGTGACGTCAATTTCACTTCTTGGAGCAGCTCACCCTCCTTTACAATTTCACAAGCTCGTTCCTCCGAGCAATTAATGCACAAACAAGTGCAAGCAATTTCAACAACTAACTGTCTGCTCCTCTAATGAAATTAAAGATATTCTTACACACAAGAACCAGTTCGGAGCAATACTTTCTGACCTACTCTGACATTCACTTCAAATGAAACCTCGACCAGTGGGATCTCATCCAGATTGATACAGTTCCTCCCTGTGCACTGAGATTCACTATAAGAACCACACCTCACAATCACACAAAGATAAAGTCCCTATCTCAATAATGCTGTTGACAACGGCTCACGGCCAGCAACACAACACAGCATACAACTACACCCAGTGTCTTCTACACTGACAACTTGATTTTAGCCTATTTATCCCTGGATCCTAGGCCATGATGGACCCGATAACCACTTCAGCTTCTCTGCATCAAGAGCCACATTCACACAACAACTTAAATCATCTATGCAGAACACCACACAGCCACTGCAAAATACCGCAATCTAAGCATAAGCAATTGCAATGTGCAGCCCTATTAATACTCACACTTCTCTGCTGCTACAAATTGTTTCCGAACCACTGAAACTCCATCAATTCTTTGACAGGACATTGGGCCTTTGGGGTTTGGACTGGGTGTGGGCAATTTCTAAATAGGACACCCAATCTTCCTCACATCAGTGGGAATCCATCCGATGAGCTACAAAGTTGTTGCAGTGCTTAGGACCAACCCTCTTACCATGCATCCTCTGATGGACCTTTTCTTTCCCGACTGAGAAGTGATGGGAGTTAACATTACATCAATCAATTTCAATCAACAGTGTATCCCATTTGAATACACAATAAGGACCAGGAAGCAGTGACTAGAGTTAAGAAGGTTTATTAAAAACTAGCAATCAAGTTAAGGTACACGAATCTCAGCACCATACTATACAGATAAAGAATAACAACTGAGATACCCAACCTCCCAAAGAAGTTTTGGCATACCAGTATAATACAAACAAGAAGTTCAGTCACAGTAATACAAAAGATCAACAATATGATCTGATGCTCAGAGAAGAGTTTCCGGTTCTCTCTTCTATACATGAGTAAATCTAGGATCATGTAAGTTAAAGTCCAAACTAAGAGGATGGGTCGTTAGTGTAAGGAATCTCAAAATTCAGGGAAATGCAGAAAATTAGAAAAAATGGGAAATAAAAGAAATAGTGAAGGTGTAAGCATTGCAGAAGCTCAGTCAAGGGTCTTCTTGAGTCAGGGGAATTTTGAGTATTAGCCTAGGCCACAATCAGCAAATTTCAAAGGAATAAGCATAGAGGTCTAAACCTCTCAAAGTCCAAGGAAAGTGGCTCTAGCATCAGACAGTGTGGACTCCAGTTATTCACACTAACATCTTTCAGGTACCACCTCTCTGTTTGCATCGTCAGAAGTTCCATTGTCTTTTTCCCTTCTCACGTTGTAATCTGCAACGTTCACGAAATGTCCCACACTGAACATCGGAACAACATCGTCCTTGCTCAAGTAAGCCATGTTGTAACATTGCTGAATAGGACTCTTTAATTAACGCTCTGGCTCTACATGTTCCTTTGTCAAGGTCTTCTTTTCAGGCTCTCTGTCTATCGCTAAGAGTGTTGTATCTATTCTCAAACTAACAATGTGTGTGAAGGCACCTGCAAGGGAAAAGTAATGTAAGCAAAAATGGAAAACAGTATTTTATGCAGAATGGAACACAGTCCTAGTAAGGGCAATTTTGCACCTTTAATATGTGTGTACACTTTCAAAGATAAACTCATTTAACTGGTCAGTAGTACACTAGATTCATATTGCATGTGGCATACAATAAGTCTTTAATAAGCACGCATAAGTATGTTTAAGAACTATGTTTTATATATAATATACGTGAAACATTGGGGCACTCATGAGATAAATCCATTATCATTTCTAGAGTAATCACATTCTAAATATGTGAGGATGGTTTATTCATCAAAACTCCAAAGACTATCTCATTTAATACGCTTAAGGCACACAGTGTTATGTATGAATTCTCTAATTCTACAGTGAATGCACTTTAATAATGATGTAAAGTGCGGCATTTCATATTAATTGACGTTAGGCCCCACAGGAACCATGTGCTAAGTGCACTTTCATGTTATGCATTTGTGACGTGTAAAGGAGGAGTCAAAATTATGCTGCTTCACCAACCTAGGCAAAGGGCAGGACCTGTACGTCACAAAATATAGCAGCAATATTTAATCAACATGAAGGGTTTAGAAAGTTACTTAGCAACTTTCCCCTATTGTATTGGCTTTTCTCTTGTCATTAGTTCATTGACTGCTTCCTTCGCCATCCTTTGTTATTTCCCCCCTCTAACTTTCCTTGGTATTCTGACCTTTTTGTCTGTTATGCTGGCCATGCTGTTTAGATTCCATTTTGGTTATGTCCTATTGCTCTGTTTTCCCCTCTTTGCTTGATTGCTAGAAGAGCCCTGATCCATTTCCTGAATTTTGGGCTAGCTCTTCTTCTGCTTGTCTTTGGTTCAAGGTGGCCCGCCTTTCTGAAGCCTAGAGTATACCTGCTTATTATTATTTTGAGTGCTTTTCATCTTGTGACAAATGATGCCCATATAATAAGAGGTGAACAACACAGACAACAAAGAAGATATTTCATAAAGAATCTACATAAGGACAAAAATAAGAAGCATAGAAGAAATTATCAAGAAAAGCACGAAAAAGGCACCTGCACAATATTATGTATTGCTTGAGTTTCCTCAAGAATTTTATTGAGAACCTTCTTTTGCTTGTCTATGGCCTTGGATGTAATGGGACCAGGTAGGGCATCTGTTTTTTTGTGTTTGATTTATTGTCAACCGTGAGTGCAGCCATATTTATTAGATATTGATTGTAATCAGTGTAGTATTTCAGTCTAGCCAATACTGTTTTAAATTTGCGTAGACAACCAAGTAAGTTACATCTTTTAGAAGTAATGCATCAAATTAGCAAGAAAAAATTGTTTAATATAATGATCTCAATATTCTGGGGCAGAGGTATTGGCAGATGCTTGAATAGACATTAAAAAAAACATGATGCTCGCTATTCACTGCCAGTACTTAAGTCAATTTGGTGAAAAAGAATAATCTTAATGAACAGATTTGCCAAACATTGAGGTGCAGCAGCTAAATTGATCGTTAAGGGGTTTGTGAAGAACTTAGCCGATTATGATGGCGGTCGTAGGCACTTCCGCGGGGCTGGCGGTGGCGGAAAACGTCCATTTAGTTACTCCTGCGGCGGTTCCCCCGACCGCCATATTACAATGGGCAAAGATAGCCCTTTTACCGTCTGTGCGATGTTTCCGGATCCGCCAGAAATTTCGTTCCGCAACGGGGCCGGAGGTAGCTATTACTGAAAGCCCGCCGTGCGGAATGACGTTCCGTCCGCCGGACAGATCACGATACGTCAATCAGCCAAACAGAACGCGGCGGAGAAACCAGCTATTCTGAGATGGTGGAAGCACAACTGCGGAGATAGAAACTCGAGTCCGAGACACCTCCACACCTTCCTGGCTGTCATGGATCCTGCTCTACAAGATCTTCCGCTGCTGTACCTCATCCACAACCAGCAGATAAGATGCCGCCGATGTCGACACCGCAGGTAAGTTAAAAACATATCCCCGCATACAACCCCTGTACAACAACACACAACTGTTGCGCTGAAATACGTGTCCTGTCCACATCAGACACCCTGGTGGAGACAGGAACATATACCATAGTCTAAGTACACATGTCTTGCACGTAGGTAAATTGTCACCTCTGCATCGGGGGCACCCATCTCCATACAAATGATGGCATCTAGCCCGGTCGTGGCGGTCACGTCGCCGCAGCGGTGAAGCCACGGTAAAACTTGACCACAATGTTGTAGGAGTCCAGCACATTGTCCCAGGCAAGCAATATCATCATTACAACCTCCACATCACATATTAATAAGAGAGGCACCACTCTGCACAACATATCTGCAGCAAGAAGTCATCTGCAGGGACACTGTCTATAGTGACATCTCATTAGGAACATCAGGAATTGTATAGCAACAGGAGTGAGGGATGAGGCTAGAGTCCTTTCAAAAGGACAATAGTCATCATTGTATCCAAATAAGGCACAGTCCACATACAATGTGGACCAGAGGAGGGCAGAGCAACCAGGGTGTGTATGTGTATTTCAGTGACCAGACAGCTGCCTTTGCACACGGGAGTGCCATCAAGGGGAAGACTTCAATCCCCACAGTGCCCTGCGGCCAACGACGCTGCTCTCACGCGCCAGGAGGCGCATTTAAGCCCCGGAGGTCTCCCGCAGCGCTAGAGACCGGACAGCTGCCTTTGCACACGGGAGTGCCATCAAGGGGAAGACTTCAATCCCCACAGTGCCCTGCGGCCAACGACGCTGCTCTCACGAGCCAGGAGGCGCATTTAAGCCCCGGAGGTCTCCCACAGCGTGGGATGCACGCTGGCGTGCCCGGGCGAAGCCCGGGCCAAGGGCGGGCCCGTCTGCGCCCGTCCACGGTAGAACGAGGTTGTTCAGGGCCACCCCCCTTGGTCTGAATATCTGGATACCATTAAAGGAGGCCACAGTGGAACTTGAGTGGGGCGGGAATCTTAATCAATGAACAGAACGGAGCTGGTGGTGAGACTTTCAGAATAACTAATTAATTTGTGCCTGCCCACTAAAAACATTGGTGAGCTTTTCCTACTGCTCTGGCTGCTAGGAGGATCTGTAAGTGGCAGCTGTGAGCAGTAAGATACTGGAACTGGTGTTCCTTTACTCACATTTTATAAACACTTCTTGCTTTTTTTGATGAATTTTTAGGATTTTACAGTTCAGCCAAATTGTGTTTAAATTTTTGTTAAACGCCCTGATTGATGCCACGGCGAATATCCAGTGACAATCAGTGTTTTTTAACCTGTACTTAATATATTTCTATCTGTGAATTTTATATTTGTATTGTAGCCCACTGAACTTAGCTCTTTTTTCACCTTGCACTAGGCACTTTGGGGCAGATTTACAAGCCCCTTGCGCCACTTTTGCGTCACTTTTCCCATGTTAAAAGTGACGCAAAAGTGGCGCAAGGGGCTTGTAAATCTGCCCCTTTGAATCTAACTTTTAGCCCCTAGCACCTTGCACTTTGCGCTGCACTGCTCTAGTAGTGAATCTTCCTTCTGCATAAGTACGCCATACTTGCTACATTGTTTCTAGTCCTTTGCTTTGTGTTCCTGTAGGGGTGGTGGTCCCTTGTCTCTTATTCTCGATCAACCCTTCTGGTTGTACCCTGTGCCTTAGAAAGCTGCTAAGCATTAAACAAGAAATGGGTAAAAGGAAGGCCAAGGGACAGCCACTGGGTATTAATAGGCCATCTAGTGTGGTTTGCTATGAGACAATGGATAGGATTATGACCATCCTAGCAGAATGCCAGGATATAGTCAGTTCTGATCCACCAAGCCCTTCTTCCTTCGGTGGTAGTCCCATCGGCGCCGCAAACGCATCTGGTTTAATGATTGCCACCTCACCTGAACCGCCCCCAGCGAAAAAAATAGCAAAGCAGATCCCATTGATGTTTAATAAGCATAACAAAAGGCGTAGCAAGGCCCTAGACGCTGGACCCCCTGGATCAATGATTGCTACCTCACCTGAACCTCCCCCTGCGGAAAAATCAGATAAGCAGATCCCACTGATATTCAAAAAGCATAATAAAAGGCGTAGTAAGGCCCTAAATACTGACTTTCTTGGAGTGGGGTCGAGTGTAACAGCCACTCAACCTGAAGTTGATTCAAAGAGAGCATACAGTATAACACCGACTATTAACATCGAGTGCCAAAATAGATTTGATGCCCTCGAAGTAGAGGAAGAAGGGGGTGGGGGGGGAGGAGGAGGATGGTGTTGATCCTACAGACCCTGTAGAGGCAAGCAAAATCACTGTCGGCGAAATCCAGTCTTTAAAAGATTTGATTGAATCTTTGAGAGATGAGGTATCCTCCTTCAAAGTGAAGGTCGCCACTTTGCTGGAAAGGGCCAACGGGGGGCTTCGGTTGGCCCCAGAAACCAAGCCATCATCACAGAATAGGGCTGCTAATGGAGCAGAAGCATGTAGTATGGTCAATATAAACACAAATAGTACCCGAGACCCTATGTGAATAGGACATACCCAGTCTTTGCCATATATCACTGGGGATGTAACCCTCAAGACACTATAAGGCAAACCCAGAGAAACCCCCCGGGCCCCACTCAAGGTAGGGACATAGATAGAGGAGAGGTGGTTCTGGATGAAGGAAACACATATATGCGAGACCACAGGAGGGCCCCAGCCAGTGGGGACTGTATGGGATGGTGTCTATGTGAGACCTAGGGCATAGGAAAACTCTGCGGAGATCTACCTCACGGAAGTCCCTAAACTCCCTTCCAAGAGCTTTGAAAACCAGGAGTCGCTCAAGAACAAGTTCATCTACTAGCTCAGGTTTACCCGACAATGTTACTCAATCATTAGGGATGATATAAAATTGGTAAGAAGACTCCCTATGCAGAGGACAATGTGGGATATGATTGAGGTTAGCTTCCTTGATGCTGGTATTATTACTAGACTACTGTTGATTGATTCACGTACAGTCCCTCCAGAAAACTCACGCATCTCTATCAGATATAGACCCCCTGCTGGAGCCCCCCCCAGACTCCTATTGGCACCTACTGCTGAAACCTGTACTAGATTGTTTTTTCCAACAAATGGGCGAGCGTCAACAGGGCTGCCCTCACCACATATGGGTGTTTTGAGAGGGTATAGTTGACCTTTGCATGAGGCGCAGACGACACCTGCAAACAGGCGAGGATCCCTAAGTCCCCCAGGGACGCCACACACTAGTCCCCCCCCAATAGTAATCCCTCCATCATGTGTTGTTGTTATCGAGCCTGAGGTGAACAGTGAGATCGTTCCCTTTGTGGGAAACGGGGCTGCGACTGTTCCATCTCTGGGGGGTGAAGAAGGCATAGAAGCGGGAGTTTTGGTAAACCACTCTTTAAGGATACTTGTATGGAATGTGGCTGGGATCTCCAAGCTAATGGTGGACCCAGAATGGTGTTCCTTTGTAGATCCCTTTGATATAATTTTCTTCCAAGAAACCTGGAGCCTCCAATGTCCGCACAGAAGTGGTTTTTCCACCTATGCCATTAATGCCACAAGAAAAGAGCTGGGTAGACCCTCGGGAGGGCTAGCAGTATGGGTGAAAATTGGCCTAGGTTCTAAAGTTAAACTCCTGCACGTGGACTCTCAGGATATACTTGCACTAGAGCTTACTTTTTATAATGGGTCCAAAATTAGGATGTTTAATGTCTATTACAGAGTGCAGAGGGCCCAGGAGGAAACTAACACATTACGCATCCTAGATCTTGCCCTGTCAAACTATACAGATAACATCCCTGTACTATTGGCGGGGGATTTTAATTGTACTTTTGAACCGCTTGCCCCGATTCCCCCAGATTTGACCGATGAATGGGACAGAGAATGGCAAATCCCTCAGTTAAATCTTCCCCTAGTGAGGTGGTTCAAGAGAGGAGCCCAGATGATGGCACTCACAATGCAGCATGACTTGAGAGCCACTAATGGAAGGACAACTTCTGACCCAAATGGGGACCCCACTTTTAATAGGCTAGGCCACAAAAGCAGGATAGATTACTGCCTAGTTTCTCTAAACTACTGGCACTCAGTTATAGATATGGCAGTGGTCAAAAGGGTTGATAGTGACCACAATGCCCTAGCTCTTACTTTTACCAAGCAGGGCACTGTTGGGCCTACTAAAATGGGCTGCCCAGATTTAGGTACTCTAACAATTACCAATAATCAGAGGGCAATTAGATAGGACTGGGTAGAGGCTCACCCGGGGGCACTAGGTGCAGTCAAGAGGAAGGTTTGCCTGCTACTTGAGGAATGTGATAGTTCTACCGCTCAGAATGCTGTGGAGATATTAGGCTCCAGTCATGAGCTTTTATACAAAGAGATAAGGGAATTGCTAGGCCACCTGGGAAACTCTCAAAAGAAGGAAATCAACAGCACACACCAGAGATCAGCTCAGCAGGGTGCATGGTACAATAAGGATTGTAGGCTCAGCAAGGAGGCGCTCATAAGGGCAGTAAAGCAAAAATCACTTATTGATATAGTGACCTGCAGGGCTAAGTACAAGCGGGCAATTGAATCTGCAAAGAAGGAGTGGGAGGGCTCCCTCTGGTCTGCTTTACGGAATGCACTTTTAGTCAAAGATCAAAAGAGCTTCTGGAGTAAAGCAGCATATTGGCTTAATGGGAATGGGAAAGCCCTAGAATTCACATTACAGCCAGAGGAGTGGGAAGCATACTTTGGCTCTCTTTATGAGACAAGGGATGTTACAGTCGAGGAAGAACCCCAGGGGCCAGGTGAAGGGCTCAGTAATGAGGGTGAAGGCCTCTCTTTTTCTATAGAAGAAACGCAAGTAGCAATTTGCTCTTGCATGTCGGCCCGTGCCCCCGGACCAGATAGAATCCCCAATGATCTTTATAAGGAGGATGTAGCACTCTGGGGATCCTATATAAACTTACTAACTAATTCAATCCTCAGAGGTACCCCTATCCCTCCCTCGTGGGAAAATGCCGAGGTCGTCCATATTTATAAAAAGGGGGACAGAGTGAGGCCATCCAGCTATAGGCCAATTAGTCTTATCAATTCCCTGCAGAAGATCTTTTGCAAGCAAATCCTAGGCCGGATACAGGATTGGATTACAGAGTCCAATATCCTGAGTGACCTTCAAGCAGGTTTTCGAGCCAAAACTAGCACCCTGGACCAAACCTTCCGTCTGTTGTGCGTCTATTGGAAGGAAGTGCAAGTCAAGGCAGGAAAGCTGTACGTGGCTTTCGTAGACTTATGGTCTGCCTTTGACCTAGTCCCGCGTGCAAACCTCTGGAGGGTCCTAAAGGAGCAGGGCATACCAATGAATCTTTTAGATGTTTTAATTCTACATTCATCAAACACAGCACAGGTGAGGTGGGGGGGAGAAATCAAGTCACAGATCCCTTACCGGTCCAGTGTGGAGTAAGGCAGGGCTGCATCCTTGCCCCCACACTTTTTATTCTTTTTATAAACAATGTTGTTAATTTTTTAGACAGAAATGGGTGCGATGCCCCCAAAATCGGCAAAAAAAGAGTGCCTACTCTTCTTTTTGCCGATGACACATTTATAATCTCAAAATCGCCGCAGGGATTACAGCAGCTTTTAAATGATTACATCAAGTTTTGTAACGAGCGAGGGCTCAAGACAGCTTGCACCCGCCCTGGAAATTTATAACACAAAAGTACTAGGTGGTGCCCTCTATGGGGCTGAACTGTGGGGCACAGTTTTGACAAATTGTCTGTCCACAATCGAAAATCGCTTCCTTAGATCTCTAGTAGACCTACCTGCTAGTACCCGGCTGGTGCCTCTATATTGGATTTTGCGCAAAGGCAGCTGGCACATAAAGTAAGCTATAAACTCCTGATGTTTTGGCACAGGCTGTGGACTGTGGATGAACTTTTGCCTTACCGGGAGCTATTAAAGTCTCCGTCGATCACCTTGATTCCCTGGTTTAGAGTACTAAGAGAGCTACTGGGGAGGCTTGGGATGGAGGGGTTCTGGTCTGACCCAGATAGCCTGGCAACTGTATCTAGATTGAAGCTGAAGGAAAGGTTTTGGGAAGTAATATTATTGCAAGTCCTGACAAAGGCAGAGGGCCTTTTAATTTTAAATGTGCCCCCTGTTTCGAGGACACACTGGATGAAATTGTCCCTCCCCTGGCCCGAAAACTATTGTTTCAGTTTCGGTACAAGACCTTACCGACGAAACCTTTTAGTAAAAATTGGTCTAAGGATGGTTTTACTGATGATCTCTGTCCTGCTTGTAGCACAAGCCCTGAATCCATTATGCATCTGCTATTTTTCTGCCCTAACTACAAATCTCTCAGGGAAAAATGGATAATACCACTTTGTAAACTAGTTGGCCCTGGCCACTATCTAGAGGTGCTAAGAACGTTGAGTACGGATACACGTAGAGTTGTGGTCTTTGGTTTGTCCAGATATTGGCATGCACTGTGGATAAAACGAACCAAATGCATTTTATGATGGGCTTTGATCTGTCTAAAAAAAAAAATTTAATTTGCATTGCAGATTAAGCACACTGTAGGCACCTTATGACGAAACTTCCTATTAATTTATGTGTTTTTATACAAACCTTTATATGAAATGATTTTATCTATGTTTATCTATTCGACCCTCTTTTATTGTACAATGTATGTGCTGTGTACTTTTATGATCTTGTATGATCGAAATAAAGTGATGATGATGGTATTTCACAGTGGTCTAACAAGGTGTTGGATGAGTCAGTGAGCTAAGGTGTATTTGAGGCACCACTGCCACATAATCACAGTTCAGCACACCCCCCAAGCAGACATTGCCAGTCTCATCACATACAATGGCAGACCATACCACATAATGACAGCCCATACCATGCAACACAGTACAAAATTACTGACACAAACATCAGACTCAAAGTAAGCACCAGTCTGCATTTGACTCACTTGTGTACTGCTGCACAAAATGCCACCATGTGAGTATGTCCTGTACATCAACAACACTGACTACACTGCCACTGCACAGAACACCTCCACACCATTACTCCACCTCAACAAAGGTAGCACCAACTATAAAGTATTGAATGTATGCCAAAGTGTCATGAAGAGTCCATCTTGACAGCAGTAAACTCTGACCTGAGACTCATGACAAACCTCCTCTTCCTCACATCTGCCTTCCACTCACGTGAATAAAAGTGAGTAATTGAAGAAATCAAGAGTCACTGTGCAGATTAACAACCTTGGAAATGGTCAGTCTGCATGTTAAGTCCTTGATACAGCTCACACACTTCATCTCTGCCTCATATACAAACCATAAGTCAGCATCACTGTATAATAACAAGTAAACTATTATAAAGTGGAGTGCACAGTGCAGGAAAAGCATGGAGAAATGACTGGTACCATATGTACATGGATTTCAAGAGGTACCACACTACACTTAGGACATCAAATAATACATTGGTGGCACTGATATCAAAATTGTATGACAGTAACATCTGTGCAGTATCCCTCTGAGACAGCAATGCAAGTAATGCATTGGACCAGAATGATATGAACTGTTATAAGCCATACAGTGACCAGGCCCTCATCTGTATGGGAAACAGCATTCACAATGCTGTCATTACATCGCTGTACCATTACAACGCGGTCGTTACAACGACTGCATTGTTAGTACGCGATGCATTTACATCGCAAGTCATTACAACGACTTGCACTAGGAGGCGCTCAGGTATTGGAAATGAATTCCAACACCTTCCCTACTGTTGCGCAGACTTGAGTAGGAATAGTAATTAATACTATTCCTAAGTCCAGCGCGCCCCCTAGTGCAAGTCGTTGTAATGACTTGCGATGTAAATGCATCGCGTACTAACAACGCGGTCGTTGTAACGACCGCGTTGTAAAAGCACGCGACGTAATACATCGTGTTGCAATGTACCATATTCATCTGTATCAACCATCTTGGCATGTGTATGCCACCAGCACAACATTCATGGCTCACGGTGACATTCCCTGACTGTCAAACTCAACTATGACCTTCAAACATACCCCTCATCTACCCATCTTCCACCTTCACTGCTCTACACCTGGGAGAAGCTCTGGCAAAGGTGAAAATAAGGTCCTATGAGTTCCCTAATACCCAATGCTACACCCTAGTGTGTCTCTACAAATGTCTGAGGTCCACTCAGGGATGTCTGAACCGATGCTGAACTCAAACCAATTGCCAAATACATGTATCACAAACCACACCAAAAGAAGTCCAACAAGCATGGCCATGTGCAGCAAAAGAGTGGATAGGCAATGTAATCCTAGACCACCCTGGAGCAGACAACATTTCTCCTCGGGCCAACTGCACAGACAGCATCAGCAAAAATAATAAAAACATACATGAACAAATGTCAAATATAACCACAAACCATGTGCAACCAGACAAATCTGCCAAAACAGACGTAGACACTCCACCGGTTACAAAGTGAGCATTGTAGGAAGGTAGGATCTGACTGCATGGTTACCCCCACTTTTTTCCTGGTGTTTTGCTGGTTTTTGACTAGTCTGACTAGGATCCTGCTAATCAGGGCCCCAGTCTATCTGCTTTCTCCCTAAATTGGTTGTGTATGTACTTTAGGTACACTTCAGATTGGATACTGGGGTACCCTTATAAGTCCCTAGTATATGGTACACCATGTACCCAGGGCATAGGCACCCCAGAGGCCTCCCATGGGCTGAAGCATGTATTATGCCACCCATGAGAGGCCATTCAAAATGACACAACAGGTCTGCTACAGCAGCCTGTGTAAGCTGGTGCTTGCACCACTTACTTAGATATAGGTTCACTATATCTATCTAAATCCCTACACTCAAAAACCTATCAGTCACCCCTATGGCAGGCCTTATCAATCCTGAAGGCAGGGTGCTGGGTTTTACGTGAGAGGGTGCCCCTGCATGAGCAGAGTCCCTCTGCAGCCTTCGGAGACCATTCTCCAGGGTTGTCAGTGATGCAGCCAGACATATAGGTTAAGTTGCATTATAACCTCGCTGTAAATGCTAACTTTAAAACGGCTGCTTAGAAACATGTTGTATTTGGTGTCAAACACCTTGGAATCATACCTCCACACCAGTAACTGGTGAGGGAGGTATGATTCCACCCTTCTAGAACCACTACTGTGGGTCACCGGTCTACCCAGTACCAGCTTTCTCGACCTGGGCAGCACAAAATGGATGCTGCCATCCACAGACACGAGTCTGCCCTCCTGCTGCTGAGCCAAGCTCGAGCAGAGGAAGGCATGACAATAGGCATCCTGTCACAGGGAGGTGTGACCACCTCCCAGACAGGGTTTAGTGTATTGAGGCTGGGTGGGTGCACTCTGAGAGTGCCAAAAAGTCTGCACTGGGGGCACATTTGGTGTCCCTGTGCATAGTCCAGCTCAAACCAGTTCTGGGAGCCAGTGGCTCCTGCTCTGGCGCGAAACTGGACAAAGGACATGGGTGTAGCCACCCCTCTGTCCTGCCCCCCCCCCACGGCGGGTCCCCAGAATCTTTCCAACCCTCTCCCGTGGGTATAAAGTGGGGGACCTGGCTACAGGACTTTAGATTTTACCTGGACAAGATTCTGCTAAGAAGAAACCAAGTACTTCGACTGTCTGCACGACACTGGATGACTGAAGAATCTCCCTTGGAGTAAAGGAGTTACTCCCCTGCAGAAGCAGGCACCTAAGCGCATCTGACCGACTTGCATCTCCAGAGCTCCTGCGGACTCTGAAGATTTCAGCAACACAGGAGGTGGGTTCCCGAAGGCCCCTGAGGTTGATCTGACCTCTCAGTGATTCTGAGACCAGTATCCCTCGTGGGGACCTTGCAACCCGAACCCCTGTGCACCGCATACATTTGCAGAAGCATATGCTTGTTGGCGATCCCTGAGCTTGTGCTTTAGACTCCGTGTAGTCCTGACCCCGAGCAGCATTTGCACCAAAGATATCCGGCCTCCACTCACCGAGTGCTCTGTGGGCTGGTGCTTTGTGAATTCGCTTGAGGTCTCCTCGCGATCCCTGGTCCGTTGGCCTGTGGGTCCTGGTGAGGGTCACCTTGTTTGTTATTGGGCTTCCCTAGTTGCTCCAGATGTGCCCTGTCTCCCCATTGCTTGGAGAGTCTCCTGGACCTTGCTGGTCCACACCGTAACCTGTTTACTCTGCCCACGTGGGTTGCATTTGCCAAGGCTTGTTGGTGCCCCAGCCGGACACTGACCCCTCAGCACTCGACACCCTTTGTGGGACAGCTCACCTCTGGACCCTGGTTGTCCTCGATGTCTCCTGGTCCCCGTGGCTGCAGAGTCAAGCATAATTTCTTCACACCTGAAGCACCCAACATCGGTGGGCATTCGACTACCGAGCCCCTGGTCACCTGAAGTGACCCAGACTCTGTCCCCTCTGCTTTCAGGTTCCTCTCACCTAGAATACAGGCTTGGATTCCACCGGACACTCTTCACCTTCCTGGCAGCAGTACTTCTTTGCAGCTCTCTATTTAAAACGACGAAGGTTTCCGACACCACATGACCCCTATGCACCCGGCTCCTCTGGGATAGGTAACACGGGTACCTCGGTACTCACTGGTGTGTTGGCTCTAGAACCTCTTATGTTCCAAAGGGTTTGCTTGAAGTCCTCGTAGAAGTGTCCTTAAACTAACTTTCCAACCGCGACTTTCCCATAGAGTTGCACGGAGCACGCGGTCGTGTTTCCTCACTGCACCCGTCCTCCGTGGGCGCCCTGTGTCACTGCCTTGGGTGGTTCCTTGGGGTCCCAGCGATTCTACGTGCTCTAGGCACTGTGTCTAGTCAAGTCGTGATTGTTATACCATTTTTTAGTATATGGTTCGGTCTCCCCTGGAGCCCGCTGTGTATTGTGCTACTTACAATTGTTCTATTGATTCAATATTGTGTGCTTTATGTTCTAATCTCATGTAGAGATTAGTAGAGAGTGTTATATTAATAAATACATATTTTTATATCACTACTGTGTGGTTCTCCTTTCATTTAGTCATTCAGGAGGTGATACTCTGGTAAAACAAGCTGCTTTACATTCCTTCAAGATTAAGCCTGAAGGCTGCTCTCCACAGCTACCACTAGGATAGCTTTCTAAAGGTTATCTTTGACCTCATACATTATAAGGGTCGTGTGGACTGGTACAAGGTGCCCACTTTAAAAAGTGGACAGCATATACCAGGCCACCTTCTCACAAGCATGGTGTCAATGTGTTGCACAAGCATTCACCTGCACAATCCTGACAAGTGACTGTTCAAATATAGGAGGCCATAGCGCAATTGTGCACACAAAACAAGCTAATAAACAAGACTCCACATTGCCACATGTGACATGCACACAAATGCACAGCACAAAATCAACAAACATCTGAATGCATTCAAAAACACAAACTCCTCACACACACTGCCATGCTACAAAACACATTACACACACATGGACCTGTCAGTAGAAAGAGCCAACACAGGACAAAGACTGCATCCCTCAACAAAAAATTCATAACATATGCACATCCAAACACATCACATACCAATTTCAGCTGGACATCAGGGTGACTCACACCTGGTAAGGACAATGCAACATCCACTGACAGCAGTGCATGCACAGCAAGCAGTGTGTCAACACCACTAAAACCAGTATCACACATATCTGATTTCACCACCATGACCTTCTGCATCACAAATCATCACATCACACAGATCACTTCACACTCAGGATGGGTAGCAGTACCCCAGGAAACAGATACACACTTTAGCTATCACCTAATGCTGCACAACTCAGGCTCATACATATTAATGGAATCTGACTAGAGGACTGTGCTGGAAACTCATCTGTACTGTACATGAACAACCATGACTGATATCAAGTAGAATAAAATAGCACATCACAAATTGTGAAACAGTGCTGAGGGGCACAATGGTTCTGGACACAGATCATTCTCCCACAGTATAGTGTTACACTATGGAGTGGTGTGGAGGGTCAAACACTGGCAAGGCATGGAGAGGAACATATTGGACAGAAGTGGTGTATACATTAGTATTGGACAGGTGAGGAGTGTACAGATCAAAAACACATAAAGTAGTATCTCAGAATGTGTAGGCATCAAATGGTCTTCTTGGTGCTGGTATGGTTCTGAATACCACATAGTGGAGTAAAGAAAGTGTAAATTCACATCAATGTATGTGAGAAGTCACTCATTATGTTGGTTTGCCTGAGCCAGTCAGTACAGTGAGAACAGAGATAAGCAAGAGCCATGGCTGATCCCAAAACTCACAACACAGACATTGCAATGACACACTCTGCATACTCACAAATGATGTGGACAAGAAATAGGTGTACCCTAGGACTGCAAGATCACACCGACACACCGCACATTGCTCCGGAAACAACTCATACATGTGCCCAAAATCTCCAGAAGGTGTCTGATTATGTTAACAAACAGGCACCCATCAGCTGGATCATACATGTGTGTAAGGGTCATGCTCAAGGGCACATTCACATCAATACTTCAGCTAATGACAGGACAATCACACTGTATGAGTACTCAAGTGCACACATTCAAATGTACCCATGTGACTATGAAGCCAGACCTACATAAGATGATTACACATCTACACTGGTGTGTACACATCGAGATAGATTCCACAGATATGACGGACCCTGTCCACCCCTCAAGTCATCATGTGAATAGAATTTTATGCTGTTGTGGTACAGCATCCAAGTATGACGTGTACAAAACTAGAAACCCCACAATAGAATGATGAGTCCAAGAGTAGACCATCACAGACAAGCATCATTGCACCCTGAAGCCTTCGAGTCAATAAGCACAAAAGCTGCTGAAACCTCTGGCAACCTCTGCAAAAGGAAAGCAAGTAGATGCCAATGTGAATGTGCCATACTGAGCATGAAACAAATTAACATATACCCATACATTGCACTGCATCATTAGCAAGGCCAGCGACATAACTCAGAAAATAAATAACATTTTTATTTTATAAACTCTGTTTGGGCATTAAAAGTGCCAAACATTTATGCCAACGGCCAGTCCAAATTTCTAGTCCGCACATGTGTGCACGAAAACCTGCGCAACAAACATGTAACACAGTCCACTGCCATGGGAATAACCCCAGGATAGGGGCCCGAAATGGTCAGTCCAGGCACCACTCAGGGAAGAATGGGGTGTGAAGGGGGACTTGGGTTCAAAATTGTTTGGAAGTTGAACTGGGAGGGGGCTGACTGTCTGGGCTAGTTGGAGGACTGGACCGGGGAGGGTGAGAAGTGGCTGAGGTAGAGTGATCCGTGGATGTGGGAGCTTGAGGGCTGGTTGGACCTGGTGGAGTTGTGGCACGGGGAGGCGAAGACATGCTGTGTGGAGGCTGAGTGGCTGATGGTGAATGAGGAGGGCTGGGTCTCAATTGTTTGGGGTTCCGATATCCCCCAAGTGTCTTGCCACAAGTGAGAAGGGAGGTGGCCACAACAGCCTCTCTCTTCCCCGAAAGTGTAGCAGGTGTGGTGGTGTATCTTCCCGTGGGAATTTGCCGGACCTGGAGGTACACTGGGGTGGGGGTTGCCTTTTCCCCTGCCTCCCCTGTTGTGGAGCTACACTCCCCACTTTGCTCTCTTGTCCACGCTTAACAGGTGTGTGGGTGGGAGTGGAAGTTTTGGGCACAAAAGCCTTCTGGATGGGTTTGGGGGCAGTTTTGGCAGGCACCAGGTCCACAGCAGACAGAACAAGTGTTTGTGTGGCTTTGGGATCAGGTGTGGGGATGGGAGTGTCCTTGGAGGGCGAGGAATCTGAGGTATGTAATGTGGATGCATGTTTTTTGACCTTATGTCTCTGAGTGTCCTGTGATGGTCTTCTTGTGGTGTGCTCATGTGTGCTCTTTGTGTGCTGTGGTGATGGTGTATGGTGTCTTGTTCGCTTGGAGTGCTGTTGTTTTGTGCTGCGTGGGGATGACTGGGTACCTGAGTACTCAGGTGTGGGTGTGCTCTGGTCAGGTGGGGGCACTGGGAGGACAGTTGTGGAAGGGACAGGAGCTGGACTGGGAGCTTGGGACTGCTGAATGGCTGCCGTCACTGTGGAGGACAAAGACTGGACAGTTCTGTGTAGGCCACCCACGTCCGAATGCATGCCCTCCATGAACGCAACAACCTGGGACAACTTGTTGCCATGATCCTGGAGGGCATTCAGGAGCGCAGTCTGACCCACACACAGCTGCCGTAAAATGTCTATGGCCTCCACACTGAGGGCAGCAGGGGAGACAGGGGCAGCGGTGCATGGGGGGAAGGAGACTCTACCCTTCTCAGGGCTGCGGGCACGGATAGCACTTTGGGGAGCATCAGGGAGGGTGGACACAGGACAGGGTGTGGCGTACGAAGATGCAGATCTTGAAATTCCTGTGCCCGCCAACACAGAGCAGTCACCGCTGGAGTTGGAAGATGTGGAGGTTGGTGTCTCCGGACGGAATCCTACAAGGCACTCCTGTCCCCCTCCGAGGCGCTGGTCCCCTCAGTGTCGCTGTACTCCTGTGTACCAGTTGTGTCAGTAGCTTCCCCAATGGTGTCGGGCCACTCTCCTTCACTGCCCTCGGTAGATGCTGCAAGAGACAGAGACATCGGTTCAGTAAAGTGGCATATTCACAAACATTATGTGCAATACAAACAGTATTTTTTAGACTGAAACGCCCACATCTAAGTACTCCATGTACTGTCTGCATATTCAAAATGTATGCAAACATCAGCTGATGCATGGAAACATGCTTAGTCGATAGTCATGCTCCATGTTGCGTTGAAACAGCCAAATTGCTGTGCAGGTATCTACATTTCTACATCACATACAATCATCTGTAAGCACACCTACATGCCTGCAGGTAAGAGAGCTACACAACAAAACATGTGTTTATCACACTTGAAGTATGAGTTCACTGAACCCCACAGATACAAAGTGAAACCTATCCATTGTCAAGTGATATTACCTCCTTAAATCCACTATGTTGGGCACTGAAGCACAACTTCAGTGGTGTCAACTTTGTAGATGTAGCAATTATAGGGAAGTGCACAGCACACATCTCCAAATGCACACTAACATGATGCACACTGCTGTTCACTGCCAGTTGATGTCTCTGAGACTCACACTGCTGCATATGTCACATGGACACATATTTGTGACTGATGAAGTACAAATAAGCCCCATGTACCAATGTAGTCACCTAGACAATGCACAATAGCATTATAAGGGCAATGTAATGCAAGGCCTTTAGGTGTTGTGACATGTCACATACCAACATCTTTCCAATTGCCTGACAGGCCGTCATTGATCCAAGGCATGAGAATGCCTCCTGTAGATGAAGTTGTGTGTGGCCTCCATTAGGAAAGCCAATGGGTGACATTAACTAGGGTCTGGCATATGACATCCCTAAGTTGTGCAGACTGATGACATCCATTACACATCACTGTGCCAAAAATTCACTCACGGATTAAAAGCAGTAGCCACAACTTCACCATGCACTGATGCATATGGACACCCCTCCACAATGCACACATACTGAGGACTGACACTCTGAGTAACATTTGCTTCTATCAATACAAAATTACAGTCCAACGCCTCAGTCACATCACAATTTGCCATCCCCACTGATCACATCCAACCATGTTAAGCCCTAGTGCCAAACCAATCTCACAATTGCCAGGTTTAGCTACATTGCATTAAAATTCCAGAGTATAACCATCCCAGTCATGTTGCCATGTGCACAATTGGCATTAGCAAATCAGCCATTGCATCACTGCCATCATCACCATCTACCCTATCAGTACCTGTGTGTACCTGCTGTCACTGTGGCTGGAAACTACATCAGGTGATGCCATGCGGCTGATATTAGGCTCAATGTTTTGCAGTGATTCTGTCATCTGTATCTGTCAGAAAGACACAACCCATGGGACAGGTGTAACCTCTACAAACTCACTGCACCCTGAGTCCACATTTGTGCATGTCTCTAGCCACTTACACATCATCACATGAGCACACTATTGTGGGAGCCACACAGCACACACAAGCCTGACAAGTGTACTGGGCTACACATTTCACACAACATCTTTTCCTGTGTAGGAAGGTATCAGTTCAGACAAAATTCTCAAAATGGGAGATGAAAACATGTCAAGATGACTTGCTATGACACCGTTAATGCTTTTGCCACATTAGAACTTAAACGTTGTACACATGCTGAACCTCTGCACTCACCACTGAGGCAATTTAGAATCGATGGCATCACACAAGAGACATCTCAGAAGTCCTGCCTTGCTCTGGTCTGGGATTCATGCAGTCCCTCATATCCAAAGTCACACTTTGCACAATACTCACCCCCAACTTGCTGCTGTTGTGCCCTCAGGCGTCCATCCAGCTCTGGCTGTGTCACTGCCAGGATGCGGGCCAAAAGGGGGGTCATGGTCCGGCGCGCCAACCTGCCACTTCGAGGGACCAGCCCCAGCGTCATTTCTGCGACGTTTTTGCTGAGGCAGCAGATGTCATCCCACCTCTTGTGGCAGTGTGTATGGCATCGGTTTGAGACCCCCAGGGACCGCACCTTGCGAGCAATAGCCGTCCATATGGCCTTACGCTGATGGACCTTGAGCTGTAGGCATGGGAGACAAGTAGAGGAATATTTTTGACACTGTGTAGTGTACCACTGTGTGGCAGTCCAGGAGCATATAAACACATAGCACACAGATACATCAATGGACAGCAGAGGCCATAGACCATGTCACATAGTACACTTGGAGCAAGCCATCTCATTGCAATGTAAACATCTATGATGATGGACACTCTACCTGCCCATCTCATACACATGCAGAGTGACAGCCCAGAACTCAAGGTGAAACTGTGCCTCATCTGTGATGCATCATGTGAGTGAGCATGACATCTGATACACTGTAAATGCTGTGTAGTGGTCAGACTCACTGTGTGTTACACTGCACACCCCTTAATGTCCTTGACCATTGCATAGCTACACGTGTCATGGAGGTCACAATTAGGTACCTGATCTTACATTCTCACACTCTCATCACAAGGTTTAGGCCTGTCTTGTGTACCCCTCAGGACTATGAAAGCTGCTTAAAAATAGGATGGTGGGCAACACATATGTTTTTTAAAAGTCATTTTCGTGATGTGGCCATGAATCATTGTGCATTTACTTGACAGGCCTGAGGGCTTTTCAATGACGAAAAGCGTGGTGCATCATAAGAATCACATGCATGTACAATGAGAATGGTGACACTGTGCATACACATGTGAGACTCTACATATAATGGAATCAAAAGAAGGATGACATGTCCACTGTACATTTAGCAGATGTGTGAGAGGTGATTTGCCAACAATAGTGATAGATACAGGCCTTGTACTCCTGTGCAGAATGTCCACATCTCCATAGGGTCTATATCAAAACAGTACACCCATTAATCAGTACCCTCTGGCCATTCTACATTTTACTTCTCACTAATGACCATATGCAAACTTAATGAACTATGACATGACATGGCACAGGGAATGTGTGTTCAGAGTGAGAGTTCCTCTAATCAGCATTGTAACTGTACAACTGGTGAACCACGTTATGTCCATAGCATCATTGCATGCAGTCAGGGATCTGGGGGAATAAGGCTATACACCACATTGAGGTGAAGTCATTAGGCTAGGCAGTGTCTCACACATTTACATTACCGATTCGCAGAACAACATGTGTGATCTTTGGCTTCAATAGAGCTTCACCAGTGTCTCTGTTGCCATCCTCCCCACATGTTCAAGCGCAAAAAGGTCTAGGTCATGTATGGACCATTCTGTTAGCTAAATCTGAATGCATTAACATTGGCTTGCACTCACAGGCATATACTAGTGTACAGTAACATGATGTGAGCATTCTGAGCACTCTCAAAATTTTAGTCATACACTTACCAGTACCTCTGGAGCACCATATAGCCGCCCGTACTGGGCAAGGACCTCGTCCACCAGGACCTCTAGCTCCTCAGTGGTGAAGGGACGGGCCCTGATGTTCTCTGTACGAGCCATTACTGGGTTCAGAGTACAGGTACAGCAGCAGTTGGTGGTGATGAATGGCAGGCAGTAGTGTCTGAATGCAAGTGGCAGGTGTGGCTCTCTCACAGACATATATAGGCCCCTATCGTTGTTCTAGTGGTACTCTGCTGATGCAATTGGTCCGCCTGGTTTGCATCTTTCAATTGTGGCCAATGCCTGTCACCGCAGGCAGAGCATGCCTACCGCGATGTTCAAAAATGAGAGGCAATACCGCGATGGCGGTTCCCATTGGCTACAATGACATTCACATAGGTGGTGTCACACCGCGGGGGCCAGGTGGTCACTACCGCAATCCTGAATCTTTCAATTGTGGCCAATGCCTGTCACTGCAGTGGCGAAGCACGCCTACCGCGATGTTCAAAAATGAAAGGCACTACCGCGATGGCGGTTCCCATTGGCTAAAATGACATTCGCATAGGCGGTGTCACACCGCGGGGGCCAGGTGGTCACTACCACAATCCTGCATCTTTCAATTGTGGCCAATGCCTGTCACCGCAGTGGTGGAGCACACCTACCACGATGTTCAAAAATGAGAGGCACTACCGGGATGGCGGTTCCCATTGGCTACAATGACATTCACCTAGGCGGTGTCACACCGCGGGGGCCAGGTGGTCCATACCGCAATCCTGCATCTTTCAGTTGTGGCCAATGCCTGTCTCTGCAGTGGTGGAGGACGCCTGCCGCGATGTTCAAAAATGAGAGGCACTACCGCGATGGTGGTTCCCATTGGCTACAATGACATTCGGATAGGCGGTGTCACACCCCGGGGGCCAGGTGGTCACTACCGCAATCCTGCATCTTTCAATTGTGGCCAATGCCTGTCTCCGCAGTGGCGGAGCATGCCTACCGCACCTGTAAACACATTGTGCATTAGCATTTTCGCTTTGCGACTTGAATCACTGATCACAATACATTTGCCAAAATTAATTTCAGCTCGTTGTAATGTGAATTGAGAGTGTGACATTTTCTACTTAAGTATGCCCACACAGGTCATGTGAGTAGACGTGATCAAATTCTTTGGTATTTCATCACTCACATGTCAAATTTCCTCCATGAGGGCATGTATACAGATATCTTGTTGATTAGCTTATCATTTTTGTGAACATGCCAATGTTTGAAATGCTAACTCATCCCACAGTCATGATGGAATGACCACGTAATGTGCATATATCTCTGTAGACAGTGCTGTATTCATATTGATAGTTGACCAGCTTACACTTACTGGGCTCATTTTGTAAGGACGTTGTGCTTAGTGTGACTAAAGCTTGAGGTTGTGCAGTGACAGCAGCTACATCCAACTTAGCATTGATGCTGTTATCCACATGTGCTGTGTCAGCTACACACAGGGCTGCCGACACATGATGTAGCAGTGTACCATATACCATACACATAGTCTGATTTAGATTTGACAGTAGTTAGTATGTACATCCTGGCTACATGAATGACTACAGGAGATCAAGGTGTCTATGCATGTCACTTGTGCATTAAGCTGTTTTTACAGTACTGTCAATGTTGTGGTTTTGTTAGTCATAATGTAATATGTTACCCACATCTCCTCTCTGACTGATTTTTACATCTGTCCCCTGCCACAATACGTAGGAGATGACCACCTGTGTATCGGCCTGTCCCAGAGCTTGAGCCAATGGAGGATACCGACATCATTAAGACATTCCGTCTGAATCGCCTTACCCTTCAGGAGCTATGTGCTCAGTTGGAGCCACATTTGAGGCCTCACAGAACATATCCAACAGCTTTGACACCAACAGTTAAGGTGATGGCCGCACTGCATTACTTTGCCACTGGTTTGGTTCAGTACCCCGTGGCCATCGCAGGTGAGATGTCTCAACCTATGTTCAGCATGGTGATGCGTGATGTCCTGTCCGCATTGTTGACCTACAAGGACAGCTACATCCACTTTCCAAGGAGACATTAATTGGCAGATGTGAAGGGGGAATTTTATGACCTTGGTCACATACCTAATGTTGTTGGAGCCATTGACTGCACACACGCTGGCCTAGTTCCACCACAGGCACATGAGCATATCTACCGTAACAGGAAGCATTGCCATTCAATTAATGTGCAAATGGTATGCCAAGCGGATATGATTATCTCCCATATATGTGCCAAATTTCCGGGTTCTGCACATGACTCCTACATACTGCGTAACAGCATCATCCCACAATTGATGGAAAATCTGCATCCGGAGCGGGCATGGCTTATTGGTGAGTGACCTGTGTCAAGTAGTGTGCTGTGTGTGTGACATGCTGTTCTCCTCAACTATTTCTATTACAAACTTGGTCTGTGTTTATCACAACTAGGTGAGTCTGCGTATCCCAACCGGCCTTGGTTGCTGAGCCCACTGAGGAATCCAAGGACACCGGGGGAAATCCGCATCAATGATGCCCATTACAGGACACGTCGTGTAGTGGAGCGTGCTTTTGGACTTCTGAAGGCTAGATTTAGGTGTCTAGACAAGAGTGGTGGTGCACTACTCTAGTCTCCCCAAAAGGTGTGTCAGATTATAGTCACATGCTGCATGCTCCACAACCTGGCCTTGCGCAAAGAGATCCACCTGATTCTGGACGATGATGAGCAGCAGATGCCCCCCGCTGCAAATCCACACATGCCCAGTGACGATGATAGTGGAGAAGAGGAAGGTCTTGACCTGCGTCAACAGCTCATCGCCAACTACTTCCCTTGAGTGTAAGTTGCCATTGAGCAACTGTGACAGTGTCTGTTTGCTTTGCTGTTAGTGCAGAAGCATAAATGATGTGTGTGTATGCTGGCTATTGGCACACTGCTAAGGGCTAATGTGTGTGTCACAGGGTTTTGGTTTTCACTTACCTCATGTCTATGTTGATGGTGTTGGTCAGTGTTATGTGGGATGAATCTTGTACGGTGTTGACTAGTGGTGTGTTGTTGCTGTCATGCCATCATATGACAACTCAATGTCATCCTCTTGTGTCTTTCTAGGTTCCTCTGCTCATCAATGTCTCATCACAATCAAAGCTTGTGGTACATTGGAAACAGAGTTAACATTGTGCATACTGTGTTAAACATGGAACTGACACAAAGGCATAGGTGTGTAAATAGTGTTTATTTTCTATTCTACAGTGTTAAATTTGAAGTGACAGAAAAGTTATTTGTGCATAGTGAGTGTATGAGCTGTCAGTGATGGTAACAGAGACAAATAGAGTAGTCACCACAATGATGGACTTACACAGTCCTCCAAACTCCTGCCATCAACATGGCAATGTGGGATTGGATGATCAACAAAGACAATGTTCAGTGCATCACTGGTGCCATCATGGCTGGCTCAGCGACTTGGCTTTGGTTGGTGCTTTGCCACCTGATTCTCCGGTGTTTTTCTCAGACGTCACCTCTGTGCTGCAGGCTCAGAGGTGTCTAAGAAGTCATTGTCTTGCAGCTCACCCCTCTCTGTGGCTGCAACTGAGGTGGTGGGTGTATCAGCAGGCTGGCCACTGGAGGGAGGGTGAGCCGTCATTTGAGCAGCATGCAAGTCCCTCAGAACTCCCACAAGCTGGCCCATGAGATCCACAAGTTGTCCCATTCGTGTGTCCATGGACCTCTGCAGCAGGCGGAGCTCATGCAGTTCTTCTGCAACCTGGCCCATCTGTCCCTGGTTCTGTTGGTATGCACCAAGGACTCTTGCGATGGTGGCCAGGGCGTCTCTCTCAGTCTCCTCATGTGATTGTCCCCCAGTTGCCCTCCCACCTGCCCTGCTGACACGGACCTGTGGCGTTGGCTGTCTACGCACCCGCACACTGTCCCCGGCATCCTCGGCTTGTGTGGTGGTGATGGTAACCACTGAGCCAGGGACAGAGTTGCAGGAAGCCGTGGTGATGGTGGAGTTGGCTGCACCACAGGTTGTTGTAGCAGGGGTCATCATAGTTGTTGTCACTGCTGTGTTGCTAGTTGTGGTGGTGGGGACAATGATGGCCTGAGACGGAGTGCGCCCTGGCAGTCCTGAGGAGCCAGGTTGTTGCTCCTCATCCGAGAAAGTTAGGGAATCAGCATCAGAGAGTTCACGTTCCGGGTGGGGGGAGACTGGCTCTACTGGTTGGTGGTGTTTTCGCCAGCTGTTGCTTGTGGATCTCCTGTTGAGCAGAGGTTAGATTGTCAGTTAAGTGCACTCCACAACCTTGGTGACACAGTTTTGGATGTTCCATTTGATACACTAAACATTTTACATTGCTATCACTTGGTATTGGTAAAAGATTATCAGCATCATGACATGATGTTGAGGTACATACATTACTTGTCATTAGTGTGACATGTAATTAACAACCATTTGACATGTACAGATAGTGTGTTTACAGCCAACTTGGTGCACATCCACTTTGGTTAATGCTTAGAGTTTGTTGACTTTTCTGAGAATCTGTTTCAGCTATGCCAAAACTTAATTACATTAGTTAATTTTTTTTAAAAATCTTGTGGTTTTGTTTGTTTAACAGATTGACCGTGCATGTGTTGTGTTCATATGAGACTTCATGCTTTAAAACAATGGCACTTACACATTGCATTGTGTGCTTTGCATGATTGGGCCCTGAATTTATTTAGGATGTGACTCTGTGATTCAAAGTGTAATTTATGTGACATTTACATGCGATTAGCTGTGTGCGCACTGGATGTGACATTTGGATCTATACAGAGTTGGCTAACAAGTGAGGGATGTGGTGGTCATATGGCTCCATGCATTTTGAGAAGGATGACAGGGTGCATGCACTGACTACCTACCTGTTAGGTGGCACAGTAGAGGGAAATGGCTGGCACATGGTTCTGGGTGGGGGGGTGTTCCACCCTGCTCAGGGGTGATGCAAGTGAGCAAGGGAATGCTACCTACCTGTAAGGTGGAGGAGAGCAATGAAATGGCTCCCATATGGTTCTGGGTGGGGGGAGTGTTCCATCCTGCTCAGCTGTGGGACAAGGGTGCCTGGTGGGAGTTGTAGTGCTGGCTACCTATCCACAACCCCGCCTCCCTGTTGAGATGGCTACCTACCTGTAAGGTGGAGGAGAGCAATGAAATGGCTGCCACATGGTTCTGGGTGGGGGGAGTGTTCCATCCTGCTCAGCTGTGAGACAAGGGTGCCTGATGGGAGTTGTAGTGCTGGCTATCCAGCCACCAACCCCCCTCCCTGTTGAGATGGCTACCTACCTGTAAGGTGGAGGAGAGCAATGAAATGGCTACCACATGGTTCTGGGTGGGGGGAGTGTTACATCCTGCTCAGCTGTGAGACAAGGGTGCCTGATGGGAGTTGTAGTGCTGACTACCTGTACACATACCCCCATGGAATATGTACAATGTTGCTAGCTACCTTTGAGGTGAATCAGAGGAAGGAAATGGTAGATATGTGAGACATGTGTTGGAAATAGTGCGTTGTATATAAGTGCATTTAGGCGTAGAAAGTGTAGCTTAATAGTTGTGCTTGACAGCACATGGTAGTGTGATGGGATACATTTGTTGGTACTTACCAGCCTGTACTCCCCCATCTATTCCGGTGAGACTCTCTGGATGCAGAATGACAAGCACCTTCTCCTCCCATTCAGTGAATGTTAGTGGTGGAATGGGAGGGCTACCTCCAGTCCTCTGAGCCGCCTCATGGTTCCTGTTGGAACGGTATTTCACCCTGCTCTTGAGGTCATGCCACCTCTTCTTGATGTCATGCAGGGTGCGCAGGGTGGTCCCTACTGCATTGACTTTGTTGACTATCCTTTCCTACATTTGATTTTTTCTGGCTAGTGGGGTATGTTGGACCATGCTTCCAAACAAATGTGGTTCTATTCTGATTATCTTGCCTACCATCACTGACAACTCATTGTCAGTGAATTTGGGCATTTTTTTCTGTGACATGGTGTGTGATGTGCAAATAAGTGACAAGTGCAGGCGGGAAGGTGGTGGTGATGTGTGAGATGTGTGTTGGAATTGTTGGTGGTTGTGATGGGGTGATGTGTGATGATTTGCCTCTCCTTTCAGCTGTGGTGTATGGCCCTTCACTGCTGGAGTTGTGCAAAGGATGATGGTCAGTGAAGGCGTTGGTTTTATACTCAGCTATGTGGGTGTGTCAAAGTGAGGTATGCCTGTCAGGTGTGTTTTCCATGTTGACCTGGGATTTCATTGGTTTTCAATACCTTGGGGGTGTATCATTGGGGTGTGTCAGATGTGTTTGAGGGCAGCGGAGAGAACAGGCACTTTAGGAGGCCTTGTTGTGTAGTTGTATTCGACCGCCATTCAGCTTTTTGCACGACCGCAGCAGTTGTAATGCAATGACCGTTCCGCCTGCTCCGCCATCTCATCATTATTTCACTTGCGGTCATTCCGCGTGAGGATCGGGCTTTTTGGTGCTTTCCGCAGCATTTCCGTCCGCCGCGGTCGGATTTTCATGTTTTCTGGACGTGGCGGAAGGTTTCTTGTGAAATTCGACCGCCGCGGTCGGATTTTCCACACATCCCATCGTAATGTCACCGCTGGTTTTGCAGCGGAATGTGCGGGCGTTTTGTTTCTGGAGATACAGCGGTCGGAGGGCTTTTCCGTCCGCCATCGTAATGACCCCCTTAGTCTCTCTCCTCATGATGTGCCGCAGACATGGCGGGCCTTCTTTTTATCTCACAGCGCAACCTGTGTGTTGCTCAGTGTGCACGTGGTCCAATTTTGGTGCAATTCTTCATCGGAATTGGGGCAGCTGTGAAAAGAGGAATAGACAGAAGTCTCTGTTTTTTTCACAGTTTTCCTGGTGCTCCAGTCGGCAACAATGGCAATCTATTTAGCCATTGTCCCTGGCCGGAGCATGGGGAAAACAGAGACCTCCATCGATTCCTCCTTTACAGATGCACCAATTCCCATGAAGAATTGCACCAAAATTGGACCACTCGTAGATGTAAAAGGTTTCTTCTTTTAGCATGTATGACACAGATTATAGGGCAGCAGCCACCTTTGTGTTCACGCTGTTGTCTCCTTAACAGTCAATCTTCTGATTTGGGAATTAAATTGTAATTTCACAGCTGAAGAATTTTCGGGTGGTGGAGAATTTGCTGTCATAAGGACCACACTAGTCTATAGGCATGGGTCTGTATGTGTGTTGGTCTGTGTGCACGTGACCTTGCATACATGAGGCATGTACACATGATTGTCTGTGTGCAAATATACTTGTTGACCTCAGTGCATTGGTGCCTGCAAGTCTGTTGATCTGAATGCCTGAGTGGCTGTGTGTCCACATGTGTGCCTGTATCTAAGACCAGTGTGTGAATGAGTATGTCTTTCTTGTGTGTCTCCTTGTGCATGCTTTGTGTAAAAGCCTAATCTACTGACTATGTAAATGCTAGTTTATCATTTGAGTAAATGTGGCACAAATCATCTATGTGGTCACATGAGGATCAGGGGTACTATAGCAACCACAATGCCCTGTTGAACCACAACATTGCCTTCAGTATTGACCTTTCTTTCCTCTGCACTGCCTCACGGCACCATTTGTTTTTTCAACACAATGGCCTTGGTGCAGCCATCTTTGAACTCCCTTCTGACTGAACCTGGCACTATGTTCTAAACGAATCTGGCTCCAGACAATTTACTGTCAGTGGTTCCACTCTTTATACAGCCCCAGCATTTAAAATATGAAAAACATATTTGCTTACACTGCAATGACGATCTTCATTGCTGCTGATTTGTTCCATTTTCTTTTCGGGAAGGAGTCTCTCCCTAGAGCGCCATGCCAGGCTCTTGAATCTACTTCCTTGTATTGCTTTGCGAACCTGTTCTACACAGTGTTATGTTGGTGCCTCCCCTTTTTCATCTTCGGCTTATCACTAACTTCATGGGAAGATATACCATCTATCCAGGATTTATTTCTAGGCCTTGAGGTTTTCCATCTGGAAGAACTGGATCACAATTGGGTCCCCGTTTCACCTCTTATCCCAGAATTCTTTTCTGTTCCACCAGCGTTTGAGATTGGCGCAGTGAAATAGCAGGGCCTTTCTCCATTAGTAGAAGGCCCGACACTACTCCAGCGGTGAGCACTTGACATGTGGCAGTAGAATAAATCCCCTTGATCTGTGAGGAGGTGAGCTGCATGAAACACTGATGAAAAATCCTTTTACCTATGGATCTCATCTATGTGACCCTTAAATATATGTGACATTATAATGCTTTTGAATTAATATATTCTACGGAAATTCTATTGCTGAAGTAATTGAAGTAACATTGATGCAAACAAAAAACACAAAGTTGAAATTGAATTATTAACAAAGCACTAAAGCAGTGGCATTTCCAAATCATTTATTTATGTTTTTTACAATAATTGGATAGGGAAAGTGAAAGAGAACCTGATTGTTCTGCTGCATACTTTAAACTTTCCCCAAAAAGACTAATTAGCGCAAAGAATTGGAAGCTAACCGTTCCTTCTGAAAGTTAGCCTTACTAGTTAAAGGTTAGGAACTTATGCACACACCATGTGTGCCCCGTAGCTTGTGGATTAAGGTCCAAAAACCGAGAGCACAAATTTCCAGCGATCTTTCTTTACTGAGGCATAAAGTATTAGCCGTGCAACAGAAAAACATAATTCGATTGGAGTTTGGCTAACTTTTTATTCCTTGGAAATACATGCTAGAAAGCAAATGCTCAGAAACATATTAGAGGGAAAACTGCGGCATGAGTTAGAAATTATCACTAGGGGCCTCCGCATAAACAATTATAACATTATGCTCACCACCCTCCTCAAAGTTAATATGTAGGTCCATACATCCAGTCCAATTCATAACAGGCAATGCACATAAGTTCAGATTTATTGTTATAGATCAAACTTTATTGATTTCCATATTTGTATTCATGCAGATGCTTTATCCAACATGTTTCGTCCAACAAGAACTTCTTGAGGGCACAAAAGTGGTAAATGTTGATGATCTAAATATCCAGTGCATTTCTGGGCTCAACTTAAAAGAACATAAAATTGTCTCCCCAATGTATTTCCATAAATATGTCACTCATTTACCAATGGTAGGGTTTCTCCCATTCCTATAGTCACTCTGTGTATCCAAGTGTCACATATTCAATATGTATTACTTTAGCAGGACTCTTACGGACATGTTAATGCTGCTGTTTTTTAAATATAATATTACTACGCAAACTACAACCTGTTATGTCAGAAAATGATGTGGCCTATTAGAAATTGGGTTTCTGGTTTGCAGAGGTATGCCCTCTGTCCAAGCAGGAAGCACAATCCCAGTCAGGGTAAGTCAGATACACACATAAATTAACCTGTGCTAACCGCCTGGTAGCTTGGCACAGAGCAGTCAGGCTTAACTTACGAGACAATTTGTAAGGTATTTGTGGAACATTTCAAACAGTAAAACAATGAAAACAACACACAAAAAATACCACATCTAGTTAGAACAAGAGAACTTAATTTAGTGAACAAAACAAGACCAAAACAACAAAAATCCAATAAGTAGAACCGGAGTTATGATTTTTTAAAGAATATCTTGCAATACAGCACTTAAAAGCATAAAGCACCAAATGGGGCTATCTGGTCACGCTTGACCGGGACAAAGTCAAAAGTTCAGGCCGAACAGGATTGAGCACAGGCTGGCTACAGGGTCCAAATTCGAACTGCTGTGAAGTACCTTAGTTGCGTCGTCGAAAGGAATGCCATGTGAGAAGCAAAGAGGCGATGTGTCGTCATTGAGCCACAGGCTGTAGGCGATGCATCGTTGTAGAGCCGTGCTAGTTGGGGATGCGTCGAGAATGAATAATTCCATAGGTACTAAACATGACAGCTCTACCTCCTTCCAATTGGCAATTACACTTATTAGACGTAACAAGGGATCCCAAAAATAACCTATTGGAGGGGTAGGCCTCACAGTAGTGAAAAACATATTTTAGAGTTTTTCACTCCCAGGACATATAAAATCTAAAGGTACATGTCCTACCTTTTAATTACATAACACCCTGACCCATGGGCTACCTAGGGCCTACTTATATGTAATAAAAGGGGAGTTTGAGGCTTGGCAAGGGGTTTTAAATGCTAAGTCAAGATGACAGTGTTAACTGCACACACAGGCTCTGCAGTGGCAGGCCTGAGACATGTTTTAAAGGGTCACTTAAGTGGGTGGCACAATCAGTGCTGCAGGCCCACCAGTATTATTTAATTTACAAGCTCTAGGCACATGTAGGGCACTTAACTGGGGACTTATAAGTAAACAAAATATACTAATTGTGGATAGGTCAATCAAACCATGTTTAGGGAGAAACCACTTGCACTTTAGCACTGGTTAGCAGTGGTAAAGTGCCCAGAGTCCTAAAACCAAGAAAAACAGATCAGCAAAAATTGGAGGCAAAAAGGCAAAATGTTTGGAGGCAAACCACCCTGTGGCTGACAGGTCTAACACGGACAGACAAGTATCTATCATTAAGTGGTTGTTCTCAGTGATAAGCTAACTACAGTCTTTCTGCCCCTTGATTCGGATTCAAGGAACTCATTTACAACTGTTACCTCTTTACTGTAAGTAGAAGTTGCCCAGTGGGGGTTAATATATCCGATGATTCTACACGATGACAGAGCAATTCGTCAGAGAGAGAGGCTGCAGTGTTCTAGAAATGAACATCATAATTAATAAAGACACACCAGTCTTTGCAGTTGGTGCTTATCAATCTGGCAATAATTGCTGTTGAGGTAAATTTGCCAAAACATATTCCCCAAGCCATTGGAGAGGTGATCCCCACTACTGGACTCTCAAATGACCAATCACTAGACTAGAAGGAGGACTTGATATCCCAAGCACCTGTCCACTCACCTTCTTAAATACATTCTGCATTTGATACTGTAAATGTGACCGGGGGAGTATATGTGCCCAACCAGATGGAATAAATACATTCTAGCTCTGAGGCTGTTTGCAAGGCTTGGTCTGTCTGTGATACTTTTTGCTGCTATTGTAAGTGTAATGAACTGAGTCAGAAAATGTGTTTGCTAGGGATTTGCAGAGTTAAATATAAAAGCCAAGCAAAGTAGGTTGCTGAGATGGTGTTTCTCCTGCCATATCATGTACAACTGGGTCTGTCTGCTCTGATCTAATGATCTAATGATCAGAAATGTCTTTAGTGCAATATTGTAATTAAAAGCCTGTCTCTGTTAAAAATGACCCTGCAATTGTGTCCTAGTAATACAAATAAATAGCTAACTGCATGTTCTCCATTTGGCATTAAAGGTTGTTCTCTCTATCCCACCCATCCAGCCCCAAGTTGTCATACCACTCTCTCATTATACCCTGTTACTCAGGGCTCCTCTTTTGTTGAGGAGACTTTTTCACAGCATACTATATCTACTCTCCTCATCAATTTCCTTTCATTCCACTATTGTAGCTTTGGCAGTAACTGGGAGAAATTGTCAATATGTGTCTCCGTGTTAATGTAATGTCCTGACTTTCAGGTAGACCTCCGTGAAAGACAACTGACTAATCATTGCTTCTCCTATGACTATGAATATGGAATTCTATATTTTCATATTCAGCCATATCACTTATAAACTGATATGTTGTCAGCCTGGGGCTGAGCACCTTTATGGATATGTTCATATTTCAGTATAGGAGTGATACTGGGACACTTACAATCCCTTCACTGGCAATTAAAATCATAAAATAGCATACAATTGCACAACTAAACGAAACAATGTCCAGAATATGTCAAAAATACAGTTCTATAGATTTTGGTCTCAAATGCTTTGAAGCCTTCATCTTCACATTTTTAATTGAATGCTACAATCACTGGCAGTTTTGTGAAGGCAGTTTAGGAATTTCCAATTAGGTGTTATTGTCCACTTTATAGGTAAATATATCTAATCACATCATACTGGTCCAAATATTCTCTGCTAGACTCTATAATACCAGTGTTTTCCAGGCATCCTACCTTGTATCCAAGAATACGTTACAATTAATATATTGGTTGCTGGTCAGATATTCAAGAACACCCGTTGCCTCAATATTTGAGACTCAAAGGACTTTGCTGAATACATCGAAGACTTTAACATCACATTTTCTCTTATTGGCTGAGGATTCGTACCAGGAGAAACTTCCTTCCTCCCTTGGGATATCATCCGATTCCTGCCCATACCACCACCCAAAGCCCTCTGAGGTTACAACATGATAGCATGCAAAGCATTATAAAACTCCTAAATAGGTTCATAGCATGTATTTAATAGCTCAATCACCTTGGACATAGACCCTAAAGCTATTATGGTACATGTAGGCACCTGGCTTCTAATCAATAAATTTGTCATCTCAAACATTTAAAATCAAGTATGCAAGAGCTAGTATGCAAGAGCAAGAGCTTGAGTTCGGTGAGGCACACTCCATCACAAAAGACTACTATTCCTATTTATACAATTTTCAGTTACATGTAGGCATTGGCACGGCAACAATACCCTCTGAAACATAATGTGTCTGTACATACTTTTCTGATCAATGCCAAATATAAAATTAATTACCTCAATTTGTAGTGCACTTTTCCTAATGTTTGTTAGACTGGAGTTAAGATAATACATTTGACCCCTCGATGTATGCACTTTCTCCAATGTTTGTTAGATAGGAGTTAGGATAGTAAATCGGACCCAACCCGCAAATGTATGAACTTTCCCCAGTGCTAGTTACTTTCCCCAGTGTTAGTTAGACTGTTGTTAGCTTAGTAAACCTGACCCTCCTAATTCATGCCCTTTCCAGAATGCTTTTTAGGATGGAATTATATTAGTAAATGTGACCTCCACCCCCACAATGTAAGCATGTCCGCTACTGTTCGTAGGAAACTACTTAAAATAATATATTTGAATTGATTTTTATTTGTCGATTTTTTTTTTTTTAATGATTTTGGAATGGAGTTAGGCTACTGGATGTTACTTTTTCCTGAAAGGTTGTCTATTGTCCAAGATAGTTGGAGCATATTTAATTTAAAATTTATATATTTTTAAATTATTTTGTCTTTTAATTATTTTCCCTTTGTGGTTTGTTTTTACAAATATTTACTATCCTTTTTATGCTTTTTAATATTATAAAAACCTTACATTTTGTCCCTTAATTTCAAATATTATTTAAAATGGGTTAATACACGTACAATATGTTTTATACATTTTTTAAAATTTAATATTGATTATGTTTATGTTGTATTTTGCTCTTCAATATAAAGTACTAAAATGGTATATTTGTGGTTAAGAAGTACTTTTATTTGTATAATAACTATATTGTAATATATAATTTATGGGCCTTTATTTTTTATTAATTCATATTATTTTAAAATGTATGTTTTTAAATATCTTTTTAAAGTTCATAAATTAAGGTTTGTTATGTTTTACCTTATATAAATATTTTACATATTGTAATTTTAAAACTTTCACTCATAATAATATTAATTATAAATAAGTACATATACTTAACTTTATAATGTTGATAATTTGGACCATGAGATTTTGCTAGTTGCTCTTTTTGCATAAATGCATGTAAAGTCGATTTTATGTTGAATGTTTTGACTAAAATATTTTTGCAACCAACCAAAAGGAACACGCTCACTACCAACCTAACAAATGTTACTGAGGGGTCTCTTGTTCAGCAAGGGAAAGGGTGGAACCCTAGTGTTTTTTTTTAAAGAACCCTCACTCACGAACCTTGTTGGTGACATGCTTCATCATTGGGTTCCCACCCTGGGTGCCGAATGCCTCCAGGGTGTGCTTCAACACCTGAGTTACAGCAGAGATGGTTTTCGTGTGTGAAAGTGGAAGAGCATGTGACTTTAAAATTGACTCAAGGCCACCCACCCGTTAAGGTATTTTTAATAATGGGGGTCTTGGGCAAGTTTTAAAAGCAGTGACAGATATCTTTGAGACATAAGTGGTTTCATGTATCCATATTTATGGTTAGCATGTTTCAGCCATCATTTTTCCATGCCCATGGGGGTCAATATGGCTTTCTTCGGGACCGAAAAATGCCACATGCACATTAAGACATGCGGAGTAAGCTTGAATTCAAACCTACAGTGAAGGAATCACCTCTTGCGACAATTTCAGTAAATGAAATATAAAAGAAAGAGACAGTGTGGTTATGTGAGTAGCATTTTAAAACAAGGAACATTGGCATAGCCCAAGCAGGCGCAAAGGTCATACACTATATCGCATACATGCTGGAACCTCCAGCACACATTGTCACAGTAACACCACATTTAGAATCATGCCGTGGATATAGAGCCAATCAAAAAACTACACACATGCCAATACTGATCTCAATTCACAATCTCACATCATGATCACACAAACCCATTGATATGACCATATATTTTATTTTTTTGTTATTTCATATTCTATTTTCAATTTTTTTTTTCAGAAGTTATCAAAATTGCAATATTCATTGATTGGAACAACTTATTATCTCAAAACATTGTACAACATAGAGTCACAATAACATTGTAACATACATTACATTCTTTGCAACAAAACGACCAACACATTTGACAATTTCTCCGCATATAGCATAAAAACGTAGTACAGAAATCTTGGTAGCTCCGGTTCTGTCCTTTTGTAAGACAATCTGTCTTTTTAGTTACACAAAAGAAACAAAAAACAACCACGCCCTTTCAATTGGCGTTACAACGCCCTGCTTAATTATTCTTTTAACAAGGGCAAAGCCAAACAGTGTTCCAATTGGGCTCAATATACTTCGTCATAGTTATAACTTATATTGATTCAAGTTATGAGCCACCATGGTAAATGCCTGCAAAAAACACTTGTTTGGAAAACCAACAGTCGACACGTTCTCGAACCCTATTATGTGTTTTACAGGGTTCTCCTCAGGACTCAGAACAAACAATGAGCTCTTTTATCCAAGAATAAGTCTCTCTTGTTTAATTATCCTTATGATTTTAGCAGTGGCCCAAGCTTCATACTTTACTACGACCTGGTAGTAGGAACATCCTTTTTAAACAAGGGAGTCAACAGACGCTTCTTAACACCATATGTGACTTCACTGCAATGCTTCGATTTGCGCGAGTACCGATCGGGACCACTGTTCTCCGTGCTGTCTGTGGATATATAGCAGGCAGTGCCTATATGTATTAGTGGAGGCAGTGTGATGTCAGCTAGTCATGCACCGCATGATTTCAGGCTTGTGTCACACATAGTTACAATTTGAAAAGGTATTCTGAGTCAGGACCTACTTGTTGTGTAGGATTTCTTCACAACATGGTGGTTCCGAGGGGGGGAAAGGAGTAAAGATGGCTGAAAAAAAACCTAGGGTTCCCCCCATTTCCCTTTCTGAGCAAGAGAACCCTCAGTAACATTCGATAGATGGTTAGAAAGCTTGTTCCTTTTGTTTGGTTGATATATAGTTCAAGGAAGACGGACGAGTTCCCTTCTCCCTCTCTCATTCCTGTTTAGTATAAAATATTTTTGAACCACTCTATTTTGTGGTCAATATTTTGTCAAACAAAGAGAAAAATTCAACACATCTGTTTCTTTCTCAATACAATTGCAACTAAGCCTAATCACATTTATCAGTCATTTTCTCTTTAGTGTTAAATGGATGAATGAATTGCCGAGCAAGATAATCCTTCAACTGTTGGTAGGAAAAATAGGGTGCAATAAATAATCTGAAAGGCCAGCTGCATTTTAATGTATGCTTGGTGTTGCAATATTTTCTGGTACATAAGTAATTCTCGTCTGCAGAGAATAATGGCAGTTCAGCTTTCTCATTCCAGTTCTCTTTCGTAATGTACAAAGGTTTACATCTATTTTCTTGTATTGCCAAAGAAACTTCATATTTGGTAAAGAAATTTATTAGTTGGAAACTGACTTCATTATTCCCTTTGATTTCAAATTTAAAAAAAGTTATTACAACACAATTAAGCAACTGAGTGGTCCCAAGTATTAGCTAATTTACTGATAAACATAGGGGCATATTAGCAAGACCCACGTTAAAATTATCGCCGTTTTAGCGGTAGGAAACTGCCGCTAAAACGGCGATAATGGGCTTGCTAATATGCGTTATAGAATTCCAATAGAAGCCCAGGTTAGATGTGCAGGACATCTAACCTGGGCTTCTATTGGAATTCCATAACGCATATTAGCAAGCCCATTATCGCCGTTTTAGCGGCAGTTTCCTGCCGCTAAAACGGCGATAATTTTAACGTGGGTCTTGCTAATATGCCCCATAATCTTTAAAATTTCTGCACCCACTTTCAAAGCACACAGACTGAGCTAAAGCATAACGGGCTGATTATGACTTTGGCAGTGCGGGAGCGGGGCGGTGGCCACAGTGCCAAAGTCGACCACTGGCCGCTCGCCAGATTAGGAGTTTTCTCCTGGTCTGGTGGTGGTCCTTTGGCGTTCCCACTGCAGTGCCTTTGAAAAAGGCACTTCAATGGGCACGCCAAAGCAAGTTCCTGCAAGGCATGGACTGTTAAGTCCATGCCATGCAGGGACTGGGCATGCAAGCACACAGGGGTGCCCCCTGAATGCATCCCAGTGTACAGGGGCAACAGAGGGCCCCACCACCAGCCTTTTCATTGCAGGCTCACTGCCATGAAAAGGCTGGTGGTTGGGAAACTCAGGATATGCTTGGCGGTGCTGCAGCAGCACCACAAAGCATATTGCTCCCCCAGACCGCCATGCCACCACCAGGGAACATGGTTACCTGGCGGTTGCGACGATCCCTAAACAGTACAACTGCCGTACTTGTAATACGGCAGTCGGACCACTGGTGTAGCAGTCCCCACCCGCCACCGCACCTCCACCATGGGTTCGGTGGTCCGATGGACCGCTGAACTCGTAATCAGGCACTTAGCGCTTTGCTAGAACTGAAGATTGAGTACAAAAGAGCTTTTTAAATATCTTACATTTGATATGTTTAAAAGTAATACTTGGTTAAAAAATGAACGCTGCTGCCTCATATAATACAGTTGGAGGTATTTATTGCAAATAGACATGAATTATTGGTTCACTATATCATTCATTGAATCCATTTGTTGCTGCAATGGCATTGTTATATATAACACCATAGTGTACATCCATTTAAGAGTAGAATCAACTGCAACCCCGAAATATTTAGAACTTTTAGTTTTATTTACTATTTCACTACCTAATGTCGATACAAAGTTTGAGGACCCAGACACTGTAATATGAGCCTTGCTAAAGGCAGAAAGAAAGGCAGAGGAGAGCTAAGGAGCGGAGGACCTATTTATCGAAAGGTCCTGGTGAGTTATGATTGCTGCACTCTTTTTTTATTGTGTGGGTGCAGTGCTCATAGCCTTATTGACCTTACTTGCTGGATAACAATGCCTGTTAACTACTCCCCTCATTATGAGCATTTGCCTATGATGTGGGCCCATAATTGAGTAGAGGGCAATTACCAGACATTATTGCAAACAGATGCATGCCTTTACACTTAATTATGTATGAACATTTATTACAGAAAAGAATAAATTAACAAAGAAGAGAGCTGCATACCGACTCAACACAAACTGGTACAAATGTACAATGATTCACCGTACAGGTGTACCATTCCACCAACATTAGTGTTATTTTGCATTCAATATTTTAATCTCTAACAACAATGCATAGGGCTTCAAAAAGATATTTGAAAAACCGTGCCACAATACTCAAGATGGTGGTAATGGAAATCATTACTGAACGAGGTTATGATCCAATAAAGATCCAGGTACCGACAATGCAGATAGGAACCCAAAAGTAGCGAACCCGTTTGCAGTATTGGTGAAACAACAAAAATGGGCTCAACATTAGGAAACATATGTGTAGATCATAGCTTGAGAAGTAGATAGAAAGTCCAGAATATCTTTGCTTGCTGCAAGTCAGCTTTTGCTGCACTGAGGTATTTTAGCCATGTTTATTCCCATTGAATCCATCAGCATGCTATCACTCCAGCTTATATCAGTGCTACCAGCTTCTTCTACTCAACCTAGTTTCTCATGCCACTGCCTGCACCTACAGAAAGTCTCTTCAATTCATTGTAAGTGGTTTTAGAAGTAATGTGTGCTCCTGTTATATGTCTCATGTGGTTGTTCAGATCTTGAAGTTCTCCCCAAAGCAGCAACCTTAGCTCACATGGCTAAGGAGACTGCTTTATCCCTCTTTTCCCCTTCCCCGTGTTCTCTGGATGGATGGAAAGATGCCAATTTTAATTTATTTGAAATGTTTTAAGAGTTTTTGTTAGTCAGAACATCTTTTTGCAACTTTTATAGGAGCTCGGAAGTGGTGAATGGAATTCTGCATTATCCCTAAGTCCTTGGATTTGTTCCACCATTGTTTTAGCCTGCTCCTTGGCTTGTACTCTCTTTCCCTGAGTGTCTCCAGGATAGATACACAAGGAGTGTGGCTACCTCCTGGCTGGAATCTAGAGGTTTCCTTCATCTGAAATTTGAAGAGCTGCTAATTTGGTCTGTTCCCACACATTTTTACAACAGTACTGGATACAAAATCTATTGTCTGGGGGTTGTTCTTTTGGACTGGGCAAACTTAGTTCTGTCCTGACTTAAAGTTTGTGTGTCACTAATACATTATTCACTGGGTGTTGCATTAGTATGTGGCATACTGTGTGCATTATGTCTTATGTTGTAGGTTAAAGGCTGGTTTTTTGGCTTCGGTTTACCTTCTGTAATGATATGGAGCAGTAGCGGCCCGTGGTGGGAGTGCTGCCGGGCGGTGACGCGGGGCGGGGGAGGGGCAGGGTGGGGGGTAGTAAACTACGGATTTCGGCCGCACTGAGGTAAGTAAACAAAAAAATAAATAAAACGAATTTCGTTGCGCGCGCTGCATCGCCAAATGCACTAAAGGCGTAAAGGCGAAACGCGTCGGTAGGAGGCTGTCTGTTATGCAATAAATAGATTTCAGCATCTTCGAGTGTCCTGAGCATTTTTCTTTCAAAGGAGAAAAAGTTGTGGTTTAAATTGAGGAACGCCGGATTCCGCTCAGGACCACCGCGTGGCTAAGACCCATATTACCGGACTTACGTGAGTGATATATATATATATATATATATATATATATATATATATATATATATATATATATTATCTACTGGCGGTCGCCAGTAGATAGTTAGGACCTATTTTCCATAGGAAATCCGCAACATTCTATTTGAAATAACGTTGGCGCCGGTTGACGAATCTTTGCGAAAGTTTCCAACTTGTTGGGGCGCTCCGGTCCGCTCCTATCCTGAAAGTCTCGGGGTGATTCGTCAAGCGGGGGCCGAGAAAAAAGGGGGGTCCCAAAACGCGTTTTCCCCATTCATTTTTCCATAGGAACCTTTAGTCGCAGCTACAGCCCGAACTGCTGAACGGAATTACACCAAATTTGGCAAAGAGGTAGCCTTTGGTTCAGTGTCGTGCCTTTTGCTTAAATGGTGTAAATCCATTCAGTAGTTTCTGAGAAAATCACAAATAAAATCACATATATATCTATGGCCGAGTAGGGTCCGCGTACCCTCCCGATCACGAGCTGCATGCTAATTGGCTGTCAACACTCCAAATCAGGAAGTGTTGGCAGCCATTTTGTCCCTCGACAAGTGCGCAAAGCGCAAAAAGGGGGCAGGGTAGAAACACCCTGACCCCCTAGGTCTGCTCAGGGGGTCCCACAAGGACCCCCTGGGAAGAAAAAGCATTTTTTTTTTAAATCGGCGGGATGCGCTTAGGGTGCGCGGATCCCGCCGAGGAAAAAAAAGAAACAAGTGCGCAAAACGCACAAAGGGGGCAGGGTAGAAACACCCTGACCCCTAGGTCTGCTCAGGGGTCCCACAAGAACCCCCTGGGCAGAAAAAAGCATTTTTTAAGAAAAATAAATCGGCGGGATGCGCTTCGATGCTATTTTGCCTCATAGGCCCCCCAAGCCCCGGGGACCGCCACCCCCCGGGGCTTTAAAAAATAATGGTGTGGGAGGGCTCTTGGCCCTCCTGCAGCCCCGGGGACCGCCACCCCCGGGGCTTCTTTTTTATTTAAAAAAAAAATCCTGTGTGGGGGGCTCGAGCCCCCCACACGCCCCGGGACCGCCACCTCTTCGGGGCACTAAAAATTTCAATATGGGGGTCCATTACGGACCCCCAGAGCCCCGGGGACCACCACCTCCCCGGGGCTTTGTCGATGGAGGGAGGGGGCCGCGCAGCCCCCTCCTGGAGCCTGTAATGGCCCTGGGGACCGCCACCCCCCAGGGCCGGCTCCTGCAGTGTCCCGGGGTGCCTACCCCCGGGACACTGTAGTTTGCTATGACAGGACGGGAGCCTCGCGGCTGTGGTCGGGCACCCGTTGAAACACCGGACTGATCTGTGCAGCAGGTAAGGCTTGAATCTGGCCTGTTGGCCCTGGGAGACATGATGCTGAAGCTGCTGCGGCACCATAGACACTTTGGAATATTCCTAAGAGTCAAAGGGGGCTGTTGAGTAAGGCCTACTAGTGAGCATTTCCTGGATGCGGCCACCAATGAATGGGGAATAACTCCGGCCACATTGCAAGGCAGAGGATGGGACAAAGATTTGCCAGACAAATTATATAGAGTGCCAACCTCAAGGGTATTGTGTGTTATTGCTTATGAATGTCGTTATCTCTTTGAATGTGAAGAGTTATAAATAAAATTTAACTGGACATTGATTTATTGGCATTGCTGAGTGCACTTTGACTTATGAGTTTTGTTCTCTAACCTGGATCTATGTTAGGTTCAGGTGTAATTTTAATTACCCTGGTGTATTTGGAGTAGTTTTGGTAATTCTGCATTACTCTTTGACGCGTGATTACCGATAATAATGCAATTACGCCTGTTCATGTAATTAAGAGTAATTTGTGGGGAACAATCCTACTGTAGAAGCATATTTAGCAACTGTGGGCAGCCGCTCACACTCCCTATTTGTATTTTGCTGCATTTAACACTCTCAGTTAACGCAAAATGGATCATCTCATCCATTTTGGATGCAAGGATGAATTTTGCACTAAGAAAATACCGCTAGATGTTGGGGGAAAATTCTACCCCAACAGCACATTTAGCACAATTTCGTAGAGCTAAAGGCCTTCTTGTGTCCATTTTGGACATGAGAGAGGCATTTTGCAATAAGAAAATAGTGCTAAGTGCGTGGGGGTAATTTGGGTGAAAATCCTACCCCAATGGCATATTTAGCAAGCGCAAGCGGCTGCTCGCACTTGCTATTCGTGTTCTGTTGCATTTAGCACTATTTCTTAGTGCAAAATGCGTTCTTGAGCCCATTTTGGATGCGAGGGGGCATTTTTGTGTTAAGAAATAGCGCTAAATGCAGAATTACTCTTTTTGTGTAATTAGCATAATCTTGCGGAATTTCTTTGTTCCACTTGATTACGCTACACTGAATTATGCGAGTTCCGCCCACCCCTAATCTACATTTCCTTCCCAAGGAAGCCTTTGATTGCTCGTCCCAGCTACCAGTGAGAGTCAAGTGCAGAAGGGGTACTTGGCCCAGTTGCGCAGATCCATAGTAGGTTGGGTGCCGGACATCAGGAGTAAAAAGCCTCAACCACCAAATGTGGACCCAGTAGCCCCTGCATGCCTCATGGACCTCTGAAAGGGTGTCTGTCAATGAGAATGTTGGTCCAGATCATGGAAGCATATCTGGAGAAGGCATTTTGTTTTTGCAACAATTTTTTATTGGCATTAAGTGGCTCTGTGCGCACAGTACATGATGCAGTAAACAGCAAATAGAAAAGGCACACATATGATCAGAGGTACAGTACAGAATTACAGTCACTCGGTTCCCAAAAAGTAATATAAACACAATGTCATATTGTGGGGCTCCTCAACTAGAGAGAGAGAGAGACAAGTGCTTCCTCCAACAGTGCGTGGTATAGCCCAGCAACTGCACGGCATAGAAGGCAAACATTCAAGAGTGAACAGACCTCCATCACACCCAGCACTGGTGAGGAGCAACACCTGAAGGCCTGTGTTCTGTTTTTCTTTTCTTTTTTTCATTCTTTTTGTATTCAGTTTGGTAATGTCGTGGCCTCTGGTGTGGTGCTCTCAAACGAAGGTATCGATCAATCAATCAGCATTTGTAGAGCACGCTAATCACCCTGAGGGGTAGTCATTTCCTTGGCCAGCTATGCAGCAACACAGTTTCTCGGGGTCCCTTAATACGATGCAGAAGGTCTTGAAGTTGAAGCCAATGTAGCTCCTTCATAATATTGGTGATGTGGTCAAACTAGACACGTACATGTCATGTTAAGTGCTGCAGATTCCAGGATGCCTTTCAGAGAGCCCATTGCTAATTGCAAAAATGGAATTTGATAGTGCTGGGCGGAGCTCGCAGAGCTACACTCTGCGGAATTCCGCGAAGTTACTGTAGAACTCCGCCAAATTCCGCGGAGTTCCGTGGGCGTAGTAACTGCTGGCACCTTTCAGGGCCCTGAAGTGCATTGATTGGCTTGTGAAAGGCCAGGCGGTGGGCACGTTGCTGAGAAAGCACTCTGGCAGGGCAGCGAGGGAAGAAGAAAGACACCAGCCCCCAACAACACCTCCAGTCCTCTGTATACCTTCTCCCAAGCCCGAGCACATTCAGCAGGAAGCCACTTAAAACACTGCCCGAGCACAAAAGTCTAGGAAATGGGGTATATGTGTAAAGTAAGGACACCTTCATTTTCCACATTGAAGTGCACCTGGCTGAACAGAAATTAAACAGCAGACGAATAATTGGAAGGCAGGCATGTGAGACACCCCCTCACACATGTGTAGCAGCATGCCCAATCTACACTGGCACGAGCACTTTAAATTAGCATTGCTCATCGCATAAAAGCAGCTGGCAGGTTCCCTTTTTTCGCTAACTATAAATGGATATTTAAATAACAGGGTGTATATTGTGCTCCTAGAGTCATTCCTGCAAGGACTGTGCATGCCTCATTCGTGCAGCATTAAGCACGTCATGTGCATACCAGAATCGGTAGGTGTCCCTTGCAGGAAGCTTCCTGATGGGCTGCAGCAGCCTTCACCTGATAAGCTCTCACTCACCTGGCACTGCAACACTGCGCCAATCCCTCCCCAACAACCCCCCAACAATGGGATATCAGGGCAGACTCGAGGACACTCACCAATCATGCTGCTGCTTCATGGTATACTGCCTGTGCCCTGGCTGCCGCCACTCGAACCCTCTTCCAGGGCTTCCAGGCATAGAGCCTCCCCCTGATTGCAGCCTTGCTGGAAAAAGCTGCAGTGGCCCCCGGTGTCCTGTTTTGTAATGGCCGGAAATAATGTGAGCGCACAAAGCAGGGGCGCTCTGGGTGCCTCACACATCTCTCTGTTGTATTCCTGCTGGAGTGCCCACCCCCAAGTAATCAATCAGCTGCCAGGCTCGGCTTTATCCCGATCAGGCCTGGGTGGAGCTCGCGAAGTTTCCCTCCACGGAATTCTGTGGAGTTGCTGAAAAACTCTACAAGATTCTGCGGAGTTCATGGAGCGGGTGGAGTATTTTTTAAGTACCCTGGGGCAGATTTACAAGGACTGGCGCATCTCTGCATATTAGCAGGGATGCGCCAGTAAAGATGCGACACGCAAAAATACCCTTGCGCCACCACGGATGCGTCGCATTTACAATGCAGCGCACCGTGGCGCAAGGATAGACAGATGCGTGTCGCATCTTTTGTCGTAGAGCAGCGCATTGCTGGAGTCGTGTCGCAAGCGCGACGCAACTCCAGCAATGCTCAGGGGCGGCCTATACTTATTGTGCTGCGTCACTCCTTACGCCTGCTTCAAGCAGGCGTAAGGTTTTGACGCAGCGGTGTCGTAAAAGTGACTCAGTGAAATCTTGTAGATTTCACTGCGTCATTTTTACGAGGCTTTCTTGCGACAGAACGCCCACCCTACATACCTTATACCTGACGCAGGTATAATGTAGCGCAGGGCTTTACAACGTGACGCATCTCCCTAGATGCGTCACGTTGTAAATATGTTGCAACGTGGCGCATTGTTTACGACGCCGCTGCGTCACAGAAGTGACGCAACGGTGGCGCAAATGTGTCCCAAGGTGCTTGTAAATCTGCCCCCTATACGCTCCTGTACCTTGTCCGATTTGAGGTGTAAGGAGAGATCATGCCACTAGATGACGCTGTTCCATCATTAATGCGGGCTGGTGATTGTGAGTAATATAAATGCTAAGGATCGATGACGTTGCGTATCTGGAAAACTGCTGTGTGGTATGGTTACTGTTTCTCTGGTTACAGAATGTTTGTATGTCATGACCATGTCATTAATGTGGACTATGTCATTTGGAATGGTCGTTAGTGTTCGACATTAGGAAGTTGGACCTGGTGACAGCAAGACGTGTTTATCTTCACCAGTGGGCCCGTAATTGGCACTTCAATAAAAGAAGTTTTTTATTACTTAATGACTCTGCCGCTTCATTTCAATGGGGCCATGTTGAAGTGCCAGCCCACTGTGATCTCCGTTTTTTGTTCCTGTTTTCTACATTTTGGAGTGGATTTTGCATTTGTCTTATTCTCTGAGCAGAGCGGATTGAGCTGCGCTTTGGAGTTGATTTACTCAAGTGAGTGTGCGCTGAGCTGTGCCTGTTCCCGATCCCTGTTTGAATTTATTTGTGATGCCGTTGAGCACTTGAGAGTGCATCTGTGGCAGTTGGAGCTTCCTCGCGCTGCTCTCTTGCACCAGCCTGCTCGTGCTCACCATGTACATTCCTGTCAGTTTGAGTGTTCTCGTGCAGTGCTCCCGTGCCGAGCAGGTCCTGTTCATCTTCGAATTCCTCAACGTTCTACGTCTTCACGTGCAACGCCTGCGTCAGTCTTTGTGGTTTGAAAAACAAACTCCAATTCCTACGGAAGCTTACGTACACCACGTTTTTGGCGGCCATCTTGAGTGAGTGATTTACTTCGGCTTCGTCTTTGTCGAGCAGCGGAAAAACAAGCTCAAATTCCTACAGAAACGTACGTACACCATGTTTTTGGCAGCCATCTTAAGTGTATATTTTCATCGGATTTGTCTTCGTCGGCAGTGTTTCTTCTGTTATCTTTCCACGGAGGAATCTTCACTTGTTTTCTGCTTTCCAGTGTGTGTCTTTATTGTCAGTGACACACACACTCTTCCTGTTTTCTCTTGTGCATTTGACATTTGTGTGGTAACTTTCTGCAGTTACTAAAGGTACAGTTGTTCGAGGAATGTCATTTCTTCAGCATTACAGTGATTTGCATACTGAATTGTGCTTATCCTGTGTCTTCTTCTACAGTGATGTGCACACTAAGGGGCCGATTCCGATCTCGGTCGGAGGCGCACCCAATACCATTCGGTCGGGAAAAAAGCCATGCGAAAGCCTGTTTCCCGACCGATCCGTACAGCACACCGAACGAGCAAGTACGATGCGCACAACAGCAAAAAATCCGGCCTAGCCGTACTCACCCAAACCAGGTCCTGTTCTCCGACCGAGGCGAATCCGGAAACGCCGAATCGAGTCGCACGGAAGGAAAAATGCAGCCCCGTCCGGCCGGACAAGTACGATGCGCTTTCCGTACGCTCCGAACCCGTCGCTACGCACGGCACGTCAAAGCATCCGGGAGAGGCGCACATAAGCTCCGATTCGCGCCACAACACGATCCACGGCTCCGAGACGAACACGGCACCGACGAGGACGACGCGAAGCGACGAGGACGAGGCGAAGCGACGAGGACGACGCGAAGCAACGAGAAGGACGAACGACACGAACCAACCATGAATCCCTTCGTCCCGATCATACCAATATTCTACATTTACTACCGGAACAGGCACGGACGCGTACGGCGCAGAAGGTAAGCCAGACACCAACCACAAAACACATACAACACGTACACGACACATCACACACACACACGGGGATGCTGAATATACTTACACCAGCAACAGCAGCACCATAGGGGCGGGATGCCCATCACCAATGCCACATATGCACACAGGGGCCTGAATGCGCACCACCACCCCTACCCAGGGGGGCTGGATGCCTACCACTACTACCACCCTTAGCCAGGGGGCTGGATGCCTACCACTACTAGCACCCTCACCCAGGGGGGCTGGATGCCTACCACCACTACCACCCTCACCCAGGGGGGCAGGATGCCTACCACTACTACCACCCTCACCCAGGGGGGCTGGATGCCTACCACTACTACCACCCTCACCCAGGGGGGCTGGATGCCTACCACTACTACCACCCTTAGCCAGGGGGGCTGGATGCCTACCACTACTACCACCCTTAGCCAGGGGGGCTGGATGCCTACCACTACTACCACCCTCACCCAGGGGGGCTGGATGCCTACCACCACTACCACCCTCACCCAGGGGGGCAGGATGCCTACCACTACTACCACCCTTAGCCAGGGGGGCTGGATGCCTACCACTACTACCACCCTCACCCAGGGGGCTGGATGCCTACCACCACTACCACCCTCACCCAGGGGGGCAGGATGCCTACCACTACTACCACCCTCACCCAGGGGGGCTGGATGCCTACCACCACTACCACCCTCACCCAGGGGGGCAGGATGCCTACCACTACTACCACCCTCACCCAGGGGGCTGGATGCCTACCACTACTACCACCCTTAGCCAGGGGGCTGGATGCCTACCACTACTACCACCCTTAGCCAGGGGGCTGGATGCCTAACACTACTACCACCCTCACCCAGGGGGGCTGGATGCCTACCACCACTACCACCCTCACCCAGGGGGGCAGGATGCCTACCACGACTACCACCCTCACCCAGGGGGGCTGGATGCCTACCACCACTACCACCCTCACCCAGGGGGGCAGGATGCCTACCACGACTACCACCCTCACCCAGGGGGGCTGGATGCCTACCACCACTACCACCCTCACCCAGGGGGCAGGATGCCTACCACGACTACCACCCTCACCCAGGGGGCTGGATGCCTACCACTACTACCACCCCCACTCATAGGATGGACAATGCATGACACAACCAGCACACCACAACCTAGGGAATGCAAGATAAAGACATCCCCCCACCACCATGACAAGCGTGTGTAGGCTGTGTCAAATGCCTACAACACCGAACATGACTTTGAACACACAATGTGACCCCCTAGCACATGTGCCACACATATATGTGTGTGGCACCCACAATGCAAGCAGCCCATGACCACTGTGGCAATGGGGCCTAAACCCCCATCATCACAGTGACCAAAAGGTAAGTGTGGGGTCCATAGCTGAAGCACATTTTGACCATTGTGGCAATGGGGTCTAAACCCCCATCATCACAGTGACCAAAAGGTAAGTGTTGACAAAGAAAGAGCTGCAACTGCCAAACTGCATGGATCATTCCTGGTCACAGAACCAAAAACTCATCTGTGGCAAAGTAGTGTATGTGTCCCATTGCAACATAAATTGGGTGAGCCAAATACTGCAGTGCAAATGAGACATTCCTTTGGCCATGTGCAGACAAACAACACCCATGGTGGCTGACACCGTCAACATTCATCAATGACACAATGACAGAAGTGACCATCAGAATGCAGAACCACATATTTGCACCAATGGGCACACAAATGCAGATATCCTGTGGAGACAGCAGATGTGAGGTGAACAGATACCATACCATGGCAGCAATGGGACACACAAACCATGATCACTGTGCTGACCGATGACCTAGGAGTCCCAGGGACAGCAGGGGAAACACACCAAACAACATACAGCCAATGGCACACCCAAGATATGCCAATGCAGTGGTGCAGATGCACAAACACAAACAGGCAGACCAACACTGTCATCATACACAGCAGGTGAGGGGGGGTGCCAGTGTCCCCAGGTAACCACACAACACATGAGGAGAGCTGAATACCAATCATACAGATGTGCATACACTGCCACACTAAGGTAACTCATGGATCCAAATCCCCTATGTGGGCAAGCAGGCATTGTCAGATGAGAGGGAGCACAAAACACACATGTCACACAGGAACGTAGGAACAACAACTGACACAGCAAGACACAGACACACCACAGCACCACCCCCAGGGCCCCCACAATGTGGTGACCCTTGGCTGCATAAAAATCCCACTCTGATGACAAAGCTGAATGTGGTTCACACTGTGAACCACAGTCATGTGTCCTGAGCAACAAACTACCATCACACCGACACAAGCACAAATCAATCAGCATGGCCAGTAAGCCAAGGCCAACATGGAGGCAGGGGTCTAGCTGGGCAACAACTCCCATCTGCACACACTCAAGACCACACCCCTCGACCTCCAACAATGTGCAGCAGTGAAGTACACATGCACTGGTGACATTGCACATGCACCCATGACTATTCCAGGGTGGTGGGTGGGAACCAAGGTGCAGAAACACATCACACATGGCCACTCAACAAGACTCCTGAATGTCTGACACACTGCACACTACACTGTACATGGACATGACGGCGATACCACACCAACCAATGGGATCCCAGCCACAGTCACACACCAATGAAGAAGCCAAGGTCACCCACAAAGAACACACATAGACAACAACCAACATCGCAGCCCGGACCCTGAGGAGTGCCAGCAGTCACACACACAACGTGTCACAATAACTTAAAGATAACACGAACTGAAAATCACATGACAGGGGCAAACAACAAGTGCCAAGGGGAAACCTGACTGTGACCCATCTGCGTCTGCACACAAACTCAGCCCTGACAACAAACACACCTATGGGTGACACCCTGATGACCAGTAATGTGCCATGCACCCACATCACAGAGAACACAGGGAGAAGACTTTGGGGAACATAGCTCAAGTCAGCAAGCATCACAAACAGGTACAACACTAGGGATCACAGCATGCGCAGATAAATGGAAGTGAACACACAGACATGCACATACAACACACACCTTGGGCGCAGGCAATGTCACACGTGTACACACTGCCATGAGGGGACTCCACTCCTGTGTGAGGAAAGCTGTGCCATATGTTGCCTCAGTAGGGCCCCATCATGTCAGCTGAGCACTTGGTCACACAATCAACAATTAGCACCAAATGAGGGCTCCCGTCACATCAGCCTGGTCATGGATGTGCCAACGGAATCATCAGCACAGATCCAACACACTTGTATAGCAATGTTGCACTGACTACACGGATGAGTCCTTCCCCATTGATGCCCAAACCTGCATGTCCAGTGGAGATGGCAACACGGTCAGGGAAGTAGACAAATCCAACAATGGCAGGCACAACAGATGTGCAGGGGTGGAAGCCACAGATATGAAATTGCTAATGTAAGTAGGAAATCCCATTGCCAAATACTGAACACATGACACCCTCAGATGCTGCTATGGATGACATGGATACACCACATGATAGGACACATTCCCCCTGGACCACATGGGTTCCTGCACAGTAACACTTCATAATCATGAGACCAGATATCACCATCACTGCAGCAAGGGCATGGTTAGCAGCACCAACAACATGTACATCTGAAGCATGAGCACTAGAGAAAAGAAAGTTGCTTTATTCAGCATATGTGTTGAATGAAAACGACGTCCAGAAAAAAAGAGCAAAGGCCAATGGCCAGTCCATTGTCAAAGTTCAAACAGGGTGACACTGGCAGATGTCACCCTACGCATGCCTGCACAAAACCAGGGACAATCCACTAGGAGGGGCAACCGGGGGGCAGGCCAGGCACCGCAGGGACAGGATCAGGGCTCACCAGGGGAGTCAGGGAAGGGGTGGTGGGTGCTGGAGAGCCACTGACAACTGCAGTGGAGGTGTCTGACATGGTGTGTGCCGGCACAACTGGGGGGCATGAGTCAGATGTCGTGGGTGCCGGCACAACTGCAGTGGACCCTGCAGATGGAGTGGACAGGTCCGCCACTGCAGTGCCCAAGTCAGACAGGGCGGTGAGTGGACTCCACTGCAGTGCCTACCTCCAGGGGAGGAGAATGGGGAACAGGCAAGGTGGGTTGGACAGAGGGGGAGGACACCCTCACCACATCAGTGGCACAGACAAGCGCAGCGGGGGTGTGGTGCTGGGAGAGCAAGTGGCAGGGGAGAAGGCCGGAGCCTCTTGGGGATGGTATATCTGTGGGTGGGGGAACCTGGGGCAGGGTGTGGTGGGGGCACCTGTGGAGTGGGGGCCTGAGGGATGGAGGAAGGAGACCTGGTGCTTGAGCTGCAGGGCGGTGGCGGGGTCTTGCTCTTAGGACTCCGGGGGACTTGCGGGTGGGGGCCTCAGTCCGTCTGCGCCTGGGGGAGGGTGTCCGGGGGCGAGGGGCACTCTGCTCCGTGTGGGTGTGCTTCCTCTTCCCCCGGGATGCTGGAGCAGCTTCATCGGTGGGGAAGAGGCCGAGGTCACAGAGGAAGAGCTGCTGTGACTTTGGGGTTGCAGGTGAGGCAAGGGAGGGTGCTTTGGAGGGAGAGGGAACTGAGGACTGCACAGTGCATGTGGATGCGTGTGTGTGTTCCAGGGCCCCATCCCCTGTGAGTCTGGCTTCAGTCCCCTGAATGTGCGTGCGTGTGCGTTTTGTCATTGGCGTGTGTGTCAGTGTGCTGGATGTGTGTGTGCTGGTGTGTGCCTGTGCCGGTGTGTGTGTGCTTGGGATGGGTAAGGTGCTGGGGAGTGTGGATGGAGCAGAGGCAGGAGGGGTGAGGGACCGTTTGAGGAGGGACACTGCTGCCGTCAGGGAGGAGTCCATGGACCTATTGCCCCTCTGTAGGTCAGACATGCCCGATGAGATGCCCTCCATGAACGACACCAGCTGAGTCAACAGCGCGGTGTGCGCATGGAGGACACTCAGCATGGCTGTCTGGCCTACATGGAGCTGGCGAAGGAGGTACACAGACTCCTCACTCAGGGCAGCAGGGGACACAGGGGCAGGGGCTGCGGTGCAGGGGACTCTCCGCCAGAGTCCTCCTCCCTCCCTGTGGCAGTTGCAGTTTGTTCGGCACCAGATGTTGTTGGCACACAGGGAGGTGTGGACTGGTTGCTGTTCATCTGGCGGAGGCATTGTAAAATGTCCCTGTGCACCGCCGTCATCTCATGCAGTGCATCCCACTTGGACTCCACGCGGGACATGTGTGAGTCCACACGGGACATGTGTGACTCCACGTGGGACATGTGGGAGTCCAAGCGGGCATGATGGGCAGCCTGCTGCTGTTTAATGTCTCTGAGGAGCCCCACTACCTGGCTGAGCTCTCCGGTGCTGGACTGGTACGCATCAGCTATGCGTACCAGTTGTGGGTCGTCATGCACACCAGCAACGTCTGCAAGCAGCGACCTCTGTCTCCCACCCCTCCCACCACCCCTGCTGACATGTGCAGTGTGTGCAGTGGCACGCACAGATAACCCTGGTCCACCTTGGGGGTTGGTGGTGGTGGTGGTGTCCATGGCCCCAGGTTGGTCCAGGGTCACTGTGCTGGTGTTGCTCCTTATTCTGTCCATGTCGGCAGGGATGGTATTCGTGGTGACAGTCGTTGTAGGGGTGGGTGCAGGGGGTGCAGCTGGTGGTCCTGCTGGTGCTGCAGCTGGTGGTCCTGCTGGTGCTGCATGTTGACTTGCACCGGATGTGCCAGGTTGTTCTTCATCGTCCGAGGAGGACAGAGGCTGTACGACGCCAGTGAGCTCGGCATCCTCTTGAGCCTGGGACTGGGACTCCTCAGCGTCTGCTGCTGTGTCCCCATCATCACCTGTTTTTGGGAGACACAAACAATGTATGTCATGTTTCTGCAGGCATCAATGGTTGACACACATGACAGTTGTGACTGTGCCTCTGGGTGCGGGCCTGTACATTGCATTGTCCTAAGTCGTCACAGTCAGGGGTTGATATTGGTGTGGCACATTGTCCTGCATTATTTGGGCATTTCTATGTATTTTCTGGGGTGTGAACATGGTCTGCATTGCTTGTGTTTGGTTGACAGCCGGACCTCCTTCCCACCCACCCAGCCAGTCAGTTATCCCACCATGGAACGTGCTTGCATTGCAGGGAGTGTAAGTTGTCTCTCAGGATGTCAGTCAGTGGTGTCCTGCTGTTTGTTGGTGCACAGTTGGCAGCAGGGCCTTGTGCTCCCCACAGCAGTAGCCAGTGTCAGCCATCTTGTGAGTCGTTCTCCACTCCCTGTGATGTGAGCATGGTTCAGGGTGGTGTTGATGGGCCAGTTGTGAGGCTGAGCAATGTCTGTGACTACGACTCCCATCATGCTATTGCCTCCACCCCCTTCCCAGCATGCCCATGCTTCCTTCCTTTGACTCTGCTTCCCTGTGGGGTGGGCTGGCTGTGCTGACAGGATGGCTGGGAGTGTTGTCCTGGCAGTTGTTTGGCTAAGAGTCCCAAGAGTGTCCCTGTGCTTCACACAACATAACCCAGGGTGGTGGTGCTTTGTGGGATCTTGTGTTAGGATGGGGGCATTGCATTCTACCAGGTGGGTACTGTGGAGTTTGTGTTGGGGTGTGTGTGAGGGGAGGTGCTTGTGACTATGGTTAGTGCTGCAAGTCCTCCTTCCCACCCACCCAGCCAGCCAGATATCCCACCATGGACTGTGCTTGCATTGCAGGGAGTGGAAGTTGTCTCTCAGGATGTCAGTCAGTGGTGTCCTGCTGTTTGTTGGTGCACAGTTGGCAGCAGGGCCTTGTGCTCCCCACAGCAGTAGCCAGTGTCAGCCATCTTGTGAGTCCTTCTCCACTCCCTGTGATGTGCGCATGGTTCATGGTGGTGTTGATGGGACAGTTTTGGGGCGGGCAATATGTGTGACTGCGACTCCCATGATGCTATTGGCTACACTGACTTGGCCAGCATACACAGAATTCCTTCCTTTGAGTGGTCTTCACTGTGTGTTGGTGTTGTTGTGGTGGCTACATGTGTGGATGTGTTTGTTAGTTCTATTTGTGCCACTGCCTAGCTGTAGTTGTGGTTGTGTTTGTACATGTGTTGGCACGGTTGGATGTGACTTTTTTGATGGCATGTGTTGTGTTTCTCTGACTGACATACACATTTTGGGATGATTCTGTTCTGGTTGCTGTGTGATTGCTATGAGTGCATGGTTTGACTCTCCCCTTGACAGTGATGTGTGTGTGTGTTTTGTGGCAGTATATTGTGTACATTTGTTGTGTACTCACCAGGCTCTGGGATGTCCTCTAGTCCATATATGCTCACTGGCGGTAGGATGGCCCGCACCTTCTCCTCCCAGGGCCTGAGGTATATTGGCTTGGCAGGAGGGCCACTGCCGGTGTGTTGGCTGTTGATGTAGTCTTGCTTCAGCAGTTTCCGTACCCTCCTGCGCACGTCATACCACCTGTTCTGGATGTCGGTCTTTGTGCGCCGACATGGTGATTGGGCGTTCACCCTGTTGATGATCCTCTCCCACATCTTGGTTTTCTGCAACATGGGGGTCTGTTGGACCAATGTGCCAAACAGCTGTGGCTCTACCCTGAGGATCTCGTCTACCAGGACTTCCAATTCACAATCTAGGAACTTGTGATTCTTCTTGGGGGCATGGTGATGGGTGGTGATGGTGAGTGATGTGTGTGTAGGTGTGCAGGTGAGGGTGTGTGAGTGTGTGTTTTGCTGGGTGTATGTGAGGTAGGTATTTGTTGGTGTGCTGATGGTGTGTGGCTTGTGTGAGGGATGAGCTGTGGGTGTGTGGTTGCTTTCTCTTGGGTGCTGGCAGTGGAATGGCATTTGCAAAGGCTCATGGTAGTGATTTGTGTCCTTTATATAGGTGGAGTTGTGGGTGTGTCTTTGTTCTCTGTCCCCACCCCCCCAGTATTTATTGGCTTGGTAATTGCTTGTTTGGCCTTTTTTTGGGTGATTTTTCCTTTGTGCTGTTTGTGTATGTTGGAACCGTTCTTGTGACCGAGTCGGACCCTGCATTGGTCTCGTACGGTGTTCTCCGTTTCGTTCACGCTGTGTTTGTGCAGTTTTCTATGCTGCGTACGTGTCGGTCGCGGTGTATTGTGTTGCTTCGGCTCGGTTTTGTATGCGTGTCGGTCGTACGGCTTGTCCTCCGTCCGACTCGCTCGTGGTTTCGCGCCTTGCATCGTACTTGGCGGTTTGGAGTTAGCGTGTACGTTTCGGTCGGATTTGTTCCGGGTGCGTGTCGGTCGTTTGGATTCGCGTTTTCCGGCCGGATTGCTGTTTTCCGTGCGGCTCGGTCGGTCGACTTGGTTTCCTTACGTGTCGGTCGGATTTTTCGCGCCTTGCATCGTACTTGGCGTGTCGGGCGCCACGGGTACGTGTCGGTCGGTATTTTTTCCGGATCCGAGTCGGTCGGTGCTTTTTCCGGCCCGAATCGGAATCGACCCCTAAGAGTCTGCTTATCTTAAGATTTCTCTTTGTAGTTATTTATTCTTGTTTTTTTTTTTACTATTTTTTTTTTTTGTGAGACTGTTCAAGTATCTTTGGCTGTGCTTCCTTTTTTGCTAATTTATACATTATGGCGAATTCACAAGTGGGCAATCCACCTGCCATATTCTTACAGGTACCGGGTAAGCCAACACTTTTATGGAAAAAGTGGTTCAAGACTTTTGAAAATTATTTACTTGCTATTGATGGTAATGATTTTTCAGCTGGTAGAAAGAAAGCTATTTTATTTAGTTTTTGGGAACAGCAGCTATTGAAATTTTTGAAAATCTTCCTCCAGCTATTGCACCCAGCTGTCAAGGTGATGGGTAGGACGTTTTTAAAGAGGCTGTGGCAAGACTTGACAAACAGTTTGTTGATTAACCCAATGTTATGATTGAAAGACATAGCTTTCACAAAAGGAGGCAGTTTCCTGAGGAATCCGTAGAGGAGTATGTAGCAGCTCTTAGAGTTTTAGCTGCCAATTGCGAATTCGGAGCTAATGTTGATAATTTCATAAGAGACCAATTTGTATTCAACTGTGATTCCAAGAAAATTCAGGAAAGACTTTTAGCATGTCCCAATCCTACTTTGGCTGAAGTTTTAGATTTAGCTAAGGGTATTGAAAGATCCATTCAGTCAGCCAAAGTGCTAACGGCAGAGGGGTCTGCTTCCTCCTCTCCTGTGTGTGCTATTCAATCTACGAAGAAAGTTACAAAAACGGAAGGTTTTAGAAATAGTAAACTTAGTTGTTTTAGATGTGGTTCCAAAGCTCATTTAGCGAATTGTGCAGAGTGTCCTGCTCTAAGGAGAAAGTGTAACAAATGCAATAATATGCCCTTTTTCAGAGTGTCTGTAAAGGTTCTAAGTTTGTTTCTAAACCATCTGTTAACGCTGTGAATGAGGTTTGCAACAATGTGGAGAATTTACTTCTCACCTTGTATGATTCTTCAATCAATTTTGGGGTCAACAATATTGATTCTGGGTTCAAAGCACCTCTTGGTGAGGTTCACATTGCAGAAGTGGGTTTGGAAGTGATCGCAGACTCTGGCTCTCCCATTACCATCATTTCTGATGAGTTCTTTTATGGCAATTGGTCTAAAGTTGAATTGGAGAAAACTGATGTCAATCCCAAGGCTTTTGGTGATTTTGAAATAGATATGGTAGGATATTTTAAGGAAAATTTGGAGTTCAAAGGACGCAATATTTTCACCAAAATGTATGTTGCTAAGAAGGGTAAGAACATTGTGGGGTGGTATGATTTGGGAAAGTTGGGAGTCATTCTTTGTCCTGGTACTGACTGTCCCATCAGGTTGAGGGATTTGTCTGTGAGTTCTGTGTATTTACAGAATTCTGAAATTGAGGATATTATTGCCAAACATAATGCAGTTTTTCAAGACAAGGTTGGGGAGGTAAAAGGTTTCAGTCACATCAAACTTAAGAGGAATGCTGTTCCTGTGCAACATAGAGTTTGCATGGTACCTTTGGGCATTCGCCAAATGTTGAAGTCCCATTTAGACACTTCATGTGCGGATGGTATCATTGAATCTACTGACAGCTTGGAATGGGTTTCAGCCATTGTTATTACTCTTAAAAAAAATAAGGATTTGAGGTTGTGTGTTGACCTAAGGTCTTTAAATAAAAATATAATTATTGACACTCATCCCTTACCAAGAATACAAGAGTTGTTAGCTGCTGTCAATGGTGCAAAATTCTTTTCGGTGATTGATCTCAAATCTGCCTATCACCAGGTGGTTTTGGATGAGAATTCCAGAGATCTCAGTGCTTTCGTGACACCTTTTGGTCTCTACAGATTTTTAAGAATGCCGTTTGGTTTGGCCTCAGTGGCCAGTGTCTTTCAGAAACTGGTCGAAACTTTGTTTCAGGGATTAAAAGGAGTTCAGGCTTTCCAGGACGACATCCTCATTTTTTCTAAAACCAGTGTTGAACACAATAATTTCTGTGTTGGGTATTTTGGAAAATAGAGGCGTGACCGTTAGTAAGGCGAAGTGCAAGTTCTTGGTGGATGAAATTGACTATCTGGGGCACAGAATCACCAGTGAAGGTATTTATCCTAAGGCTGACTTAGTCAATACTCTTAACAATGCAAGCAAACCGTACAATAAGGATTCTCTTCTGTCTTTTTTAGGTCTAGGGGAATATTATGCTAGATTTGTGAGAGGGTATGCTTTAGTTGTTGAACCTTTAAGACAACTTTAAAAAAAAGGTGTTTCCTTTGTTTGGATGGTGAAACATGATGAAGCATTTGATCAAGTCAAGAAATTGGTTATGCAAGCTCCTGGTCTTAACACTTTTGATCCAGAGGTTGATTCTTTTGTAACAGTTGATGCCAGTGCCACTGGCTTGGGGGCTGTTTTCACTCATATCCAGAGCCATTAGAGGTGCTGAATTACATTACAGCACGATAGAAAAAGAAGCCCTTGCTTGTGTGAGGGCTGTTGAAAAATTCAAGAATTTCTTGTGGGGTAGACCTTTTGTTTTAGTCACTGACCACAAACCCTTGGTCTACATGATTGATGGTGTTCGTTCAGGGAATGCTTCTTCTAAACTCATCAAACTCATAGCTAGGCTCCAGGAATTTAATTTTCAGATCAGGCACATTTCAGGGGGGTAAGAATTTGACGGCGGATTGCTTGTCTAGATTGCCTCCCAAGGAGAGTGGAGAGGTAATGGTGACAGATCAGCATGAAAGTGTGGTTGCCATGGTTGATGTTTTAAGCTCCTGCAATGCTGTTATTTCAGAGAACGAGTGGTTAGACTTTGTGGCTAAAGATGAGGGATTGCTCAAAGTCAAACAGTATGTCATGAATGGTTGGCCACCTTGTAGAAATATTGATACTAACTTGCGTAGTTTTGAGCAAGTTCTAATGAGCTGTCCATCGAGAATGATATTTTGATGAGACTAGATTTATTTGTTCCTCCCACCGGTATCAGAGGAAAGCTTGTTGAGTTGGCACATTCCGGGCACCCTGGTGTGGTCAATACAAAAAAAATTCTTAGACAACATTATTGGTGTCCTGGGATGGATGCTTTTGCTGAAGTCCATGTTGACAAATGTAAGGTGTGTGTTATTTCTGATAAGCATTGGAAAGTTTCTACTGAACCATTAAGTTTGCATGATGGCCCACAAAAACCATGGGAGAAGATTTCTATTGATTTTCGGGTCCGTTTGATTGTTTGGGCAGACTTAACAGATTTCTTATTGTTGTTGTGGATAACTTTTCCAAATGGATTTATTATACTTTTGTGGAGCATCCCAACACTGAGGAGGTTATCAAATTCTTGGATAATATTTTTCGTGTGGAGGGTCTTCCTAGAATTTTGATGTCAGATTACGGTGTACAATTTGTTTCTTCCAAAATGTTGTCATTTAAAAAAAAAATATGGTATAGTTTCTGAGAAAGCACCTCTGTATTGCCCGACAGCCAATGGCCAAGTTGAGAGGGCCAATAGATTCTTTAAAGAGGGCATCCAAACTGCGTTGGAAAGCAATTTAGATGTTTTCAATTTTCTTAAAGAAAAGTTGTGGAGTTACCACAATACTCCATATTCAGTCACTGGAGTTTCTCCTTATCTTCTGATGAGGGGGAGACTGGGTTTGACAACAGTAGCACCTGAGTTTTGTAAAACTAAAAGAAATGTTTCTCATGATGTGGAAATTTCTAAAGCAAAGGAGAATATTGTTGAGGCACAAATCAAGGGAAAGTTGTATCATGATTCATGCCATAGAGTCAAAGCTAAAGTTATTAAAGAAGGAGACTTGGTTCATATCATCAAACCTGTCTTACGGTTTAAAGTAGGAAAGGCTCTTCCAAATGTTCTGATCCTATTCTGGTTGATAAGGTTTCTAATTCTGCTGTTCTGTTAAGGAACAAAGGGTGGTGGAACAAAAGCTCGGTTGTGGTCCTCAAACCTGGGCAGGAGAAAATGTTTCAACAGAAGAGGGGTTGGTGTCGATGTATGGTTTGGTGGTAACACTGATTCATTTGCCTTGGGACTGGGATCTCAAGTTGAAACTACTTGTGGGAAGGATATGGAGGTTCAGGTGAATTCTTCTCACAAGAGGAATGTAAGGTTGCCATCTCAAGTTGAAATTACTTGTGAGAAGGTTATGGAGGTTCAGGTGAATTCTCCTCACAAGAGGAATGTAAGGTTGCCTAGAAAACTTGAGGATTATGTTCTGGATTAGTTCTTGTTTTTTTCCTGTTATTTTTGTTTTTGTTTTTAAAAAACAGGGGCATGTGGTATGGTTACTGTTTCTCTGGTTACAGAATGTGTGTATGTCATGACCATGTCATTTGTAGAATGTGGACTATGTCATTTGGAATGGTCGTTAGTGTTCGACATTAGGCAGTTGGACCTGGTGACAGCAGGACGTGTTTATCTTCACCAGTGGGCCCGTAATTGGCACTTCAATAAAAGAAGTTTTGTATTACTTAATGACTCTGCCGCTTCATTTCATGCTGCTTTAACAATTTTAGCACCCAACGCCTCATTTTGAGTTTGGGGCTGTTACTGTCACTAGCCTTGCTATGCACCATTCTCCTTTTAATAATGCACCATTTACCAACCTTTGGGATGTAAACATGATGTGCATACATGAACAGTAGTGTCCGTTCTGCACCCCCCAAAATCCTCTTTCTTGCTCAACGTATTGAGGATTTCCTTCCTCAACACAGGGCCTGTCACTCTTCTTCTCTCCGGCCAGGCCCATTCTCACCAACCCTTGGGATGTTCAACTCTCCTCTCTCCTCTGCAATCGCTTTCTTCCTCTGCCCAGGGAAGTGAACCAATGCAGGAGGCCAGGCCGTGGCCTGGGTGCGGGGGCCGGGAGAGGCTAGCCAGGGTGCAATAAAATTGAAAACCCACCTTACATTTCCTGATCTCAGGGGTGCTGCTCCACACGCAGGTTCTGCTTCCAGTTGAAGGAAGTGACCCGTTTCGGGTCACACGGGTCACTTGCGACCACCTCTCGGCCTTCCACACAAATGAAGAGTCGTTCAGACATTAGAGAATACAAACCAAGTATAAGTTTATTCAGTACACTATAGTGGAGTCCCGTCTGCCCAGTCGCTTTGGGTGCTGCAGAGGAAACTGACATCAGAACTCGTGGTATTACATTATGTAGGATTCAGAATCAGTAAAACACGCCCAAACTGGAAATTTCCAGTTGGGACCAGCTACATAATGAAGGTACAGTAGAAGAAGTTTCAATAATGAGACTGGGCGCGCACTATCTGTGTGCCAAGGTCACTCTGCCGGCGCCCATAGGCTAGCTAGTGGGAGCGGGCTTCTATCTTGTGGGAAAGGTATGCGCTAACAATAGCAATATATTCATTAGTACAGCGAGGCCTAACCTTGAAGAAGTGAGAGAACACATCATGGCTGCTTCTAGCAGAGCAGAGTGGAAAATAAGTCTTGATCATGACACAACATGTCGGCTAAACGTAAAATGGTGCCACAAATGCTAACTTAAGCTGAGCAACACATAGCAATACAGCGAAGACGTTTTATTATATTACAACACAGTTCTCCAGCTTAAAGCTGTGTAGATGACACGGATGTCTGGTAGAGAGTTCCAACACAGTCACGGATAACTGGGGGGAGTCTGGGGGTGACTGCACAGTAGCTACAAGGGAAGTCGGAGGCCTTATGCTTGAACTGCAGTCCTGCGATTTGGGCTTTGTAGTCTGATGGAGTGGAGGCTTCAAGTGCAGGAATCTGTTTTGTATGTGGTGGTCTCGGGAGGGAATATATAAGAGAGTAGTAGCCATTTTGTTTTCTTATGGGGAATATTTGCAAGGGCTACTGTTTCAAATTCAGGCCATCTCATGACTAAATTTTTAAAAACGCATGCCAGGAAATCAAAACACTGGTCTGGTCTTTGAGACTTGCCCAAAGCTGCTGTCTCTTTTGCACATGCATAAAGGAAAAGGAAGGGACTGGTGTGAGATGGAAACAGGACAAGCAGAAACTGGATATGTGCGGTTTGGACCGAGCATGCCAGAGTGAATAGTGTCTTTCCCCTGAGCGTCATCATCACAGCATATTCACTTAGTTTATAATGCTAGGACAGGTTTGGTATTGCAATAATACTGGTAATAAAATCGGTGGATGGCAAACTCCGCGACGCAGCAGAGGCTGAGTTTTTTGACAGACTACATGCTCAAAGCGGAGCGTGGAGCAGGCAAAACTCCAAGAACTCCGCTGGCGGAGTGGAGTTTGCCACCCACCCTTAATCCCAATTCACATTACTGGCATGGGCAGAACTTGAAGATGTTCAAAGCTGGAGTCACGAGGTTAGCCTGTGTGAAACGACCTGGGCGTAGGGGCTCTCTAGCAGTCCTGTCCTTCGGCAGACAAGAAAGAGCAGGTTATCTTGGGTACAAGGCGGTGTTATGTTGGCTACGCAGAAAGGTGAGGAGTGCCAACAACTCATAGGGAGTCGCCATAGTGATGTGTGCAAACCTGCTGGGCCTGCAATAACGGACATTCACACTGCAATACGTTACTCGCACGGGTACTGGCGCAGATGGTCTCCCTCACCCCGCCTGCCCGTCCCAACATTTATGAACACGCCCACGTGATCGCGGGACCACACCACCTATACCAAGACTGCAGGTAACATTTTAAATCCCCCCTTCACCATGGTCCATAGTCCGACTGTCCAGGGGCCAGTTATGTCACTAGCACAACATAACAAGGTGGAGCAGCAGGCTCCTGAAGCCTTTTAAAGCGACAGCAGCACGCCTTCAGCTAGACGGATGTGTGTAATGTAAATAAGGCCCCACCCTGAGCTAGCAAGCAAAGCCTCTCACAGCAAAGGAAAATGACTGCAGCAGTTTTGATGGAGGCTGGTGTCAACCAGGCTCTGTGCTGCTACATGAGCAGCCTACCTCCAAGATCTGCTCTTAGCCCCGACTTTTAGGGGTGGTTGCCAGTAATAAAACAAACTGTGCTCCACCAGTGGTTAGCAGAGTTTTTTTTGCAGAACTCCATGCTCCAGGCGGAGTACCAAAACTCCACCAACTCCGCTGGGAAGCAGAGTTCACCACCCACCATTTTAGGACTGTCATTATTGGATTATGCTGAACTAGTCTGCACCGTCATTTGCTCCCCCTGACAATCACACACATGTCCTAAGCAACAAATGAGCAATACAGAAAACATAATGTGGCATATGTCACTGTTCTCAAATGTTGGTGCCAAATTTCCTAGGTGCAATATAGGGCTGAACAAAGGAAAACTATATGAAAAGATATGTTTCTAGGTGTCTACTGATCTAAACTCCCACTTCCAGAATGTGGTTGCTCCTTTTTCGATACTTACCTAGTCATACCAGCTTTTGCATGGCTTGCTTCTGCATAGACAACATGTGTTAAAAGCAAGCATTGGTGGTGCCAATAGTTATGGCTTACAGCGGATAGTGCTATATTAATCACTGATGACTTAAACATTTCACTGGATGACCATCTTTGAATGGTATGGTGCATAACGCATCATTGATGCAATAATCCAAGATAGGCAATATGTTGCATCTAAAGGTGATTAACTTCTCAGGATAGCAAAGAAAGCATATGCTGTGGACAACACCACAGTTTAGAAGCAGTAGTCAACCGACAATACGAGACTTCTTTTTAATGTCTTGTCTAAATCCTCCCATTTAAAGTACCCCCTGGCAGCAATTGCACTTGATGCCGAGAAGGCGTTCGACAGAGTTGAATGGACCTTTTTGTTTTATACTCTCAAGTGGTTTGGCTTTGGCCCTAAATTTACCTCCCTAATCTCTCTACTATACTCCAACCCCCGTGCGGCAGTATGTGCCAACGGTTTGATCTCACCATTTTTTGATTTAGGGAGAGGAGTGCGTCAGGGATGCCCACTCTCCCCTTTCCTTTTTAACTTGGCTTTAGAACCTTTTCTCTCCAAATTACGTCAAAATCCTGACTTACATGGTTTCCAATCATCTAATTCCCATATTAAACTTGCAGCATACGCTGATGATATTCTGCTTTTTATGTCCAAACCAGATGACTCAATACCTACTTTTTTGGAGGAGGTACAGGCTTACTCTAGTATCTCTGGATATAAATTGAATAACGATAAGTGTGAAATTTTGCCCTTAACTAAATATACTTTCAAGTCGGATTTTTGTGCTTCCAACTTTACCTGGAGCCCTCACCACATTAAATATTTAGGTTTACATGTGACCTCTTCAATAGCAGATACGGTGGCACTTTGTATGACCAAATGCATACAAAAGGTCTCGGATTTAGTAGCTAAATGGCATCCCCTTTATATATCTTGGTGGGGTCGTCTAGACACTATAAAGATGATGTTGTCACCTATAATTTTATATACCATCTCTAATATTCCAGTCCCTATTCCTAAAAAGTTTTTTAAGAAGATCAATTCCACACTATCTTCCTTTCTATGGAGTAACAAGACGTCCAGAATGTCTTTATCTAAATTAACTCGTCCCAATACAGAAGGTGGGGTTAACTTCCCAGATTTTCAGACATACCAGACAGCTTTTCTCCTACGTCAAGCATCCTTTTGGTTACTTGAATCTGTGGACGATTGCCCTTTATGGACTATAACTGAGCATTTCTTCATATCCCCTTTCTCTTTTCAAGAATACCTCTCCTTTTCACGTAAACCACAGGTTTTGTCTACTCCCATAATCAAATTGACCTCGAAGCTTTTGGAACCCACATTTGCTTCCACGCACAATACTATGGATCTATTCCTTAATTCCACAATTTGGCACAACAAAGGCCTAACTATTCGAAGTAAACCTTTCTACTGGAAGACTTGGCGACAGAGGGGTTTGATCTGGATCCATCAGTTATTTGCACAATCAAACTTTTTATCCTTCCCTCGCTTAGTCAATTATTCGACTTACCTGCCTCGAGCATTCACAAATATAGATTACTTAAAACTGCTGTGATGGATAGATACACTCAACTATCCACCACACCCACTATCTCCACTTCATCAGAACCTTCCTCTATACTTTGCACTTTACTAAAAACTAGACCCAGAGCTTCCACTATATATAAGTATTTACGGGGCGAGGACATTAATAGGCAGAAATCTAAAACAGAGGAGGCATGGGAACGGGATCTCACGTCAACATGGCCAGTCTCTTTTTGGAATAAAATATGGCTTAAATTACGTAAATCATCCAGGGCAGCTAACACAACACAGACGCTGTTTTTTGTGTACAATAGACTTTTACTTACACCGAGCAAAAGATTTGTGACTGTGTCAGATGCTTGTTGGACATGTTCCTCTTCAAATGCTGACCTATTCCATATGATATTTTCATGTACAATTGTAAAAAAATTTTGGAGGCAAGTGTGGTCTCAAATTAATCTGATTTTCGGAACTAAATTTTCTTTTTCCTTCATTCATGTTTTCTTAGGTAGTCTTTCGCCTTGTTGGGAGAATGTTACACTTAATGTGAAAATTATTGACTTGTTATTAGCGGTTGCATTCCAACAAATTACCGTAAATAGGAAGGATTTCTCTAAAATCTCCTATAAGGCATGGTGGTATACTGTTTGCCATAACCACAGATTGGATACCTCCTTTGTTTATCCTATATACATGGCAACGAAACGTTTAGATCTGTGGTCACCTGTTACAGTATACCTAGACGTTTGTGCCAAACAATGTTTCCAATTACAACCATCCCAGCAAGAAGTTCTAAAACCCCCCTAAACCCCCTATATGTTTCTTATTCTCTACTGTAGCAAAATTTATTTATTGTAATGATATGTATTTAATGCTATGAACTCTGTATTGACACCTTTACTCTACCAATAAAATTTTCTTTTTGAACTTAAAAAAAAAGAAGCAGTAGTCAAGCACAAACTGCAGATAAAATGCATGGCAGGCAAGTGACCTAGTTGTAGTATCTGAGGAGCTGCTGGGTGCTCTAAAATTAATGCCAATCAAGTTAAAATAATGAGGAGGAAAGAAATGAAAGCGGATCTTTAAAAGGAGAAAATGGCAAACTACTGATTTGGAACACTAGTTTTGGCACTGTGGCGCATTCAGTTCCAGGTGCATGAGCACAAGTGAAATGCCATAACTCCCCAATGTAGTGTTGCTACAGAGTTGAATACACTATGCATGGAGGTGCGCGAGTTATAATAATTTGAAGGTGTTGCTTACATTATAAATTAAAAATATAAGTACAAGTTTACAATTTTTAATTTTTGTGTAGTTTTAATTTGGTTTGTAGTTAAAAAGTCAATATCGTTATATTAATTAAAAAGTGGTGTATAATGTATAAATTGAAGGAATTTGTAATATTTGCATATTTTAAGTGTGGTTTGCACAGAAACAATAAGTAAAGGCTTCCTAACTATAACAGTGTTTTAATGTTTGGCTTTTTCTTTGAATTTCATGTTTGTTTATTTTGATTAAAAATGTGTTTCAAATCGTAGAGTTTACTCTCATCGAGTGGAGTGTCATTAAGTGGAGTGAGGTCCAGTGGAGTAGAGGACAGAGTTGTACAATGCACTGTCATAGTATAGAGTGTCGTAGAGTGGAGTGTGTTACAGTGGAGTGGCGTATAGTGGAGTGGAGTGGTGTAGAGTGAAGTGGCATAGAGTGGGATATTGTAGACTACAATGGGGTTCTGTGGAGTAGGGTAGAGTGGAGTGGTGTAGAGTGGAGTGGAGTGGAGTGTTGTACAGTGTACTATCGCAGAGTGTAATGCTGTAGAATAGAGAAGAGGGAAGTGGACTAGAGGGGAGTGGAGTGGAGTAGAGTGGAGTGTGTTACAGTGGAGCGGTGTACAGTGGAATAGTGGACAGTGGAGTGGGGTAGAGTGGAGTGGCATAGTGTGGAGTGGAGTGGAGAAGATTGGAGTGTCATAGAGTAGAGTGGAATGCAGTAGAGTGGGTGGCGTAGCGTACAGTGGAGTAAATTGTTATATAGTGCAGTGTCATGGAGTGTACTATAGTGGACAGATACAGTGTAGAGTCAAGTAAAGTGTTATAAATTTGAGTAGTGTCTTGTACAGTACAATGGAGTGGTGTGTCGTAGAGTGTTAGAAAGTCTCATAGAGTGAAGTAGAGTATTGTGCACTGTGGTGTAGGGGCATAGAGTGGAGTAGAGGGTTGTACAGTGTAGTGTAGGGGCATAAAGTGGAGCACAGTGTTGCATATTGGCACACAGTGTAGTAGACTGTTGTAGAGTGGATTTTCATAGAGTGGAATAGAGTGTGGTATAGTGGGGTGGTGTAGAGTGGAGTTCTGTAGAATGCCATAGAGTGGGGTAAAGTATTGTGCAGTGGATTGAAGTCCAGTGGAGTGGCGACATATAAAGTGGAGTAGCGTGTTTTACAGTAGAGTGGCATGAAGTCGAGTATAGTGGAATGGCGTAGGATACAGTGGAGTAAAGTGTTGTAGAGAAGAGTGGTGTGTGGTACAGTGGAGTGGATTAATGTGTTGAGTGTCAAAAAGTGTGGTAGAGTGGAGAAGAGTAGAGTGTAACAAAGTGGATTCAAGTGTTGTACAGTGTAGTGGTGTGGATTATAGTAGAGAGCCATACAGCATGGTAGAGTATAATGGGATAGACTGCCGTACAGTTGAGTGGCAGCAAGCAGTGTACAGCGGAGTGGCATAGAGTGCAGTAGCGGAGTACAGTGGACTACAGTAGAGTAGTGTCTGATAGAGTAGAGTATATTAATTGGGTTGGAGTGACGTAGAGGGAATTGCGTAGAGTGTTGTAGAGTGGGGTACAGTGTTGTAAAGTGCTATAGAGTAAAGTACAGAGCTGTGCACTGGTATTGGCAGTAGTATATTGTTGTACAGTATATTTGTATACAGTGGAGTGGAGTGTGGTACAGTGGAGGGGCGTAGAATGGAGTGGCGTACAGTGAAATGCTGTAGAGCGTAGTGGCATAGAGTAGAGAGATGTATAATCTACTGGTATACAGTAGAGGGACGTACAGTGGAGTGGCTCAGAATGGAGTGGCATACAGTGAATTAGCGTAGAGTGGAGCGGCATACAGTGTAATAGCATAAAGTGGAATGGTGTACAGGGGAGTGGCATAGAGTGAAGAGGCATAGAGAGGAGTTGCGTAGAGTGGAGTGGAGTGGGGAAGAGTGGAGTGGTGTACAGTGGAATACCATACATTGGAGTGGCATAAAAGGGAGTGGCATAGAGTGGAGTGGAATATAGTGGAATAGCATACAGTAAAATAGCATACAGTGGAGTAGCGTACAGTGGATTTGCATACAGCTGAGTGGTGTACATTGGAGTGACGTTCACAAGGGTGGTGTAGATCGGAGTAGTGTACAGTGAAGTGGCATAGAGTGCAGTGGAGTACAGTCCAGTGGCGTAGAGTGGAGTGGGGTATAGTGGAGTAGCGTACAGTGGAATAGCGATCAGTGGAGTGGGGTAGAGTGGAGTATTATAGAGTCGAATAACATAGAGTTGAGTGGCGTAGATTGTAGTTGCATTCAGTGGAAAAGTGTATAGTGTAGTTGCATAGAGTGGAGTGGATTGGCGTACACTGAAGTGGTGTAAAGCAGAATAGCGTAGAGTGGAGTGTTGTAGAGTGGAGTGGCATACAATAGAAAAGCATACATACAGAGGAGTGGTGAAGGGTGGGGTGGCATAAAATGGAGAGTGGTAGAGTGTAATAGCATACAGTGGAGTGGCGTAGAGTGCAGTGGTGCAGAGTGCAATGACGTATAGTGGAGTGAGGTACAGTGTAGTGGCATACAGTAGAATTGCATAGAGTGGAGTGGTGTAGAGTGGAATAGAGTATAGTGGAGTGGCATAAAGTGGAGTGGCGTATAGTGGAGTGGCATACAGTGGAATAGCGCAAGTGGAATAGCATACAGTAGAGTAGCATACACTGAAATAGCACACAGTGGAGTAGTATAAAGTGGAGAAGTGTACATTGCAGTGACGAACACTGGAGTGGCATAGATTGGAACAGCATACAGTAGAGTTGCGTACAGTGGACTAGGGTACAGTGGAGTACAGTACAATGGAACAGTGGAGTGGCATGCTGTGGTGTGGCATAGAGTGTAGTGGCATACAGTGGTGTGGCGACCAGTGGAAAAGCATACAGTGGAGTTGTGTAGAGTGTAGTGTCATAGAGTGGAGTGGCATACAGTAGAATAGCATACAGTGGAGTTGCGAAGAGTGGAGTGGCATAGAATGGAGTGTGGTAGAGTGTAACAGCGTATGGTGGAGTAGCGTAGACTGTAGTGGTGTAGAGTGGAGCGGCATACAATGGAGTGAGGTACATAATAGTGGAATACAGTAGTGTGGAGTGGCGTAGACTGGAGTGGTGTAGAGTAGGGTGGCGTAGGGCAGAATATCATACAATGGAGTGTAGTAGAGTGGAGTGGCATAGAGTGGATTAGCATATAGCAGAGTGGCATACAGTGGAGTGGTATAGAGTGGGCTGGCATAGAGTGCAATGGTGTAGAGCCGAGTGGCAAGAATGGAGCAGCGTACAGTGGAGTGGCATAGACTGAAGGGCAGAGAGAGGAGTGGCGTAAAGTGAAGTGGTGTAGAGTGGAGTGGGGTAGAGTAGAGTGGCGGACAGTGGAGAATTGTACTGTGGAGTGGTGTACAAAGGAATAGTATAGAGTAGAGTAGTGTGCAATGGAGTGGCATTAAATAAAGTGGCATAGAGTGTGATAGCACAGAGTGGAGTATCACAGAGTGAAGTTGTGTACAGTGGAATAGTGTAGAGTGGATTGGCTTACAGTTTAGTGGTGTACAGTGGAGTGGTGTGGACAGGATTGTCGTAAAGTGGAGCGGCCTACAGTGGAATAGCATACAGTGGAGTGGTATACATTGCAGTGGCATAGAGTAGAGTGTGGTAGAGTGGACTGGCAAACAGTGTAATAGCGTAGAGTGGAGTGGTATAGAGTGGAGTGATATAGCATGTAGTGGTGTAGAGTGGACTAACACAGAGTGGAGTGAAGAACAGTGTAGTAGCGTACAGTTGAATAGCATAGAGTGCAGTGGTGTAGAGTTGAATAGCATACAGTGGAGTGGCATAGAGCGGAATAGTGTACACTGGAGTGGGTTAGAGTGGAGTGGCATAAAGTGAAATATCGTAGCTGTAGAGTGGAGCGGTGTATACTGGAGTAGCGTAGAGTTGAGTGGCATAGAGTGGAGTGAGGTACAGTGTAGTGGCATACAGTGGAATAGCATAGAATGGTGTGGCGTAGAGTGGAGTGGCATACAGTGAGGTGGTAGAGTGGAGCGTTGTAGAGTGCAATACCATAGAGTGGATGAGTGTACAGTGGTGCAGGGTAGAGTGTAGTGAGGTAGACTGTGGTGGCGTACTGTGTAATAGCATACGGTGGGTGGAGTGGTATAGAGTGGAGTGTTGTAGAGTGGAGTGAAGTACAGTGGAATAGCGTAGAGTGTAGTGGTGTAAAGAGGAGTGACAGAGTGGAATGGCAGACAGTGGAGTAATGCAGGAAGTAAGAGCAGTGGGGCGGTGGGGTGGGGTGGTGGGGCACTTGACAAACGATGATGAGGAAAAATTAAATATTTAATTTTCCCTCGTCGTCGTCTGTCGAGTCCCCCCCTCCCTCACCGCTCTTACCTGCACGGGTCGCTCCTGGAGTAACATACAGTGAGTGGTGTAGAGTGGAATAACGTTGACTTTACTGGCATATAGTGTAGTGACAGAGAGTTGCTTCTAGTGGGGTACCATAAAGTAGAGCAGCGTAGAGTGGAGTGTGGTACAGAGAAATAATGTAAAGTGTAGTAACATAGAGTGTAGTGACGCAGAGTGGAGTGGCGTTGAGTGGAGTGGCATAGAATGGAGTGTTGTACAGTGTAATAGCATTCAGTGGATTGTTGTAGAGTGGAGTAGCATATAGTGGAGTGGTATACAGTGGAGTTGTGTACAGTGGAGTGGCGTACACTGAAATAGCATACAGTGCAGTACTGTACACTAAAATGGCTTAAAGTGAAGTGGCATAGAGTAGAATAGCGTAGAGTGCAGTGTTGTAGAGTGGACATGCGTACAGTGGAATAGCGTAGAGTAGAAGGGCGTACAGTGGAGTGTCGTCGACTGGAGTGTCATAGAATGGAGTGGTGTAAAGTGTAATAGCGTAGAGGGGAGAGGCATAGAGTGATGTGGAGTAGAGTGAAGTGGCGTACAGTGGATTAGCGTAGAGTGGAGTGATATAGAATGCAGTGGCATAGAGTGTAATAGCCTAGAGTGGAGTGACATAGAGTGGAGTGGCATAGAGTGTGGTAATTGAAACAGAGGTAGCATGAAAGTGTGTGATCAAATGTAAATGTTAAGTGTGAGGAATATACATTGAGAGATGCAAATGGCATTTTTTGGTAGTATGTCTGAATAGTGTAAGTAGTGTCAAACGAATAAGTTATAAATAACTCAGTTATATATTGTGATGAGGTATACCGTTGTAAGTTTGTTTTATACCACGGCACATGTGGATGAGAAGTCAGAATGTGATTAACTGATGACTGTGTTTACCAAAGGCAAAGGCAACAAGCAGCCATGTAGTTGACTGTGCTCTGCGTTTCACTGCCTTCTGGGTTATATATAGGTAAGTAGTAGGTTTTATTGTTCACTACCTATTACCACTTTAGCAAAGTGGTAATAGGTAGAAAATTGTATTGATATTTTTCTTTATATTTTTACATCATTTTAGGGAGTACTGCGTGCTTCTAATTTTTTTTTTTAATTTGTAGGTATGACTATTGTACTCCATAGACTTTTTTGTGCAGATTTAAATACTTTTAAAATCAGAGGCAGAACTGCGGTACTCCATACATATTTTTAAAGATATATAAAAACATATAAATATTTTTCTCTACCTATTTCCACTTTAATGAAATGGAAATTGGTAGGGGGACAAAATCACACCTAAAACTTACCTATATCTGAAGGCGTAACGAAGAACACAGCCAAAGTGTACCTAAAAACCACATGACTGCCTTTAACTTTTGTAAAGGCAGTCATTACTCAATCACATAATGACTTGTCATCGCTATGTACAGTGGTACCTTCAGCGAAATACCGCAACATTTTGCAAAAGTGCCATAACAACAGATATTGCTATTTTCAAATGCCTCATAACTTAAAAAATACTAACCCTACTTACCTGTAATACCCAAAAGGATCATCTGCACACCATAATGTGTAACCCTGCCAAATTTTATTCAAATCTATCCAGCCATTTTCACTCTACGCATGAGTACAAAATCTATGGGAAATGTATTGGTGACCCAAATGCACTTCCTTAAGAATCTCCACAAAACTTTGCATACTCTGCCAATGTAAAAAGAGGAATAGGCCTGCAAAGTTTCGTGGAGATTCGTGAAATGGGAGCAAGTCCTGGGCATGAAATTCGACTCTGCTCGCGGAGTTTGCAGGCTTTTTCCCACTCTATTCACTGAACAAAACTAAAGTTTCAGCAACGTTTTAGTTAAGCTCAGATTTAATTCTTACAAAATTAGTGAAATTCAGCTGTTATAGTTACCTGAGCTAGATGTTATTTCAGATGTCATCAGTGATGTCATCAGTGATGCTACCGACCATGTCATGAGTGATGTAATGTGTAAGGCCATAAGCAGTGCATTGTGGGGGCATAAGTTATAGTTAGCTCAGGTAACTATAACTGCTGAATTTCACTGGTTTTGTGCAAGTGAAATCTGAGTCATCAGTGATGTCACTGACCATGTCATGAGTGATGTAATATGTGACGTCATCAGCAGTGCATTGCGGGGGCGCGAGTTATAGTTAGCTGAACTAACTATAACGGGGGAATTTCACGGGTTTTGTACGAGTGAAATGTCCAACTAACTATAACTGTCCCTGAAACCTATGGTTTTTTCAGTGAATTTCTAAGGTTTTTTAAATACTAATTTCTAACTATAACGTGCCTGAAACCTATGGTTTTTTCAGTGAAGTTCAAAGGTTTTTTAAATGCTAATTTCTAACTATAATGTGTCTGAAACCTATGGTTTTTTCAGTGAATTTCAAAGGTTTTTTAAATGCTATTTTCTAACTATAACGTGCCTGAAACCTATGGTTTTTTTAAGTGAATTTCAAAGGTTTTTTAAATGCTAGTATCCAACTATGCCTACAGAGGTAGGACATGTGAAGAAAGAAGAAAAACGCACAGAAAGAAGCAAAAGAAATGCAGAAAGAAGCAACAGAAGTCCAGAAAGACGAAGAAAAGAGCAGGAAGAAGCAAGACATGTGCAGAAAGAACCAACAGAGGAGCAGAAAGAGGCCTTGTTGCAAAATCATCCTGTGCCCACAACTTTTTCAGACTGGTACTGGTGGTAACTGACTCGGACTAACCAGGCCTAGAGCCAGTGCTATGCTAAAAGACACTTAGAATACAGTGAAAACACCTACATACACTAGGGAACACTATGCGTTGGGGTACCCCTGTGATTAGCATGACCTCCTCTGTAAGGCCCTAGTACATAATAGGGCAGGGGATTAAAACTTCCTCTTAAAACGCGCCCGGGGCACGTTTGCACAGTGGTGAAGGGAGGGGGGGGCCTGAGGTGACGTGTGCAAACAAGCCCTGTGGCCGTTTTAAGTTGGGAGATTAAGTCCCGTTGAATCCTGAGGGTCCCTGGGGTCCAACTAGCCCACTAGATACCTCCAGTAAGCGCCACAGAGCTGCGTTGCACAGAGGTGTAAAAAGGGGCATGGCCTGGGCCACCTCTCTGCAACGCAGCCCTGTGGCGCGCACTGGAGGTACTTGGTGGGCTACTTGGCCCCCAGGGTCCCTCAGGATTCAAGGGGAATTAATTCCCCAACATAAAACGCGCCACAGGGCGTGTTTGCACACATGTCACCTGAGGCCCCGCCCCCTCCCTTCACCACTGTGCAAACGCGCCCTGTGGCGCGATTTAAGTTGGGGTATTAGGTCACCTTGAATCCTGAGGGTCCCTGGGGCCCAACTAGCCCACCAGGTACTTCCAGTAAGCGCTACAGGCCTGCGTTGCAGAGAGGTGGTCAGAGACCATGTCCCTTTTTACACCTCTCTGCAACGCAGCTCTGTGGCGCTTACTGGAGGTACCTGGTGGGCTAGTTGGACCCCAGGGACCCTCAGGATTCAAGGGGACTTAATCCCCCAACTTAAAACACGCCACAGGGCATGTTTGCACACATGTCACCTCAGGCCCCGCCCCCTCCCTTCACCACTGTGCAAACGCGCCCCGTGGCGCGTTTTAAGTCGGGGGATTAACTCCCCTTGAATCCTGTGGGTCCCTGGGGTGCAACTAGCCCACCAGCTACCTCCAGTAAGCGCCACAGAGCTGCGTTGCAGAGAGGTGTAAAAAGGGGCGTGGCCTGGACCACCTGTCTGCAACGCAGCCCTGTGGCGCTGACTGGAGGTATCTGGTGGGCTAGTGGGCCCCCAGGGACCCCCAGTATTGAAGGGGAATTAATTGCCCATTTTAAAACGCGCCACGGGGCGCGTTTGCAGAGTGGTAAAGGAATGGGCGGGGCCTGCGGCACAATTGTTGTATATTTATTTATTTATTTTTTTCGAAGGGGGGCTGTGTGGTCCCCCTTCCTTTTTCCTTTTTTTGGGCCCTGGGGACCCCATCCCCCAGGGCCTTACCCCTTTTTTTAATTTATTTTTTTAAAGTAAACGGGAAGGGGCCGCGTGGCCCCCCTCCCGTGGCCGATTCCGGCCCCGGGGACCCCATCCCCCGGGGCATGGCCACACTTTTTTTTATTTTTTTGAGGGGGGCTGCGTGGCCCCCCTCCTCAGGCCTCCTTTTGCCCCGGGGACCCCATCCCCCGGAGCAGGCCTTTTTAAAAAATGTTTTTATTTTTTTATTTTGTTTTGGGGGAGGGGGGCCCGTGGCCCCCCTCCCGGGCCACTACTTGCACCGGGAACCCCATCCCCCGGGGCTGGCCCTATCCGTTGGGGACCGTGGGGGGGTCCCCAATCCCCCCACGGTCTCGCCGGCTCCCCGCGTCCTGCGGGAGCCGGCATTGCTTTTCCACACGGGGCGCTGCTAAGATGCAGCTCCCCGTGTGGAAAAGCAATTTGCTTTGAATTTTGGAAGAGAGAGCAGGTTTCCTGCTCTCTCTTCCAAAATCCAAAGCAAGTTTGCTATGACAGGACGGGAGCCGCGAGGCTCCCGCCCTGTCATAGCAAACAGCAGTGTCCCGGGGTAGGCATCCCGGGACACTGCAGGAGCTGGCCCTGGGGGGTGGTGGTCCCCAGGGCCATCACAGGCTCCAGGAGGGGGGCCACGCGGCCCCCCTCCCAACATGTTCAAAGCCCCGGGAAGGTGGTGGTCCCAGGGGCTTCGGGGGTCCGAAACGGACCCCCACTTTAAAATTCTTAGTGCCCCGGGGAGGTGGCGATCCCCGGGGCATGTGGGGGGGCTCAAGCCCCCCCACACAGGTCATTTCTATTTTTTTTTAAAAAGCCCCGGGGGGTGGCGGTCCCCGGGGCTGCTGGAGGGCCGAGTGCCCTCCCGCACCATTTTAAAATCAAAGGCCCGGTGGGGTGGCGGTTCCCGGGGCTTTGGGGGGCCTTAGAGGCCCCCTCCAACATTATTAATAAACCCCCGCATGCCCTCGGGACTTGGCCCACCCGGGGCCAATAACAACGAAGCGCGGGAGCCCGCGCTTCGTTTTTTCACGGCGGGATCCGCGCATTCTAAGCGCATCCCGCCGATTTCTTTAAAAAAATGCTTTTTGGCCCTGGGGTCCTTATGGGACCCCTAAGCAGGCCTAGGGGTCAGGGTGTTTCTACCCTGCCCCCTTTTTGCGTTTTGCGCACTTGTTTCTGTGCCTCGGTTCTATCGAGGAACAAGATGGCTGCCAACACTTCCTGGTTTGGAGTGTTGACAGCCAATTAGCATACAGCTCGTGATCGGGAGGGTGCGCTCAGGGTGCGCGGACCCTCCGCGGCCATAGATATATATGTGTTTTTACTTTTGATTTTCTCAGCAACTACTGAACGGATTTACACCATTTAACAAAAGGGTTCTTTCTGAACCAAGAACTACTCTTTGCCAAATTTGGTGTAATTCCGTTCAGCAGTTCGGGCTGTAGCCGTGTCTAAAGTTTCCTATGGAAAATTGCATGGGGAAAACACGTTTTGGGACCCCCTTTTTCTCGGCCCCCGCTTGCCGAATCACCCCGAAACTTTCAGGATAGGAGCGGACCGGAGCGCCCCACGAGTTTTGAAAATTTCGCAATGATTCGTCAACTGGCGCCAAAGTTATTGGAAATAGAATGTTGTGAATTTCCTATGGAAAATAGGTCCTAACTATAACTATCTACTGGCGACCGCCTAGTAGATATATATATATATATATATATATATATATATATATATATATATATATATATATATATATATATATATATATATATATATATATATATATATATATATATATATATCTGTGACTGGGTGCATGACTCTCTGAGTGGGTCTGTGAGTGGGTGTGTGAGTGTCTGAGTGTGTCTGTGAGTGGGTGTGTGAGTGAGTCTGTGAGTGGGTGCATGAGTGCCTGAGAGGATCTGTGAGTGGGTGCAGGAGTCTTTGAATGTGCCTGTGATTGGGCATTTGAGGCTCTGACTGGGTCTGTGAGTGGGTGTGTGAATCTCTGAGTGGGTCTCTGATTTGGAGTATGAGTCTATGAGTGGGTCTGTAAGTGACTGAGTGAGTCTCTGAGTGGGTCTGTGACTGGGTGCATGAGTGTCTGAGTGGGTGCGTGAGGCTCTGAGTGGGTCTGTGAGTGATGTGTGTGTGTCTCTGAGTTGGTATGTTAGTCTCTGAGTAGGTCTGTGAATCGGTGTGACAGAGTATCAGTGTTTCCTTAAGTGGGTGCATGAGTGAATGGTTCTGTGAGTGGCTGTGAGAGTCTGAGTGGTCCTGTGAGTGGGTGCATGAGTGCCTGAGTGGGTTTGTGAGTGGGTGTGAGAGTGTCTGAGTGTGTCTGTGAGTGGGTGCATGAGTGTTCGAGTGGGTCTTTGAGTGCGTGTAGGAGTATCTGAGTAGGTCTATGAGTGGATGTGTGAGTGGGTGTGTGAATGTCTGAGTGGGTCTATAAGTGGGTATATTAGTGTCTGAGTGGGTCTGTCAGTGGGTGTGTGAGTGCCTCAGTATGTGAGTGTGTGTCTAAGTAGCTGTGTGAGTGACTGGACCAGAAAGGAACTACACCTGCCTCTTTATCCAGCAAGAGTCCACAGTTTTGCACAAAATGGCAACCAAAGTGGAGTGCTTTCTACTGGTTAATTACTAAGTGCTACCTCCTTGGCTAAATGTCCAGTACGTATTCTATACTACAGCTGCGTAATGGAGCATGAGGAAATGTCATCAGTGTGCGTTTTGGCAATGTGATTGTTCCTGGTGAGTCTTTATCCAGAAATATGTGATACATTAATCCTCCTATAGAGAAGACAACAAGACTACAAAGAGGTAAATCTCCAACAAACAAGGGTCTTCCTTCTTAACTATATGAAGCAAGTGCTTCTTTGTTTTATTGGAAATGTCCTCATATTCCTCGGCATCAAGAACACCTCACCAAACTCAGTGGGAAACAACCTGGGGGGCTGCTTGTTGAGCTGTCTGACATCCTAGCAAAAGGCAGGAAGACCTTTGCATATTACTACGGTGGACAGGGCCAAATGGCAAAGCGCCCAAGTGATTGTACATTTGAATACTCATAGCAATTTAAAAGGAGAACCATAGACTCTGCTCTCACCAGGTAAGGACAAGAAGGACCCACTAGTCACAGTCACTACAGACTGCACTCCAATAGATCAATGATGCATTCACCTTCACAAAGCATTGCAGATCATGTTTCAATATGGAATTGGGAGAAAACAGACTTGTTTTGCTTTTGCCAAGCCCAGGAGTTAGGATCATTTGGCCTTTACAGAAGTGGAGCTTCAACTGGGACACCTGCTAAGTTTATATTTTTAAATGATTCCTGTTGAAGTTTATTTTCTGTGAAATGATCATCACGGCCAGAATGGTCCCCTGTGTCCAGCTAAAACTTAATGGGGGAGGGGGCCACACGGCCTCCCTACCCTGGCCAATTTCAGCCCCAGGGTCCCCATCCACTCTGGCCTGAAGAAGATTTAATGGGGGAGTAGAGCCGTACGGCCCCCCTCTCTGGAACAAATTCAGCCCTGGGTAACCCATCCCCTGGCCACTTCTATCTGAGTGCCCTGGCCCCACCCAGGGCACCCAGTGTGCTTTGATGGAGACCACAGCAGGAGCCTGAATGCACTGCCGGGTCCCTGCCTGCTACCTGACTCCAGTAGGAGCCAGCATTGCTCCCGCATGCAGGGAGCTGCTAAATAAGCAGCTCCCTGCATGCTGGAGCAATCTTTCTTCTGTTTCTCTGCCCACATGGCAGAGGGCATGAAAACAGATGAACACTCCTCTCCCAGCAGGCAGGCGCAGTTTGGCCGTTCTCACTAGCTGGGAGCTGAGTTACTGTTTGCTTTTGCTTGGTGAGAGCTGTCACAGCTTCGCCAAGTGGAAGCAAACAGCTATTTCCGGAGTGTGGGCACCTCTGGAGATAGCAGAAGCCAGCCCTCGGGTGGTCGCAGTCCCCAGGGCCATTATTGTCTCCAGGAGGGGGGCAGAGTGCCCCCTCCTTTAATTGGCATGGGCTAATTAAAGGAGCCTGAAAGGGAGGCCAGGCAGCCCCCTTCCACTTTTATATATTGCATAGGCTCCGAGGAGGTGGTGGTCCCCGGGGGTCCAGGCAGCCCCCCTTTAAATCTTTCATTTTAGCCCCGGCATGGCTCCGTGGGACATATTAAAGCCCCAGGAGGGGGGGGTCCATGTGGCCCCCCTCTAATATTATTGTAAAGCCTTGGAGAGCTGGTGGTCCTCGGGGAAAAATTAGGCCAATCGAGAGGGGTCCGCTCTGCCCCGCCCATATTTAAATGAAGCCCCGGGAAGGTGGTGGTCCCCGGGGCTAAAAAGAGCCCTAGGAGGGGGATTCCTTGAGACCCCCTCCTTCATTTCCAACATAGAATTAAGCCCTCCGCACCTAGCCCACCCGGGGGCACTTCTTCAAACAAGAGCGGGAGACCCCGCTTGGATTTTGTTTTTAAAATGTTGCTGCAAATTCCAGAATATTTGTGATTTTTTGCCCTGGCTGGGTCCCTGGGAGACCCCAGCACTAGAGCTAGAGGGTCAGGATACTACCCTTCCCATGTTTCTTTATTTTTTCATTCTTTTTCTTGGCTGAAGCCGAGTCACAAAAATGACTGCCAACACTTCCTGGTTGAAGTGTTGGCAGCCAATCAGATCTTTGCACGAGATCGTCATTATTCGCGAAGGCTTCGCGACCTTAGACACACAAATTTGAATTTCCTTTAATATCTCAAAAATTACTGAATGGATTTACACCAAATAACAAAAAGTGTGCTTTCTGTACCAAGAACTACCTTTCTGCTTAATTTGGTGTAATTCCATCCAGCAGTTCGGGCTGTAGTTGTGAAATGCAATTTTTTGATCACCCATTTTCTTGGCCCCCACTTGACGGATCACCCCAAAACTTTCCATGCACAACTAGAATTTCAGGCATGCTGTTTTTGGAATTTTTTTGGAAGATTCATCAAACGGCGCCAAAGATATAGCCAAGTCAATTACCTACTTGCGAGCGCCAGTAGGTAATATATATATATATATATATATATACTGTTGCTTCGCCGTGAAGACCACTCAGTCAAAAAAGACGAATGCAGACCCGTTGCTGGTGCGTTTTTTGTTTATTAGTAAATGCCCTGCACCACCGCCATGACGCGTTTCGGGCAACACAGTGCCCTTGATCACATGACGCGCAATTAGAGTGCTTTCACCAATTTAAAGTGACAGTGTTTACACGTGACTAAGTTTAAAAAAGTTGTAGCAGAGACATAAAAGATACATTTGTTGAATTTCTTAGAAACACTGCAATGACCCAAAATATAAATAGATAAATACATGTGTAAAATATCATATTATATATTTAAAAAAGGAAGCACATAGTGATAAAATATTTATATAATAATAAATATTTAAAACACACCAGGCAAAGCATACTTTAAAATTTTCATAAAAGGATGCTAATATCTGAGCTAAAAAACAACACTAGAATTATGACATGAAATAGGTAAAAACATTAATGTTCAATCCTAAAAACAAGTCAAAAGTCAGTTAATTAAAGCTCTAATGCTTGTGTGAACAGCCCTTCGTATAAATACAGAATCAAGGCATATATCATCAATGTGTTCGAAGAGCTCTTGTGCAGTCCGCTAAGCAAAGTCCTGCCCCAGTGGGCCTTGGCTCATAGTCTATGACAGATACTACATAAAGTGCAAGTGCAAATAGTGCTAGTGGTCACCCTTAGAAATCACATCCGTGACTTACTAAAGTGCTAATGTGTATATGTAAAAAAATAAATAGAATAAATGTGAAAGCTAAAAATGTATCATTAGAGATAGCAGTTACATGAATTAATGAAAACGTTAAGAAAAACATACAGAACAATCAAAGCCAGGTGTGAAAGTCCTCACTTGAATTAAGACCTTGAGGCATTTTACTATCTAATTCAAGAATATACCTGGTCTCAAGTCTCCTTAGTAATAGTTCACGGTTGCCACCCCGTCTAAGGGGAGGGATCGTGTCCACGACAAAATATTTAAGATCATCCAGTTTGCTGCCGTGGCGATCCTTAAAATGTCTGGCAACCGGGTAAGTGTCATCTTTATTGGTAATAGCCCTTAGGTGCTGGAGTATCCGTATATGCACCTGCAGCTTGGTACTGCCCACCTACTGCAGGCCGCATGAACACTCCAGCACGTAAACAGCATAATCAGTTTTCCAGTTAAGGCTCTTGGTGATCGATATTGGGTTTGGAGAAAAAGGTGTGCAATAAGTGGTTTTGTTGGCCCCGTATTTACATGCCTTGCAACTGGTGCATCTTTTAAAACCCCTCCTAGAACTCAACCATGTCTTTGTTGATTTCACCTCTGGGCTACTTTTTACCAAATAATTGCTCATAGAGCGTGACTTTCTAAAGGTGATGTTGGGAGATCTAGTAATATGTCTGCTCAGTACGGGGTCACTCTGCACCCGGGCCCAGTTTTTGTTAATAATTTTACGTATGGCTTTATGTTGAAGGTTGTATGCTAAGATCAATCTGGTTGGTGCCTCAGACTGATTCTGATGCAAATTCTTATTTCTGTCGTCAGTCTTATAGGTGAGTGCTTCCAACCTATTGATACTAGTAGTCCTGTTTATAGCCCTACTTAACACCTCTTGAGAATAGCCCCTGTCCAAGAACCTTTCCCTGCTTTGCTGTTGGGCCAATGTACAGTCAATATCAGAGCTGCATATTCTACGAATACGCAACATTTCCCCGTAGGGAATGCTGTTTATTAAATGCCTGGGGTGATGACTGAGAGCGTGTAACACTGTGTTCCCCACTGTTGCTTTCCTATGCAGTTTTGTTTGTAGTTTTCCTTTCATAATAAAAATTTCAACATCATATATATATATATATCAACTCCACACTCCCTTTCGATCCAAAGAAAGTAGAGCACACACGGGTCTCCCAAAGAAAACTGCTCTTTATTTCTGGCTAATGGCATGACGCGTTTCGTCATGAATGTCTTCCTCAGATGCCGCCAAAAACATTCAAATCATTCTCAGCCCACATTTTAAACTGCATGCCCCTCTGAGATTGGCTGAGGCACCGCCGACAAATTTGCATGGGGAATAACCCGAACTCTGCAATCCAAGTCCGTACGAAACAGGCATCCAAACGTAAGTACTGCCCAAGTGGGAGGTGTCTGCTCCTACCCCACGCCTGCCAAGATCTTACTGTGGGCAGCGAGCAGCTTTCTGGGACCCTCACCCCTCCGCTGTGTTCCCGCTCAGTTCGCCGGCACCACTTTAGTAAGTAGAAAGCCCCCTGTATAGTTACAGTCCAAAGCCATGTTGACCAGGCATTTATGCGGGATTGCGGCGATTCGGCGGTTTCCAAAAAGTTTTTAGAGAGTCCAAACAGTGCCACATAGCCCGCCAAACTGCTTTCGGGATGGGTGCTCTAAGGTGTTTGTGGCCACACCCTAACATCAACTCCACACTCCCTTTCGATCCAAAGAAAGTAGAGCACACACGGATCTCCCAAAGAAAACTGCTCTTTATTTCTGGCTAATGGCATGACGCCTATCGTCATGAATGACTTCCTCAGATGCCGCCAAAAACATTCAAATCATTCTCAGCCCACATTTTAAACTGCATGCCCCTCTGCGATTGGCTGAGGCACCGCCGACAAATTTGCATGGGGAATAACCCGAACCTCGGCAATCCAAGTCCATATGAAGCAGGCATTCAAACGTAAGTACTGCCCAAGTGGGCGGTGTCTGCTCCTACCCCACGCCTGCCAAGATCTTACTGTGAGCAGCGAGCAGCTTTCCAGGACCCTCACCCCTCCGCTGTGTTCCCGCTCAGTTCACCAGCACCACTTTAGTAAGTAGAAAGCCCCCTGTATAGTTACAGTCCAAAGCCATGTTGACCAGGCATTTATGCGGGATTGCGGCGATTCGGCGGTTTCCAAAAGATTTTAGAGAGTCCAAACAGTGCCACATAGCCCGCCAAACTGCTTTCGGGATGGGTGCTCTAAGGTGTTTGTGGCCACACCCTAACATCAACTCCACACTCCCTTTCGATCCAAAGAAAGTAGAGCACACACGGATCTCCCAAAGAAAACTGCTCTTTATTTCTGGCTAATGGCATGACGCCTATCGTCATGAATGACTTCCTCAGATGCCGCCAAAAACATTCAAATCATTCTCAGCCCACATTTTAAACTGCATGCCCCTCTGCGATTGGCTGAGGCACCGCCGACAAATCTGCATGGGGAATAACCCGAACTCGGCAATCCAAGTCCATATGAAGCAGGCATTCAAACGTAAGTACTGCCCAAGTGGGCGGTGTCTGCTCCTACCCCACGCCTGCCAAGATCTTACTGTGAGCAGCGAGCAGCTTTCCAGGACCCTCACCCCTCCGCTGTGTTCCCGCTCAGTTCACCAGCACCACTTTAGTAAGTAGAAAGCCCCCTGTATAGTTACAGTCCAAAGCCATGTTGACCAGGCATTTATGCGGGATTGCGGCGATTCGGCGGTTTCCAAAAAGTTTTTAGAGAGTCCAAACAGTGCCACATAGCCCGCCAAACTGCTTTCGGGATGGGTGCTCTAAGGTGTTTGTGGCCACACCCTAACATCAACTCCACACTCCCTTTCGATCCAAAGAAAGTAGAGCACACACGGGTCTCCCAAAGAAAACTGCTCTTTATTTCTGGCTAATGGCATGACGCGTTTCGTCATGAATGACTTCCTCAGATGCCGCCAAAAACATTCAAATCATTCTCAGCCCACATTTTAAACTGCATGCCCCTATGCGATTGGCTGAAGCACCGCCGACAAATTTGCATGGGGAATAACCCGAACTCGGCAATCCAAGTCCGTACGAAGCAGGCATCCAAACATAAGTACTGCCCAAGTGGGCGGTGTCTGCTCCTACCCCACGCCTGCCAAGATCTTACTGTAAGCAGCGAGCAGCTTTCCGGGACCCTCACCCCTCCACTGTGTTCCCGCTCAGTTCACCGGCACCACTTTAGTAAGTAGAACGCCCCCTGTATAGTTACAGTCCAAAGCCATGTTGACCAGGCGTTTATGCGGGATTGTGGCGATTCGGCGGTTTCCAAAATGTTTTTAGAGAGTCCAAACAGTGCCACATAGCCCGCCAAACTGTTTTCGGGATGGGTGCTCTAAGGTGTTTGTGGCCACACCCTAACATCAACTCCACACTCCCTTTCGATCCAAAGAAAGTAGAGCACACACGGGTCTCCCAAAGAAAACTGCTCTTTATTTCTGGCTAATGGCATGACGCGTTTCGTCATGAATGACTTCCTCAGATGCCGCCAAAAACATTCAAATCATTCTCAGCCCACATTTTAAACTGCATGCCCCTCTGCGATTGGCTGAAGCACCGCCGACAAATTTGCATGGGGAATAACCCGAACTTGGCAATCCAAGTCCGTACGAAGCAGGCATCCAAACGTAAGTACTGCCCAAGTGGGCGGTGTCTGCTCCTACCCCACGCCTGCCAAGATCTTACTGTGAGCAGCGAGCAGCTTTCCGGGACCCTCACCCCTCCGCTGTGTTCCCGCTCAGTTCACCGGCACCACTTTAGTAAGTAGAAAGCCCCTGTACAGTTACAGTCCAAAGCCATGTTGACCAGGCATTTATGCGGGATTGCGGCGATTCGGCGGTTTCCAAAAGTTTTTAGAGAGTCCAAACAGTGCCACATAGCCCGCCAAACTGCTTTCGGGATGGGTGCTCTAAGGTGTTTGTGGCCACACCCTAACATCAACTCCACACTCCCTTTCGATCCAAAGAAAGTAGAGCACACACGGGTCTCCCAAAGAAAACTGCTCTTTATTTCTGGCTAATGGCATGACGCGTTTCGTCATGAATTACTTCCTCAGATGCCGCCAAAAACATTCAAATCATTCTCAGCCCACATTTTAAACTGCATGCCCCTCTGCGATTGGCTGAGGCACCGCCGACAAATTTGCATGGGAGTAACCCGAACTCGGCAATCCAAGTCCGTACGAAGCAGGCATCCAAACGTAAGTACTGCCCAAGTGGGCGGTGTCTGCTCCTACCCCACGCCTGCCAAGATCTTACTGTGAGCAGCGAGCAGCTTTCCGGGACACTCACCCCTCCGCTGTGTTCCCGCTCAGTTCACCGGCACCACTTTAGTAAGTAGAAAGCCCCCTGTATAGTTACAGTCCAAAGCCATGTTGACCAGGCATTTATGCGGGATTGCGGCGATTCGGCGGTTTCCAAAAAGATTTTAGAGAGTCCAAACAGTGCCACATAGCCCGCCAAACTGCTTTCGGGATGGGTGCTCTAAGGTGTTTGTGGCCACACCCTAACATCAACTCCACACTCCCTTTCGATCCAAAGAAAGTAGAGCACACACGGATCTCCCAAAGAAAACTGCTCTTTATTTCTGGCTAATGGCATGACGCCTATCGTCATGAATGACTTCCTCAGATGCCGCCAAAAACATTCAAATCATTCTCAGCCCACATTTTAAACTGCATGCCCCTCTGCGATTGGCTGAGGCACCGCCGACAAATTTGCATGGGGAATAACCCGAACTCGGCAATCCAAGTCCATATGAAGCAGGCATTCAAACGTAAGTACTGCCCAAGTGGGCGGTGTCTGCTCCTACCCCACGCCTGCCCAGATCTTACTGTGAGCAGCGAGCAGCTTTCCAGGACCCTCACCCCTCCGCTGTGTTCCCGCTCAGTTCACCAGCACCACTTTAGTAAGTAGAAAGCCCCTGTATAGTTACAGTCCAAAGCCATGTTGACCAGGCATTTATGCGGGATTGCGGCGATTCGGCGGTTTCCAAAAGTTTTTAGAGAGTCCAAACAGTGCCACATAGCCCGCCAAACTGCTTTCGGGATGGGTGCTCTAAGGTGTTTGTGGCCACACCCTAACATCAACTCCACACTCCCTTTCGATCCAAAGAAAGTAGAGCACACACGGGTCTCCCAAAGAAAACTGCTCTTTATTTCTGGCTAATGGCATGACGCGTTTCGTCATGAATGACTTCCTCAGATGCCGCCAAAAACATTCAAATCATTCTCAGCCCACATTTTAAACTGCATGCCCCTATGCGATTGGCTGAAGCACCGCCGACAAATTTGCATGGGGAATAACCCGAACTTGGCAATCCAAGTCCGTACGAAGCAGGCATCCAAACGTAAGTACTGCCCAAGTGGGCGGTGTCTGCTCCTACCCCACGCCTGCCAAGATCTTACTGTGAGCAGCGAGCAGCTTTCCGGGACCCTCACCCCTCCGCTGTGTTCCCGCTCAGTTCACCGGCACCACTTTAGTAAGTAGAAAGCCCCCTGTACAGTTACAGTCCAAAGCCATGTTGACCAGGCATTTATGCGGGATTGCGGCGATTCGGCGGTTTCCAAAAAGTTTTTAGAGAGTCCAAACAGTGCCACATAGCCCGCCAAACTGCTTTCGGGATGGGTGCTCTAAGGTGTTTGTGGCCACACCCTAACATCAACTCCACACTCCCTTTCGATCCAAAGAAAGTAGAGCACACACGGGTCTCCCAAAGAAAACTGCTCTTTATTTCTGGCTAATGGCATGACGCGTTTCGTCATGAATTACTTCCTCAGATGCCGCCAAAAACATTCAAATCATTCTCAGCCCACATTTTAAACTGCATGCCCCTCTGCGATTGGCTGAGGCACCGCCGACAAATTTGCATGGGAGTAACCCGAACTCGGCAATCCAAGTCCGTACGAAGCAGGCATCCAAACGTAAGTACTGCCCAAGTGGGCGGTGTCTGCTCCTACCCCACGCCTGCCAAGATCTTACTGTGAGCAGCGAGCAGCTTTCCGGGACCCTCACCCCTCTGCTGTGTTCCCACTCAGTTCACCGGCACCACTTTAGTAAGTAGAAAGCCCCCTGTATAGTTACAGTCCATAGCCATATATATATCGATAGATAGATATATATACTATTGCAGTATATATTTATAGATAGATAGATCTCACCGCAGTGTGGCCTTGTCCACCAAGTGTGCCGGTGCTCCATCACAGGTGCAAGACCCCGCGTTTAATTCCAAATTCTATTCCTCGAATCAGGAAACAGACTGGCACTCCAGGATGTAAGTTACAGAAATCTTTTATTCGGCCACAGCAAACTGACACATTTCGGCTCCCATAAGCCTTTGTCAAAGATCATTGAACTCCAATTCCCTTCGAAATAAATAACATACCTACCTATAAACATAGTAAACTCACTAATAACACCCTTACGCATTGAACACTGAAACTAGGAAAATAATATACAGACAATTCATATAAGAAAAATAATATTGATGATGACAATTTAACCCGATTATACAGCAGCATATTCATAAACTCCCTTTCACGTTTCAGCATTACTGTGTTCTTCTATAACACATCACATGAATAAGTGCCAATTAAAAACAAACAAAGAAGTACAAGAGACATGCCTTCGGATGTGTGCAGTACTACTTCAATCAAGTAAACCCTGGAAATTATATACATTTAGTGATCATGTGATGGATGCAATAATTAATCCATTTCTGATGAGTAGTACTTCAATAGTCAAATATGTTTCAATCAAATTTCACTCCAGTGGGCTCAGTTAACATGGAACAGAATTGACAAATATCAAGCCCACATGGCCACAGATGCCGGTCTTCCCAGCAAGTAATTTCATAATCCTGGCGGTCCTGACACCCCAAAGGTCCCTAAGGCACCATAGGTCTACACAATATGCAAAGGTAGCGCCAACAAAACACTATGGGGCCGATTCCGATCTCGGTCGGAGGCGCACCCAATACTATTCGGTCGGGAAAAAAGCCATGCGAAAGCCAGTTTCCCGACCGATCCGTACAGCACACCGAACGAGCAAGTACGATGCGCACAACAGCAAAAATTCCGGCCGAGCCGTACTCACCCAAACCAGGTCCTGTTCTCCGACCGAGGCGAATCCGGAAACGCCGAATCGAGTCGCACGGAAGGGAAAATGCAGCCCCGTCCGGCCGGACAAGTACGATGCGCTTTCCGTACGCGCCGAACCCGTCGCTACGCACGGCACGTCAAAGCATCCGGGAGAGGCGCACATAAGCTCCGAATCGCGCCACAACACGATCTACGGCTACGAGACGAACACAGCACCGACGAGGACGACGCGAAGCGACGAGGACGAAGCGAAGCGACGAGGACGAAGCCAAGCGACGAGGACGACGCGAAGCAACGAGAAGGACGAACGACACGAACCAACCATGAATCCCTTCGTCCCGATCATACCAATATTCTACATCTACTACCGGAACAGGCACGGACGCGTACGGCGCAGAAGGTAAGTCAGACACCAACCACAAAACACATACAACACGTACACGACACATCACACACATACACTGGGAATCTGAATATACTTACACCAGCAACAGCAGCACCATAGGGGCGGGATGCCCATCACCAATGCCACATATGCACACAGGGGCCTGAATGCGCGCCACCACCCCAACCCAGGGGGGCTGGATGCCTACCACTACTACCACCCTTAGCCAGGGGGCAGGATGCCTACCACTACTACCACCCTCACCCACGGGGGGCAGGATGCCTACCACTACTACCACCCTTAGCCAGGGGGCAGGATGCCCACCACTACTACCACCCTCACCCAGGGGGGCAGGATGCCCACCACTACTACCACCCTTAGCCAGGGGGCAGGAAGCCTACCACTACTACCACCCTTAGCCAGGGGGCAGGATGCCTACCACTACTACCACCCTTAGCCAGGGGGCAGGATGCCTACCACTACTACCACCCTTAGCCAGGGGGCAGGATGCCTACCACTACTACCACCCTCACCCACGGGGGGCAGGATGCCTACCACTACTACCACCCTCACCCAGGGGGGCAGGATGCCCACCACTACTACCACCCTTAGCCAGGGGGCAGGATGCCCACCACTACTACCACCCTCACCCAGGGGGGCAGGATGCCCACCACTACTACCACCCTTAGCCAGGGGGCAGGATGCCTACCACTACTACCACCCTTAGCCAGGGGGGCAGGATGCCTACCACTACTACCACCCTTAGCCAGGGGGCAGGATGCCTACCACTACTACCACCCTCACCCACGGGGGGCAGGATGCCTACCACTACTACCACCCTCACCCAGGGGGGCAGGATGCCCACCACTACTACCACCCTTAGCCAGGGGGCAGGATGCCTACCACTACTACCACCCTCACCCACGGGGGGCAGGATGCCTACCACTACTACCACCCTCACCCAGGGGGGCAGGATGCCCACCACTACTACCACCCTTAGCCAGGGGGCAGGATGCCTACCACTACTACCACCCTCACCCACGGGGGCAGGATGCCTACCACTACTACCACCCTCACCCAGGGGGGCAGGATGCCCACCACTACTACCACCCTTAGCCAGGGGGCAGGATGCCCACCACTACTACCACCCTCACCCAGGGGGGCAGGATGCCCACCACTACTACCACCCTTAGCCAGGGGGCAGGATGCCCACCACTACTACCACCCTCACCCAGGGGGGCAGGATGCCCACCACTACTACCACCCTTAGCCAGGGGGCTGGATGCCTACCACTACTACCACCCTTAGCCAGGGGGCAGGATGCCTACCACTACTACCACCCTCACCCACGGGGGGCAGGATGCCTACCACTACTACCACCCTCACCCAGGGGGGCAGGATGCCCACCACTACTACCACCCTTAGCCAGGGGGGCAGGATGCCCACCACTACTACCACCCTCACCCAGGGGGGCAGGATGCCCACCACTACTACCACCCTTAGCCAGGGGGCAGGATGCCCACCACTACTACCACCCTCACCCAGGGGGGCAGGATGCCCACCACTACTACCACCCTTAGCCAGGGGGCTGGATGCCTACCACTACTACCACCCTTAGCCAGGGGGCAGGATGACCACCACTACTACCACCCTTAGCCAGGGGGCTGGATGCCTACTACTACTACCACCCTTAGCCAGGGGGCAGGATGCCTACCACTACTACCACCCTCACCCAGGGGGGCAGGATGCCCACCACTACTACCACCCTTAGCCAGGGGGCTGGAAGCCTACCACTACTACCACCCTTAGCCAGGGGGCTGGATGCCTACCACTACTACCACCCCCACTCATAGGATGGACAATGCATGACACAACAAGCACACCACAACCTAGGGAATGCAAGATTAAGACATCCCCCCACCACCATGACAAGCGTGTGAGCAGGCTGTGTCAAATGCCTACAACACCGAACATGACTTTGAACATACAATGTGACCCCCTAGCACATGTGCCACACATATATGTGTGTGGCACCCACAATGCAAGCAGCCCATGACCATTGTGGCAATGGGGCCTAAACCCCCATCATCACAGTGACCAAAAGGCAAGTGTGGGGTCCATAGCTGAAGCACATTTTGACCATTGTGGCAATGGGGTCTAAACCCCCATCATCACAGTGACCAAAAGGCAAGTGTGGGGTCCATAGCTGAAGCACATTTTGACCATTGTGGCAATGGGGTCTAAACCCCCATCATCACAGTGACCAAAAGGCAAGTGTGGGGTCCATAGCTGAAGCACATTTTGACCATTGTGGCAATGGGGTCTAAACCCCCATCATCACAGTGACCAAAAGGTAAGTGTGGGGTCCATAGCTGAAGCACATTTTGACCATTGTGGCAATGGGGTCTACACCCTCATCATCACAGTGACCAAAAGGTAATTGTTGACAAAGAAAGAGCTGCAACTGCCAAACTGCATGGATCATTCCTGGTCACAGAACCAAAAACTCATCTGTGGCAAAGTAGTGTATGTGTCCCATTGCAACATAAATTGGGGGAGCCAAATACTGCAGTGCAAATGAAACATTCCTTTGGCCATGTGCAGACAAACAACACCCATGGGGGCTGAGACCGTCAACAGTCATCAATGACACAATGACAGAAGTGACCATCAGAATGCAGAACCACATATTTGCACCAATGGGCACACAAATGCAGATACCCTGTGGAGACAGCAGATGTGAGGTGAACAGATACCATACCATGGCAGCAATGGGACACACAAACCATGATCACTGTGCTGACCGATGACCTAGGAGTCCCAGGGACAGCAGGGGAAACACACCAAACAACATACAGCCAATGGCACACCCAAGATATGCCAATGCAGTGGTGCAGATGCACAAACACAAACAGGCAGACCAACACTGTCATCATACACAGCAGGTGAGGGGTGGGGGTGCCAGTGTCCCCAGGCAACAACACAACACATGAGGAGAGCTGAATACCAATCATACAGATGTGCATACACTGCCACACTAAGCTAACTCATGGATCCAAATCCCCTATGTGGGCAAGCAGGCATTGACAGGTGAGAGGGAGCACAAAACACACATGTCACACAGGCACGTAGGAACAACAACTGACACAGCAAGTCACAGACACACCACAGCACCACCCCCAGGGCCCCCACAATGTGGTGACCCTGGGCTGAATAAAAATACCACTGTGATGACAAAGCTAAATGTCGTTCACACTGTGAACCACAGTCAGGTGTCCTGAGCAACTAACTACCATCACACCTACACAAGCACAAATCAATCAGCATGGCCAGTAAGCCAAGGCCAACATGGAGGCAGGGGACTAGCCGGGCAACAACTCTCATCTGCACACACTCAAGACCACACCCCTCGACCTCCAACAATGTGCAGCAGTGAAGTACACATGCACTGGTGACATTGCACATGCACCCATGACTATTCCAGGGTGGTGGGTGGGAACCAAGGTGTAGAAACACATCACACATGGACACTCAACAAGACTCCTGAATGTCTGACACACTGCACACTACGCTGTACATGGACATGACGGCAATACCACACCGACCAATGGGATCCCAGCCACAGTCACACACCAATGAAGAAGCCAAGGTCACCCACAAAGAACACACATAGACAACAACCAACATTGCAGCCCGGACCCTAAGGAGTGCCAGCAGTCACACACACAACGTGTCACAATCACTGAAAGATAACACAAACTGGAAATCACATGACAGGGGCAAACAACAAGTGCCAAAGGGAAACCTGACTGTGACCCATCTGCGTCAGCACACAAACTCTGCCCTGACAGCAAACACACCTATGGGTGACACCCTGATGACCAGTAATGTGCCATGCACCCACATCACAGAGAACACAGGGAGAAGACTTTGGGGGAACATAGCTCAAGTCAGCAAGCATCACAAACAGGTACAACACTAGGGATCACAGCATGCGCAGATGAATGAAAGTGAACACACAGACATGCACATACAACACACACCTTGGGCGCAGGCAATGTCACACGTGTACACACTGCCATGAGGGGACTCCACTCCTGTGTGAGGAAAGCTGTGCCATATGTTGCCTCAGTAGGGCCCCATCATGTCAGCTGAGCACTTGGTCACACAATCAACAATTAGCACCAAATGAGGGCTCCCATCACATCAGCCTGGTCATGGATGTGCCAACGGAATCATCAGCACAGATCCAACACACTTGTATAGCAATGTTGCACTGACTACACGGATGAGTCCCTCCCCATTGATGCCCAAACCTGCATGTCCACTGGAGATGGCAACACGGTCAGGGAAGTAGACAAATGCAACGATGGCAGGCACAACAGATGTGCAGGGGTGGAAGCCACAGATATGAAATTGCCAATGTAAGTAGGAAACCCATTGCCAAATACTGAACACATGACACCCTCAGATGCTGCTATTGATGACATGGATACACCACATGATAGGACACATTCCCCCTGGACCACATGGGTTCCTGCACAGTAACACTTCATAATCATGAGACCAGATATCACCATCACTGCAGCAAGGGCATGGTTAGCTGCACCAACAACATGTACATCTGAAGCATGAGCACTAGAGAAAAGAAAGTTGCTTTATTCAGCATATGTGTTGTTTGATAACGACGTCCAGAAGAAATTAGAGCAAAGGCCAATGGCCAGTCCATTGTCAAAGTTCAAACAGGGTGACACTGGCAGATGTCACCCTACGCATGCCTGCACAATACCAGGGACAATCCACTAGGAGGGGCAACCGGGGGGCAGGCCAGGCACCGCAGGGACAGGATCAGGGCTCACCAGGGGGAGTCAGGGAAGGGGTGGTGGGTGCTGGAGAGCCACTGACAACTGCAGTGGAGGTGTCTGACATGGTGTGTGCCGGCACAACTGGGGGGCATGACACAGATGTCGTGGGTGCCGGCACAACTGCAGTGGACCCTGCAGATGGGGTGGACAGGTCCGCCACTGCAGTGCCCAAGTCAGACAGGGCGGTAGTGGACTCCACTGCAGTGCCTACCTCCAGGGGAGGAGAATGGGGAACAGGCAAGGTGGGTTGGACAGAGGGGAGGACACCCTCACCACATCAGTGGCACAGACAAGCGCAGCGGGGGGTGTGGTGCTGGGAGAGCAAGTGGCAGGGGAGAAGGCCGGAGCATCTTGGGGATGGTATATCTGTGGGTGGGGGAACCTGGGGCAGGGTGTGGTGGGGGCACCTGTGCAGTGGGGGCCTGAGGGATGGAGGACGGAGACCTTGTGCCTGAGCTGCAGGGCGGTGGCGGGGTCTTGCTCTTAGCACTCCGGGGGGACTTGCGGGTGGGGGCCTCAGTCCGTCTGCGCCTGGGGGAGGGTGTCCGGGGGCGAGGGGCACTCTGCTCCGTGTGGGTGGGCTTCCTCTTCCCCGGGATGCTGGAGCAGCTTCATCGGTGGGGAAGAGGCCGAGGTCACAGAGGAAGAGCTGCTGTGACTTTGGGGTTGCAGGTGAGGCAAGGGAGGGTGCTTTGGAGGGAGAGGGAACTGAGGACTGCGCAGTGCATGTGGATGCGTGTGTGTGTTCCAGGGCCCCATCCCCTGTGAGTCTGGCTTCAGTCCCCTGAATGTGCGTGCGTGTGCGTTTTGTCATTGGCGTGTGTGTCAGTGTGCTGGATGTGTGTGTGCTGGTGTGTGCCTGTGCCAGTGTGTGTGTGCCTGGGATGGGTAAGGTGCTGGGGAGTGTGGATGGAGCAGAGGCAGGAGGGGTGAGGGACCGTTTGAGGAGGGACACTGCTGCCGTCAGGGAGGAGTCCATGGACCTATTGCCCCTCTGTAGGTCAGACATGCCCGATGAGATGCCCTCCATGAACGACACCAGCTGAGTCAACAGCGCGGTGTGCGCATGGAGGACACTCAGCATGGCTGTCTGCCCTACATGGAGCTGGCGAAGGAGGTACACAGACTCCTCACTCAGGGCAGCAGGGGACACAGGGGCAGGGGGTGCGGTGCCTGGCCCAAAGGAGACACGCTCCCGGACATGGGAGCCTCCACGGACCTGGGGAATGGGAGCCGATGGGAGGGCGGTGGTGGTGCTGGTGGTGGCGGGGACAGCAACACTAGCTGGGGTGTGGTGGCTGCTGACACCCGCCTCCACAAGGGAGTCATCCTCCGAGTTGCTCTGGTCCTCAGCTGAGGTGGATGCTGCTGAGGACTCCTCGGTGTGGCTCCCCTCGCCCTCCGTGCCACTGGGTCCCTCCGACCACTCCTCGGCTGCTGACCCAGTCTGGCTCTCCGGCTCCTCCTGGTCCGTGGAGCTGTCCCCTTCCGTGGCCGTGGATGTATCTGCAAACAATGGGGAAACAGACAGACATCAGTCACCTGCACATAACGCACACACCACTGTGAGCACAGCACATCACAGAGCAAGCCCTGGCATCATTAGTTGTACATTGCTAAAAGTGCACTAATTGAACAGGAGAAGTCAATTGTCAGTCTGATGCCAAGCATGGCACTCACATCCCACATGGCCTTGCACCCATCTGTCTGGTGTCTGTTGGATTGCAACACCCCAGTGTTGACACATGCACCAAGTACACAGTAGTTGGACAGTGCAGAGGACACGGTGTGGACACATCACAGCTCTTGCCACTGAGTCAGTACAGGTTTCCGGATGTAAGGGATGCCCAGAGTCAAATAGGAAATGCATGTGATGCATACCAGCGACAGACACCATGATGCACCCATGTCCTGATAGCCAGCGCCACTATGGTGTGCATGTAGCACATGTCACTCCCCTGCAGGCTCACCAATCAGTAGACACATGCCATGGCGGAGGCATGACTGCAAAGTCATACATCACTGGCTCAGTGATGTATGACTTTGCAGCCAGACAACAACACTCTGCACTGTGTCACAATAGTAGGTCATGGGGAATGCAAGTCCTGGAGCTGCACAAGTGCACATGTACATCCCCCCACAACACATCCTCTTAACCCTCATCTGTCCAGGTCATACCTATTGGACATATGGGAGACCTGTGACACTACCCTCTGAACCTGAGCCCCTCACACTCTGCTGTGCATGGGGAACAGCTGCCTGAACTTCACATTTACATGCCCCAGTCTGCATGGGCAGCTGATCAGACACCTATGTGTCACACAAGTATCGTCTCCTATGGTCACATCTCCAGTGGCATGCTGAGCCCCTACCAAGAAACTCCACAGCAGTCCTGGCGACTAATCCACAGCACACTGACACAGAGGCAGACACCTGAGGGGTCAAATCACTGTGCACAATGTGTCCTCTGATACACGGGAGTGGGAGTACAGAGTGTATTGTATGGCCTGGAGTAGGCATGACTGTCCAGCCCCACATGAATGAGGGATGAGCCCTGGACTGTAGGCAGCTGGCTAAGTATGTGTGACACACGTCATATACATACTCCTGGGGCCCAAACATTGTTCCCACCCGCAGCATGGGTGTGTGCCAGGTACCCCAGCCACATGTGGTGGATCAGCTCAGCAATTGGACCACAGATCAAAGTAACACGCTGAATACATGTCAGAATACAGGCATTGTGTAAGCAATGGACCCACCCATGATGCCCACCACAGAGTCAGGGAAACAGATGCTGTCTCCCACCTTGAGTCAAGCAAACTGCAAGGACACAGTCCTAAGTGACAGAATTCCCTGCATGTAAGGGCCACACCTGGGTATCAGATGAGGAGTGGGCAGTGCACAATAGAGGGACATGGCTCCTGGACAACATGACTGCTGTACTGTGGCAGTTCAACCTGGCCCGAGGAGGGCACATAGCATGTTAGACAGAGTACACAGTGCAGTCTTTGACTCACCCCCTCCTTGCTGCTCTCTGGCCTTCAGCTGCCCATCCAGGTCTGGAAAGACCACCGCCAGGATCCTGAGCATGTGGGGGTCAGGGTCCGTGTTCCGCCCCTCCTGCGAGGAGGCGACAGCTTCAGCTGGACCCGTGCAATCCTCCGGGTCCAGCCCCGAAGGTCCTGCCACCTCTTTTGGCAGTTGCGGATCCGGCGCTTGTAGACCCCCACGGACCGGACAGCCCGGACGATGTCCTTCCAGATCTCATGCTTCCGATGGGCAGAAGCCTGTCAGGATGACAAAGTGATAAGGCCATTACTACACATGCAACATATCCGTGCATGACACAGTTGCATATACATGTCGCAATCACAGGGGCACATGGTGTACCCAGGCAGTGCACGGCTGCCCATGGACAGTTTTCCAGAAGTCACTACATGGTATCATTGCATGGGGAGTAAAACCCTGTTCAGAAGCACTGTCACTGCACCATACCTGTCCAGTGCAAGTCACTACACACTATGGGGGGTGACAACTACTCAGTGAGCCTGCTAGCCAGTGGTGTGCTGACTCTCAGCCTTGCTAGTCAGACAAAATGCACATTCAGAAAGGCAGTGCACAGAACACTCACCTGCTCCCCTGGTGTCCCATACAGCTTGCTGTACTGTGGAAGTAGGCTGTCCAGCAGGGCCTGGTTCTCTTCAAGGCTGAAGGCTGGGGCTCTCTCCACAGTACGTGCCATTGCAGGGTCCAGAGGGGCAGAGACAGCAGCAGTGCAGTGGCAGATGTCGTCCTGGAGCATGTAGTGCAGGCAAGTGGGCTCTCAGGGGAACATGCAGCAATATATATGTGCTGGAGAGGCAGATACTGTCCCTTGTGTCCAAAGTGATAGGTCCAAGTCGTTTGCATCTTCTGAATCTGGCCAATCCATGGAATAGCAGCACCAAAACACGCCCACAGCATCCTTCAAAATTTCAACTTCATGACATACATGATTTTGCAACATTGTTGTGGGTGACCAACTGATTTTCCAGCAACCGACTCGTTCGAATATTCGAAAACGCGTCCGTTGCCAGGCAAGCCCATTGTCAATGGGTGCGCACCGATCGGTCCATTGAGGTACAACGCGCACAGGGTACAACGCGTACCCGCACACATTGAAAGCAATGGGCCGGCCGGAGGCACCGATCGGTCCATTGCTGTTCAACGCGCACAGGGGTACAACGCGTACCCGCACACATTGAATGCAATGGGCCGGCCGGAGGCACCGATCGGTCCATTGCAGTACAACGCGCACAGGGGTACAACGCGTACCCGCACACATTGAATGCAATGGGCCGGCCGGAGGCACCGATCGGTCCATTGCAGTACAACGCGCACAGGGGTACAACGCGTACCCGCACACATTGAAAGCAATGGGCCGGCCGGAGGCACCGATCGGTCCATTGCTGTTCAACGCGCACAGGGGTACAACGCGTACCCGCACACATTGAATGCAATGGGCCGGCCGGAGGCACCGATCGGTCCATTGCAGTACAACGCGCACAGGGGTACAACGCGTACCCGCACACATTGAATGCAATGGGCCGGCCGGAGGCACCGATCGGTCCATTGCAGTACAACGCGCACAGGGGTACAACGCGTACCCGCACACATTGAATGCAATGGGCCGGCCGGAGGCACCGATCGGTCCATTGCAGTACAACGCGCACAGGGGTACAACGCGTACCCGCACACATTGAATGCAATGGGCCGGCCGGAGGCACCGATCGGTCAATTGCAGTACAACGCGCACAGGGGTACAACGCGTACCCGCACACATTGAAAGCAATGGGCCGGCCGGAGACACCGATCGGTCCATTGCTGTTCAACGCATCACTGTACATGTGACTGGCATATGTCAGCATGCCTGTCTCAGATGGACATATGCCAGCCACAGATAGCTCCCAGGGAGTGAGGGGCACACCTACATCACGACAGCCTGTCCAAACCTTATCATAAGGATGTAAGGCTGCATTTCCTATTGTGTGTATGTTGGTGTACATGTTGTCCTGTGGGTGTCACCTGTGGGCAGCCACCCCCAGGCTGTGCACGTGTTAATGGGGACAGGATCCTGGGTGTTACGTGTACGTGACCACTGTGATGTGCAACTGTTCATATCTGTGCATGTGCCATGGTCACATTTCACAGTGGTGTTTGTGTATGTCATGTCACATACCCCGTGAGTCCCATGTGGGACGGTATGTTTGAGCCAGGGTGTCCCAGTGGCACAATAGTGATGGCCCTCCACAGTCTTTGTGCATGTAGTGTTTACAATGTCTCTGATTTCATGTGCACAATGGGAGACAGTCTCCACATCCACGTTGTGTGTGCATGGACTCTGATGTTGTGCGTGTGTGTCACAGACGTCCATGGCTCTCCTGCCATGGCAAGTGTGGCCACTACCTGTGGGGGTCATGTTTGTTTTGTTGTGGTGTACACATGATACTCCAGGTGATGCCAGTGTCCATGTGGCATTACAGGGTCCCTGGGAATGTGCCTGTCGTTGAGCTGTGGTGCCTGGGGCACATCTGTCCTCACATGTCACTGGGGGGTGACTGTGACACAGCATCATGATATCCAATGGGCCAACCTGGGACAAATTGATGCCACCTGTAGGACCGTGTTGACAGATGTTGGCCATGTATGTACCATACATGTCGTTCCGGTACTGCACACTTCATGTAGTTGTGCCTCATGATGATGTATGTTGGGATCTTGAGTGTGTTCAATGCCGCATATGTGGGGTGACTAACGATCTTGCTTACTTCTCCTCTGCACTGCAGGGCTCCTGCTGTCCATCGGCCATTCCCAGACCTGGCAACGATGGTGGAACGGGACAGCATCCGACGGTACCGCTTCACCAGGCAGCTGATTGAGGATTTGGCAGTGCAGTTGTCCCCACATTTGCAGCCTGGCCGGCCGTATCCTACAGCGCTGACCCCCAAGGTGAAGGTGATGGCAGCCCTACACTTCTTTGCCACCGGTACCTTCCAACATACTGTGGCGTCTGCTGGTGGGATGTCACAGACCATGTTCAGCCGTGTGCTCCGCGATTTCTTGGCGGCAATGTTGCTCTTCCTGAACCGGTACATCTATTTCCCTAGACTGCGACGACTCACTGACGTGAAGAGTGACTTTTATGCCCTGGGGAGGATGCCGCATGTCATTGGCTCCATTGATGGGACACATGTGGCTTTGGTACCACCACAGGCCCAGGAGCAGGCCTACAGGAACCGCAAGCACTACCACTCGGTCAATGCACTGGTGGTGTGTCTTGCAGACATGACCATCACACACGTGTGTGCCCGTTTCCCTGGTTCAGCACACGATGCCTTTGTGATGAGGAGTAGTCGCATCCCCAGGTTGATGGCACAGATGCAGAACCAGCGTGCCTGGCTTGTCGGTGTGTACTGACTTTGTGCCATTGTGTGTGATCTGATCTGTAGTATTCCGCCCACTTTTCCAAGTCAGCTGATGTGCACTTGTCTGTCCGTAGGTGACTCGGGATACCCCAACATGCCGTGGTTGCTGACACCCCTCAGGAACCCTGTGACACCTGCCCAGATGCGCTACAATGAGGCACATGGTCGGACCAGGAGAGTGATTGAGCGGACCTTTGGTCTCCTGAAGAGCCGCTTCCGCTGCCTGGACAAGACCGGAGGGTCCCTCCCATATGCCCCTGCGAAAGTGTGCAAGATTATCATCGTCTGCTGCATGCTCCACAACCTGGCAGTGCGGAAGGAGTTGCCTCTCATCCAGGATGACGATGACCAACATCCGCCACCTGTGGAGGATCCTGGCCTGGACCACGATGCCAGTGACGATGATGATGATGATGGTGATGGTGATGTCCGCACACAGCTCATCACCAACTTCTTTAGCTGAATGTGAGTATCCTGAGGTGTCATGTGAATGATGTGAGTTGGCATGATGTGTGGGTGGTGCTCTGGTGCTGTTGGAGTGTGTCCATGGGCTACTTGACAGGATGTGTGTTGCGATGTGTGGTGACAGGTGGGCTGTACTCCCCAACAGTGTTGACATGCTAACTTGGTTCTGGGTGGGTATCTTGTAACATGTATTGTGCATGAGTTTTGCTGTTCTGTCCTGTACTGCATTGCTTTTGACTGTGTGTCATTTCTGTCCTTCACAGGGTACTTTCAGATTCGTTTGGTCAACTGTGTCCACCGACGACGTGATTGCACATCCAGGCTGGTAGCTGTTGTGTCCCTACAGGTGATGTGCGCCACACCCATGGACTTCCTTCTGTCTACAGTTGTTGACTGTGTGCCCGCTACCAGGTGGGGTTACCTTGCATCTGTAGTGGTTACGGCATGTTGCTACTGTGTAATAAACCTGTGCTTCACTTAGTGATGTGCGTTGTCTGTGGTCACACATTTGACTGCCATTTGCTTACTGCACCTGTGGGCTACTTGACTACAACTGGGAATGGGTGTGGTGTCTGTGCATTGCACCGTCTTCCCTGGCAACATCAGTGTAGGCAATGAGTCAGATGGCCTAGGTGTGTATGTGTTGTGTAGCCCTGGTGGTGTGTCTCCCTCATATGTGTCACGTTGCCTGTACTCACATGCCTGTGTTGTCCTTGCTGTTGCAGTTCGCATACACAGTGTAATTTTGCTGTTCATCATCCCCATAACAGCACCCACGTTGGAATCACGACAGAGGCAAGTATGGTGTATTATTGTGTTTATTGTGATACATCTGTGATAATAGTGCATAGGATGGATTGTGCTGTACATGAATCTTGCAATCCCAAGTTCCTAGATGAATAGAAAGTCCAGGTAGACAGGATCCCCAGTATCGGGGCCACAGTTGTCTGACACATTGTTCCAACTTGTACTCCCCATGCAATGTGTGGGAGTAGTGTTGCCATCAACAGGGTGAACAGTCTGTGCACAAAGGCGAAAATCCAGAACAGGTTCAGGCTTCCTGGGAGTTGCGCTTGGCCATCAGCCTCTCACTTTCCCCTCCTCGGACGACCCCTCTTCTTGGGGGGGGCCCTCAAGTGCAGGCTGCTGCGGTGCAGGGGACTCTCCGCCAGAGTCCTCCTCCCTCCCTGTGGCAGTTGCAGTTTGTTCGGTACCAGATGTTGTTGGCACACAGGGAGGTGTGGACTGGTTGCTGTTCATCTGGCGGAGGCATTGTAAAATGTCCCTGTGCACCGCCGTCATCTCATGTAGTACATCCCACTTGGACTCCACGCGGGACATGTGGGAGTCCACACGTGACATGTGTGACTCCACATGGGACATGTGGGAGTCCAAGCGGGCATGATGGGCAGCCTGCTGCTGTTTGATGTCTCTGAGGAGCCCCACTACCTGGCTGAGCTCTCCGGTGCTGGACTGGTACGCATCAGCTATGCGTACCAGTTGTGGGTCTTCATGCACACCAGCAACGTCTGCAAGCAGCGACCTCTGTCTCCCACCCCTCCCACCACCCCTGCTGACATGTGCAGTGTGTGCAGTTGCACGCACAGATAACCCTGGTCCACCTTGGGGGTTGGTGGTGGTGGTGGTGTCCATGGCCCCAGGTTGGTCCAGGGTCACTGCGCTGGTGTTGTTCCTTATTCTGTCCATGTCGGCAGGGATGGTATTCGTGGTGACAGTCGTTGGAGGGGTGGGTGCAGGGGGTGCAGCTGGTGGACCTGCTGGTGCTGCAGCTGGTGGTCCTGCTGGTGCAGCATGTTGACTTGCACCGGATGTGCCAGGTTGTTCTTCATCGTCCGAGGAGGACAGAGGCTGTACGACGCCAGTGAGCTCGGCATCCTCTTGAGCCTGGGACTGGGACTCCTCAGCGTCTGCTGCTGTGTCCCTATCATCACCTGTTTTTGGGAGACACAAACAATGTATGTCATGTTTCTGCAGGCATCAGTGGTTGACACACCTGACAGTTGTGACTGTGCCTCGGGTGCGGGCCTGTACATTGTATTGTCCTAAGTCGTCACAGTCAGGGGTTGATATTGGTGTGGCACATTGTCCTGCATTATTTGGGCATTTCTATGTATTCTCTGGGGTGTGAACATGGTCTGCATTGATTGTGTTTGGTTGACAGCCAGACCTCCTTCCCACCCACCCACCCACCCAGTCAGTTATCCCACCATGGAACGTGCTTGCATTGCAGGGAGTGTAAGTTGTCTCTCAGGATGTCAGTCAGTGGTGTCCTGCTGTTTGTTGGTGCACAGTTGGCAGCAGGGCCTTGTGCTCCCCACAGCAGTAGCCAGTGTCAGCCATCTTGTGAGTCCTTCTCCACTCCCTGTGATGTGAGCATGGTTCAGGGTGGTGTTGATGGGCCAGTTGTGAGGCTGAGCAATGTCTGTGACTACGACTCCCATCATGCTATTGCCTCCACCCCCCTTCCCAGCATGCCCATGCTTCCTTCCTTTTGACTCTGCTTCCCTGTGGGGTGGGCTGGCTGTGCTGACAGGATGGCTGGGAGTGTTGTCCTGGCAGTTGTTTGGCTAAGAGTCCCAAGAGTGTCCCTGTGCTTCACACAACATAACCCAGGGTGGTGGTGCTTTGTGGGATCTTGTGTTAGGATGGAGGGCATTGCATTCTACCAGGTGGGTACTGTGGAGTTTGTGTTGGGGGGTGTGAGGGGGAGGTGCTGGTGACTATGGTCAGTGCTGCAAGTCCCCCTTCCCACCCAGCCAGCCAGATATCCCACCATGGAACGTGCTTGCATTGCAGGGAGTGTAAGTTGTCTCTCAGGATGTCAGTCAGTGGTGTCCTGCTGTTTGTTGGTGCACAGTTGGCAGCAGGGCCTTGTGCTCCCCACAGCAGTGGCCAGTGTTAGCCATCTTGTGAGTCCTTCTCCACTCCCTGTGATGTGAGCATGGTTCAGGGTGGTGTTGATGGGCCAGTTGTGAGGCTGAGCAATGTCTGTGACTACGACTCCCATCATGCTATTGCCTCCACCCCCTTCCCAGCATGCCCATGCTTCCTTCCTTTTGACTCTGCTTCCCTGTGGGGTGGGCTGGCTGTGCTGACAGGATGGCTGGGAGTGTTGTCCTGGCAGTTGTTTGGCTAAGAGTCCCAAGAGTGTCCCTGTGCTTCACACAACATAACCCAGGGTGGTGGTGCTTTGTGGGATCTTGTGTTAGGATGGAGGGCATTGCATTCTACCAGGTGGGTACTGTGGAGTTTGTGTTGGGGGGGTGTGAGGGGAGGTGCTGGTGACTATGGTCAGTGCTGCAAGTCCCCCTTCCCACCCAGCCAGCCAGATATCCCACCATGGAACGTGCTTGCATTGCAGGGAGTGTAAGTTGTCTCTCAGGATGTCAGTCAGTGGTGTCCTGCTGTTTGTTGGTGCACAGTTGGCAGCAGGGCCTTGTGCTCCCCACAGCAGTAGCCAGTGTCAGCCATCTTGTGAGTCCTTCTCCACTCCCTGTGATGTGAGCATGGTTCAGGGTGGTGTTGATGGGCCAGTTGTGAGGCTGAGCAATGTCTGTGACTACGACTCCCATCATGCTATTGCCTCCACCCCCTTCCCAGCATGCCCATGCTTCCTTCCTTTTGACTCTGCTTCCCTGTGGGGTGGGCTGGCTGTGCTGACAGGATGGCTGGGAGTGTTGTCCTGGCAGTTGTTTGGCTAAGAGTCCCAAGAGTGTCCCTGTGCTTCACACAACATAACCCAGGGTGGTGGTGCTTTGTGGGATCTTGTGTTAGGATGGAGGGCATTGCATTCTACCAGGTGGGTACTGTGGAGTTTGTGTGGGGGGGTGTGAGGGGAGGTGCTTGTGACTATGGTCAGTGCTGCAAGTCCCCCTTCCCACCCAGCTAGCCGGATATCCCACCATGGAACGTGCTTGCATTGCAGGGAGTGTAAGTTGTCTCTCAGGATGTCAGTCAGTGGTGTCCTGCTGTTTGTTGGTGCACAGTTGCCAGCAGGGCCTTGTGCTCCCCACAGCAGTAGCCAGTGTCAGCCATCTTGTGAGTCCTTCTCCACTCCCTGTGATGTGAGCATGGTTCAGGGTGGTGTTGATGGGCCAGTTGTGAGGCTGAGCAATGTCTGTGACTACGACTCCCATCATGCTATTGCCTCCACCCCCTTCCCAGCATGCCCATGCTTCCTTCCTTTTGACTCTGCTTCCCTGTGGGGTGGGCTGGCTGTGCTGACAGGATGGCTGGGAGTGTTGTCCTGGCAGTTGTTTGGCTAAGAGTCCCAAGAGTGTCCCTGTGCTTCACACAACATAACCCAGGGTGGTGGTGCTTTGTGGGATCTTGTGTTAGGATGGAGGGCATTGCATTCTACCAGGTGGGTACTGTGGAGTTTGTGTTGGGGGGGTGTGAGGGGAGGTGCTGGTGACTATGGTCAGTGCTGCAAGTCCCCCTTCCCAGCCAGCCAGCCAGATATCCCACCATGGAACGTGCTTGCATTGCAGGGAGTGGAAGTTGTCTCTCAGGATGTCAGTCAGTGGTGTCCTGCTGTTTGTTGGTGCACAGTTGCCAGCAGGGCCTTGTGCTCCCCACAGCAGTAGCCAGTGTCAGCCATCTTGTGAGTCCTTCTCCACTCCCTGTGATGTGAGCATGGTTCAGGGTGGTGTTGATGGGACAGTTGTGGGGGGGCAATATGTGTGACTGCGACTCCCATGATGCTATTGGCTACACTGACTTGGCCAGCATACACAGAATTCCTTCCTTTGAGTGGTCTTCACTGTGTGTTGGTGTTGTTGTGGTGGCTACATGTGTGGATGTGTGTGTTAGTTCTATTTGTGCCACTGCCTAGCTGTAGTTGTGGTTGTGTTTGTACATGTGTTGGCACAGTTGGATGTGACATTTTTGATGGCATGTGTTGTGTTTATCTGACTGACATACACATTTTGGGATGATTCTGTTCTAGTTGCTGTGTAATTGCTATGAGTGCATGGTTTGACTCTCCCCTTGACAGTGATGTGTGTGTTTTGTGGCAGTTTATTGTGTACATTTGTTGTGTACTCACCAGGCTCTGGGATGTTCTCTAGTCCATATACGCTCACTGGCGGAAGGATGGCCCGCACCTTCTCCTCCCAGGGCCTGAGGTATATTGGCTTGGCAGGAGGGCCACTGCCGGTGTGTTGGCTGTTGATGTAGTCTATCTTCAGCAGGTCCCGTACCCTCCTGCGCACGTCATACCACCTGTTCTGGATGTCCGTCTTTGTGCGCCGACATGGTGATTGGGCGTTCACCCTGTTGATGATCCTCTCCCACATCTTGGTTTTCTGCGACATGGGGGTCTGTTGGACCAGAGTGCCAAACAGCTGTGGCTCCACCCTGAGGATCTCGTCTACCATGACTTCCAATTCACTATCTAGGAACTTGGGATTCTTCTTGGGGGGCATGGTGATGGGTGGTGATGGTGGGTGATGTGTGTGTTGGTGTGCAGGTGAGGGTGTGTGGGTGTGTGTTGTGCTGGGTGTATGTGAGGTAGGTATTTGTTGGTGTGCTGATGGTGTGTGGCTTGTGTGAGGGATGAGCTGTGGGTGTGTGGTTGCTTTCTCTTGGGTGCTGGCAGTGGAATGGCATTTGCAAAGGCTCATGGTAGTGATTTGTGTCCTTTATATAGGTGGAGTTGTGGGTGTGTCTTTGTTCTCTGTCCCCACCCCCCCAGTATTTATTGGCTTGGTAATTGCTTGTTTGGCCTTTTTTGGTTGATTTTTCCTTTGTGCTGTTTGTGTATGTTGGAAACGTTCTTGTGACCGAGTCGGACCCTGCATTGGTCTCGTACGGTGTTTTCCGTTTCGTTCACGCTGTGTTTGTGCAGTTTTGTATGCTGCGTACGCGGTCGGTCGCGGTGTATTGTGTTGCTTCGGCTCGGTTTTGTATGCGTGTCGGTCGTACGGCTTGTCCTCCGTCCGACTCGGTCGTGTTTTCGCGCCTTGCATCGTACTTTGCGGGTTGGAGTTGGCGGGTACGATTCGGTCGGATTTGTTCCGGGTGCGTGTCGGTCGGTTGGATTCGCGTGTTTTTCCGGCCGGATTGCTATTTTCCGAGCGGCTCGGTCGGTCGGCTTGGTTTCCTGACGTGTCGGTCGGATTTATCGCGGCTTGCATCGTACTTGGCGTGTCGGGCGCCACTGGTACGTGTCGGTCGGTAATTTTTCCGGCTCCGAGTCGGTCGGTGCTTTTTCCGGCCCGAATCGGAATCGACCCCTATGTTGGGGGCCGCAAAGGGAGCCCCAGGAGAGACGTGTGGCCCGCCGGCTCAACACATGCACCCATCCCGGGTGCAGCAGGAGCCAGCATTGCTCCCATCCCGTGGAAGCAAGCGCTTTTCACTGCTCCTGCAGTAATGTTAATGTTAATTGTAGCTTATAAAGCGCAAAATCACCGTCAGGTCTCTAAGCGCTGTGAGAGAGAGCCCTACCCTAGCGCATGGTGGGGAGAAGATAGATTAAGTTGTGCCCCAGGCTTCCACAAAAAGGAGTGTTTTTAACTTTTTCCTAAATGGGAGCAGGGCATGTTCTTTACGCAGATTCTCCGGCAGCTTGTTCCATAGCTGAGGAATAGAGGTTGAGAATGCTCGACCGCCTTTGGAGGCCATGTTAAAACGGGGACATGCCAGCAAGCCAGCCTCCGAGGAACGGAGCGACCTGCTCGGTGTGTAGCTTACCAGACGATCTTTAATGTAGGTAGGGGCCTGGCCATAAATGGCTTTGTGTGCGATACAGAGGCCCTTAAACCTGGTTCTCTGCCTGACCGGGAGCCAGTGAAGCTGGCGTAGGAGGGGGGGGTGGGGGGGGGTGGCGTGGGCCCTCCTAGGAAGTCTAAAGATCAATCTGGCGGCATCGTTCATAATCACCTGCAATCTGATAAGCAAGTAGCAATCTGAGTTTCCATGCCCAAATGAGCGCAGCAGGGAAGCACATGTCTGCTCCCACGGGGCAGGAGCATTTTTAAAGCTCCTGCCTGGTGGGAGCAGATATGCCCTCCCTTGCGCGTGTTCCTGCAGACAGGAAAACTACTGCGTCCTGGAGCTTGGCTCCCCGGGACACAGTTAGTGAGCCGGCCCCAGGGGAGGGGGCCTTTTCAGGCTTGGGGAGGGGGGGGCATGCGCCCTCACCCCTTTTAAATTGTATCCAGCCCTGAGTGATGTGGGATCCTGGGCATTTTCAGCCTCAAGGAGGGGGGTCACGCACCTCCTCCCCTTCCTTTTAATGTTGCCCCGATGGGATGTGGTCCCCGGGGCCTTTTCAGGTTCCGGGAAGGGGACACGCAACCTCTCTTCTTTGTGATTATATCAGCCCTATGGGATGGGGTCCACTCGGCCTCCAAAAGGCTCACGGAGGGAGGCCATGCACCTTCTTCCCCGAAAATCTAAATGTGCTGCACCCCGCCCCCCAAACCCAGGCCCTGGTCCACCCCAGGAGCTCATTTTTTTGTTAACCCGGATCCTCCTCAAATTTGTGACAAAATTAAAAAACATGTTTTTGGCCCCTGAGGGGGTCCCTCTTGGACCCCTCCACCATTCCTGGAAGGGCAGGGTATCCCTACCCTACTCACTTATATCTATTTTTATATGAGGCCTGAGTCCGAAGATGGCTTCCCACACATCGTTGTTGATTTGGTGGCAGCCAATTAGATCTCATTTTGAGAACTGTCGGCTCTGCGGATCACCCACGGCGTAAAAATAAACAACGTTTTTTAGGCTTAGTACCTCAAAATCTACTGAACAGATTTGCACCAAATCAAAAAAGCACACTTTCTGGAGCAAGATTCAGCTTTCTGCCACATTTGGTGTAAATCCATTCCGTAGTTTTGGGTGTAGCTGTGTTTAAATTTCCTCTGGAAAAATGAATGGGGAAAATGCGTTTAGCGACCCCCCTTTTTCTCGGCCCCCACTTGACAGCTCACTCAAAACTTTCCAGTTTGGAGCTGAGGTGGAAGAACCTTTATTGGGGGGGAAAGTTGCATGAAGATTCGTCAAATGGTTACAAGGTTATTAGGGTGGGGAATGCTTTTCCTATGGAAACACTTTTCTAATGTTATCTACCTAGTTAGTGGTTATATATATATTTAGCCATGGTATGTTTCATTTCTCCAGCTTAAGTCCCTGGGCCCTGTGGCGTGGGCGCTAGTGCCTAGATAATGAAGCAAAGCTATATGATGGACAGCCTACGACAGACTCACAGTGGAAAGATGTTGATCTATCATGGCGCCGTGCGAGCTCTACCTGACTCACGCAGGCCTCGTTATCCTGTTCGGCATCTATTTTGGTACTTAACGAGACATCGAAAACAAAGGCTTTTGCCATCTATAATAAATAAGCTTTCATTGATTCATACGAGCTAAGTTTTTAAATAGAAACATTCCGTTCGCAGTAGCTGGTGATGCCCTGCCGCCCTGAGACGTCTACAGACGTCCATGCCAAGATGGCCGAAGCCTTCACAGTTCCCCCTCAGGGTGTCATTTACAGCTCCACAATAATGAGGGACGTGTACCGCATCAGGCAACTGCACATTTCTGCCATTAAAGCAGACTACAGATGATGCAGTATTACCGCGGGACATGAAGGACTCTATGGTTACTGTTTACCCTCAGCACAAAGCTGATGATAACAAAGTGCAAATAAATGTGGAGAAAATGCAGTGGCGTTGCTACTGCAGGTTATTCTGCACGTGTTCCTGTCAACCTAGAATTCTTTGGTATTACCCGAGTGAGGAAACATTATTACCATGTCTTGGTGAGCCGAGCATTTCATGCATTCAGTCCATATTTTAAGGTATGCATTTTTAGGTCTGACCTAACTTCAGCTTTAGTTGTTGCATCAGCCACATGTCATGAAAAAAAAAATACACACATACATACATAGGGGGATATTCACAAGAACTGGCGATAATCATCGCCAACCTAGGCCAACGCAATTTTACATAACGCCGTCTATCGCGGGAAACTAACGCTGCCTAAACAGCGTATTCTCAACACGCCGGCAACGCGTCAAATGTCCGTGATAAAATTACCGGGATGCCGATAAAAAAGGAAACCCGAACGCGAAAAAAGTGGCGATGGGCCCAACAGCGATAAAAACATCAGCGATAAGCAGCACCAGGCCTGCAATTCCCACGTCAGGCAGGAAAAATCACCATAAAAGCTGCAAAAAAAAAAAAGAAATCAAAACCCAAACCCAAACAACTGAGAAGCACCATGGAGGACGCTGAAGCAACTACAGAGCCCAACCAGAACCCCACAAACCCTCCGGAGGACCAGACAGGGACCCCGGGGAAGGAGAAGGGCAAGGAGAAGAAGAAGAGGAACCCGCGATTCAGTCCGCAGGAAAACAAGATCCTGATTACGGAGGTGATATAACACCACTAACAACTGTTCATCACCTCCACTGTGTCATTGGCAACCAAAAATGCAATATGGCAGTCCATCTTGGCCAAGGTGAATGCAGTCGGAGTGAAGAGAAGGGAAGTGGACGGCTGCAAGAAGCGCTGGAATGATGTGAAGCGCAAAACCAAGCAGAAACTCGCTAACAACCGGAAAGCAGCAATGCAGACTGGAGGTGGGAGTCCAGCGCCACAGCAGGAGCTGGATGAGATGGAGGAAATGGTGTCCACAGTCATCAGTGGGGAGACGGTGGCAGGAGTTGGGGGACCGGACACTGCACAACATGACCTGACCCAACAGCAACAGGGTGAGTAACGAACAGGGACTGGAGGGACGGGGGGAGATGGGCACAACGGCACACATGCACAATTAAGTATAGCACAGTTCTCACCCACAATGACTATGGATCATGTCCCTGATCTCCCTGGCATACTGCAGCACACATAGAAACAGCAAGTAGGCCCCCATCGACAATGTGCCCAGAGGGGGCCCTCCCTACACATCACCAATCTCACAACTAACCCATGCATGTGCAAACCCATGCACATGCACAAGGCTGGCCCTCCACGGGGCAACAATGTAAAGTGGGGTATGCATGGCCATGTACTGGTCCAGCTTCAACACTCCACCGAATGTGACCAAAACATTCTAATTCACACAGATGTGTCATGTCTATTAGCAAGCAAGTATGAAATCATGGATGAATGTGGGGGCAATGATACCAGAAAAAGGTACTCCCTGGGAACTGATATCAATGCGCATGTCTGACCGTGACCCAGACAGGCAGTGAGATGACTGGGAATGTGTGAACTACCTGTGGCCTCAGTGCTCCTAAACAACAATCTCGCAATTTCCCAACTTAGCCCCACGTCAATGTAGGAAATAGGGCTGTGTGTAAAAATGCCTAAGTCCAAGTTATGTGGATGCCACAGCTCGGAGCAATGATTTGTTTGAGTGTGCAGCTATTGGACTCCTGGGATGGTCTGTGCGTAAGTGTGAAGGTCATTCCATGCAAGAGAACTGTGAGCAAGGACCTCTGTGTGTGAGGTGTGTATACGTTGGTCCTTGGTTAGCGCTGTGCGTTGTGTGGGAGTCGTCATCAGCTGCTATGGTATCTCTCAGGGGGTGCCGGGCGCATGCAATTCCAAGGTCGGAGGTGCAGATGTGCTACTGCCTTCTAGTTCAGACAAAGGAGCTTTCATCCCTAATGTTAGCATGTCATCTGCTTGCATTCTGGAAAAGTGATGTGGTTGGGGGGGGGGGGGATGTCACTGCTTCGCCTTCCGGCACGGTGCTCCTGCTAGCTTTTTAGCTGGTGTGCATCTCCCATGTTGCTGAGGTGTTCACTGTGCCCCCATCCCCCTTACGTCCATGTTGCTCATGTTGTAGGACTTGAGTCACAGGGTGCATCTCTGCATCAGGGTGGTTCATATCTGACCCCAAATGACACCCGCAATTTCATATTTGACCCCAAGTGACACCCGAAATTCCATATTTGACCCCAAGTGACACCCGATATTCCATATTTGACCCCAAGTGACACCCGAAATTCCATATTTGACCCCAAATGACACCAGCAATTTCATATCTGACCCCAAATGACACCCGCAATTTCATATTTGACCCCAAGTGACACCCGCAATTTCATATCTGACCCCGAATGACACCCTGTTGTCTTATTTGGAACACCAATGACAGCCTTCATGTCATGTTTGTGTACACATGTGATACGCTGATGAGTGGGATTACATACTACATTTGACACCCTGAAATGGCATTCTGAATACGTGACACCCTGAACAGCCTCTCTGTACAGAGGTGATAAACCCACCTTCTATTTGCCATTTGTGAGATTGTTAGCACTTAATGTTGCACTTACACTTGTCAGAGTGATGTGCTAATGCAGAGGACTGACATGCACACAGGGAATGTGTGTTGCAATGAATTTATTTGCACATGCTGGTCATGTGGTCATTTTGTACTGTTCCATGATTGCTAAGGACTGTCACAATGTGACGTGCTCATGCGAAGAAATTGTCAATGATTGTGTTCCTTCGGGCCATTCCTGCTGCAGCTGCAGTGGGGTGTGGTCCACCTGCCTCATCTTCCTCATCACCTTCCGGTGCATCTGGCACTTGGATCCATGGGGCATTGCTGCGTACACATATGTTGTGCAATACTCAACATGCAATGATTAACTTGCACACTATTTCTGGGCTGTACAGGAGTCTACCACCTGTGATGTCCAGGCACCTGAAACGTGACTTAGACACGCCAAATGTGCGCTCAACAATGCCCATGGTGCGTTTGTGGGCCACATTGTCCTGCCTCTGGGCCGGGGTGTTCGGGGCTCGGAGGGGTGTCATCATTCACGGGCAGAGTACGTATCCCTGATCACCTGTGAGAGGTAAGTGAGATCAGTGTAAACTGGTGATTCTGCATGCTGTGTTGGCAGACTCACAAGTTTTGTGGTGTGTGATTTGTGTGACTTTGGGATTCATGTTTGCCATGTATTGCTTCTGGCAAATGTGCGGGGACAATGTGTGTTACGTAGCCTCACAGCTGCTCCTCCCTCTCCCCGGGCCTATTTACTTGTGTGCGCTGCACGGTTGCATCACTTGCACTCCTACGGCACACCTTTGTCATGCCTGTCGGCACATGTCCGCAAGCCTGACAACAACACTGTAATGTTGGCTGTTGAAGGTGGGCGGCCACGTGTGTGTAGGCCTTGGTAAGGATAGGGCGGACACAGATGTGGAGTTCAGCCCTGGCTGAACTCGCGCTGCGATTGAGGCTAGGCCTTTGGCTCATGCTGCGGCAATGAAGGTACACACACAACAGTTGGCATGTGTGAGCCAAGACCCCGAGCGCTCCTTCATTTTTCCATTCGGGCGAGCCCGCCCTCTGGGTGCATGCTACTGTCATGTCATGTAATGTGGGTAACACGATCAAGCATAAAACGCTTTGGGTACGAGTGGCGGCTCTCAAAGGGGGCTTGCCACTTACACATGTAATACATACTCTTGGACATCAGCGCGTGGGACCACACGCTGTAGGCAACACTCTGGCTGACGAGGCAGCCAGAAATGCGGTAGCCACTTCTTCAGTAGCAGCAGTCACGAGGTCTATGACAAAAGTCGATACCGACATACTGGCAGCCGTAGCGGCTACCAGAGACGGGACGTAATACCCACAGGGCTTTCCGTCCAAATATGAATACCAATTGTCCCCGGAACAAGTTCCGACAGTAACAATTCCTTCCGTTGGGGATCCGCTGATTCCCAACGAGGACCGCAGACATGCGTTGATCACAGCTGCACATGAGGGCATGGCTTCGGCGCACGCCGGTGTATCGGCAACGGTGTCCCTCTTGCAGCAACGTCCTGTTTCCGCCCCCACATGGCATTGCTGATAGCTCTCTGTGGCCTTCTGTTCCCACTATGAAAGCAAGCTTCAACAAATTAAGGAGGCTCAAAGCACTGTTATTCCAACATGAGGTTGCCTTGACCTCGGCCCGTGAAACATTCGAGCTACAGGTGGCTCGGACATCAAGTGAAATACAACCCCTATAAAATGCCAATCTCCCGCTACATTTTGGGGAGTTGATACACCAATTATTCAATGTTTCTGACACAGGAGGCCTTGCACCTTTTTTTAAATTGTTGGGCTCAGGTCTTGTGTCCTCTTTCGAAGGATATTTGGTGTAATTTCGGCTTTTATTCATTCTATTTTTTCCAGCGCTTTTGGTGGGTTGCCGTTGATCCTCTTGCTCGCTGGTGCTGTCCTGGTACTTGCATTACTACTTCGTAATGGCTGCCCCTCATGTGGTACTCGATCATCCGGTCCAGCTGGAGCTGTACCGTAGCCGATTGCAGGAATTCCTTGGTTGCCTGCCTATGGCTGTTGTGGATGCTGCCTACAATGTGACTTACATATACGCATTCTTTACATGCGTTCATCCAGTTTTTTGGTGCCGCGACTGTCCTTTCTCCTGGGCTTTGGATTTGTGCCTCTCAAACGCCATACGGCCTTGCCCTGATTACGACCTGTTGCTGTGGCCCCTGTTGCGTCATGATCAATCATGTGCAATTGGTACCCGCATGCTGATGGTGGCCGTGAATGGAGTGCTGGCACAATGGGACATCTGTGAAGGGGCGTTGCGCCTGCTGCACCACAGCTACATTGAGTACGATACAGGATGTCCGACCATGCTTTTTGAAGCTATGGATTATGATGAGCACGTATGCTCCTTCGAGTTGTTGAATTGGGTGTTGTCCCTCCTTGTCTTTGAGGAGGGGGGACCGTCTTTTGGAACACCTTGCCTTCCAAGGTTCAACGGATCTCATATGATTCCGATGATTAATGTTCAACAGGACGTTTTTATTTTTTTCTTCTTCTCGTAAGTAAAGTAAGTAAATTTTTATTTGATTCAGACCTCGACTGAGATCAACAAATACAGGATTAAAATTATTATTATTGGATTTAAAATGATTAAGATGGTAAAACTTTTGCTTTTAAAACATACTATAAAATGGAGCTGTAACAATATTCTATCACCTATCCATACAACATTCAATAAAAATAAGATAAGATCTTCTGATTGTACGTTTTAACTTTAGTACAGCTTCAGAAAGCTTTTTAAAAACTTAAACAAGTTATGGCATACAAATTCATTAACAGGAGAGTTACACAACGTAATTAAATTTTGGGCCAAGAATGCGTTATACTTTAATTGAATTGGAATTATATAACGTCGTCGTGCCGCTACTGTACTCGCGTTAGGACAGATTAGTAAAACGCGAAGCAAATCTTGTCGGCCACCTTTGCATAATTCACATATGCCTTTGGGGTTATTTGTACCTTCCCAGCTAGCTAAGAATGATGCTAAAGGGAGTATGCCCAAATGTAAGAGAAGAATACAGCGCCTTACTCCGTGCTCTAGTTGAAAACGTAAGTAGGGAGCATAGGTTTAAATTCTATTTGTTCTGCAAACCCTTTATAATGCTTTAATTGAATGCAATGTTCTTTATCCAATTCATAACTGATTCTAGGAGCCAAATGTTTTAAAAACAATTTCAAGTGTGCTGGGGACCACTCCTGTAAAAGTGCAACAGTGCATTGAGAAACCTCAAAGGCTTTTACCATATTCCTATTAAAAGTATACCCTGACACTTCCTCTCTAAAAGTCTCCAATTTTAACAAATGCCTTAAGGTGTCTGGCGCTGCATGTAATAAATTGTACGCCCACCTAATAATATTTGAAATTACTCTAGCAGAGATTCCCGTTACCGATAGCTCGAGACGTAGGGCTTGAACTGGTACCGACTGCAACACTTTTAACAATTTTCGGAGTATGGTTCCTTCCTTTACTTTTATAGATTGCCATGTTTTAATTTGTGTGTATTCCATGGCATATGATAGAATCGGAGGGATTTTCATACCATAAGCCTCCATCATTGGTGTAAAGTGTCTATTTCCCGTAGCGAGGTACAGTCTCTGTAAAGCCCCAACGTGGGATTCTGCCTTCCGACTCAAGTGTTGAAGGTGGGCTGTATCTTGTAAATTAGAAGTAAAAATACGGCCCAAATAAACATACTCTTTTACTGTCTCTATCGGTTCGCCTCCTAAAGACCATATATAAGGTAAAGGCTTCCTTCTGCCACTGAAAGGGAGTGCTTTAGTTTTAGTTATATTTGGCACCAAAACATTTTCAGTTGCGTAATGATTTAATTAATTCAGGGTTCTTTGCAGGCCTATCGGGGTATGATCAAGTATGACGATTTCATCGGCATACATTAAACACAGTATATCAACGTGAGCTAATTTAGGGGGGTAATTTTTAATTTGAGAGAGGCGCCCCGGTAGATCGCTAATGTAGATGGAGAATAATAGGGGAGCTAATAAGCATCCCTGTTTCAGCCCGTTCCGCGAAGGGATAGGTTTGGTTAGGCCTTTTTCTCCCCCCATTTGGACTCTGCACCATGTTGATGTGTGAAGGGAGATTATTATTGTTAAGAGATCTTTAGGAATCCCCAAATTAGCCAATTTTCTCCATAGTGTCAATCTATCTACTCTATCGAACGCAGTCGAAAAATCAATAAAAGCACAATATCAAATTTGAGCTTTTAACGTAACAAACTTATCAAGCACTGTTTGGAATACAGCAATATTGTCCAATGTAGAATGCTTTGGGCGAAACCCAGCCTGATACATGGGGATCACTTTTCTCGAAAAAGCCCAGTCTTTTAAGTGTTCCAAAACGCAAGCAGCAAAGATCATACCGGTGGCGTCGAGAAGGGCTATTTGTCTATAGTTTGCAGGATTCGTTCTTGTGCCTTTTTTTAGGCGGGGAACCACCACACTCCCTCGCCAAGATTCTGGTATTTCTCCACTTTTCAGGCAGTGTTGGAAGAGTGGGGCTAAGAATTTACCCCAGTCGTTAGCGTTTTTTTGTAAAAACTTTAATTGGGATCTTATCTGGTCCCATCGCTGCTGATGACCTGGCAGAGGATATCAGAATAGAGATTTGTGCGGCTGAAATTTTCATTGGTTCCTGCTCAGGTTGATTCTTCAGTGCTTGATCCTGTCCAGGGAAGATGGGATGCTGATGATTAGATTTATAAAGCCTTAGAATATACTTTTCCCAGTCAGATGATGATACTGGTGTCGCTTGAGCAGATTTTCGTATCCCCATCTGTGCAGAGATTATGTTCCAGAATGATTTATTATTTTTGTGTTTTACTGCTAATTGGATGTTGACCCAGACTCGATCTCTTAAAGCTTGTCTTTCTTTCTCCTTTTTCCGTTGGTGGAGTTTTTTCAGTTTCCTTATTCTCGTATTTTACCGCTAATCAACCTTATTATGATTTTGATTTTATTGAACTTTGCCCCGGCTATGCTCAGTGCTTTGACTCTGCTTGCGACTTGGACCTTGTTTTTTCTATTCTTCTGCAACTTGGCCAGGGGGAGGGTGTCATGTGGATTTAAGGGACCCCGTTGACATCTTTAGGTTAGAATGGGTCCGGAGGCCATGATGCTGCTTTTGCACACAACACTACAGGCTTATTCTAATGCAAGAATGTTGTCGCTGGTCACCTGCGACCCGCTGGCTGTGCTGGTTCCCTGCTTGTTCATGGAGTTTAGTCTGTACATCGTGAGCAAGGTCAAACAACACCGTCCCTTGTTATTTTGATCTGGTCAGGCCCTAGCACATAGACAAAACATACCCTGCAGCTGCTGTTTGTGGAACACGCACCCTTTTTTTATATTGGGAGAATGCATGTTACACGCAGACACACTTGAGGAGGGACTTTTCAAGAACGAAGAGCTGAATGGAGCTGTGATGTAGGGACACGATCTATGTCTTAAAGGTATGGGGTCTGCTGTACAAACCCACAGATTTTCTATGATATCATCTTAGTTTTCCCGTCCATGGGGAGGGAGTGTAGGTTTTAGTGTCCTGTCTCCAGAATCAGTATACAATGATGTCTCCTTTTATATTGTATGGACTTGCTACAATGCTGTCAATGTTTGTATTTTGTATTCTAATTTTAGTAGTGGCTCGTATACTGCATTTCAGAGCACGTTAGTTAATATGAACATTTTAAGCTAACTCAGTGACTCTGTCGGTCTCTTGTTGTGGATGGGTACGGGAGTCTGTGCGGTAGGGGATGACCTGTTACCACGATCCCTGAGTGATTAGGGGAGTGTTGTGTTCTGGGTTGTCTAAACGCCTGTTTCTCAATCTGTGAATAGGAGGGCAGGTGGGACACTATAGCTAGCCGGTCGTGGGCTCATGGGTACTAAGGCTGTAGGAAGGCGTAGCCCCTATATACCGAAGTCCCGCATTGCTGTGCATAGTTCTGTGTTGTTGGACTTGGCCTTTTTGCAGGGTCATCCCTAAACTTTTTGCCTTTCTCCTAGCCATTTTTCTGACATGGTGTTGGTGGTTTAAGGACTCTGGGCACTTTAGCACTGCTATCCAGTGTAAAGTGCGTGTGCTCTCTGTGATAAATGTGGTAAGATTGGTCTACACCTGTTTGGCCTATTTAATTTACCTGTGAGTCCCTTGTAAAGTGGTATCTCATATACCCAGGGCTGGTAAATTAAATGCTACTGGTGGGCTTGCAGCGCTGATTGCGCCACCCACCAAAGTAGCCTTTCAAACCTATCTCAGGCCTCTGCCATTGCAGGGCCTGTGCGCGCAGTGTTACTGCCGCTGTGACGTGGCACCTAAAGTGTGTGCCATGTCCGTGACCCCCCTTTTACCGCATGTCAGTCACCCCTAAGGTAGGCCCTAGCTAGCCCTATGGGCAGGGTGCATTGTAGGTAAAAGATAGGACATGTACCTTCAGTGTGTGACATGTCCTGGTAGTGACAAACAGCCATTTTGGTTTCTCACTACTGTGGGGCTGCCCTCCCATAGGAATGCATTGGGGATTCCCTGATAAGTGTTTCAGTGGTAATTCCTGATATGAGGGGCGCAGCGTGGTCAAGTTTGGTATATTTGGAATAGTGATAATAAATGCTGTGCAATGGTGTGTGCAGATTTATTATAACTATTTTAGAAATGCCACTTTTAGAAGTTGGCATTTCTGTGTGCTATGTGTCTGCCTGCCTGATGTGAATTGCATGTCTGGCTTGTGAGTGACAGGGGCTGGGAGGTGTGTGTGGCTCCAGGAGGGGCAGGGTGAGTCAGCGCTAAGCTGAATGGGACATCTACATTTTGAGTAGTGGGAGGAGAAGTCCCTGGTCCCTGAATAGGGCTGTGCCTAGCCTGTACAATGCTGGCTCTGCCCCCTGTGGTGTGTCTGATCACCTAGACCCACCTGACAAAGGGGAAGAGGAGCTTGGCAAACAAAGTGCTCCAATTCCCCCCTGAACCAGTTTTGGCTGGTTCCCCTAAAGCCCTGTCCTGCAGACAAAGAGAAAAAGGTGTATAAAAATAGGGGCTGTGACCCCATGAAGTTGTTCTGTTCTTGCTCTTGTTCCTGACTGGGGGGGCGTGCTGCTGCTGGGGCCCAGGAGGAACCGCCATGGGGGCTTACCTCCCTGCTGGAGGGCCCTGTGTGCTGGGCCCTGTGTGCCCTGGGCCCAGCACTGCCCCCTTCATCTCCCAGGACTGTGGCTACCTCTTGCGCCCTGTGAGCGCTTTGCCCATTTCAGGACCTGCAGGACTTTGTCTGCGTTTAGCGCTCGGCGAGCGCTTTATTTTAATCTCCCCACCAGGAAAGGAGCGTGTGGGCTTTTGCAGCGCTGCGCTGCATAAGGAGGGAGAGGGAATCCCCGGCGTAGGGATTCCCCCCGAGTTGCAGAGATGCGGGTGCCCACCCCGCTGATGTGGTTATCTTTGAGCGGGTGCCCACCCCGCTTTATACTTTTAATGAAGAGGGAGCCTACCCCTCATTGCCACCACGAAAGGAGAACAAGAAAACGGCCGCCGCGATCGCGCAGCGACCAGGAAGTCAGGCACGTCCGCCTAGGACATGGGCGGGGCCTGCCAGCCGGCCGGACGTCAGCAAATCCCGAGCGGGGCTCCCATGAGCTGAGGGAAGCCCCGCGTGTGCTGAACGGAAACTGCAGAGCGGGACTGGCGGGGCTCCCATGCCCGAGGGAGAGCCCCGCACCTTTGCTTATTTCAAAACCGGAGCGGGAGCCCACCCCGCCGGTTCGTGCCCCCGCAGTCGATAGGAGCTGCAGGCAGGTGGGAGCCCACCCCGCCTGCATGGAGGCCGCCAGAAGCAGAGGAAACAGCCGGCAAGTCTTCACAGGGCTCTTGTGAGCTGCGAGAGCCCCGCCCGCCGCCCAGACCAGAGGAGTCCTGCCCGGCGAGAGGCGCCACGGAGAGAGAGCTTCCCTTCGCGTGGAGACCGGGCGGCACAGCACCAGAGGCAAGGCGGGGCTCCCGTGTGGTGAGGAGAGCCCCGCGTGTACCAGAAGCGGCACCTAGAGGAGAGAGAGCCCGGTGAGTGGGGCTCTTGGTGAACGGGTTGGGGAGGGGGTGTCGGGGCACATTGTTGGTGCCCGCTCCCCTGTGGTCCCCCTAAGAGCACCGAAGTGGCCGTGCTGGTTTTTCAGCTGCTCCGCCTGGCAGTGGGCAGCTGCAACGATGGGGGCAATCCTGATGTCACGAGCCCCAGAGGGGGGGGCTCAGGTCCTTTTCCCCAGCTGCCCCGTGTGATAGGGGGCAGCTGCGACATTGCGCATATTTGTCCAAGAGGGCACAGTGAGTGCCAGGCCTACAGTTCAGCCCAGCTGCCCAGCAATTAGTGGGCAGCTGCTACGTTTAGGCCAGGGCATTGCGCACTTTCTTCTGCTGCATTGGCAGCTGCCCTGACTTTGCTGGACATAGGGCATTCCAGCCCTCTGAGAAGGCCAGTTGGCCTGGGGGCAGTTTTGGTGACATGGGTAGAGCGCCAGGCTCTACCAAATTGCGTAATGTGTCTATTACTAGGAGTGTTGCCAAAAGAGTGATTTAGGCCCATTGTATCTACACTAATGTGTTTATGCTGGTGATACCATGGCGTAATGTGTTTATGCTAATGAGGTTTTGGCCTAATGTGGTTATGCCTAATGTCATGTTATGATGTCTTGGGGTAGTGCTTATTTGCGTATTGTGTGTATGCTTATGAGGTTATTGCATAATGTGTTTATGCTGGTGAGGCCCATTGCGTAATGTGTTTATGCTAATGAGGTTTGGGCCTAATGTGGGTTTATGTCTAATGCTAATAAGATAATGCTTAGGTCATTATGGTACCAGTAGTTACTGGTTGTGTTTTATATTTGCATTTACTTACCTGTTCTGATGGTTCTGACCATGGCCCGATTGGCCTGGTCCTGTATATAATTCCCCTGTGAATATTGCCCGTGCCAGTTGGCACAGTGTAAATGTGTGATCCTGCTTCTAATGTGTTTATGATAATACAAAGGCTATTTTTTATTTAACCTTGTGTGGAGTTTCTTTTGTGGTGTGCCTAGTGTGTTGCTGCTATGTGTGTGTGTTGCGCAAACGCTTTACACATTGCCTCCGGGATAGGCCTGACTGCTCGTGCCAAGCTACCAAGGGGTGAGCAGGGGTTATCTTCGGTATGTAGCTCCCTTGCCCTGACTAGAGTGGTGGTTTCTGCCTGGCTTTGGCGCAAGCCTTAGCCAACCAGAAATCCCATTTCTAACATTGGTTGTCAGCGGTGAGGATAGGACTTGCGTTTGCGCAGTACCACAGCGACAACTGATTGCACTACAAACTCTGCATTTAGATAATCACATGTTTGGGGATTATTTTGACTGATTTTGTTTTCTCCTCAAGAGTGTCATTTTTAAATGGTGTTTTCTGCGCTTTTATTTGGGTGGCAGAAGAGAGAAAATGACAGGGCGGGGACGCTAGTAGGTGGGGAGGATCCCATAGATAGGGAGTCCCTTGATGGGTCCAGTGCCAGGGGCAGTGCCCCATCCCTTTCCCTGTCCCCAGAGGTGTGGGTGGATAGGAGGGAAGAAAGGGAGTGTGGAGGAGAAAAAGTTAGCTCTGGAGGGTAGTTTATCCCCTGAGTTCAGTTTGAGTTGTCTGGATTCACCAGTAAGGGTGGGATCCAGTGGTGGCAGCAATGTGGTGTCCAGTGCAGGAAGTCCCATTCCCCGTTCCCAGAGTATGGTACCTGGTTCCCAGTAAGAGGGGTACAGGTTGAGATTCAGGGGCAGTAAGGAACTGTCTCACCAGTCTTGGGGGGGGGGGGGTTTGTGGATGAATGTTGTGTTGCACTGGATGAATGGGTGCTGGTTAGCACGGCAAATGATTTTGAAGGGCTGTTCAATCGGTGTGTCAGAGAGCACTTGTTCAGTTATTGTTTTCCGGGGTTGCGCCAACACCTGTTGGGGTGTAAGTTCTCTGACCCCAGGGAGCTTGCACGGGAGGCAGACCTCTGGCTGTGTGCTAGAGGGTCTGAAGAGGCATTGGGGAGTGATTCCAAAAGTAGTGGCTTGGGTATCTTCCGGCCCTGTGTGGTGGAAGAGGTTCAGTGTAGCCCAGCTAGGTCCCAGTGGAATGGGAGGGGTGTAGGGGCTCACGTCCTGTCTCAGTGGAGACGGAGTGAGTGTGGGATGGTGTGTCCCACGGTGGCCCGAAACCCAGTCTCAGGGCCTGGAGGGTTCCCTAAGGGAGCGCCAGGTCGGGGGCCTAGGCTGGACTTGTAGGCCATTTGAGGAGGATCTCCCAGTGTCTAGAGGACGTGGAGTGTCTGTAACTAGAGCTCCAGCGGTCCTGGCGTCTGGCGGTACCGCTCCAGTTGGGAGGGTGCAGAAGTCCAGAGTGAGGGGTGAGAGGGGGATGTGTTCCCCAGTGGGAGAGCCAGTGGGTCAGGGGCCAGCCATAAGGGCTGAGTCTCCTAGAAGTGACCATGGTGACACCACTTCTGTCCTGGGGGATCTTCGCGCACTGTCAGATGGACAGGGGTCGGGAGATCTGCGCCAGGCAGACTATCACGCAACACGTGAGTCGTGTTACCCTCGAGGGGGGTGCTATGTGCGCCCCCAGAAGTCCTGGCATGCCAGGCAAGTGCTCAGCCGCGGGGTTTAGCTCCAAGGTTGGGGAGGCCAGGTTCAGGTTCAGCCTGACCTGGAGGGAAGGATGACTGTAAACAGTGTCCTGACCGGTTTGGTTTCCAGAGGTACCACTCCAGTTGGGAGGGTGCGGAACTCAGGAAAGGGGTGCAGAGGGAGGGAGTCCTCACCTCTGACCCTGGTGCAACCTGAGGGTTTAGACCCTATGTTGGGAGACTAGGACAAGAAGGAATCTCTGCCAAAGTGGATCAGCTGAAGAGACTGAGGGCCTGCCCTTGCTGTGTGTTCTGGGGCTCACCTGCAGTTTGTTGTTTCCACTGAGGAAGAGGAAAGGGGACTTTGCTGTGTGCTGTGTCCCCCCCACCTGCTTGAAGAAGGACTTTGCTGTGTGCTGTGTACCTCCGAAGTGAAATAGTTTCCATGGGCCTGAGTGAGCTGTCCTCCTGTTGGAAGTTCAGCTGGAAGGAGAGTTGTGTTCTGAGGGTGCCTCTCCAAGTAGGAGGGTACGGAACCCCAGAAGAAGAGGTAGGGGGAGGAGAGCCTCACCCGTGACTTCTGGTCAGCCTGAGGGTGCGGACCCTAGGTTGGAGGATCAGTGGCAGTTTGGAACTGCCCTGATGGGAGGAAGAGTGGAGAATGGCTACTATGTGCCAGGGGCTACCGCCCCCACTCTGTGGATTGGCAAGGACCAGTGACATCTGGGTGGCCTAGAGCCTGGCCTTGGACAGTTAGGGAGTACCAGTGGGTTAGCCTAGTTGGTCCTGAGAGCTTTTTGACAGAGGGAACCACGTGTGTTCAGAGTGGCGTAGAACTGGAGGGTGTCCCTGCAGTTGCGGGCCCCCGTCCGTGTTCTATCGCCCAAGGCAGGGAAGCCCATCAAGGTGGTGATTGGTCTACCCTGCGTTTTGGCTGGAAGGGGGTTGTGTTGGACTTGGCCTTTTTGCAGGGTCATCCCTAAACTTTTTGCCTTTCTCCTAGCCATTTTTCTGACATGGTGTTGGTGGTTTTAGGACTCTGGGCACTTTAGCACTGCTGTCCAGTGTAAAGTGCATGTGCTCTCTGTGATAAATGTGGTAAGATTGGTCTACACCTGTTTGGCCAATTTAATTTACCTGTGAGTCCCTTGTAAAGTGGTATCTCATATACCCAGGGCTAGTCAATTAAATGCTACTGGTGGGCTTGCAGCGCTGATTGCGCCACCCACCAAAGTAGCCTTTCAAACCTATCTCAGGCCTCTGCCATTGCAGGGCCTGTGCGCGCAGTGTTACTGCCGCTGTGACGTGGCACCTAAAGTGTGTGCCATGTCCGTGACCCCCTTTACCGCATGTCAGTCACCCCTAAGGTAGGCCCTAGCTAGCCCTATGGGCAGGGTGCATTGTAGGTAAAAGATAGGACATGTACCTTCAGTGTGTGACATGTCCTGGTAGTGACAAACAGCCATTTTGGTTTCTCACTACTGTGGGGCTGCCCTCCCATAGGAATGCATTGGGGATTCCCTGATAAGTGTTTCAGTGGTAATTCCTGATATGAGGGGCGCAGCGTGGTCAAGTTTGGTATATTTGGAATAGTGATAATAAATGCTGCGCCATGGTGTGCGCAGATTTATTATAACTATTTTAGAAATGCCGCTTTTAGAAGTTGGCATTTCTGTGTGCTATGTGTCAGCCTGCCTGATGTGAATTGCATGTCTGACTTGTGAGTGACAGGGGCTGGGAGGTGTGGTGGCTCCAGGAGGGGCAGGGTTGTGTCAGCGCTAGGCTGAATGGGACATCTACATTTTGAGTAGTGGGAGGAGAAGTCCCTGGTCCCTGAATAGGGCTGTGCCTAGCCTGTACAATGCTGGCTCCGCCCCCTGTGGTGTGTCTAATCACCTAGCCCCCACCTGACAAAGGGAAAGAGGAGCTTGGCAAACAAAGTGCTCCAATTCCCCCCTGAACCAGTTTTGGCTGGTTCCCCTAAAGCCCTGTCCTGCAGACAAAGAGAAAAAGGTGTATAAAAATAGGGTCTGTGACCCCATGAAGTTGTTCTGTTCTTGCTCTTGTTCCTGACAGGGGGGGCGTGCTGCTGCTGGGGCCCAGGAGGAACCGCCATGGGGGCTTACCTCCCTGCTGGAGGGCCCTGTGTGCTGGCCTCCCTGGGCCCAGCACTGCCCCCCTCATCTCCCAGGACTGTGGCTACCTCTTGCGCCCTGTGAGCGCTTTGCACATTTCAGGACCCGCAGGACTTTGTCTGCGTTTAGCGCTCGGCGACCGCTTTAGTTTAATTTCCCCACCAGGAAAGGAGCGTGTGGGCTTTTGCAGCGCTGCGCTGCATAAGGAGGGAGAGGGAATCCCCGGCGTAGGGATTCCCCCCGAGTTGCGGAGAGCCCACCCCGCTGATGTGGTTATCTTTGAGTGGGTGCCCATCCCGCTTTATACTTTTAATGAAGAGGGAGCCTACCCCTCATTGCCACCACGAAAGGAGAAGAAGAAAACAGCTGCCGCGATCGCGCGCCGACCAGAAAGTCAGGCATGTCCGCCTAGGACATGGGCAGGGCCTGCCAGCCGGCCGGACGTCAGCAAATCCCGAGCGGGGCTCCCATGAGCTGAGGGAAGCCCCGCGTGTGCTGAACGGAAACTGCAGAGCAGGACTGGCGGGGCTCCCATGCCCGAGGGAGAGCCCCGCACCTTTGCTTATTTCAAAACCTGAGCGGGAGCCCACCCCGCCTGCATGGAGGCTGCCAGAAGCAAAGGAAACAGCCGGCAAGACTTCACGGGGCTCTCGTGAGCTGCGAGAGCCCCGCCCGCCGCCCAGACCAGAGGAGTCCTGCCCGGCGAGAGGCGCCACGAAGAGAGAGCTTCCCTTTGCGTGTAGACCGGGCGGCACAGCACCAGAGGCAAGGCGGGGCTCCCGTGTGGTGAGGAAAGCCCCGCATGTACCAGAAGCGGCACCTAGAGGAGAGAGAGCCCGGTGAGTGGGGCTCAATGGTGAACGGGTTGGGGAGGGGGTGTCGGGGCACATTGTTGGTGCCCGCTCCCCTGTGGTCCCCCTAAGAGCACCGAAGTGGCCGTGCTGGTTTTTCAGCTGCCCCGCCTGGCAGTGGGCAGCTGCAACGATGGGGGCAATCCTGATGTCACGAGCCCCAGAGGGGGGGGCTCAGGTCCTTTTCCCCAGCTGCCCCGTGTGATAGGGGGCAGCTGCGACATTGCGCATATTTGTCCAAGAGGGCACAGTGAGTGCCAGGCCTACAGTTCAGCCCAGCAATTAGTGGGCAGCTGCTACGTTTAGGCCAGGGCATTGCGCACTTTCTTCTGCTGCATTGGCAGCCGCCCTGACTTTGCTGGACATAGGGCATTTCAGCCCTCTGAGAAGGCCAGTTGGCCTGGGGGCAGTTTTGGTGACATGGGTAGAGCGCCAGGCTCTACCAAATTGCGTAATGTGTCTATTACTAGGAGTGTTGCCAAAAGAGTGATTTAGGCCCATTGTATCTACACTAATGTGTTTATGCTGGTGATACCATGGCGTAATGTGTTTATGCTAATGAGGTTTTGGCCTAATGTGGTTATGCCTAATGTCATGTTATGATGTCTTGGGGTAGTGCTTATTTGCGTAATGTGTTTATGCTTATGAGGTTATTGCATAATGTGTTTATGCTGGTGAGGCCCATTGCGTAATGTGTTTATGCTAATGAGGTTTGGGCCTAATGTGGGTTTATGTCTAATGCTAATAAGATAATGCTTAGGTCATTATGGTACCAGTAGATACTGGTTGTGTTTTATATTTGCATTTACTTACCTGTTCTGATGGTTCTGACCATGGCCCGATTGACCTGGTCCTGTATATAATTCCCCTGTGAATTTTGCCCGTGCCAGTTGGCACAGTGTAAATGTGTGATCCTGCTTCTAATGTGTTTATGATAATACAAAGGCTATTTTTTATATAACCTTGTGTGGAGTTCCTTTTGTGATGTGCCTAGTGTGTTGCTGCTATGTGTGTGTGTTGCGCAAACGCTTTACACATTGCCTCCGGGATAGGCCTGACTGCTCGTGCCAAGCTACCAAGGGGTGAGCAGGGGTTATCTTGGGTGTGTAGCTCCCTTGCCCTGACTAAAGTGGTGGTTTCTGCCTGGCTTTGGCGCAAGCCTTAGCCAACCAGAAATCCCATTTCTAAAATGTGTATGTGCAGAATCCCTACAACACTACATTGCAACATTGTTGATTAAGGTCCGGGTGGCACCGACACCACGACAGAGACACACGCCATAGGTACTTTGGTGGCCGTCCCGGAAGTGGACCACGCCCAGAGCCCCGGGCTGTTTAATCACACTCCTGCGCTGGACTGGCGTACACCGGCCCAGCCCACTACGCTTACGCTTACAGGGGGGGCGACATAGCTACATGTCCAAGGTCTTCTCCACTGCCTGAGGTGACATGGTTGCGTCCTCTGTCCACAACACTACAGACACCAGCAGTATATGTCCACATGGACATGTCTGTGCTCTGCATACTCAAGACTGTCCAGCACATCACCGCCACACTTGGCATTGTGTACATTCTCATTCATGGGTCCATTGCCTCCTTTGCACATTCTTGGTTCCCACCTCTCCCCACCTTCTGCAGTCGTGTGGCAGAGGGGCTATGCTTTTGTGGATGGTTTGTCTACATGCCTGGCCCCTGTTACCACAGTTACTTGTGTTGTCGTGTCTGGTAGGTGGGCATGTTTGTTGGCATGTTGTATGTGATTTTGTTACGTGTGCATTCCCACAGTTGTGATTTGTTTGATTGTGGAGTTGAGGTGTGTGGTGTGTTCCGTTGGTACTTACCAACGAGCAGTGCATTTCCATAGGTGCCATCCTGAAAGCCCTGGTTGATGATGGACTGTCGGAAGATGTAGGAGTCATGCACACTGCCTGGAAAGTTGGCGACGACATTGGTGAACAGTCCCCGGTGGTCCACTATTGCCTGCACATTGGTGGGATGCGTGTGCTTTCTGTTGCGCTAATTGTGTGCAGTGTCGGCAAGGGGCACAAGTAGGACATGTGTGCAGTCAATTGCCCCCAACACGTGCGGGAGGCCAGCTATGGCGTAGAAGCCTTGCTTCGTCTCCAGCTGTTCCTGCTTAGTGTGGGGGAGGTAAAGGTGCTGGGGTATCAAGCTGATGATGGCATCCAAGACAGGTGTGAGGAACTTTGATGGGGCTGGCTGTGAGACTCCTCCGACTCTGGCAGCTGTTGGTTGGAGGGTACCAGAGGCCAACAAGTGCAGCACAGCCAGCTCTGTCTGCGGAGGGACGTTGGTTGTCCGCTGTGGTGGTACCGTCAGCCTGTGGGCAATGTGGGTCAGGATGCGGAGGATGGTTGTCCTTTTGAGCCTGTAGTGGGCAATGACATCCTCTGGCGTTAAGTCTCTGAGGCTGGTGCGTTTTCGGAAGGTCTGCTGTCTTGTTCTGCGCTGCCTCGGTGGCAGTCCGGAGGGGGGGGGGTCCTGGGGTGGTGGCGGTGGGTATTGTGGCCCTCTTTGGTCTCCAGGCTGCATGATTAGTAGCTCCATGGCATCTGTTGGTCTTCAGATGTGGCTCTGGGCTGGGCTCCCTTTATGCTGCAGGTTTTCGTCCTACTTAAGGCCAGGAATGAGCGGGTCTTAAGTCCCTGCTGCTGACGTGCCTTATCGCCTGTTTTTGGACCGCATCGCCGATCTGGCTGGTCGTTGAGAATATCGTGAAGTGGTGTTATCGTGGGTTTTTGCACGGGAACGCCTACTCTGCATATGATTAGCGTTAGTTGTCGCTGTCAGCCTTGGCGATGTTTTTAGCGGCAGCTATCGCATGGAAACTGACGATGTGGGCTGTTAGCGCAGGCTTGTGAATAGGGCGATGAGTCTATCGCCACTTTCGTGGCGGTAAAGTGCCGCTAAATCGGCGATGAGTCCATGAGAATATGCCCCATAGTGTCTTTGGATCAGCTGTCTTCATCCCCTTGCTCTATTCAACTGCAATTCACATTTTGCTTCCACCCACCAGGGCTCTCTTGCCCACCAGGGCTCTCTTGCACGGTGAGTGACAGCATTATGAAAGATCACATGTGCACATCCGTCTCTCTAGAAGTGTACATCAGTGCCATGGCCGGTGCACCAGTTCTTTACTGTGCCAATGTTTTTTTCTTAAAACTCTTTGCACTTTTTTTCATTTCCTTAATCATCCTTGTATGTGCAAACTATGTCTTCAGGTTGCAGTAATTCAAAGCTGTTAGTACATTTTCTTTGCACAAATAATTTCAAGCACATAGCTTCCATGTTTGGGTGGTGGCATAGTTTTTCAATTTTTTATTTTTGTGGCATATGCTTGCAAAAAAATAAAAAATAACCATCACATCAGATTGCTAAAGTCTGAAATATTGGAATTGCCAATACTTGAATAGTAGATCACTCCAGTTTTTTTGTGCTGTGCCGTTTGCTTTTCTACAGGGAAATCGAGGGCATGATCAAAGAAATTGGAGCCTGAATGCAATCCAAGGCCCCATAACCCCACATGCTTGCTTACACAGCTGTAATTCGGGCATATTTATTAGGACAATGTTTTATGTATGCTGTCGATAGTGATATCTTTTGAACCAACATACAACGAGACTATAGCACATGAGCTTTCAGGATGACATATTTTTCTTGGCGTCACCTTTAACGTCAACAACAACAATTTTTGTCGTTTTATTAGGAGTCCACTGCTAGCACTGGCGAATGCTAGGTTTGCCAAAGACCACTTACTAGTCTTGATTTCAGTTCATGCCTCTTTCTACCTTTACCCTACTTTATTTTTTTATGCCACTGTTGTAGGTTCTTTTTTTTATCGATGCTTTCTCCCTTTGTCCCTGTTTTTCTATTGTTCTCTTCCTTTCGTTCCTGTATTAGTCTCTCTTGATCTAGATCAAAGTCTAATGATGAAAAATAAGTCCGGGACCCGAACAAAGAGAGCCAGTGCTTAAGTGGGCTGGTCCTGAGTGACTTGAATAGAAGAATGATTGACAACAGGGGTTAACATGTGCCATGGACATGCCACACATTCAAACAGCTGTCAGCTGAGTGTGACAAAGGTGCTGTAATTTAATTACAGCTTTTTTCTGACACTCTAAACGAAGGTTAATATGTGTAACACAGACCGTAGAGAGATGTTACAGGCTTATTCTCACTACCATGACTCCTTCAAATTCTCAATATGTTGAAAATCCCTGGATAACAGTGGAAAGCATAAAATCTGATTTTAGGCATGGAGTAGAGGTGGATTTAACTTGCACAATTCCGTGTAGCGTAATTACCTAAGAATTCTGTGAGATTATTCGGAATTACACGTGAAGGGTAATTCTGTGTTTAGCGCTATTTCTTATTACAAAAATACCTCCATGTGGGAAAAATGGATGCTATGATGTATTTTTGCGCTAAGAAATAGCGCTAATTGCAGCAGAACATGATTAGCAAGTGCAAGCGGCCGCTCGCGCTCGTTAAATGTGCTCTCGCTGTAGGAATCAAAGAGTAATGCGGAAGTACCAAAATGACTCTGATGAGTCCGGCGTAACTAAAATTCTGCCAAGGCCTAGCATGGAGTCGGAACGCAAAAGAGCTCTGGACAGTTTTTGAATAGGAGCTCCAAATTGCACTGAGCGAGTGAAGCCAGAAATCCAACCATTGCCAAGAGTGGTTGGGGGTTTGCGGCCCTTCAAGAAAAATTTGCATAAAATTGGGTCAAGTGGCTCAATTTAGGACACAGTGTATTGCAAATACATTTTATGGGAAGTTTTGAAGAACAAATTAAATATTTCACTATTTCAGTATATGTATATAGCATCTCAGCCAGTTCACTTTTCACAATACCCCTGTATGAAAACACCACAACCAGCCCAGTATAGCCCCAGATTGTACACTACCATAATTAGGACAGCCTTGTGGTACTAGTAACATGCAAACATTAATGAACAAGCCAGTTAGCCCCAGTAAGTAAAGTGTAATAGCTTGGCCAGTATTAACTATGCGCTCTCTGTAAGGCACCAAAGCCAGACCTGGTAGCAAAGCATCGGACATGTGAGTTGGAAAGTTCTGTGTACTGCACAACTAACATCCATGCCACCAAGACATTTGTGATCAAAGTTAGGGGTATGTAAAGTTACTAGTTGGCTGGCCAACAGACTTGACCTTTAAAAATGTAGATAATCTGTGAATAATGTCTTTGCAATTGCAATGGTCCACAGGATGGGGTCACATGCCTATAAATCAGGAAACCAGCCCAGGACATTACAACCAACCTTACAGCATTCCAGTTTATTTGATTTTTTCCTAGAACATTACATCAGGGCCACACCACTTCCTTAAGATATGCCTAGTAAAAGTTAAGGGTGTGCAAAGTTAATAGTTTGCAAGTTTTGGCGGACTTCGTCCTTAAGATGCCAATAAATGCAGTAAAAGGTTGATATCTCAGCAATGATAAGGGAATGCAGGAAGGGACCAAGTGCGTGGGATTCCAGAAAGACATTGCAGCAGCATGGAGTAGTTTGATTTTTCCGTAAAATTTCAAATATGTTATATTAGTTGTTCTTTTAAAGCACTTGAATAACAACATTAAGGCGTCTTCATGCTAGCTGAGATAGCAGGAAGCATGAGATCCCGGAATTGTCAATTTGGGAGGAAGAGAAAAGCCATGTCTTCAATGATTTCCTGAAGGCCAGAAGATTAGGCATGGCTCGGATATGCAAGGGAAGGGCATTCCACAACTTAGATGCTCCAAACACAAAGCTTCTGCTGCCCCAGTTAACTTGCTTGAATCTGGGCATTGACACTAGTATGGCAGAGGCTGACCATAGCGTTCGGCCAGGTGTATACCATGAAAAGCTCTTCCTCAGAAAAATTTGTCCTTGCTCGTCCAGTGCTTTATACACAATACACAGCGCTTTACAGGTGACCCTCTGTCTGACGAGGATCCAGTGTAGTTTCCTGACAAGCTTAGAGACCGATTGGTACTTGGGAATCTTGCAAGTGCGTGGGCTGCCGTGTTTTGCAAGGTCTGCAGTTTATCAAGAACATGCTGGTGCGCATTCAAATATAATCCTTTGCAGTAATCGATCTTTGACAAAACCAGTGACCACTGTTTTCTGCAACTGAGCAGGGATAAAAGGAGGAATTTTCTTAATCATTTTGAGAGTGATAAAGGCGGCGGAGGTAACTGCATTAACCTGATTGACGTAGGACAGTTTATCGTTTAGGAGAACTCCAAGGATCTTTACAGACCTGATTGGGGAGGGGAGTAAACCTAGTTCAGATGGCCACCATTCAGGGGACCAAAAAGAAGGCTGAGCCCCAGCACGAAAGACGAATTGGGTGGCATACAGAAGGTTGTCATTGTGTCTATGCTCCACCAGTTGTTTGTTCAGGACCTTTTCAATAATCTTGGCCAGCAGTGGAAGACGGGAGATGGGTAGATAGCTGCTTGGGTCTCGTGGATCAAGCAAAGTTTTTTTTGTTAATGGTAAAACTGACACTGTCTTCCAGGATGAAGGAAAGATTCATAAGTGGCACATTAGTTGGAAAATGTCTGCCAGTATTGGGCTGATAGTCTCGGCTGTGGCAATGGCAATCCTAGGAGGGCAAGGGTCGCACGACAAACCCGATTTAGAGGTATTAATCAGTTTCATAACCGCCTCCCTAGATGGTGGCATGAAATGGCTAAGCAAGGAGCCCATATCAGTTTACATGGGAGATTGCAAAGCTAAAGAGGATGTTGATCTAAGAGGAGAATATTTTTTGTAGACATCTTCAACTTTGAGGCGGAAGGTCTCCGCCACAGAGTTACAAAAGGATTGGCTACAATCTTTAGGCAAGGACAAAGTGTGGGTGGTGAGTTTTTAACTGCTGTAAACAATTCTTTTGAGGAATTCACCCTTCTTCAATTTTGTTGGTAAAGTAGGTCGATTTTTCCTTGCGAATCATCGCCTTATGTCTAGATAAACAGATCTTATAGTTGGTCTTTTCTGAATTGCAATTTCTGACTCTCCTTCTTTTCTCTTATCTCCTGCAGGCCTATTTGAGGGACCTTAGGTCATCAGACAACCAAGGGGCAGATCGTTACTCACGTTTGACCTCGGTCCTTTTCACAGGTGCCAAGATGGTGTTGGCAGAGTCTAGCCAGTTCGTATAGTTCAACACTGCAGTCTCAACATCTTTTGATGGCCCAGGAGAAGTGTTTTCTAGTAGTTGAGAAGGCGCTGATGCTTGGATCTTGTGCCATACATGTGAGGAGGTCCAAAATGGACTAGCTAGGGGTCCTTGGGCTGTTAGCCTGAGCTTGATGCAAAATAAAACGGCCCTATGATCGGACCAGACAAGGGGAAGCATTCTTATGTTCCCCAAGGATGAATTATTCAAAAAAATGCCATCTAGTGTATGGCTAGCTTAGTGCATTGGACTGTCCACCATTTGGTCCAGACAAAGTGAAGACATAGTCAAAAGTAGGGCAGCCGTGTCAATATCGTCATGTGCATCAAGGTGAAAGTTAAAATCACCAAGGACCGTATGATCACTTTGCAAGATGTTGGCCTCCAGGAGATTACTGATCTCCTGGGGGAAGGGAGAGCATGGGCCAGGTGGGCAGTAAATAATTGTGCCTTTAAAAGTCTGCATGTTAGATAATTCTATGACAAAAGAGACTGCATCACATAGCGGGGATATTAGAGGGGAACATCGGGCTGTATACTCCGCTCTGTAAATAATCCCCATTTTCCCACACGGTCCAGTCTAAAAATGCAGATACCGGGAGGAATAGAGGCTAGGATATCAGGGCTCGAAGATGAGTCTGCCCAAGTCTCTATGTGTTTCAAGAAAGAGGGCAAATTCTACACTATGTTTCCAGTCGCGGCCGGAATTAATCACGGGTGGGGGGCTGGAGGTCGTGCGGGGGGGTAAATTTAATAATAATAAAAAACTTACCTGTCCGCTGGCTGGGTCCCGCGTTTTCTTGGCTCCTGCTCCTGCTCTCCTGCCTCCGGCAGGAACAGGAAGCAGACAGCCTCCCTCCCCTCCCCTAAGCCAATCACAACGCTTCAATGGCAGCGTTGTGATTGATGGGGACGCCCCCCAGCCAGGGGCTTATGGGGAGGCTATTTTCTCTACATGGAGAAAGGGCAGAGTGCGCATGACTGCTTTGGGCGGCCCCAGGGGGCCAACCAAGCAGTCATTGCGCCCTCAGGAGTGGGCACACCACTCCTCCCCTCCTCACAGAGCAGCCACGCCCACCCGCCCACCCGCAACCAAACCCTTCTGCTTTCTCGCAGTGCGAGAAGCAGAAACATAAAATGGTAGTAATTACCATTTTATGTTTCTGCTTCTCGCACTGCGAAAAAGCAGTGGGGCGACGCTCCTCCGCCCTAGTGGAGGAGCCGCCCCTGAATGTTTCACTAGCGATCTTGCGTTGAGAAGTGCACACAGCACCAAGGCACTAGGGTTGTGAGAGGCCACTGAGGCAGTAGAGCTAGTCAAATGACAAGTTGTGCTGTTTTTAGGGACTGGCCATAGTTCGGGCCCAAATTTAATGGAAAGCGCCCCACAGACAGAACAAGTGAGAAGAGAAGTGAGAGGAGAATAGGGTAAGGCAGCAGGTGGGCAAAAGCACCACTCTTCCAAGGCAGATGTGGGCAGCCGTGTCTAGCTGATTCAATCAACACACCTTATTGGATGGAGCCGGAATTCAGAGAACCTGAATTTAGAGTTGTCTTGAAGAGGAAATGGCACCTCACTGGCTACTATTGTTTGGATCAAAGCCCTCTTGATAGGGGTGAGAGCAGAGTTAATGGGGATGAAGGGGTAGAAGATGGGAAGTAACTGAGTAGTGGAAATTAGAATAAAAGTTAAGTTGCAGAGCCATACATAAAAGATGTTATTTGCAAGGCTCACTGGTCAGAAAAGTGCTGGAATAAGATTGAACTAAATAAGAGATACCATACTCACGCCATAACGTTTTCCTCGCCAAAACAAAGTAAGTAGGGCAAGGCCCCTTCACTACAGTCTCTTTTTTACGCCTAAATGTCATTCACTACTAATAATTAAAGCGAAAATTGTGTGGGAGGATATTTTAGAAGAGCAGGAGTATGATTCTTTAAGTGAACTAGAAAAAGCTAAATTCTCTGGGATCTAAGGAAATGTTTTGGGCTTGCATTGAGGGGGGAGAAAAAAAGGGCAACATGAGGTGAGGAAATTTGCTTTTGTTCTGCCAGGCCTTCAATCTACCGAGGGCCTAGTCTTGCAGGGTGCAAGTCTAGCTAGGGTTGAGTCATGACCCAACTAGAGCTAACCCGACCTGGGTGTATCCACCTTGGCAGCCTTCAAGAGTATGAGATTGGTTTGGGCATGAACCCCTGCCTACAATTTTGTCCTCCTTTGGCCTAGAAGGATTAGGTAAAATCCGGACTTTTTAAAATTCTATAATTTCCACTCAGATTGACAACCTTGAGTGCTGTTCCTCTTCTTTTCTCGCTCATGATATGCAGGATCCCTGCCTTAAAAAGGTGCGGTGTTAGTGCTTAAGACACCAACTTCCATTCTTATCCATTTGTCATTATTTTACTCCTTGGGCACACCTCTGCTTGGAGCATGTTACCATATGGATCACTGGGTCTTCTCTGATTACTATGTTTTTACAAGTACTTGGCTGCACTTTTGACAAGTGTAGTGCAGTGCAACTCTCTATATCTGTCAGACCCCTGCACCCTCAACACTATCCCTTCTGGACTGCCTAGATCATAGGCCATTCAAGTAAAACCCTTGACTCTTTACCCTTCTTCTTCCCCATTTTCTCCTCCCTCAGCCTGTTCTCCCGGACTCTTTAAGGATGGATTGACCCATCTGCTACAGTCAACGTGAGATGCAAAATAAAAGCATGGTAGAAACCATGAAACTTAGGGTCTGCAGAGTAAAATATAGTCACCAGCTAATTACAATTGTAATATGCAAGTCTGTCTCTCACACTTCATCCTCCATCACACTTCTAGACGCGGTGTCCCAGGAGAAGATAAGAGCACCTCTTTGGTCACTCATGCACATTACCAAAACTCTTCCCACACAGAATCACTACAAATGCAACTCGTCACCAACGACGCGCTCCCCAATGGTGTAGCCTGCGATCCATCTGTGACTTCACTTCTGTGCCCCACAAACGGCTATGCAGCGCCATATATTGCTGCAGTGTAATACCATACAATACTGAGCCAGTTTTCACAGTGCCGCATTAGGAAAGCACCATATCCAGACCGTTCCAAAATGCTCCAGTTTGTAAATGTGGCCTGTTTTCGTAGTGCATCATTATGTAAGACATAATGACAAGGCAACGATCCATAACTGTAGTATCCATAATGCATCAGAATGAAATGCAGCATCCCCAAGCCAGACCTATAATGCCCCAGCATGTGAAGCACCATACCCAGGCTAATACCGTCAATGCCACAGTATCTCAAGTACTATTCTGAGGTCATTGTGCAAAGTCCACAATTTTCCATATGTAAATCACCATCCACAATCACCCCTGCCTCCTCTCCAATGCCCCCCTGACTCAAATGATCTTGTGGAGAGTACATCCAGGCCCACACTCTAACCGCATGTGTTGCATGACACCTCTTTGCCTTTCTACCTTCACACTCCTTTTATTCCCTCACCTTCCCCTTTGCCTTTATCTCCACTGGCTCCCGTATTCCATGTTTTTTTACTCTCCCCCCCACACAAAGTTGCTTCTCCCTTTATCTTACTCTTATTTTCCCTTTCTCTCTATCTGTTCGTCCAATTCTGACTTCTACTCTTTTCCCACCTACTGCATCTCTTCCATTTCTGATTCGCTCTCACTTTTTCTTTCTTCATCTCAATTGTTTCACTATAATTGTATTTCTCCTTACCTGTGTCATTCAATATCTCTGGCTTTTCCCCTACTCCTTTTTTAGGTCTCGCCTACGCAGCGCGCATGTGCTGAATAGAAGGACCTTTAGCCGTCGCTCTGCTCTTTTTGGAAGCACACACTCGTGCTTGTGGCGGCATCCAGCTTGCGGGAGCGAGCAGGGGCGTACCACAAGCACGAGTGCAGTGCTTCCCAAAAGAGCAGAATGCGCGCGCTCGCACGCACCACTCCCGGGCTTGTTAGGTCTCGCCTAGGCCAATCGCGGCACCCGCGCTTTACTTTGGTAAAGCGGGTGCTGGACAGCTGCAAAACTAAAGAAATAGATGTTTTTTTCTATTTCTTTACTTTGTAGCAATCGCGGGTGAATCGCGGCACCGCGCTTTACTTTAACCATGTTAAGGTAAAGCGCGGGTGCCAGCGATTGTTACAAAAGTAAAGAAATAGAAAAACATCTATTTCTTTACTTTTGCAGCAATCGCGGCACCCGCGCTTTACTTAGTCCCAGCTTTGCTTAATCCCAGCTTTAACATTGCCAGGGCCATTAAGATAATGCAGCAATGGAGGACTAAAATATGCAAGACAGTCATCTAAATTATGTAACAAGAAAAGGTCAATTAAGCCACACTTTCACTGGCAGTATAAACTTGAGCCATTCCACCTAGAAACATATTTCAGGGAAATCTTCAAATAATGTGGCAAATCCTTAATGGAGTGGTAAATACTGCAGCCACAGAATATCATAATTCAAATTGCCCCAACCATTGCTCCATTGCATTATCTACAAAATATTCACGAAAGGGAAGCAAAACCTAAGCTTTCCAATTCCAATCGAAGCCCATTATTAGCTGCAAGTTGAAGAGAACAGCTTCAACGACGTCCCCTTTCTACAGACAGAATGCATGTTTTTTTCTATAACACCACTATGGGTGTGTTTTCAAAAATTCTACATTCTTCACTATATAATTAAATGCTTTTGTTTTTACACAGTAGACAGCCAAACAACATAGCCTAGTATTTCACTTACTATTTTCAGTCAATATTTCAGTTTGAAGAAAAAAAAGTCCCTTTCAAGCAAAGTACCCCAGCATAAACATGTAAAATAAACTTTAGATATTGGGTAACAAGCAATATAGTTTTATGGCTTCTGCTGACACTTACAAACTACTAGGTCATCGGTGTATTTCACCAGATGCCCTTGATGGCAATTATGCACCATATCACACAATTACCCAGTAAGCACTATATATACACACACACACACACACATACATACATGCTATATACGTGTGTCATAAAAGTAACAGAGAAAAGGAACGTTGAGTGGAGCTGTTCAGGTTACCATACTGCTTGAGCTTCTGCAAGCTACTCAAACTCCTGTCCATAAAGCACGTTTATGAGTAGGGAACTCAATTCTGAAATATAGTAGCTACAAAAAAGAAACTGCTTTGAGATTCCATCACGCAGAAAACGTGTTTCTTATCCTCGGGAATAAACGCCCAGCGTCTTCTGTTTGCTACATGATCTATGACTGGGAAAGCATTTCTTTACGGTAACAGCAGAGTATTCCTCCCACTTCAAGTTAGGGGAATACTGGATTTGTATTAAAAAAAAAAAATCACTCCGCAAGCAGAGTAAGGTGGAGGAAGCTGGTACCAAATTCTAGCCAATTAGCAGGCTCCTGGCCTTAATTCCCGAGCCAGAAAAAGCAGGTTATGCTATGCTTCTGGGAAACAAAACACCGTCCTGTAAATTGCACTTCAACGAGGCAAGATTTCACAAGCTCTGCCGTCAATTTGCTGAAACTTTATCCACGATCGCAAACTTTTTTATTCTCAAATGAAAGATATGTTTACCCGCAGGGGAGGTTCCCAGTGCATTACAGTGCACAATTCTGGGTTACAATTGGTCTATCTGAAACGTCCTTATGCATGCTAGTCAATGAAGCCAGATGTATTTTGGCCTCAAGCTAAATTGGCAGGGTTTTTGTGTGTTTTTTCATGTGTATATATATATATTTTTATTTTATTTTTTTTCCAAGAGGGAATTTGTTCTGGATTTCCATATAGGCCTGCCCAGGTTAGCATGAATGAGTCATGCAACGGATGCTATGGATAAGCATGAAGTGTTTGTTGAACCACGGCTGGCATCAGTGAGAAAGCATTCGTGTACATTCGTACCAGTATCTATCTGCTAAACCCTTTCTCGCTTCAGTGTAATGTGTCTGGTGCTGGTTAATGAAATAAGACTAGGTGTGCAGTAGAGTGATCACACCTCCCTTCGGGTCATTAGGACACAGTTTGCATTTCTGGACTTGTGTGGCAGCCTAATGAACCCTGGGTGCTATCTTGTATAGCTTCCACTGAACTAATTAGACTAAGACTTGAAATTAATGATTTGTAGGTGAAAAGTTCAGGACTGGAGTATGTGTCTGGAATGAACTGGAGTGAGGTGGTCATCCTAGTGTGTGGAGGTAAAGGGCTACCATGCACACCAGAAGTATCTACCTAGAAGCACGCCTCGATTGCAAAAAAGAGCACATGCATAAAGCTGGACGAGAATCCTTCTGAACACGTTCAAAGAATACCAAAGCATACCCTGTGTGGCTGTACCCGTGCAAATGTATCAAAGATATTTATTTGGAGTGGCAGGAGTGGCAGCACAGTCAGAATGCACACTTTATTTTGTTTTTGCACGTTCATATAGCACAAACATCGCCCAAGAGCACTAGAGCGCATTACATGAGCACCAGACTACATTACACAAGGTCAGGTTTTTTTCTTATTTAAATGTTTTATTTATTTGACACGGGAAGATTAAATGATTTTCCCAGAATCACAGGATGCTGAGCTGGTGCCGGACTCGAAGCTGGTTTCCCAGTTCCAAAGTTTGCAGCTCTAGCCGCCTCGCCATACCTCCTTCTCTAGGCAACAAGCCCCTTTAGTTTTATATGAATGTTAGCGCGGATGTGGCGGAAAAACCAAAAAGCTACTCATATGTAACCCTGGGCGTAGTTCGCGAAGTAGCGCTACGCGAAGCTACGCGAAGTGCACTTCGCACTACGCGTAGCACTACGCGAACTGCGTAGTGCGCTGTTCGCGATGATTGCACAGTGCCGGATGCTTGTCCGCACTGTGCAATAATTGAAAACGGCATCTTGCACAGTGCGAGCTGTCTTTACTGCCGCTCGAGTAGATTTTTACTCGAGCGGCAGCTTTCAACGCGGACTGGTAGTTTCTCATCGCGAGCGGTCGCGAGCATACGCGACCACTCGCAATGAGAAAACCTGACCTCCCGCGCTGAGAATCTCGCCGGAGGTTTATTTTCCACGCTCGCGATCGGCAACTTGATGCTGCTGATCGCGAACGAGGAAAAAGTCTTGCCGGGATGTCATTTTGCTTGCTCGCGGTCGCCAACTTGACGTTGAGGACCGCGAGCAAGCAAAAAATGACCGCTGCACTACGCTACGCGTGTTTGCACTGTGCTACGTGCAATTCGCGTAGTGCAAAGTAGCGCAAACTTCGCAAACTACGCGAGCGTAGCGTAGTGCTTTGCCCAGGGTTACTCATATGACCCAAATCAATGATGGCCCAAGTTAAGATCTGCATACATTTTGTATTCCCAGCTTAGAAATAGCGGGGCATATTAGCTAGAAGAGGCGATAATCATCGCTAACCCTGCTTAGCGTGATTTTTTTTATCGCCGGCTATCGCTGGAATATATCGCCACGCTAACGCTGTATTAGCAACGATTAGCGCTATGGCGATGAATATTCCAGCGATAACGGGGAAATGGGCCAACATCGCTGAAAAACCAGCGATGTTGCATGGAGAAGGAGAACACCTTGCTGATACGACCCTGTGGTCGTATCAGCATAATCCACCCCCATGTTAGGTATGGCTAACACCTGCTAATTGCAGGTGTTAAATAAATGGCGATGACCCCGGTTAGCGCGACTTTTCACGTCGCTAACTGGGGCCATGACCACCTTGCTAATAGGCGATAGGCCTGTTAGCGTGTGTTCCCCAGGTTTGTTCGTTGGAACGCCCACTTTGCATGTCATTAGCGATAAATATCGCTGACATGCAAAGCGGTAAAAACGGGCGCTAATGCCCGCAAACTGTCGCTAACTGCTGTTAGAGACAGTTTGCTGATAGGGCGATATGAATATCGCCGCTTTAGCGGCAAAAAGTGCCGCTAAAGCGGCGATAGTGCCCTTGCTAATATGCCCCATCATCTCCTTAGATTGATGTGTATGGTTATTTTACTCTTCAGTGCATAATGACTATCATACGATCTGTAGTGAGCATTTGGAGATGGGCACCCTCTTGACGACAAAAAAAATGACTACGGAGGCCTAAGCCAAAATGTAGCTCTGGCTCAAAATCGACCTCTAAAGGAACGCAACCTCTCCCCCTCTCCCCTTTTGCCCCATCCCAAAATTGAACTGATTCCCAAGAGTAACACTGCATCACATTTGACGCATGTTAAGCATTGGCATAGCCAATAGGTCTCGCTTTGGGACCTTATAAGTATTTAGTTATGCAGCATAATATCCTTGGTGCAACAACATTAACTGTTGCATGGCTAAACACTTATAAGGTCCCAAAGGCGAGACCTATTGGCTATGCCAATGCTTGTTATTTATTTCTTCTTTGCTTCATTTTTCCTTTACTCTTCCCTTTCTCTTGCTATCTTCCATCAGAGTGACGTGCCTTCTTTCTGTGTGTTAGACTGCTTTTCAATCCCTGGCCTTTAACCAATCAGATTTATCATTTGTTTTCAATGGCAGTATGCCCCAAGCTTTTTCTAGTTTTGGAAACTGGGCGTCAAAGTCAGTTGTCAGTGCCCACTACAGACACGATTTTTAAATACATTATTTGTTGTTTTAGTTATGATAAAGTGGTATGTTAAAGAGGGGAAAAACTGTTTAAGAAATGTAATTGTGGTTTGTTCTGTCAGGCTCGAAATGTATGGACGGGACTACACATATTGTTTGACGATGCTCCAGGTTAATTGAATCTATTGCAGTAATTTCTTTGACAGATACCACAACTGTAATCCCTGAAAATAAGGGTATGGCATTATCTATTATTAGGTTAATGTAATAGTCTTAATAACCGGTTTCAACAAATTGAAGTTGATGTAGAAGGCAGAGGCCCAGGTTACTGATAGATTTTTTACATCTTCTGTGTTATAACCTCCCATTGTCGGTCCATCCAGATGAGACCATCCTGGTAGTACCGGCCTGCACAAGGATGTTACCAAGCGCTTCACATAATTCCTACCAGTCATGGCTGACAAGAGGTCTTCGAATCTGGCAATTTCTTCAGAAGGCCTTTGCATTTCAATCCATGTAACTCTGCAATCTCAACTATGTAACTTGTATCAAGTACTGTTTTAGGTGGACCTGAGTTAAATAACCCTGTAAGGCCACCCCTCACCTTGCAGAAACTGCAGTCTTCCATTGCATATGTTGCATTTATATATTCCAAACCTATGCCTCAGGTCTGTGAAGTTTTGTAGTGTCTATTCCCAGCGAACAGCATACAAACTTCACTGCAAATGAGCACAGACTTGCCATATCTGTTCATTGTGTAGCACACACCCTTGATACAATATCATAGGCTTGCTGTTCTTGGTGTTGTGAGTGTGCATATATTCTTGTACTTGTGCGATGATGTCAGGGCCGGGCTGGGACAGAAAATAGTCCTGGAAACCAAAACAAAAGGGGCCCCTATTATTGAATTAGACAACTAAAAAAGTGGCCCAAGTTTGCAAAGTGGGTCAGTTTTGACCTAGTAAAGACTCTCTGTATAAATGTTTTGAGAGGTACTGAAGGCTGCATGGATTTGAGCTTGCTGTAGTCAACGTTTATTTTAATATCAGGGAAATCAACAGTGAAAAATCAGCCTACCAGAACATAAAACAGGCACACAAACAGCCAAAAAAACGCCCCACACACTGATGAGTCAGACCAGGCCATCGGGCACTGCCTGTTTGCCCTATAGGCCAATCCAACCATGGGTGGTGTAGATTCCGAATTCATGGGGTGCTGGACTCTCCTCTGTTCATGTATCTGAACAGGCAGCAGATCACCCAGATTCCCCAAAGACAGAGCATGAACATGCACCATTGGTTCAAGGGATTGCCTTGTGCGTCGACTACTAGTCTTACCCCTTGCTCAACTCAAGTGTGAGGACTCAAAGATTACAACTTATTGCAACTACTTCATACATGCTGAAGTTTAGGGTGTTGTTTCTTCTGTCGTCCGTTTACCTGGCACTGTCCACCAGAGACTGTGTTTTGAACTCTGCCTGTTCCTGCTTCTGTTTTTACCACAGTGATCTTGGATTTTTTTGGAACTATTGCCGCAAATAGAACTGACTGCTTTTCCATTCTCAATTTACAGTTGTTTTTGGACTCCACCTGTTTGAATGTTTGTTTCCGCTTGGTCCTTCTTCTTATTCTGTAAGTGTATTTCTAGGCAACATTACATATTCATTTGTCAACATAAATTATTCAGAATTTGCTGTTCCAGCAAACTGTAAAAAGATTCAATTCAAGCAAGAGTTTGCACATCAACTTTCTATAAATGACACCCATCTGTTTAGGCTATAGTTCTTTCTACAGATTCTGTGGTTGAAGTTTGTTCTGGTGCATACTGCCATTACCACTGGCATGATGTACCAGAACATGCTGGTGGGTCACCATTTCTACTCCCTCTTCTACTGGTACAGACCCTACCACACAGCCTTCTATCCGTTTAGCAAAGTAAAGAGGGTGAATACATTGCCAACCCTACCACCTACAAGAGTATGACTGAACCACCTGGCCAATACCTGATGATAATTTTGTCAACATCAAAACAATGAAAGACTAAGGTGCCGCCGGAACTTCACTTTTTTGACGTTCCCGTGCGCAATGTGACACTGGCATATTTATAAGGCACGTAAAACCACGTTACGTGGCTTTTCATGGCCTTATAAATATGTGCCCCTTTCAACAGAAAACTGTGTGAAAGGGGCGTTCCATGGATGTTGCTAGGGACGTTCCCAGCAACATCCCTGGCTTTTTGACACTGCCCCAGATTTACGAAAAATCATAAGTGTGAGGCAGCGCCAAAAACGTATGCCTCCTCGTTTTTCCTCTTTCTAGAATCAGGTTTCGCATCAAAACATATGGGTATTTGTGTTGATCCACACTTGTAACGCTCCCTTGACGCAAAGTGATGCAAAGAGGTGAAAATTGTTTTTCACGCTATAAAAAGCTCACCTTTCCAGCACAAAACACATTTTGCACTAAAAAGTAGATAAACAGTGCTGCTTTGTGTCCCACTAGTTCCAACACAAAGTCCTTAGTAAATCTTAGCCCCCATCTTTTCGGTTAACGTAACTGACACAAACTTTTCAAAACCTTGAATTGGAAAAATACCTTTTCATTGGATGAAAGTCCATTATTACTGCACTGACTAAAATGTCAACATCAAAAATGTATGTACAGCGATGATGTTGCATAGCATTAAAAATGCAATCTGCAACATCAGTGCTAAAGGGAGCTCTTGAATGTCACATCTTGCTCATTGCAAATTCAAATGTGACACCAGGCAGGGATCTGCAGCAACAAATGTGACTGCGGTGCTCTCCATTGTACAATTGTGTGGGTTAGGAAAGCTACTCTTTGTTTTTTTAAGTATTAAATATTTATTCCCTCATTTATTCATTGATGTCGTTTCACAAAGCACCTTATATGTTGCCTTACAGCAGCTTCAGGATGCTCTGTTAGAGTTAGAGAAGAGCAATAAGGTAGAGAATCTATATGGCTGAGGCATGGCTGCGAGTGCTCTCCCTTGAGTTCTTCGGGCATATTTACAAGCCCCTATCGCCACCAGAACGTCACCTTTTTGACATTGTGGTGGCGATGCAGGGCTTAACGCTGCCTTGTAAATAAGGCACCCTTTCACGCTAAACTTAGCGTGAAAGGGGTGGGCAATGGGTGTTGCAGTGGGCGTTCCGCCGCAACACCCATTGATTTTGATGCTGCCCCATATTTACAAGGGTGGCGTAAATATGGGGCAGCACCAAAATTAAGATCAGGGAAAAAAGGGCGCAATGAGGAGAAATGCTTTATTTCTCCTCGTTTTTGCTGTTTTTATGTGTGCTGCATTGTGCAGCACACATAAAAACAGCAAAACACCATGCATGATTGTTTATGTGCAAGAAGGTGTCCCTTCCTGCACATAAACAATCATTTTAAAAATGACGAGTTGCAACTTCTATGTGTGCTGCACAAAGCAGCACACATAGAAGTTACAAATCGCCATTTAAGATTGTTTATGTGCAGGAAGGGACACCTTCCTGCCCATAAACAATCATTCCCCACAGTGCAGATACCCTTGCACTATGGTGCAAGAGTGCCTGCGTTGGTGCTAGGCAGCTACATTTAGCGCCAATGCAGGAGGAAGGGCAGGGCTGCACCGTATTGTTGTAAATACGGTGCATCCCTGCGCTTCAGAAGTGGCGGAGCGCGGCGTTAAGTCAAGAAGGTTCTTTGTAAATATGCCCCTTCGTACCTTTCTGTACATGCTGGAGAAACCATGGAACAGGTTGTACTGCCAGCCTGAGTGAAAGTGCTTCTGGGGTAACTTGTATTACTAGCGCTGTCAAACTTAATAGTGCGCTGCGAGAGAACATCAACTGAGTTATTTATGTATTGAATTCCTGGAAACCTGATGACTGTCTCGTTCTAAACATTCCGAAGAATGTGCTGAGAGTGATTATGCATTGTTTACTGGGCATAAGTTTGGTAAATGGGGTTTGGCCACTGGCATTCAAATGAGGGGCAGCTTTAGGGACCAATTCATTGCCACATAAGTGCCCGAACACTAGAACTTCTTTGCCAAAGGCTACGACCACGATACCCATACCTACCTCTCCAGCATCCTATCTCAGTGTACACCTAATCAGAATTTAAGATCAAGTGACCCTGAGCTTGTAGTCACACTCAAACCACCATGCACAGCCCTCAGGTTCCAGACCTTCTGCATTCAGGCATTCCAATGGACCCTCCAGCAGCCCCTATCTGGGCAAACCCCTCTCTACGGGAGATCGAAACTGCAATGAAAGCTCACTGATTGCAACTGGAAAGACACGAGTGAACACTGCCTCGCTCAACGCACTGATGACAATATGTACATTTCACACCTGAATGCTTCATTAGATGTAGCAATATGAGTATCTTAGATGTGCGAACTTTTTCGCCTGTGATATTCACGTAACTAGGCCTGGGAGAAAGTTTATTGCTCTGGTTAAATTTGCAACGAAATGCATGCAATTTCTCAAAGTCTGCAACTTGTGTTGGAAAGCGTTGTTAGCTACCAGTGGGAGATTAGTTTGCAACATTTTCTGCTTGCGTGAATCTCCTGCCAGTATTCCGTGAGTTTTCTTTCTATATTAGGTGCACTCTCGGGTAAAAAAAGGGATGTATCGTACCGGTAAAAGCATCATTTTGCTACATTTTTTACAGAAATGTAAAAAATTTGGCAATAAAAAATTATTCAATTGTGCCCAGGTCTATCTTCAACCAGTACTATTATTCCACGTACTTTCTCAGTAGAAGCCGCCAAGCACCGGAAGTAACTACAACCAGCCTTAGAAGCATCCAAAAGCATATACACTTCAGAAGAAGACAGTTGAAAACATGGCTAATTCCAAGATAACTAAACCACCCCACATCCCAGCAACAGAACCCAGAAAGACAGCCAAACCCTCAAGCGCAATCTTCATCTAACAACCCAAAGATTGGTCACAAGGCAAAAAGCAAACTGCTTTCCATATTTAGGTAAGTTAAGGCTTATGATTCGCTGGGGCATTATATAGTTATGCAATTTCAGATATAACATTTGTGGGGTAGAATAATACTAAGACCATAATACTCAGCGGTCAGCAGCCAATTGTAACTTATACCTCTTCCATTCACATAAATCTGCTAAAAGATTTGTCCATTGTAAGAAATTGGGTTATTGTTTGAGGGGGGGGGTGGAAGCCCCACTCAAGCAACAACCACATATCCTTGTCAGGGTGACCCCACAAAAGCCACTAAATTAGTCTGTCCTTAAACCTCTTGGAGCTTGGTGTAAAAGCAGTCGTGCTTAATTTAGAGACATTTTGTAAAGTATTTCTGCAGTTCACAAACATTGATAAAGTCAAAACACAACCCAAGAGAAATCACAAACAAATTTAGTAAAATAGGGGACATGTTAATAAATAAAATGAAACCAAAAGGACGAAAATGTAATCAGAACCGGAGCTATGCAATTTCAAAGTTTAGGTAAGCATAGCACCTAAAAGCACAAAATGCCAATGCAGTCATCGGGTTATGCTAGACCTGGGGAAAGTCATATGTTCAGTCTGACCGTGATGGAGTGTGGGCCAGATACAGGGACCAGGTTAGTCCAGCCAAAAAAGCAGCCTGCTCAAAGTCCGGCACGAAGAGTTCAAGTGTCAAAAACCTTGCTCTCCTATCTATTCCATCCGACCCTCAAATGGCAGAGATCTGTCGTCCCCATTGTATGCCCATAGTTTATGGCTGTTGCTGGGGAATGCACAGATGTGCTCCCCCGACCCCTAGTGTCCACTGGAACCAGGCACCATGGCACACGAGACTCTGAGAGCATAGAAATGTCCATACTCTTTAACTGGCATTCCTAAGCGAATTATGCCAATATCACCTTTATCATTGGAAAGGGTTTTGCACTACAAATCCATTGATAGGAAACACCATGAGGCTGCTCCACTGCAATCCACTACTGCAGCCTGAAGCAATGCCAACCGCTTCCCCATATTGACTTATGAGAAGAGCAAACTTGTTTGGTAGTGAGAACACACTCAGGTATTCCTCCCTACCTGGGCGCTAGCGCGCACACTTACCTGCAATGGCAGGTCATACACATAGTCTAGTCCAGACTGGACATGGGTTTAACTAACAAGGGAGACAGTGCGCACCCTCTGCATGTGATGGCAATCTGCACACGCGGTCACGGGCACCATAGGTGCAGGTGCGCACACACAGCGGCCTGCACTGACAGGCTGCTCATGAGCACACACTGGTCTGCGATGGCAGACCAGCCTATATAAAGAGCATCAAGTCTGCGCCATTTCCCAATATGGGTAGTAAGAGCACATCCACTTTCCCGCTGCATTTGCAGGGGGAAAGTGTTGAAGGCCATAAAAAAGAATCAGCAAAGCCCCAGTGGCAAAAGCAAAAATAAACCCCTCCCCCTGTGTATTGGGATCAGGTAACCTTGGCCTGAAGTACCTTCAGTTGCTGATCACAGCTCTCCAACGCCTGCTACAATGCTACATGAATGAGGCAAGGGCCGGGAAGCGGAGCAGGGGAATGCCTTAAAACACTGTTCTGTCCATAGTGTGCTTTTTGTTACGAGAGAAAATAAATGTATGTGTCTTTTTATTAAAAAGTGTTGGCATGCAGGGAGTGTCTGGGACATCTAGTCACTCTAGACACTCTAGTGAAGGCTAATGCAGAACCCGCCTCCTGCGATCCCCCGGACGCCTCTAGCTCTTACCATGCAATTGAAGTGAGCCGCCACCTCGTCGTCGGGGGTCTTGTACAGCACGCCGCTAACCGGGGTCTGCTCGCGCTGCTGGCATAAACCGCAGGCGCCCTTTATTTTCTCCTTTGGCGGCCGCGGGGCCATGGTGCTGACTCAGGAACACGGCTGACAGAGGTAGGTCTGCGGCCAGGTACTGCAAGAAAACTATGCGGGATCTGACACCTCAGTACGCAGCTATCGGCGCTGCGAGTCACCTATTTCTGTCAAAAGCTCCCAAGTGTTTAGCTGCAGGCATAGTTTCGTTTCCAAGCCAGAGTGAGCTGAAACCAGCTGCGCGGGAGAGCAGGCCACGCCCCTGCCAAGCCCAGTCCGTGAGATTTAGGTTTCGGTTTTGAAGTAGGCGGGATGAAGCCGCGGCGCGTTCGCATCTGTCCGACAGAGGGCCGTGTGCATCGCCCTTATGAGTTGTGGTACTAAAAGCTGACTAGGCTTACGAACGCGACTTCGCTTGTTGCTTTAGATTTGCATACATGCCAATGACACTCCTGATTCTTGAAGTAAAAACAAGGACAACAATGGAGGAGCGGGGGCGAGCGAGCGCGGCAGCCTGCTCAGCTGACCAGACGCTCGTGCGTCATGGCCTTTTGCAAGCATGTGTTTACAATTATCGCGCACGCGTCTGGGCACGATAATTGGAAACACATGCCTGCCGCGCGTACCCATCCCAAAAAGGCCAGCCACGACGCACGAGCATTTGGACTGCTTCTGAAACTCCCTTACTTAAAGTCTTCGCCTAGCAGCGCTTGCGCGCTACTCGAGGCTCGACCTAAAAGTTTAGGGACATGCTACCTGATGAGTATCAGGTGCAGCACTACCTGTCCCCAATCAAAAGTTAGCTCTTATTAAATGTAATAAGGTAATCCAATGTTATCCTATGGGAGAGGTAGGCCTTACAGTAGTGAAAAATGAATTTAGGAGTTTTTCACTACCTGAACATGACTAACTTAAAAACACATGTCCCACATTTAAAATATAATGCACCCTACCCTGTGGACTGTTTAGGGCCTACCTTAGGGATGACGTATGTGTATTAAAAAGGAAGGTTTAGGCCTGGCAAAAGATTTATTATGCCAGGTTGAATTGACAGTTTGGAAATTGCATTACAGGCTGCGGTGGCAGCCCTGAGACACGTTCTAAAGTACTACTTTAGTCGGTGGCACAATGAGTGCTACAGGCCCACTAGTAACATTTAATATACAGGCCCAGGGTACTTGTAGTACCATATACTAGGGACTTATAAGTAAATTAAATTCCCCAATCAGGTGTAAGCCAATTTTACCATGTTTTAGGGAAATATCACAAGAACCTTAGCATTGGTTAGAAGTGGTAAAGTGCACAGAGTACTAATGCCAAACAAAAACTAATTTCAGGAAACAGGAGGGGTGAAGGCAAACATTTTGGGGGTGACCCAACGGAGAGGGCCAAATCCAACATCCATCATCAATACTGTACAGCCAAAAACACAGACATCACCAAATGAACAGGCATTGAATAACTTAAGTGATCTGTCACAAACTGCTGGATAATTTGTAGGACTTTAATCTAGTCCAATCCTGCAGGTTCCAAATATCTATACAATCTGACTGCTCCTTTACATCTCACGATGATAGTCAGATATGGGACGATAGTAAAAATGCCCAACCAAGCAGATCTCTCCACTTCTCTCTCCCTCCAACCAAGCCACCTCAGAACCACAACTGTACACTAAATCTCAGATTAGACAACCCAGTGCAGTAACCAGCTAAGCAAACTATATAATTTGAGATACCATGAAGGGACCTGCAGAGTTGTTCAAAGCTACCAGCATACTGAAAACCATAAAACTGCCACGGAGGGGGAAGCAATCTCCGCACACTCCGCGTAGCTGCACTACGCGCCACCCGCCTCCCTCCCGCCCTATTAACAATTAAACAAAAAGCTTGAAAAACAATATAAAAGCAAGGAAAACAGCTAACATTAGCTGCGGCGTCCCGGGGCTCCCTCTTCCTCCTCCATCGCGACTTCTTCAGCAAAACTGCGCATGCGCAGGCCCGCGCATGCACAGTTTTGATGAAGAAGTCGCGATGGAGGAGGAAGAGGGAGCATCAAAACTGCGCATGCGCGGGCCCGCTCAGTTTTGATTTTGAAGTCGCATTGAAGGCGGAAGAGGGAGCCCCGGGACGCCACAGTTAAGGTAAGACGTTTTCTTTACTTTTATATTGTTTTTCGAACTTCTTATTTAATTGTTACTAGGGCGGGTGGGAGGTGGGGGCTGGTGGCAACTCCGCTCCGCCGCGGTGTGTGTGGGATGCTGCCTATTCCGCCTAATCCGCGAAACGCGGAGTAGGCACCACTCCGCACATTCCATGGGCAGAGCGGAACTCTCCGCCCACCCCAAGTTTTATGTACCATCATAGTTACATTTGTGAACTGTTTCGGATTCTAACATTAACTCTGCTCACACATAAGTAATTCACCGTTTAAGTGCTTCTTGTCTGAATCAAGCACTGACATAACAATCACAGAGCAGATAGCAAAGACATGTCTACTGATCAGTAATTTATGCGGTATCATTGGAATGAAGAAGTAGCACTCTTGGGGCCTCATCTACAAGGAAATTACTCATCACGGCGCCGCAAGCTATTTAGCTGCGCCATGCTGTGTCATTTTCAAAGCAAAGGGATGCATTGTATTAACAACAATATAACTCGATCCTGTGGTTACCCCTGTGCTGGTGCACAATTGGCTGCCATGCGCCTTCGCAGGCACCCTTGCATCATTTTGCAAGGACCCTGCACTGCAGGAATGATTGTTTTTGTGCGAAAAGGACACCTTCCTGCACAAAACCAACCATTATTGGCATTTTCCTTTTTCTATGCATGCTGCAGAATTCAGCACGCATAGAAAGAGGAAAAAACAAGGAGAAATAAAAGTATTTCTCCTTGTTGGGCCATTCCTATGCCTCACCTGGGGAAGCATAGGATTCTGACACATTCCCAGTTTTATAAAATGTTGTAAATCTGACAATGCGTCAGGTTCCATGGATGTTGCGTGGGAACACCCACAGCAACACAGCAGCAGAGTAATGCGTGAAAGGGGCCCATATTTTCAAGGCAGGGTGACTTTACGCGGCCTTGTAAATATGGACAAGTCCATTGAGCCGTCGGTGCATCAGAAAAAGAGACGCACCGGCGGCGCAATGGGCTTGTAAATAAACCTCTTGGAGTGCAAGACAGCCTCTCCTTTGGCCCCTTAACTCTAGAACATTCTACTTGCGAAATATGCATTTTAGTTATGTACAGTCTATAGCACTAGACACAAGGATGCTGGAGTAACCAAGGCCAAAAAGGCAAGAATCTTCTTGTTCAAAAGAGGGCTTCATATGTAATAGCAAGCCCAAGGACAGAGGCTGGAGGTCACAAATTGTGCTGGACCTAGCAGACCAACTAGGCCACCAGTCATAATGTAACAAGCAGGAGAGATATCTGGGAATGGGTGCTTCAGGCTTGCCGGGCACAAGCACGTTTGTGAAGTGCTTATCTATGCAACATTGTTCGTTACGTATCAGAGAGATGGAAAGTACCATTTGCACAGGTGAAACAGTGGAGCTGTTTACAGTAGAAAGCAAAATTCAACACGAGTGTGCAGTAGTAGTAATGAAGGACCTGCGCGATCCATCTCCTGATTGGTGCTGACATTACCCTAGTGGTGTTCTGGTTCCATGGTGTCGGCTCCATACCAGTGGCCTTCATCTGGATTGACAGGCAAGTTCTTAAACAAAATACTCATATTTTCGAAAATGTGTTCGCCCACACTTCTATCCTACTGCAATAATACGCCTTGAGGCAATGCAGTTGATACAGCTCGCCTACACAATTCAATTCTTTTATTCATGCACTGATTCCTGAATAAAGGCTAAAATAATAATTTTTTTTCCAAAAATGTCCCCACTCTGGAGTTTAGTGTTTGAAATACTTCTGCTTCAGTACACTGGTAGCTTCAGGGCAAGGGAAGAACAGATGGCTTTCTGCTGAAGAGCCATTGCAAGCTTAACGCTTAGATATTAAATGCTAATCCGCATTTACATAACATTCTTGAACGCCAAACCTTGGTGAACCGGTGTTGATGTAAGCTCTGAGTCACCTTTCATTTGCTTACCTTACATGTGTTATTTCAAGTAGGCCTCCCCAAAAACCAACATAATTGAGTCACTGCAGCTTAGCGATATCTTTTGCCACATGACGGCCCCAAGAGGGATGAATCTCTTCTGGGGCACTATGTTCCAGTTAAATCCTTTACCTCCTCATTCCCGTCCTTGTCCCTCTACTGACAGTAGCAAGGAGATGCAGTCACCTCCAAAGATGGGCATTGTGTTGTTAACAAAATAAAGAGCTTGTGGCCTCTGTTTAATCTACTCATGGTCCCAACTCAAGTACAAAAGGGTCCATAAAGGGATCCACCCCCTTCAACCCTCCGTTTTATTATCTTGCCTGTCATTGCTAGTTCAATGATGCTGACAAATTCCTAGTTTGGGCAAGATTAGCCATGCACTGTGGGGTTTTGTTAGTCATGTCCATGGACAAGCAATTATGATCTCTATCTGGGAGGACCCATCCTTACCTCACGGGTATACTGCCCTTGGCCCCATTGACCTTGGGAGGATTCTGCCAAAAGGGTAGCACTGAGAGTAGGAGTTTGAATTTGAATTTGTTTAAGAAGGGGACATGCTCTTATTCTCCTCAAAGAGGGACAAAGGATCTAATTAGTAATGACCTCAGTCTTGAAATCATCAGGGAGCTAAAAAAAATGATAGATTCCAAGGACGTCACAGATTTGTAGCAACCACTGCCTGAAAGATGAGAATCCCTTCAACAAAGTCTCCCTTTGGCAAACGAGAGGAAATTCATGACTTGCAGCATCCTAAGATGCGTGCACCCTGTGGAGCTCACCTGGTGTTTTCGAAGAGGCGAGGTGTACAAACAGATGCCGTATCCCAACTTCCTTCACCCACCAAGTCAGCCCAACACAGTCAAAGCCAAAGAGGTGAAAGTGGGGAAGAGAGGAAAACAAAACAAGGAAAAGGGAGAAGGAGTCGAACACAATGGCACGATATTCTTATGGGGTTGATTGCAGATACATCCTATGTGAAAATAACATACAGTAAGTATATTCATGCATACAGAGGAAGGTCATATTAATAAAAACGTGATGTATATTTAGGAGTGATATACCTGATGAACATCCCTCTTCCAATTCAATTGAAGATATAGATGTGCAGGAATTAACTTAGAACTGTTGCGTCTACAAGAGTAAAAGGTACTAAGCATTAACTTTAGGACTGCAGAACCTAGTATTCAATTTATGAAATGCGTGAACAGTACTAACCTTAACGAAGGCCACCATATATCCACTAGACCCAAAAGTATATCTATCCTGATACTACTAGGAAAAAACAAAAAAACATATTTTCCTAGACAGGATAAAATAAAAGAACCGTTACACAAAAAGGTGCTGGGTCAGATTAGATTAGACTATCTTTCGGGTTCAGGAAAATAACCTATTACAACTCTCTTATTTTCCAGCAAAAGAGAAGATGCAGAAAAAACAAAGGAAGAGGCTCAAAACCACACTGCATAGAATGCAGGAAATCAGATAAGTAGAATTTTTTATAGCAACACTATTTCTCAATTCTACCGTAAGTCAGGAGGCTAGGATTCTTTAAATAAATTCTTCTCCTTTCTCTCCTTACAGGTTTGGTGAAGAAAAGGAGTTTTTGGAGCTCTGTCCAGGAGAAGCTGCAATGAGCGAGGAGCAGCGGGCAAGGGAATGCCAAGAACAGCTGACGCCCCCGAAAGAAGACTGCTACCCAGAAGAGAAGACTCCTCCCATTGCAGCACAAACACGCCGGAGACGTCTCCTCGACCCGACGGTGTACAACAGCGAGAAAACAGGTAAGTGCGGCAAAACTGGAGTGTGGGTAAGGCTCGGCGGAAAATCTGTGATGGAACGCAAAGCGCGCTCCATTCACAGACTGCCACCTTTATCGGCATTAGGCACCGCCCCGTCTGCTGACGTCCGTTGGCGAGCGGGGCGCTCATGACACACCCAGGGGGATCAGGACATCAACACTTTCTGATGCCTTGCATCATTTGAATACATTAGCAGTTTCATATTCTATCATTCAGACTCAAGAATGATATTGTGACTTCACCATTATGTTGGTTCCTCTGAGGGCACTCATTCGTGATAAATGTGCGATAGTGAACCATTATTTGGATGATCGTCTCATCCATGCTAAGGAAAAGGGCAAATGTGGGTTCAGACAATATACAAATATCCCACTTCCTGAGATTCTTTCTGTTGAACATTAAGAAGCACTGTCCAGAGAAAGACCTACAATTTATTGGAGCCTGGTTCTTGAAAAGGATTGGTAGATATTCTATCGAGATGGTTGCACCAAGCTTAGAGGAGGCCCAGCTGGTCTGTATTGTTCTTTCTCATTGTGAAGGATTCCTATGTCTTTAGGTTGTCTTAAGCAAGCCCATGCCCAAAGCCCCTAAATCGACACTTGTTATTTGTGGTGAATAGCTTTCAAGGACTAAAAGGTATTAATTCCTGTGACAGATTTAGTGGAAAATCCCACAGGGTAAAATCAGTGCAATTTGAAAAATCTCAGCTCTGGAATCCCTGTGCTCAAATCTTAGAAATCAACGTAAAATTGCAAATGCTCTCAACCTAGACTCTTGAAAAAAGCCTTTCCAACCCTCCAGCAATAGGTGCTGACTGGGCTACGTTGCCCGTCTTCACAAACTGGCAATGCCTCTCTTAGTACAGTTAGCCCCACCATAGATCAAAGCTGATGTGCGAACATAACCCCAATCCTCCTTTTGATCCATTTTACAGATTGGACAGGATAACAAATTACCAATTACTGCTGATCACATTATAGCCAGTTATGCAAAGTGGCAATCGGTCACAAGCCGGTGTTATATGAAACAAACATAGGACACTTCGTTGAGGAAACAACCCTTCCAGTGACTTTCGGGAGGAGGCACTGCAAATATGGTAGATGAGAACCTGTAATGATCATATTTGTGGAAGAACATCTTAAGGAGGACACAGTCATGCACATCTCTTGCTCATAGCAGGCATCCACATCACTGCACCAGGATACCTTCAAGGTGAGCTAGGTGCCAAATACATAACATAACATAAGTAAAGATGTAAGTTTAGTAGGACACTTCATCCATATAAAAATTACAAACATTTAACATCATTTTAAAATACATTTTATAACACTTTCATCATTAAAATACATAATTTTCAGGCAAGAATTAATATAATTTCCCACAGAAATGGTAACTCGAGTGTTTTCATATGAAAACAAAAGCAAACTGCCTTTTGCCAAAGAGTGTAGTTTGCTCTCTTGTAAAAGGCATTTAAGCTATTCCCTTTGTTCGTTTAGATAAGATGGGCAAAGGAGCAGCCAATGGGCTAACTCGCTAGGTGCCCCATATCTGAAATAACTTGCTAGTCTTCCTGCTGAAGACAGGAGTGTGTGATCTGCTGTCATGGGGAGCACTGATTGTCCTATGCATATTAACATAATTCTCTTATGTAGCTTTGAGCAGGGAATATACAGTAAACATCTGAGAGCTCTAGACTACTTTTGACCTCCTAAAACACCCAAAGGTTTATTATCAGATATAATTATAATAAAATCTATCCATGTCAAACAACATCTGAGTTGAGATTTTCTTTATGACCCTCTTCTCTATGCATTGTATTTCGAGAATGCATTGCTTCAATTCCTTCAATATTCTAAAATGTATTTAGCATATTACTCAGACTTCCATTTTCAATTTCCTGTACTTCACAGACTTCGTTAATGTCCTGCAGCAAATTCTGGCTATTGTGTGGGTTTCAGTATAACCTATTCCCATTAAAAAGTTTATACCTGAGTTTTCAACAATATTTTTAAATTTAACAAGCTTCATCTCCAGTTGTATCACCTCTATAGGAACCAACATCTGCACAAAGTGCAGCTTTAAAGCATTTTTCCCTGTGGTACTTCTTAAAGAAATTAGGAGTCCAATTTATGGGAATCTTTTGAGTTAGTCTACAATTTATAATATTAACTCTACTTAGACCATCTGTGTTTGATGCTTCTTTTTTGATGTCACTGCATAATGTTCATTTCATTTAAGTGGTGCCGCAAAGATACCAAGAAAACATTTATAGCTTTCAATTTTATCAATAATATAACTTCCTAATTTCCATGTATATTTCACATCTGTGCCTCAAATGAGATCTGTAGATTTTAACCCAAAACGTTTTTCTTTCTAGCGCAGACAGTTCATGAGTTACTAAAACTGCAGCAGCACGTGTTACTGCGCAGTGGAAGGTTTTTTGCAAAGGTGGACTAGTACCTTTCTGTTGCTTATTGCTATATTTATGTATTAAATTAGTACTTATAAGGTGCACCCAATACCCAGAAATTGTTAAACAAGTGTACAACGTACAAAATCATGAAGTAATACTATTAATTTGCCTTTACATGCAACATAATTTGCTCAACCCTGGCACATAATTTGATCCTCTCCTGCCGCATAACTCCAGTGGCCCTGATTTAGAGTCATAGTTAATTTACTTGAAATACAGTAGCCGTCCAATGAAACTAGTTGGCTCTGGGGCCACACAGTAGTGCGATTCATAATAACTAGATCACGGGCATGTAATAGTACGTTAGTAGGGTATCAATCAACCTTTAGTGGATATCAATAAGAAAGCTTAAGGATAGCTGGGAGACCTGCTAGGTATATAGCAAATATGATACAAGATGAATGACCTCATTCCTCTCTGAAACAACACAGAAAGTCCACCTTCCTTCACCTCTGAACCCAAGGATATTATCTGCGGTGTCTGTCAGGGCTCATCCCTTAGTCTCACCCTCTTTAGCACCTAAATGACTCCCTTGGCCAGCCTCTCAGATCCCACGGACTCAACATATCTTACGCAGACAATACTCAATTCCTCTTCTCCCTCCCCAAGGACCCCACCAGAACCAGCTTCCACAGGCACATGACAAGCATCGACAACTGGCTAAAAGACAACTGCCTGAAGCTAAACAGTGACAAAACAGAAGTATTGATCTTTGGCAACAACACCACTACCTGCAACACTTTCTGGTGGCCCGTGGAACTAGGGCCAACAGCCTCCCCGTCGGACCACACCAGAAACCTCGGCATCATCCTTGACAGCAAGCTGACCATGAAGTCCAAGATTAACGCAGTTTCCTCTGCCTGCTTTTTCACTCTGCGCATGCTATGAAAGATCTTCAACTTGCTCCCCCTGAACACTAGACGCACCGTCGCACAAGCCCTCATCACTAGCAGACTGGACTGCAGCCACGCTCTCTAATCTGGGATCGCCGCACACCTCCTCCAGAGACCACAGACCATTTAGAACACCACAGTCAGACTTGTCCTCAACCTCCCCAGACAGACTCACATCACCCCTCACCTCAAGGAACTCCACTGGCTCCCAGTACAGATGAGATGTCAAGTCAAGCTACTGGCCCACACATGCAAGGCCCTACACAACCTAGGACCGGCCTACATCAACCACCGCCTGAACTTCCACCAACCAGCCAGACAGCTGCCTCCCTCTCACTCGCCCACACTCCCTGCATTAACCGAAGCATGAGCAGAGGGCACTCCTTCAACCTTGCAGTGAAAACATGCAATGGCCTCTCCCTGCAGCTCCGAACCTCCCCTTCTTTATCAGAAATCTGAAAAGCACTCAAGACCTTGCACTGAGTCCCTCGGTCTCTGCAAGCGCCTGGATACCCTCTTGGGTGATTGGCTGCACTATACAAACTGAGTGATCGATTGATTGATACCAACATGCTCCACCAAACTACCATGTGCATCTGTTTGGATCCCTGCCCATGTATTGCTGTAAAAACATCACACCATTGTTAGCAACCTAATAGGGTTCCCAAATTTTAGACCTTTTTCCGTAGTGATCCACTATCACTACAATCATTGCTGTTTTCTAATTTCAACCGTATCTTTCATTTCCCTCATCCAACATCCCGATACGCGCAGTTTCCAAATCGACACAGTTGTCCTCTTTAATTGCAGTATGTATGCATATAGTCTCACAAAAATAGCCACCTTCTTCTTTATTATTTAACGAATATTCTTATATTCATGTTGTGCCTCTTTACAAGCTATTAAAATCACAGGATCTGTTGCATAAAGATATTTAATAAGGCCCTCATTACGGTGTCCGACAACGTTGCGGGAAAGGAACCGCCCGACCATAGGTTGGATGTTCCGACACCCTAATTTGGATGCGACCGCACAAAATGGAAGCTTGTAAACATTCCTGCACCGTGCAGGGATGTTGAGGGGGGCCCATATGCTGAGGGCCAGGGGGGAAGGGGGCCCTGCTAGGGGCCCCCAAAGTTGCTTTCCGACAGCCAATCCATGTCGGAAAGGCCGACATGGATTGGCTGTCGGAAACTGACATCGTAATCCTGACAGCAGAGCCAATTCTGGCTCCGCCATCATTGAAGGGATTACTATTCTGCTCCTGTTCCAACGGGCTCACAGAGCCCGTCAGAAGAGGAGCAGAATCCCCTTGCAGTTTTCCTTTCGACTCCGTAATCAAAATACGGCAGTCGGAGGGAAAACTCAGGATGTCAGGCAGAGAGCCTCCGACTGCTGGTCAGAGGCTCTCCGCCTGACCTCCAAATCGGGCCCTTAGTGTTTTCATTAGCCATCGTCTAGCTAGCTTGCACTCTTTATCAATCTGTGCATATTGTTTGCTTTCCACTTGGCGGATGTTAAAACATGATATTTTAACAAGGGCTAGGGCAGTAAATGATTCATACTCTTTAACAATATCATACTCTATATTGTATATAGTGGCTTTTATCAGTTATTCAACAATAGTCCAACCGAATAGAATTTCCTTCGTATTTAACTAGTTTTCTTGATGATATTTTATCCACAGCTTCTCTTCCCATCGAGCTGCTACTGATGGTTTTTACGGACGTTCTAGCATTAGTATAAGAAAATGATTGTATACTCATGCAGGTTTACTATACTCTACATTGGTGTATGTTGGCTATTTCTCCGAGATACATAGATGTGGAGTTTAGAACAATATGTTTATACTTACCTCCAAATACTAGCCTTCAAAAAATTCCTGCTGTCGATATTTTTGCCACAATATTTTGCCAAGTCAGCATTCTGGTCTTTGATATTCTAGCACAGCGATTCTTAACCTGTAGTCCGCGGACCCATATGACTCCTAGGGCCATATTATCAAGAACGGCGATAACATTATCGCCGCTTTAGCGGCAGGAAACTGCCGCTAAAGCTGCGATAAGGGGCTTGATAATATGCCCTATAGAATTCCAATAGAAGCCCAGGTTCTGGTGTGAAGGACATCAAACCTGGGCTTCTATTGGAATTCTATAGGGCATATTATCAAGCCCCTATCGCCGCTTTAGCGGCAATTTCCTGCCGCTAAAGCAGCGATAATGTTATCGCCGTTCTTGATAATATGGCCCCTAATCTTTACTTTCTGTCAATAATCATAAGCATTTAGAGCTAACTAACTGTATAAAGGTGGTTCCGTCTTCCAGGATAATAGTTTAACTAATTAACAATAATACTTTCTTGAGGTCTACTGTATTGCCTGCCTCACCAAGGTATTTGAAATGTGTATAATAAAATCAAAAAAGATATGTTTCAAAATGTTTAGCATCTTAAACATGTTTTTAGCCAGAAGCCTATTGCTAGATCAAGACAGAGAACGTATGAATGCACATAGTCACTGAGCTAGTATTCAGAACTATCAGCTTTGAATTGCTTATGATTATCTACAGAATCATAGACATCTGCACATTTAGAGAGCCAGTGTTCTAACTGTTAGGCGATCTACGCATCTATACACGGGTAGACTGCTCTAAAGGCCCTTCCAGACCGTACGTTCGCTCATCTGCTGCTTTACATGGTCAGGCACCTACAGACTCCAAGCACCTACACTCCTTGTATTGGAAAGGGGGCAGGCCTGCACATTTCATTAGAGATTAAAGACTTTCACAGGCAGAGTGCCGCTTCTCCGATGGCATAATGAGTGCCAGGTCCTCAAGTGTTTATCCAATCACTGTACAACACCAGGATGCCTTCCTGGGTGAGCCTTGTGCTCTCCTGGAGATAGTGGGGAGCCTTTTGTGTGGAAGAAGATGGCAGGTGTGGGAGTTTAGGTGCAGTGCGAGTCTGAAGAAATATGAGTTGGTGAACTATGTATGAAGCAAATGAGGAGTGCGCTTTATGCTACGTCAGCATGTGCAACAAGGGGAATGATTCGTATTGGCAACTTTGGGATATCAGAGTGGTCAATAGGGCTATGCTAACTGGAGATATCCCTGCGGTGATGAGAGGACGGAGTGGTGGCATGGCAGCTTCAAATTAGCGATATTTGTTAGTACGTTTTCAAAAAAATGTCACGAAAAAGTCACACAATGTCACCTCATCTAGTCTGAGTCCAGCCATTTAAAAAAGTTCAGCTGTCGCAGGTTTTTCGTCCTCTTACTTTTGCAGGTGCCCCTCGGGAACAAAAGCGTGTGGCTTCCCACAGCACAAGAAAGAGCACCAGAGGACAGTCGGAGATGGGCAGCATGGAGCTTCAAAGGGGCGCTAGACCTGCGAGTCTATCAATTACCAGGAGCGGCCTGTGCAGGTAAGAGCGGTGGGGCCGGGTGGGCGGGATATTTGACAGATGAGGACGTGGGAAAATTCATTACTTATTTAATTTTCCCTCGTCGTCCTCTGTCGAACTCCCTGCTCCCCACCCGGCCCCACCGCTCTTATCTGCACGGGCCGCTCCTGTCAATCACACGTCAGGGACAGAGACAAATGACATAGTACGCGTTTTGCAAATGCCATTGCTATTTGGAATGGACATTGAGTGTGTGGTGTAGGATGGCCAAGCCCAACATTAAACACCGAAAGACACACAAAAAGCAATTTGAAATAAACACACTCTCTGGGTCAATGTTAGTTCTTCACAGTTCATATTTTTAATCAAAATATTAATAGCAATTGTTATACATTCAACAAATACACTAAACAAAATCATTACAAAAATAGCAGCTGTTTACTTCACAGACATTAAAAGAAGACAAATGGTGGATGGGTATGGCAATGGTGCGAAGAGCAAGTAGATGTGAGCAGAGCGGTCTTGTAGGAACTCATTATGAGTTGGTTGGAGTGGTATTCAGGGGGGTATTGCCCCGGCTAAAGCTGTTCACAGATCCTGATTTTAACAGATGTGGGAATACTGCAGTCGATTCTCTGCATCCTGGTGCCCTAATATTTTCCACCTTCTAAAAGCAGATAGAATTTTTGACTCAAAAAGCACTTGGAATCGGGAATCTGCCTGCAGTAAAGGACCCAATGTTCCATGGTTCTCTTGTAAACCCTTGCACACGGCCTACTCCCAAACAATGATACCTTTTAGTAGTTTGTAAATCTTTGGCCGCAGTTTATTAAAAACATTGATTACAGCAGGTGGCCCTCTCGTAATTCGCTGCCCGGCGCCCCGATGAATGTGCAGCAGCCTCCCTTTAAGCTCCTAGCATCTTCTCAGAGATGATTTTCAAACACAAACTCGATCTTCCATTGTTTGCGCCTTTCAACTCCCGTTTGGCGCTTCTTGCACCCCCAGCCTCCAACTCTCTTTCAAGGGAAGCGGGGCTGCCATTTCCCGGTGGCACCTTTTTTCACTCCCTTTCCTCCTTCGGGGCACCCTTTTCTCCCAGTCCTTGATGAGGTTTCCCCTCCGGCCACTCTTGCCCCTTGTGGGTGCAAGCCTTCGCCCCTATTCACCATTCAAGGTCTCTTAGGGGCAATGCCCAAAGGGTGGAGACACAGGGCCTGATTGAGAGTTTGACGGGCGGGTTACTCTGTCACAAACATGACGGATATCTGGTCGCCGTTCTACAAGTGCCATAGGATATAATGCACTTGTAATACAGTGGACGGGACATGCATCATGTTTGTGATGGCGTAACCCATCGGGCAAACTTCAAATCAGGCCCACAGACCGGAATCATTAACTCATATCCGGATATCCTCCACCCCAGACACCCACCCTGAAATCTCGTCAACTGGTACTGAGCCCTAGTGGTGAGCATGGAGGAAGGAACTCTGATGGCGTTGTGGAGAGAGTTTGGGAAGCTCTGTTTGTGCTGTCGAGGGGTGGGAGGGTATATAGAGAGCACTGGTAGCTGTGAGCAGTAGGATGGAAAGCTGTAACAGTGGTGTGGAGAGAGTGCAGAGAGCTCTCCTGGTGTGGGGTGGAGAACTGTGACAGTGGTCTGTAGGGAGTACCCAGTGCTTTAACAGTGTTGCAAAAAGAGAGTAGGGGGCCTGACAGGGAAGCGGAAGGCACGTAGAGTGGAGTTTTTCAAGCAGTAGCATTAACCGGAGGAGAGAGGACATTAGCAAGAAGGTTTCAGCTTAGGGTGGGATGGAGCCCTCTAGATCACAGAGGACCCCTGGGCCCGTCGCCCCAGTCACACACCGTCTCCGACCTCACCCAGAACTAAAAAACACAACAGGCCCTGCTTCTCTTCCAGGGATGAGACAGCTTTCTGTAAAGTGCATACATCCCCTGAGCTTCGATGAATGTATATTATACTCGAGAAATAAGAAAGGAAACAGCACCCCCGTGCTGATGTGAGGAGATGGCTCTTCAGAGTGCCTGAGCCGGGAGCCCTGGTGAGCTGCTCGCAGCCCGGTTCAGTGGCTTCGATGCGCGCGCCCTGCCCGGTCTCAGCCTCGTGGGCAGCAGCAGGCTGTACTAAGCAGGAAAAAGAGGCCGCGAGCTCCAGACAGTCCGGATTTACTCTCATTGCCAGAATCTGGAGAATGTCCTGCTGGTGTTGTGATCCAGGAAAAATCTCGCTGGGCCCTGACACAATATTGTTCCAAAGATGGAAGAATAGTTCATTTCCAGCCCTAAATATGGCAGCACGAGCAGTCCTTGGAGCCGCTCTCACTAACATGTTTCTGTACAAACAGCCGTAGCATAAATATGCGCATCGAAGCCCTGGCCGCCCGGGTCCCTGCGAAACCACATCTACCTAGAGCAGGGAGCTGGGTGCCCAAGGGTCCTCGGCTGGTGCCAGGGCATTGGCAGAGGGCCACAGATGGAGCTAGAATGAGGAAAAACTGGAAGATTTCCCGTCAGATCAGCATCTCAGAAAGGCTGGTAGGCCTGGGGCAGAGTCACTTCTATGTCAAGCAGCCTGACAATGACACTCACCCATCCCTTCTGACCTTTCCCGAGACCCTGAGCTGTAGGGACAAAACACACACACTCGGACACAGACATGATACACACACACTCACGTTCTCTTCGTTCATCTCTCTCATCTGTATCTCTTTACATGAGGGCCGGCTAAAGGGTGACCACTTCCTTCCAGGTCAGTACGGACATTGTTTCCATTCCTGAACGTGTGATCACAAAATGCATCGTGATGTTGTAGTCCTGCCCCCTTCCTTTGAACTAATTAGACTAAGAAACCTGAACACAGTCATTTGTAAGTGCAAAGGTCAGGGCAGAAGCTTGTGTAATGACCTGGAGGGAGGAGGTCAGCTTACTGGCTATAAAGTAATGCCTGTTTGGCTCACGTTTTGTGCTCAGTGGATCTTGGGGTGGTCCTTCCTCATGCGCATGGGACGTGCCACCCATACAAATGAGGGAACACTTTTGAGCCTTTGCCCATGCCACATTAGTGCTGCTGATGCAAGACCAAGAGGATCTTGGGAGGCGCACTGAATCTGCATTGCATAGGAAGTGGTGCACGGATGTGCCTTTTAGGAGGAGGCATGGTAGTCCCAGGGACCCCTCAGATATCCCCTTGCAGACAGGTGCAGTTCTTGCAGGGGAATCCCTGCCTCTTCTTGTGAGCAGGCCCATCACCCTGCAGTGAAAGGGAGCAAAGCATTTTCAAACCACTAATCCACTTTTCAGTGCTGTTCTGTCCGCAGTGAAGGTGCGAGTTCTCGCCTCCACTAGGGAAAGCCATTAAAGAAAAAATAATAACTCGCAGCATGATTCTCGTCTGCGCAGGGTGCTCCCTGGTGACAGTGTGTGTGATGCTGATTCGGAAGGTCTAAAAAAAAATCTAAATCCGTATTTGTAAAGCGCGAACTACTCACCCTTACGGGTCTCAAGGCGCTGGGGGCTGTCGTGGAAATTAAGTGAGCTATTGCCCAGAGTCACATAGTGCTGAGCTGAGCTGCCGCCAGAGCCGGGGATCGAACCGTGATCCCTGTGCTCCGAAGTCAGCTGCCCTGGCCGCTGCACCACACCTCTCCTATAGGTGCGACAAATAAATGTAATGCTGCCAACGGTGTTTGTCTGTTCAAGTCAGACTAGTCCTGTCCCCACACTGTGTATTAAATGTGCACACATTCTCCTACAAGTGATCGCCAACACACCCACACACACACACACCCACACACACACACTCATTAATGCGCACACACACACATGCACACACGCACACACACACACTCATATATGCGCACACACACGCACACGCACACACTCACACGTGCGCACACACACCCGCACACTCTCCACAGATATTTCAGATATTTCCATATTTAGCACATGTTGATTCTTCTGCCAAGGTTGGATGATGGATGGGGTGTGAACCTAAGCTCCCCTAGTGGCTTTGAAGGCCTCAGCATGGCAATCTCATTGACTAGCCCTAATGCAGAAAGCTTTGATGCGACAGGGAGTTACCATCAACAGCACCGCCCTTGAGTACGGGCACATGATTTGCACTCGAGCATGGAGGTGTAGGCAGCAGATGATGCTGCAGCAGGTCTGCTCCTTCAGCTGGAGCTTCAGGTCTCTTCACAGATATATATCAATGCATAGATGCTTTTATCTTGAGGATATATGATGCCTCTCGCCTGTGGTGGTGGAACAGGTTTTAGAGTGGAGGTGCTTGCCACCGACATCACCTGACTTAAGTGCTTACATAGCACTTTCCATTGTGGAGATATATATTTTGTGATATTTGCGCTTACTTTGTAAATCAAGCCCAAGCCCTTATTTATACATATGTGGGAAAACCTTTGGAATGCAGTGGCCTTCTCCTTTCATCTTACCCCGTTAAGAGTGTGACGAGTTAACATTCAAAGATACTTTAAACATGCTGGGAAGGAACAGTGAACACGGCTCTAAATGTTAAGAGAATTGACAGCACTCGGTCACAGAAAGTTGCCTGTCAGGGAGACAGTGTGTACTTGAATGCACAGTAAATGTAATAAAGGCCTCTTTATTGTTAATTCTCTATGTGAACTCCATCAAGGAGATATGGGGGTCCAGCACCACTCAAACCCCCCAGCAAGCCTAACATTCACTGACCTACCGCTACACATGAACTGTATGACAGTTATTTTCACTTGGTGATTACACAGTGGTATGATCAGCTTTAGTCTCCAGCTCAGATTCCTAGCACATTAGGAAACTGATAATCTTGGATACCTATCGGCTCTCAAGCCTCTCACTCGCCCTGAGTGTGATGAAAACTCCACTGTAAGTGGTGAGTGCACAGCCACTCACAGTGCATTAATGCCCCATTATCAAAAGGGGACTCACACATTCCCCCGCCAACACAACATACAGCTCCCCCACGCTGCCATCATCCAAACAAGGCACAGGAAGGCACCAGGACAAACACATAGTTCTGTTGTAACTCCTATGCGCACTAAAAGACTTTGGGGCATATTTACAATAAAGTGGCGAAGCATGTCGTGAAGCCAAGAAGGCTAACGACACGCTTCGGCACTTTAGAAATGCAGGACTGCACCATATTTACTAGAATATGGTGCAGCCCTGCATTTTCCCCTGCGCTGGTGCTAGCTTTAGCTGCCTAGCGCCAACGCAAGCACCCTTGCATCATAGTGCAAGGGTGTCTGTGTTGAGGGGGAGATTGTTTATGTGCAGGAAGGTCCCCCTTCCTGCACATAAACAATCTTTAGATGCAGTTTTGTAACTTCTATGTGTGCTGCTTAATGCAGCGCACATAGAAGTTGCAAAACGTCATTTTTTAAAAATGATTGTTTATGTGCAGGAAGGGGGACCTTCCTGCACAAAAAACAATCATAGGCAATTTGCTGTTTGTATGTGTGCTGCACAAGGCAGCACACATGGAAACAGCAAAATCGAGGAGAAATAAAGCATTTCTCCTCGCTTCACCTGCTTAAGACCAGGTTTTCCCTGGTCTTAATTTTGGAGCTGCCTCCTATTTACGCTGCCCTTGTAAATAGGAGGCAGCGTCAAAATCAATGGGTGTTGCCGTGGAACAGCGTGAAAGGGGGCCTTATTTGCAAGGCTGCATTAAGCCATGTTAAGTGGCTTAACACGGCCTTGTAAATAAGGCGAGGCCCTGTCGCCATCACTATGTCACTGAAAGTGACATTGTGGTGGCGATAGGGGCTTGTAAATATGTCCCTTTGTGGCACTAATGCTATGCATATCACTGCCACAGCACAGTCACACTGAACCAAAAATACATAGGTACAAATCACACCAAAACTTCAGTACAATTTACTGTGGCACAACACACTGCTTTCTAAACTTACACCCCAAGTCACACACCCAAAATCCCAACATACAATTGCTGTACATATCAGGTAGCAGATCTGCAAATGAAGTCACTCACTGCTGGTGATCAATGCTGAGGGTCAGAATGAAAGAGGCAGGGAGAGCAGCATATATTTAAATTGCGGTCCTAAGAAGGAAGATGCTGACCTCATTTCCTGGATAAGGTATGTCTGGTAGTATCTGGGAGGGCATGGCCAAGGCCTCAATCTTGTTTTTGAGCCACTCATTGCATCAGGGACTTTGTGAAGCTGACCACAGAACCATTATGGTCCTCTGGTATTTTTTCCTTCCAAGTAATTTCCATCATAGAACAAACACTGTGGGCCCACTCTGAGTCTCTCAATGTAATCGGGATCTGTGACCCCAGTGACTCCTGTATTTATGTAGGATGAGAATTTTGCAATAACTGTTAGTGAGAAGGACAGTATTCTCATCACTGAGGTTACCTCTTGGTGGCAGTTAGTGGTAGCAGTGCCCAAAATACTTTTTATGCAATTCAGTTCTCCAGATGCATTCTCAGGAATACTTATGTCACTCTGTACTATTAGAATATCTTGCAGGCTATGCTTATATGCCAGGTATGAGTAAATGGGATTATAGTTGAGTGGCAGGATTTAGGTTCCCAACCACTTCAGGCTGTTCATCCCACTGCTCCGCGACATCGGACATTATCATCGCCAGATTGTGATGCTGGGTCAGGTTTTAGCAGCATGGCTGCATCTTTTTCCTTCCAGACAGCATCTTTCTCCTCACTGAGACCTCACAAAAAGGGTCTCCCAAAAAAGGCTTTAGGACATGTTCTTCAACACTGGTAGAATCCCTTTGGGGCAGAAGAAGCAAGGCAATGAGAGAGGAGGAATGCAATAGAAATGAACAAGGGATTTATAAAGCAGGAACATGGTACCAAAGAGGTCTCAATGCACCCACTGCTTATGTAAACATGGGCTAACCAAGCAAATCACTTGCTTTACAGAATGGCAAATGTTCTTCAAGTAGACCAATATCGAAGTGTGGGAATTTGCAAAAAGTGGACTTTAAGAGTGAGAAAACCCTGCCTAACAGTTCAATGTGCTGGAACAGCGGGACCGGAACAAATCCTTGCTGGAGGTTTCTATCAGGTTTCTGACAGGAGCACGATCAGTACTAGGGTCCCTCCATAGGCGATATGAAGGTTAGAGCAGAATGGCCTCAAATATCTCCCAGCGAATGTTAATCAAGTGGGATTGATGCTTTTTAATCCTAAGAAATACAAATGCAGCAGCGTTTTTGAATGCACTGGTCCCATTCCAACAGTGCCAAAAAGAGCGCACTCCTGTAGTCCAAGTAAGAAGCTATGGCTGCATTCACTTAAATCACTCTCTAGGTGAATGTAAACAACGAGGAACTCTTTATAGACAAGTGCACTAACAACCGAGCTTATAAGGACCGAGGGCAGGTGCTTCGCTATCACATATGCTAAGCCCACATAATGGGGTGGGTTTGTGGTAGTGCTTCTTTGAGGAGGGGAGGAGGCCACCAATTCCAAGGTGGGGGTTGGCTTCAACCTTACCTAACTCAGTTTTGGATGGATTCAGTTCATGAGGATTTATGTGGATCAAGACATCGACTGAGGTGGGGTTTGCAGAGCTTTCAATGGCATTTAATTGGCATAAAAGGTGGATGTCACTAAGCGTGTGAAAAGAGAATCTGTACACTTGAGTGACAGAAGTCAGCAAATGCTGGTAAAGAATTACATGAAATACGAAAAAGACAAAGAAGAGCTCTATGTTAGGCCATAAAATAGACCTTTGCCCATCAATATGATCTGTGGAATTTTCACAAATTGACTTCTATTTATAAGAAACATTGACAGTCCCTGTCTTTGAAGAACAGTGCCTGTGATGCAGATTCGCGATGCAGATGTGAGACTGCAGAGAAACTGAGAGTCGACGATGCCAAACGCTGGTGACAGAACTAATAAAATCAGTGCCTTTTAAACCACAGTGCTGACAAAGCCATATTTCTGTTTCTGCAGTCCACAAACCAAGGCCACAACAGTCACAGCTGCAATCACTGAATGAGGCTTTCAACCGTAGTCTCCACTTCCCTTTTTCACAGTGTTGACTGTCATGGGCAGTAGCACGCACTCAGCTGACAGCTTCCAGCTACAGGCAACTCATTCTCAACTAATCCTAGCTCAATGGAAGCAACACCCGTGGCCCTCCAGCAGCGCACTTGCAGATCAGCATTCATGTGACTTCAAATTTGTTGAAGACAACATTGCAACTTGCAAGTATATCTTGAATCCTCTTAACTCTTCGGCCACTGTTGGCCAAAATAATGGGTCTGGAGGTACTACTGAGGGAGAAGTAATTGTTGAGTGTCTAATAAATGCATTTTGACACCAGCCAGAGGATTGTAGAACATCCACTGACATTGGTTCTCTCCTTACCAAGTTTAAGATTCGTGGGTGACTGTTGGGATCATCCTATCTCTTTCTGCATTGCAAAATGTCAGAAAGAGAAGTTCAAAGCAGTAGTCTAAGATATTTTCATGATCCTAGGTGGATACGTCTGTGCGACCCCAAAGACAAGCTCAACAGCTTCCCACAGGAAATTTTTCAAGAGGACAAAAACGAACCCAACTTGAGTTTCAGCATTCCTCAGGTCAGCATTGGTGGGGACATGGGCTAAGATCTTCCCTCCTCACCCTGTGTTTAGCTTAAAGCCTTTTTTCTTCTTTCGAATTGGAAGAAGGTGTATGCCAACCAGTGAGTTCTGGGCTTATATAGAATGGTTGTGCTCTTTAATTTTGATTTCAAGTTCCTCGAAAACTATCAGGAGGTTTTGGATATCCTGCCAGTTGTGCCCAAGGACAACAGTATTTTTCCCTTTTCCTTTTTCAAAAGGCCTTTGCAGGAGAAATGGTAACAACTTCTTCAATCTATTTTAACTCCAACAATGGTCTCTGATAAACTATAGTTCATTTATACCTTCGGCCAAGTCTGACAACCAGGCCAACGTTGGGAGGAGAATCTTGGTAAGTTGAGCAATGCACAGCGTCTGTCACCGCTTTATGCACAATGCGGGCCAGCGTACTTCAACTGCAGCAGCGCCGGGCCACCCTTTTGCAAGTAACCTTGGCCAAGCATTCCACGTCCCCTCACAGTGTTCCCAGCTCCGATGAGATCTCCTCCACGCATGTCTTGTCAATGCTACCCCCATCAGGTCAGGGGAGCGAGAAGGGAGCAGCGAGCAAGTGAGGCGTGTTACTCTAGTGCCATCTTGCTCACATCAACCCACTACTTTTCAGGAGGCAATTACATCTCTGCGGAGGGTAAAGGAGATCCCAGCTTTTTCTTCTTTCCCTCCATATGCTGTTTTTCATCAGTGAACAGTGGGTCGAGAACCAATCGCAATTGCCTAGACTGTTTACTGTTTCCATCATGAAAAGTATTTTGCCCTTCCAGTAGTCTTCCTCAGGCCCCATATTTCTAAGTAGGTAATAAAACTTCAAACATTGTCGGCCAATAGAGCTTCTGATTAGAAGAAAGCACAATGAAAAAAGGGCAGTTTGATGCCCTTAGCAATGGAGGTGACCATAGTAAGGAAGGCTCAAGCCTGATGTTTGGATGTTTGTCTCTAGCTTTGGTCTGGTTCTGGGTCACATTTCAATATTAGGTGGGCATACCAAGGTCAAGCGTCACAAGCACAACAACAGCAGCAAAGCAGGACATTTCAGGCCTGAGTCACTGAAAGACAATAACCCAAGAGCAGGTAATTTGGTTCAGTGGCACCTTAGTAACACACTTAATTTTGTTAATCTGTTGTACGGTCTCTTGAGATTTGGGTGTCTCATAAAATCATTCTGTTTGATAAATAAGAGGAGCACAGCTTCATTATAAAAAATAAGAGAATAGAGTGATTTGAGTTGCTTACATTGGAATTTGTGCAATGGAAACCATTAGAAATGCATTTTTACTGCCCAGTGATTGCCAAGCTACTTCATCGTCAATTTGCAGATATCCATTCTCTTTTGTGATCTTGGCCCTTTGAGACTGAAGCATATCTGTTTTGATAGCCCTTTTCTATAAAAATGTTTTCCATTCTGTCATGTTGATTTATCATGTAACTTGAGTACTTTTCAACTAACTTTTAGAGAACAGAGTGTACTGTGTTAGCCTCTAAAAGAAAACTACACAGAAAGAAAATATGTTTATTGTGACAGGAGGTATTGGAGGGGATATGGTTAGCAGCCGCTGTGCAGATGACTGATTGTTAACCTGGGATGCAGTCAAACAAAAGAATGTTGATGATTTCTATGATCTTACAAGGAAGGCAACGGACCCCATTCACAAAAGAATTGCCATGAGTATGTGGAGTTTATTTGTGTAGTATTTCTGGCTTCCTATTACATTCCAGGAGTATGCCAGTAGTATTTCCAGCTTACATGTGGAAGTCAGGAGTAAGCAGGAGAACTACAAGAGTAAGTCACAGCAAAATATTTGTAAATTGGGACTAATACCTATAGACCCTAAGTTCACCACTTCAAAAGCAGCATCAACTGCATTCACTGAGCTCATTTATTTGGTGGAAATATGTAAAGCTACTACACAGGCTTCTGGGAACAACTTCACTACTATGTAGAGTCTGACATCACCAAAATTGCCAGGTGTAACAGGTAAATCCCGCAGAACCTCTTAGGGCCACTTTTCTACCTTAATTCGAGGGAAACACTTTGTAGGGACACTGTGATTGGGAACTAAATGACATTTCCAATTGCATTAATGCTGATTTGCAATTGCTTTTAATTTATAAATCACACAATACTGAACCAGTGGTTACCAAAAGAAATCTCGAAAGTAATTACTTATTAGTAATAAAAATTTCTTCTCAAAGTTGGTATCCAGTGGGTAGTAAAGAATTGCGCCAGATCAGTAATCAATATTCCAAAAGTTTCACATTTATCTGTAGTAAACTCTGGACACAAACCAGGCTAGAAAATGCAAAATGAGTGCACAGGAAAAAATACACATGTGGAAATAGCCACACGCATGCTTGTTCATAACACTCACATGCTGTATGCACACACTGCATTTAAAGAAGAACTCCCATACACACCATTCGCAAACAAAAACAAATGCCTGTTAAGAGCGAACACTAATAACTAGCCTTTTGTAAATGTACACTTGCAAGTCCATTTGTTTATATATACCATACACAGCATTTCAGACACCCACACACCCCGGATACACACAGATCACTTGAAGTACATACAGCAACCAGTAGTATGTTGTTTCTTCCTCATCCACCGTTCTTCACACTGTGTGGAAATCAGGAAATTGATTCTCTCTGTGCCTGGCATGCCTTTGCCACCATGATTTATTCTAATAGACCACTGTCAGATGTAGGAATTTGTGGTCAGTTCACATAGGTCTTTCAACTTCAGTTTGTTCATATGGGCTGTCCTCTCATGGAGCTGATATGGTCAGTTCACATCAATCTTCCGAAATATTAGAGAGATAAGGATTTTTCATGGGGTGTCATCCCATACAGTTCAGTAACAGAAGTTTTGGTACACCATTGATCCAAGCATAACGGCCATGGCACTCAGTCACTGCTCCATAAATCTCATAGGAGGTTATCTCATACAGTCGAATCACAGTTGCTTCTCACCCGTCTTTGTTCCATAGCAAGGCCATTGTTTTCAATAGCTTCCTCCAATGAAGTAGCTTACAGTCAGTTTCCAACCGCTGTCTTCATATACGGTCAAGGCACATTCGGGTCTCCTGGGTCTTCATCCCATGATGTAAGTTGTGGCGACTTCTCATGGAGTTTCACCACTGTCAGGGGTTTAGTTTCTATTTAAATAGGCTGCTGTCCCCTACAGTAGTTAAAGTCAGTTCTAATGGACCACCATCTAGTATATTGGGGCCAAAGTGCATTCTTGTAGGTCATCTCAAAATATAGTAGGTTCATAATTTCTTTTCCTGCACCAAGCACAACGTTCAAGGTTAGTTATCATAGTTCACTGTTCCAACAGGACAACCAGGGTCAGGTTTAATTCAGGAGCGTTTTGTGGCAGAGAATTGTAGTTCTCATTGGTGCCTTCTACTGTAGTTGGCCATTGCCTGTCTCTCAGCTTTTCTGCCTAGGCTGTTTCTGTATCATGTTTATCTTCATAGAGACTGGCAAGGAGTGAAAGGTAGGTTTCTTCTGTGGTTTCCATCTAGAAGGTGGGAATCCCCATTACGTGTTCTGTGGTGACCATGACACACCAGGACCAGGCCAGGTACCAGAGGGATGGATGGGAACAGTTACTAGGAAACTGGAAGGCACATATCCCCTCTGTCCATTCACCTCCACTAGGCTCCACTCAGTGCTTCCCTTTTTATCATGGGATTCCAGCACCGTAACCGGCTGTCCCGGATGGACACTGACTTCCTGGCTGCTCCTTGCTGTGAAAGCATATCCTGCCACTATCTAAAGAAAAGACAAAAAAGTACAGTCAGTAAGGCCCTGCTGTCATGTGACATCCACAACAGCCTAGATCAGAGACACGTGAGAGAAGGAGATACTCACTAACCCAGATGAACCTAAGCTTTCAGACACAATCTAAAATGCACTGGAAGCGATACATTCTGCATGTGCATCAGTGAGTATAGGAATGTCGCAGTGCCTTCCAGGGAAAGCGCAGCGCATTGACATTACTTGATGAAGATTACCTAACATGATTTAAAACCAAACCAGCTGTCTAATTACGACCACTGTAGGCTTCAAAATATGCTCAGGGGTCTCCTATCTCTGCGTACTCTGACACAGGCTTGGCAGTCCTCAACTAGTTGACTCCCATGCCCCTAGGGTCGCACTCACTGGCTAGTATCTACAAAAATGTATACAACAGCTCTGTACACTTCTGGCTGGACACCTTTTTAAGCACCCAAAGATCTCAGCCCCACTGAATATTCCCAGGTCTCCAGATATCTTCATGTGTTTTCACACTTCCTCAGATCATCCACCGCTCTGAAACCCCACACCTCTGCAGAACAGCTGCATTGACCAGTGCCTCTTGATATGTAACTGAAATGCCTCTATCTCAGCAATACTTGCAGTGCCCATCTTGTACACTTACATCCCAAAGCTGAAATTGACCCCTACACACTGTTGCAACTTCTTCCCCTCTTGAATATTTCGCGACAAAGGACCCGTGCTCTTTACCAATTTAAATCTACGCTCACCTAGGTACTCGGGCCAAAAGTCCTTTTTTCTTATCCCCACTCCTCCTTCCTACTGTACTCTTTCCTGTGTTGCACTACCATTAGTCTTTCACTCTTATACCACAGCCCCCTTTCCACTGATTACCCTTTACTACACTTGACACCTTTTTATAGTGAAACCCAAGGATCACTGGAGACCTGGCATAATAACTATAACAAAAAACACACTGGCACCTAGTAACAATACTTTAGAGGCAAAGAATCAAATGGCAAATAAATGTATTCAAAAGAGATTATGAAAAGCAATATGAAGACACATAACGGCGCAGTGAATATTGTTGCAAAAGAAGCGTGCTCGGTGCTCTCTTTAGAGGTGATACACTCAAGTGATAAATCCTGATCAACAAGTGTATCAACAAACACAAGAACAGCACCGCCCCTTTACAGAATATTCTCAACCAGAAAATCTCCTTTTTTGGGTTGATTCAAGCCCAGTGAAAGAGTCTGGCACTCAACCCTAAGACTCAGACCAAACACATGCTTCCCACTGCAGGTTGATTGGAGCCCCCTATGGGTATCCAGTATATTTCCAGCTCAGGCCATTCCTGGCCATCCTGTTCCTGAGGCTTGTCACCAGGTACCCCCTCCTTTAGCAACTGGGTTATATTTCATAATATCTCTCTCTGGCTCGTTGTATCTCCCTGGGTCCTGATGATGATCCCACCGTTTTTATTGGGATCGAAACGCTGTTGACTTTAAAAACATGGACACCATAGGATTGTTGAGAATTTGCTGTGAAGGGCAAATATGTGTCTTGAAATTATTTTTCATAAATGCCTTTGAATAAATGTTATTCACCATTTTGTTCTTTGCATCTAAAGTATTGTTACTAGGGATCAGTGTGTTTTTTTATTATACCTTTTTATAGTGAACACAAAGTGCTCGAAAAGATAGAGAGAGAGAGAGAGAGAGAGAGAGAGAGAGAGAGAGAGAAGGGGGCTCAGCAGGTAGACATAGGCTTGTTTTCAAATTTTTGCCCGGGCTGCTTTTGGTTCCCAGTCCAGCCCGGGCCAGGCACGGAAAATAGGGCACAGGGGAATTTGGCCGATAGAAGGTGAAGGGACAAAACTCACAAAGCATGGTAGCCATGGCATTTGCAGTGGCAACAGTGGTGAAAGGACAGAGGGGTGAAGGCAGGACGGTGAGGAAAGGAAAGGAAGAAGTGAGAGCTGTTGGAACAAAAACATAATGTCTTTAGAGCTCTTTTCAAGTGGGTTTCCATGAATTCCAATGGATGCCTAGGAGTGGCTGCATGAGTAACTTAATGAGTGTAAGGAGGCAACATATGCTTGCTGTGAGTGGAAAATGCCAATTGAAATGGAATTGCAATAATAAGTGAATGAAGAGAAAACAGATTACTTGGATTAGCAGTTTTGCAACGTGACTTAATTATAGAAGCAAGCATTGAGAAATCTAGTAGGTCTGGTATTAGCAAGCCTCTGAGATGTTATTTGCAAACATATGTTATAAGTCTTACAAATAAAAAAATAAAAAAAATGCCACTGTCCAAAGATGGCCGGCATATGTAGATAAAAAAATAAAAGTAAAAATTATCCATCGCAAAATAAATAAAAAAGCAATTAAATGTATACAGAAATGAAACCAGAGATTGTCCCAGTCCTGGCAAGAAGTGGACTACTTTTTTAGGGGGCTGTGCACATGTGCATTGGTCTTTTTGATTGTCATTCACTTTTTGCTTCCTCCCACCATAGCATACAGCATGGGGCAAATGGTCAGCATACTTCAACCACTGACTGTCTTGCAATGTGACGACATTTTGCTTAATGAGATGTGAACGTTCAATTAAAAAGAAGTGCACTTCAGTGCTAGGGCTTTGCCAAAGCCTTTTTGATTATTTATACTTTATTTTCTAGTCATAATTGGTTATTTAACCTAAATCTTCAAGTGACAGTAATTCAAATCCAGTACTTTTCTTTGCATCAATAAAAAGCATATTTTCCAGTGATGAGCATTAAAATTAACAAGCATTGGCATAGCCAATAGGTCTCGCCTTTGGTATCTTATAAGTGTTTAGCCATGCAGCACACAAGCTGCGAGGTTACAAACATCAGAAAGTACATTCAGCAGCCGGTCACATTTTATGTATCAGCGGCAGGACCAGAATAATTCCACCCTGCATGCCCTGTGACAAGGATTAAGCAAGAGCATTAACGAAAGAGATGTGGTGGGTGCGAAGGAGACATGGAAGGCAGCAAGGCAATGGGTGCCAGCCAAGGCGGGAACCTGGTACATCAAACGGGAGGTGGTGACTTGAACTATGCAACAGGCCTAATGCACTAATGCATGCACTCAGGTGATGCGTGATCTTTGGATTAAATGGGAAATCAATGGCCATTGATTTACAAGATGGTTTGAGGAAACTAAATTTGGAGTACTCTTTTTTTCAATATTAAATTGATGGGCGTCCAAAGAATCTAGAAGGCAGCCAGTCACCTGCTGCTATGCACTGGCATGATGAGATGCCAACTGAAGGCAGCCAGTCACCCTGCACCAGCTGCTGAAGGCAGCCAGTCACCCTGCTTCTCTGCACTGGCACGGTGAGATGCTGACACTCTGCGCCGGACACACGCCCATGCACCGCGCCTTGGCCTCTTTGCTGAGACTGCAGACGTGGCCCAACCTAGGAGGGCAAGAGGTTCTGCAGGGTTAGGGGCAGAGAGGGTCCCTCTGCTCATGGACAGGGTTAGCAGGGTTAGCAGAGGCGGGACGCAAAAACATGCTTTGCTACCGCGAGAGCCACAAACACAATAAATATGTAAAACTAAGACGGCATTAAGTACAACATGCTTTGATACCACGAGGGAGGGAGGGTGATGGGCGGATTGTGTGGCGTGCAGCTACACAGAAAGGAAAGGGCCGAGGGAGGAGGCCGGAGCCATCAGACAGCCTGACGCCAGCCCAGGAACCTTCCCACCCATCTGCCAGCCCTGCATTGTCTGCGCCTGCCTTGTGCGGCACCTGGGCCTTGGAGGGGGGCGGCAGGGGAGGCACGTTTTTGGAGCGTTTCATGGAGTGGGAAAGGGGGGTGGGTGTACGTGGTGGACAAAGGGGGCTCTCTGAGCACCACACCAAGGCGTACAGTGGACCGAGTAGCCGAGGCAGGAGGAATTAGAGGTCGGACTGATGGCCGCAGCCTGTACAGTTGCGGGGACCAGGTCACTGACGCCGACAGCAAGCTTGAGCTGCTCTGAGGAACTGTCCTGCACGCGTGCAGCGATTTGTCTTATTCCCCGGCAGTGCCTGCTAGCATGTCCATCCCCTGTCGGTTGTACTGTCCGGGAGTCTGCAGTGCACAGATGCGGGGCTTGTTGAGGAGTCTTTCTGCACATGTGCAGCGCATGACGAGAAGCCGCCATATGCACGCGTGTAGTGCCTGTTAATGAGCTGAGCATACATAGACACAGCGAGTGAAAAAGCACGAACAAAAAAGTAAGTTAAAGCACGTTAGAAACACTGATAGAAAAAAAATCACAAAAGTGAAAGCTCATTTAAAAAAGCACGAACACTAAAGTTAGTTAAAGCGGACAACAGTGAAATCTCATAAAAAAAAAAAAAACAGATGGCCCAAGTTAGTTAAAGCACACGACAGTGAAAGCTCTTTAAAACAAGCCGCGCCAGAGAAATTAAAGGCGCGTCAGCCGTTGTTGAAGGTAAACGCGGTAAAGGCAAAAAAAGTGCTTAGCGGCTAATTAAGAGACACTGTCTCCCGCCGCAAGGAAAAGATCCAATCCCAGTGGGCGGGGCCAAAAGTGGACAGGGTGGTAACCAGGAGGGACTAAAAAGCCTCCTGGACAATCATAACACCCCGTTTTGCATAATTGGTAACGCAAAATGACGCGCACCAATGGAAAACACGGGCGGAGCAGAAAGCGAGCTTCTGAAATCGTATTGATTACAAGAAGCCCTCGCATGGCGAGTGCAGCGCATGCGCGCTGCTAACGCCAGGCGAGACCTAAAAAGGGTTTCCCTACTTGTTCTAAGTACACCTACCTGCTACGAAGCACCCATACTGGTCTATTAAAGTTCTATACATTTTATTGATTTAAAATTTTGATTGCAAGTATATGGCCAACATGTTGAGGGGACAGATTGTTTGTTTCTGTCTATTGTTGTGATACATGCTTGCAATAAAAAATTTAAAAACAACGTTTAACCAGGATCAGATTGGGATAGAAAATAGGCCTGGGCACCAAAATAAACGTGGCCCCAAGTATCAAATTAGATAGCGGCTCCATTATCGAATTAGACAAGGCACATGTTTGCAAATAGGGGCAGTTTTGAACTTGTAAGCACATACTGTAGAATGTTTTGCAAGGGATAGAAGACTGCACGGACCTGAGCTTGCTGCAGGCAATGTTTCTTTTAATATCAGGGAAATTAGCAGTAAAAACCAGCTCAGCAGACAATAAAACAGGCCCAGAAACAGCCCCCCACACACACACACACTGATCTGTCATATCAGCCCGTCATGCATTGCCCGATTGCCCTACAGGTCAGTCCAACCCTGCATTTAACCATGGCACCAGCTTTTCAAATGACCAAGCTCTTTATTAGCAATCCTGCTTTTGAGGTCCACAGCACACTGAAAGCAGGTGGGAAAAGGCACAGCAGAACTATTTATCACTTACCCACTGTGCGTAATTAAGAACTGCCGGGGTTAAAATGAAAGTAGGAAACTTTTGGTAGAACTCCATTGAAAAGTCCTAGACTCAGTTACCCTCTTTATAGTTAGATATATTTTTTTAATTCCGCTCGACATCTTTGTGTTAGTGCCATACTTATTTCCCTGATCAAAGGCGCAATTCCAAGCGCTCCTTGGAATGGGAATAATGTATTAACGAGTGCTTAATTTGAGCCGGTGGTTGCCAGTGGTGGGCTGTGGCACTCATTTTTAGAGACCGCCACTTATTTTTCCTCATCACACATTTCCCCAGAGCAAGAGAAGGAAGCACACACAAATGGGAAAGGAGGAAGAGAAAGACGGAAAAACCATCACCAAGTGTGAAAGCAGGGACCTGTAAGAGTAAGGTAAAGGGGCCGGAAGTGTCTGCCAGTGGTTTAAAGAGGCCTGAGGCGGGTTCAGGACTACGCAGCCTTGGTATTCGGGACGTTGCATTTAATAGCGACGCCCGCTGGGTTCCGAGTAGTGCTTTGGGCACCAGCATTCATTCTTTTAAGCACTGGATTAACTGTGCATGTTTTACCCCTTTGAAAACTATGCTATTTCCACAGAAGATTTCTGTCAGGTTTTACCTGGTAAAAATCTTGCAAACAAAACTCCTGCGATGGGGCAGTTTGCACCCAAATCAACATTAGTGCTCACTTGGAAGGAGGGCTCAGTGTTTGTGTTACCATCTTTTCCAAGTCTTGGGTATAAACTGTACACAAGGCTGATACAGAGTGATGCTCTGACTCTGCCATGAAACAGAAAGGGCAGACATCTTAAAGATGTGAGTTCAAGGGACATTTCAATGGCTTTTCAAGTAAAACTTAAATGTTATTTTGTCCACGCTCATACCTAAAAAGCAAGAGAATGGGCAAACACTGTTAAAATTTCTTAGTCATTCACATGAGACCATATTTAAATGAGTCATGACACCTGAGGCTCGTTTCTTCCAGGAGCCATCTTTGTGAATTCAGTGACTGAAAAAACACAACCTGAAGAGAGTGTGTGCAGCCTCGTGGTCTTCTCATCGACGTCAGTGAATCATTCATGACATTTCTGAGGTCGACACCCTCAATGCCGCGAATAATAAATTAGTATTCTAATCCCATTCTCTGGCTGCGGAATCACACACAACTCGAGAACCCATAACAGACTTATGCAAAAAATTGTAACTTCACAAAGTTAGATAATTTCACCAGCAAAAGGCTGATGATACTGTCTGACTTGGCATCTTCTACTGAGATGCACTAACCCTGCTACCTTGGTTGCAAAAACGGTGTTTTTATTGGCTGACTTCAGTGGGAGGAAAAGGTGCATTGCAATGATTCCCATAGGGACAATTTCCCACCTTCACACCACCACAAACATTTACCTGGAAAACTGGCCTGGTGCTGTAGACCTGTGGGCTGGGAGTCTCCTGTATGGTGTATGAATGCCGCCGCTTCTCCATCCCGTTTTCTGGTAACAACAGTGTTGGCTTAGCTTGTGGCTGACTCTGAGGCAGATGGTAGGGCTGAAGCTTTGCACAAGGCACATAGCCTCGGCTTCCTGCAGGACAGATAACAAAAGAAAGATGATACTTTCACTGGAGCACCAATCACCTGCACCCCAGTCCCAGAGTAGAGAGAGTGGGACGGATCATGCGGATGGGGAGTGAGGTTTATCTACAGTGACAATACAACTTTGTGATCTGGAATTTAATTTCATCCACTAAGGGATGCGTTGGAAATGTGAGAATTCCCCACAGATATATAGTGATCCTAATGTAAGAGCATAGACAGAATTTTAGACCAAGGGCCTGATTTAGATCTTGGCGGACGGGTTTCTCCATCACAATGATGACTGATATCCCGTCCACCGAAAGATAAATCCCATAAGATATAATGGGATTTATATTTCGGCGGATGGAATATCCGTCACTATTATGATGGAGTAACCCATCCACCCAGATCTAAATCAGGCCCTAAATAGAAACAATAATATTGTTTTATATAGCACTTAATACTGTTTCTAACCATTTGTAAATAACATATGTTACTTTTAACTAATTTATAACACTCTAGTTTTTGCCATCAGCAGGAGGAAAGGCTGAGTCTGGCTTTTTGGGATTCAAATTAGTTATCACATGATCACTTCATTTGTCATCAGTGAGATCTCAACTCACTGAGTCATCTTTCCAGCTAACTAGTGTTGTATGGTATTTTATTAAATCAGGGACAGTGGCAGTCTAACCACTTGTGCGGGCTGGGGAGGATGTGCCCAAGATAGGTGGGGCTCTCTCCCTATACTTCTTTAAGCAGTTGATGCGGTTCTGATTGCACGCACGCCAAATGGTCTCCAGAAGCTGATAAATTACTTTATCGAGTATACAGAAGACCTGGATTTAAAAGTTATTTAGGCAAATTCTTATACATGACATGCGGCCTTTACACACAAAAACAAAGCGCATGAGAATGGGGGGTGGGTCTTCACTAAAGAAGACAAATAATTTTAGTTACTTAGGAATAACTTTTAGCTCTACTCTAAGAAGGAGGGCACATATTCAAACGAAAGCCTTACAAATGGGCAGAAATAGGAAAGCTATTTTCCGTTTTTCAAGGACTCTAAATCACAAACCCCTGCCTGAGATGATTGCCTTATTTAAATCAAAATGCATTTCGGCTGCTGTCTATGGGGCTGGTGTGAGGGGGTGCCAAAACGCAGATAAACTGCAACGTATAGAAAATGGTTTTTTCGCGTAGATTGCTGGCAGGGCCAAAAAACACTGCAAATTTTATTTGCTACGAGGATCTGGGCATCCCGTTTATAGGGGACCAGATAAAAATGGCCCCAGTCTTGTTGTGGATCAAATGCTGGCTGAATCATGAGGCTGAGCTGGTAAGAGAGTGTATATCTGACTGCTTAGCCTTACAGAATGTTAACAAAATCCTATGGTTAGTGTATATTAAATCTGGTTTTCTGAAATTGGGCCTTACTGATATGTTCATACATCCCGGGACATTCAGGCTGATGCAAAGGCCAGTGTGAAATCATACCATGCAGTGTTTTGTAGGGTTGAAAAAATACGGAGCATGTTCAAAAGGAAGTCTGTTGAGTTGTATGCCCACATATCAACGGGCACTAATGTCGAACCTTACTTGATCTTGATTGATAATACATTTCACCGCTTGTTGTTAACATGTTTTAGACTAAATCTTATTCATTTTAAATTTGCTTTCCCAACACCATGTACATAGAATTATGAATCACCACCTTGTCATGGTAACAATGTTTCATCACAGAGCACTTGTCACTTTACCTTATTTTGTCCTTTAAACCTAGGTTCAAGAGTTGCCTTCCTAGTACCTGTACTGCGTCAGGCAGGAATTACGTTTTATCTGCCTGCAATGGAGTACCTACAAAAAGTTGTCACAATAGACTTATGCCATGTAGTCCTAAATTTTGTTAAGCGTGTGCTAAATATTAGAAGACACTATGAGCTGCTAACTTTTTAATTGGCTGTAAACCTTATTTTATGTGAGTACCTATTATATTCCTTATGAGTATTATTGTCAGTTACTAACGAATGCTAATATTTTTGTCCTTTTGAGAGAAATATTTTTAAAATGACTATTTTATCTTTTGTAATATTTTATTATGTTTTTTGTATATGTTTTATGCTTTTATGGCAAATATGCCAAATAAAGTTGATCTTGACTTGACAGCCCAACTGTCATTTCCTGCCAACAGTCTCCTGTTCATCCATTAACATATGGTTAGATCCTAATCATGGTTGAATAAAAAGTGTGCTGCGGGTCTGTCCTTGGAAAATGTCAGTGATGGTGTATTTTCTATAAGAGCTTTTTTGGATGTCCTCACATAACTGTGGAGAAGGGGACAAAAGTCAAACAGACTGGGCAAGTGTAAGAAGGTGGTTCTGACCATCCGAGCCACCCGAATTATTTGCTTTTTGAACACCTAATTGATGAGCTTTTACTGTGGGAGAGCCTCATAAGTTGGGACTCACCCACAGTTAACTCATGATGAAAGAGACTGCATGTGGATTTTACCGGTGTCCCCCTGGTGAGAGTAGGCCGCTGTGCTGCAGCCGGAGTAAGGGGCACTGGGCTGGTTACATGCAGACACATGTGTACATGCGTGTGCACACGTGTAGGGGCTGCGCGGGGGAGATTCCTGGCGTGCGCAGCCCAGGAGCAGGTACAGATAGAATGGTGTGGCAGGAATTATGCAGAGTCGGGTGGTGACATGGAATAGGCTTTATACAATGGGAAGACACATGTAAGGGAAAGTCAGTGTGCTTTACTGTTTTCACTGAAGGAGCACTCCATTATTCTCCTATGAAGATGGGGATCACATGGGGTAGTTTCACTTCCCTAGGGCCTACAAATTCCAGACACGCATCAACGTACACTGTAAGTTGTGTGAAAAGAAGTATTCTGCAGAGTCCAAAACCATATATGTACTGCTTATGGGTCATCCAGAAATGTCATATTCCTCTGACTCAGCTCATAACCAGAGCCTGGCTGGGTCTGACCCTGCCAGGCTGAATTAATGACCTTCCTCCCCAAACTGAAGCATCAGAGGCCTAGCCCTTCACTGCAAGCATTCCAAGGGCGAAGGTCTCCTCTCCAAAAGAGAGAGATGGTGGGTGGAGCTGCAGGTTATCCATCAGCAGCTGTCACCTGGTGCCAGGCACCAAGCTGCTCTGGAGAGAAGGCAGCAAGGGGGGAAGGGGGCTTTTCAGGCACCATGTGGCATTAGACCCCTGGACGACGCCATTTTGAACGATCCCAGAGGCCTGGGCAGGAAAAAAGGGAGCAGGGGCAGAGAGGTGATGTGTCGCTGCCCGATAGGGCAGCAGAGCCTTTCTGCCAGCCCCCTCTAAATTCTTTTAAAAGGTCTTGCACAGGAAGAGGAGCTCTCTCTGGGGTGTGGTCTGCTGAGGAAGACTGGTGCTGGAGCCTGGTGCCATGGGCAGTTGTAAGGAAGAACCCCCTGACTGTCCCAGGACCCTGAATTGCACCAGAAGGGGAGCCCAGGACCAGTGAGCAGAAGTCGGGGCCTCTGCGCAAGGAGAGGAGAGGCCCAGGAGGAGAGCCAAGCGAGAGGCTGGCGCAGAGAGCCAGTGAAGATAGCTCCCTGCTAAGTGCACCCTCTTGGAGACCAGGAGGGCAAAGGAAAGTGCAAGAAGCAAGAAGAGGCCAAGATGGCGAGAATTGGTCCCCTGGGTCTGAGATATGCCCCCAGAAGGTAGGCGACCTTTGACCTCCGGCCGGACCGTAGACGAAGCGCGTGGGGCTCCACCATCGGTCTTGACTGGGCCCCCTGGGTGGGTCAAGTTCCAGGGGCTGCCCCCACAAGAAGTTAAGTCGGGGATCGCCGTCGCACTCCCGTGAAAATGCCCCAGCGTGGTGCCAGGAGCCCACCGTGGCCCCCGACAAAAATGGAGACAGGGGAGCGCGTCGCGCCCCCCCTGGGAAAGGTGGAAGGGGTCCAGGACCCCCAACTACAGGCCCCGAAGAGAGCGGAAGTCGGGGAGCGCCGTCACGCCCCCCGTAAAGGATTGCACCGGGGCCCAGGACCCCATCTCTGGGCCCCGAAGCCCTGAGGACCAGCCGGGTAGCGCCATCGCGCTCCCCGTGAAATTGCACGGGGGCCCGGGACCCCAACTCCGGGCCCCGGCGTGAAGGAAGAGGACGGGGGAGTGCCGCCGCACTCCCCCGCAGCTGTGGGAAGGCGGGGGGAGTGCCGTCGTACTCCCCAGAGGACCCGCCAAGCTGGACACAGCCTCCGTGTCTGCCCGCAGGAACCAGAATGACAGGCCGGCTCCCACGGCAGCACGCGAGGGTGCTGGCCAGTCGGGGAGCCGGCGAGGGCAGCTGGGGGTGGGCTCACCAAGCTGCCCTCCAACGTACCTAACCAGCAAGGTGCCCGGGTGGGACCGGGCCCCCAAGAAGAGGCAGGAGCAGCCGGGGGTGGGCTCCCCGAGCTGCAATTGACTCACCTGGGTGCAGGAGGGGTCCGGGTGGGACCGGGCCCGCCAACGAGGAGCAAAAGCAGCGTGGGTCCGCCAACAATGGAGGCGCGGCTCTCCCTGAGCAGCGGGGGTGCCGCTGCTACGTTATGCAAGAGAAATCAGCAAACGCGCCCCATAATGCCTAGCGAGGCAGGTGTAAGCCTGCAAGAACCCTGGCTATCTCGGCGTGTGGTGGCCCCCGAAGGAGGGGGCCACCGCTGGTGATGTGCAAAGGTGCAGGGGGAGCTGCAGGAGCAATGCAGACTCCCCCAGCACGAAGATGGACAGTCCCTCCCTAAGTCTCTGGGGGACTTGAAAGAAGCAACCCCTCAAGGGCGCAGCTGTGCGTCAATAGCATCCTGTAGCTGGAACTTTTGTTTTTCAGCTGGGTTGCGTTAGAGACTGCACCAAGGTATGAAGGGCTGAGCGGGAGATGTCTGGAGAAGGGCATTCCCTGGAGATGGAGAGGTGCAATTGCACGAGAAGTGCATTTATCTAAGGTTATTTCTTTTGAGGGACTGAAAGTCACATGTGTAATGTGAAGTCATAAGCAAAGTGGGGTTGTGTTGCTGGACATTCCTGCTAGGGTGTCTGGCTGTTTATGCATAATCCTGTGTTTATAACTGTGAGGCCTTTTAGGGGCTTTAATTGCAATGCATTATTATCAGCTATGATAAGTACTGTCATTTTAAGTGATGCCTAAACATGTATTCTTGCTGCTGCGTTAGGTGAAGAACAACCCAGACTGTTAGCCCCTAAGAAGGAGAGGTGTATACTGTATGGTCAGTATGAGATGCTCAGCCAGGGTTATGTGTCACCATGGCAGGTGTGCCCATTTTAAATGCTTGTTGAGGTAAAGGGGGTGGGTCGCCACTGGGATGGTGCCAGTGGGCAAGGCCCCCACTCCAGGTTATGGTCAACCTACTGCATTGGGGGCAAGATGATGTGCATACATGGGAGTGGTGGTACTAGACCCCACCCCCCCTGCGGGAGGAGTGGGAATGTTATGCAATGACACAAAGTAATTCCAACAGCTTATGTATATTTGTAAATTGTTGCATAGTATTGAGTAGTGTGTGTGTTTAATAAATGTACTCTTCCTTTTATAAAGCAAAGTACAGACTGGACAATCAATTATTGAGTGTTATTTCTGCGTACTGGTAAATGGCGATTACTAGCCCAAACCACCTCCCTTGAGTAAGCGTTAGACTGCTCTGCAACGCTACCCTCTGAGAGTCAAGCGCTACAATGGGGTGTTTGGTTCCCAGTGAAGGACAAATGTAGTCATGTTATTTGTGCAGGCCTCACAGATACTGCCTTGTTTTCCAACAGCAAGAAAAACCAAGATTGCAATGGACGACTGCTTGTTTCAAGGGCTGTAACTTTCCGATTATGACACGTTTTGGGGAGTGCCTGTCTCTCTGGGGGTACTATCCAATTTGCGTTGCGTTCCAGTCTAGTTTTCTTACTACCATTAAAAATACAAGCGATTAGCCTGATTTTAAGTAATTTCAATCTGCAAAAAAGTTGAGAAGGAGAATGCACTCAAAAATTATTAACAAAGAATATACAATTTTGTCCCATGGGACAAAATTGTATATTCAAACCCACGTCTAAAGGTTCCATTGTTTTCACCTTGCCTGCTTCACCACAACCAGGGAGGGAGTGCAGTGGCGTAACGAAACTTGAGGGGGCCCCCCTGCAGGGTACATGGAGGGGCCCCCTCCGGACTCAATCCGGAGCTCTCCGGCCGAAGTGCGGTTCTGAGGGGCCCCCCTGGAGGTTGGGGGCCCCCCCGCACCGCTGGGACTGCGGGGGCCTGTGTTATGCCCCTGAGGGAGTGGTTACAAAAGTGAGACCCAGGGAATGCCCTCCATAAGGAAATGGGGGACATAATCACATTTGTAATACATTCTTTTCTATCAACCTATGGTTTCAAAGTGGTAAAGCCAGAATGTGATGTAAATCTCTCGACAGCCAGGTCTAAATCCTAAACACTGAGCTGTATTTAGTGTTAGGGATTGGGCAGAGGTGTCTGGCCCACCTCAGTAAATGCTTGTATTTTTAATAGCATTCACTAACATAATTGAGCCTTTTTTAGGAGGGAATAGGAAATTGTGAGGCCTTTTCTACGGGCCGTGGAGCAGTGGCCAAGTAGTTGGCAGCATCCATGGTGGCTGCTAATGTTTGATGTCCCAAAACTATTTAAATTCCATTTAGATAACCAAGTCCCTCCCACTTTGTACTCGCCATGCATAGAGATCGTGGTAAGGGAATGAAACTAAGATATTATTATGACAGACTAATCACAGCTGATAAAGTAAATGTCTGCTCAGATCTATGTCTTTTCAAGCAACTATGGCCTAATTATAGAGAAGGTTGGTGTGGAATAAAACCCCAGTACTGTGCTTTGTGATTCATAGTCCACCAAGCTCATCACTCACCACTAGTACCAATATGGCCCTTAGTCACTCCCCATATTGTACTTTTTGGCCTCTGAGAAAATATTTATGAGTATCTATGATTTAGACTATATTTAATGAGGTGACCTGTCCAAATACTGGATGTCCTGTCCCTTAAATGAAACAAGAAGACTAAATGTGTCTTTGAGAGGGAAATCAGGGAGGCTTATTTCTATTACAGAGAATAGCAAACATAGGAATTTGTTCTAGAATGCAATTCTCTTTCCAGCCCTTTGTCCAAAAATATATAAAAGTTTAAATATTATGTTTGAAACTTTACAGATATTCCAAATATATCAGTTTGCCATGGACTTCCAGAGAGTGAAGCCTGCTGAGCTGTTTACATTCCACTCACATAATGGGACGTAGGAGACCAGCGAAGATCCATTGTTCTTTCACACGCACAACAGAAGCCGCTCTGTCCTCCACATCAGGCGGTGCAAGTGGGATGTAAATAAAACATGTGCCAGCATCTCTGAGTAATTGTGAAAGGTACTTAAAGCGACAGTTTCACAACAATCTAGGGGATTCAAAAGAACTCATAATGCCTCTTTAAATCCATTAGGACAAAATGCCTTTAATGGGGAGAAACAACTGCAAAGAGTGTAACTAAGTAAATCAGGCAGCAGTAATGTTCTATACAGCTCCTGACTTTAATGAAAGATCGAAAGGTAATACTGATGTAGTACTACTAACAAACCCTTGCTTGCCCTCATTATACATCGCAAACAAAGACAAAATGCCTACTGCATAACTCACACTGAGAAGCACTGTGAGAAGCCTTCGGTTTGAGATATTGTCTGACTGGTATGTTGGAATTATCCTTAGCTGTGCAGTTTTGTAGTGGATGCACCAGAACACAACTTCGCCCCACCTTTAATAACTGTTGTATGGATGCTTGCACAATGCTGTGCAATTTTGCGCTGAGTCAATATGGCTTTTTTATGTTGAGTAAATCGGTGCAATGCTTTGTGTGGCTCTGAGGTTCTCAATGGTGACCTAGGCTCTGGGTGGTTGGTGGGCTAACTTCAGAGTGGCGGGTGTGAAACTGAACTTTAGGCTAGTTTCTGGTTGGTAGGGAAGCTTCTTAAGGGTGTGTTGGGTTCTTAAGAGTGAGCCCTGTTATGTATGGTGTGGTCATACCTAAAGGGTGTGCTTTGCCCTGGGTGGTCGGAAGGGTGTCAACCATAAGGTGAGACTAGAACAGTGGCAGCTCCTCTGCTAAGGCGGAGGAGCGTCGCTCCACTGCTCAGTGAGCAGTGCAAAAAAAGAAAAAGAAAATGATAATAACAAGAGTTAATAACATTTTATTTTTCTTTGCGGGACTCGGAGCCAGGTCGGGCAGGGCTGGGCTCACCGCCGTCAGAGCAGAGTGAGGAGTGGTTTGCACTCCCTAAAGGGCCGGCCTAACCGTCATGCGCACGTATCATGTTCTCCACCGGGCTATGTTGCAGAGCCCGCTGGAGAACATGCCCAGGCTCCCAGGTACTGCCTGAGCGGCCTGTTTGGCCACTCAGACCAATCACAACGCTGCTGATGCAGCGTAGTGATTGGCTGGGAGAGGCAGGGAGCCTGGTTGCTTCTAGTTCTACAGATGGAGGAGAGGCTGCGGCGGCTGCGACAGGTAAGTTTATTTTTTATTATTTTTTCATCCCCCTCCCCTGCCTCACCACTCCCGTTCTGAGGCAGCCACCACTGGGCTAGAATCTGATCAAAGGCTAATGTCAGTGAACTGTGGCTGTGAATCTCACCTCCGGCATCCACCAACCAGCGCTGTTTGCTTCCTTTAGTGTCCATGTCCTGCAGGAGCGCCACAATGTGTCCTCGCTGCAGAGTCAGGTCCAGTTCCTTGCTGCCACTGATGTTCCCAGTGACGTGATAGATTTTGTCCGGGCCATGCTTCTTCACCAAGGAGAGTACTAATTTCTCTGTTTTGGGGCTTAATGATTGCTGAAAACCGGGAACAAGACACAGCATCAGTTACAATTTACAGGAATAGGAACAAAAGAAATGACCTCAACAGTGACTTTTACCACAATAGCATTTTATGCACATTACACGTCAAAACCGCTAAAGTTCTTGCTTTTCAAAAAAAAAAAAAAATGAGTACAAAAGATCCACTATTATAGATCGCATTTAAGGTAATGAAGCTAGTGTGGAAGCAACGACAGAGAGTGTTGTGATTATGTAGTTTAAACAGAATTGCACCAGGGCCCGCACGGATAGCCTTCTGTTTAACCATCAATTTCTAAGTATCTTCGCAGCCCATCTGAAATTTACAAAGGGAGGAAAAACTGGGCTCATTTGAAATTTAGGAATCTCTGAAATGAACTGTCAGAGATTTTTCCCAGCAACAAGTAACCGGTGCTCGAAATTTGAAAATCTCTGCCTCCTATTCCTGCATGGCCTACTGTGCACTCAAAGGACTGAATGGTGACCTCAGTCTGGACTGAAAGTGGAGAGTCTGTGAGGGACAGAAGGAGCAATGGGGTTATTTACAGTTTGGCAGAGCAGGAGCGCTGCCATAATTTGGAGACAGTGCCGCTTTGCCTTAAAATGGCAGTGCTACTCCTCGCCATAAATTGGCAGTGGTCCCACCCCACTGTAAATCAGCAGCTTTCCCACCAGCCAAACTTGCAGTATCCCTGATGCATGAAGAGTTAGGAAAAGTGCTGAGTTTCCAATGATGGAGCCTCAGATGGCTCTGCCATTGGATAGCTCTGTGCTGACAGCCCATCCACCACTGGGACTCCAATCATACTGAAAACATCCCATACCTTTTTTATTGCGTGGCAACGATTATAAGATTTCCGAGCGAGGGTAAAGAAATCACTCAGTGATCCTCACAGTTTAGGGAGAAAACTCCCTGCGCATGCGGGTAATTGATTTTTTTGTTTTTAAGAAGAACCTCTTGCTTTAGAAGTTTATTCTTAAAAAAACAAAAAAGGATTTGCCAAGTGAGCATACCAAACATAGAACTGGCTCGACAAAATGTTCCTGCCGTCAATAGAGCGACAGCAGTGGCGGCTGTTTTCAAGACAGAGAGATCCCTGCCAGCGTGGCAAGGACCTCTAAGTATGGGAGGCGATGTTCTGCAGAGATGGCAGAGGCGATGGTCTGTGCTGACCTGGTGGCCTGATGGACCTCACACCATTTTAAGTAATCACCAATGTTCTGTATCTGATGTCCTGCCAATCAGTGGCCAACTCACCACCCTTGTGACCTAACTTTCGATTTCTTACCAACCACACTTGTCATCTGGAAGGGATGCAAAGAAGGGAACATTACCCTCACAATCTCTGCATAACCAACCAGCGGATGCTGAGGGTAAAAGAGATTTTGACTGCTGTCAGCATCAGAACTCTTAAATTTGAAACTAAACAGATCTACGGAAACATCATGGATCTTATAATGCCAACAGGGCTGGTAACTGCTGGTAAGAGGACACTTGTAATGAAGGCCATAGACTGATACCATGAGCTCCTGTACCAGTCCAAGCCATAGACTGCCTGATATCATCCACAACGGTTGACTATGGGTGGATGTCCTCACACTCTAAGGGATTAAACAGACCATGCACAATGACTGCATGGATCCATTGCAAATCCAGGACAACTCCTGCCATCTACATATAGTCAGGTATAAGTAGGCATAATCAAAAATAAATCAACATAAAAGGCATGGGCTATATCTCCCGCACCTCTTTCTCCCATTACACGCTGGAGTGGAGTCACCAATACAAGGTAAGAGCACCACATTGGTGTCTCAAGCATGACATCAAAACTGCTTCCCATGTAGGCTTCGCTACAGTTTCAGCACTCTTGCAGCCAAGCACTCTCGCACTGTGTAGCATTTACTAACTTCAGAGCCACGTCAGGGGTAACAAGCACCTTATAAATGCAAATATAATACATTAGAACACTGTGCACAGCGGGAGACAAGATGTGTCCGTCAATCACATTATGTAATATCCAATTTACAGAAACTAGTCTGCATGATAAATTACATTGTTGAAAGGGCACGCCCTCTAACATGCCTGTACTCCAGCTGTTTGATATCTGGACCCTTTCCCTCAAGAAAATACCACAAAGCTATATAGATTAACAGTCTCCTTTCGGCTGGGCATAGCAAGGATTCAGTGATGCAGGCTGTGTACGTGACTTCATGTGTACCTGGTGACAATGAGGACCACATGATAAGAAGATATGGTAGGAAATTGTGGGAGTGAGCTCTCAGCAACCATTGTGCTTACCTAGAAGGGTCATATGTATCTGTGGGTCTCTCTGATGTGCACATGGCAACTGGCCCGCCGAGGGGTTTGCGGTATCACTCTGACTTTCGGGGTCTGCCTCTACTCTAGCTTTGTGAGGGAGTTTAATAATATGTATGGACCAGCTCTGAAGTTTTCACTATACTCAAATGTTCTTCCTTGCTGAGCTGGAAACATTCATATCTTTGCAGTGATACCTATAGAGAGAGGTATGAAGTTTGAGCAATTCAAGTTTAAGTTCACCAGCAGGAGTACCAGCTTTTCCAGCATTCTAATGACAAAGTAAATCTATACAGGATTTTCTTCGAGCGGTACTTCTACACATTCCATTTTTTAAACGTACTTCCACTGGCAGGGCTGGCATTACAAGCTCAAAGTTTCTGCAGAGCTCACTCAGTTGGGGATCAAATTGGCGGAAAGAGTCCTCAACCATTTTCCAGAACAAGTTCTGGGGAACTTGGCTGTGTGGCAACTGTGAAGGAAAAAAAAACGACAATGTATTAGCTCACTTGTATAAGGAACAAGTCATGTTGGAAAAACTGCACTAAATGAATGTCATGGTTTGATTTATCAGGATTGGGGAACTGAATAGGAAAATGTGTACCACATTCATATAGACTTGCTTCACATCGACATACATTGACTTTAAAAAAAAGCTTTGACGTGGCCATAACCGAGAATCCATGGACTCCACCTGTCTTTGGATCACAAATTTCTAAGACTGGCGATAGAATATTAAAATTGCAGGCTCAAGGTCACAGCATGGTCAAGTAGAAGTCATTATCAAAGTAAAGGTTTTTTCGAAGTCAAGCTATGTCTCAGCACAGGTGGCCTAATCTATCTCTACAACACGTTAAGCATTAAGCATAAGACTTGTTCTCTGCACAAGTGTCCTTCTGACTGTTTTTAAGACTTGTCCTTTGTCCTTCTGCTTTCCATTTAGTGCAAGCTTTCGCCATCCATCTTTAGCACTATAGACATTCTGGTGGAAAAGAAAACGAATTGTTTGGGAGTGAGCCCAATGAGTTTTGAGGTGTTCATTCTGTGTAGCTTCTGTTACATTCATTCGAGTTGTACTCCAGATACCTTGAGCTCGGGTCATATTTACCTAAAGTCTGCCACCACTGACGTGATACAGGGGACAGTTCAGTTTAATCTGCCCTGTGTCATGAATCAATGATCAATTCTAGAATCATTAAATCCAAGCTGGCTTGGGCTCTCCTCCTCACTAACCTATGTTCTCTGTGGCTTGGACAATGTCCCCTCTAGTGGTTGACTTGACTGCCCTCAGCAGCACAGCAGACTCTCTTTACCTGGCTCAGCACCGCTTCAGATGCTTGGAGCACCTGCTTGGACAGGTCCCGCTGAATGACCACGAACGCACTGATGATCTTCCGCAGCCACTGCACCGCCAGCTCGTTGACTCTGGGCAGGTCAGACATCAGCATGGAGTGGATGGCCCGATAGGTGTTCATGGCGTCCTCCTCCTCATAGCTAACACTCCCCATCTCAGCTTTCTTTTCCTGTAGTTGTTCATAGTCCAGCAGCTTGACGGCGCGCTTCTTGATGAGCTGTTGTGGTCCTTGCAGGGCCTCGCAGAGATTGCACACAGGGTGGAAGGCCAGGCTCTGCAGTCGCCGCTTCTGTCGGAAGATGTTGAAACCAAAAATCATAAAGTTAAAGCTGATATAGAGCATATAGAATTCTCATAAAGAGGCAAATCAGCATCCCATAACTTCTCTCTGCATACACTTTTCTTTCCATTTTTTTTGTTATGACATCAGCGCTGGTTATACATAAACCTGCCTCTAACCAGACCTACTAAATGATGTGCTGTGCTAAGGAGTTAGGAAACTCTGGAGCAAAGTTTGTGATGTTATTGCCCTTATATACCGCACATAGCACCCATAAACAATAAAACACAATCTTAGCCTCAAACTGCGCCCTCAGGGCAGCAGTGGGTGTGGCAGACACTGGAAGGTCAAATTTACTATTGTAACTCCAGCCCTAGAATATTTGGAGAAAGAGCAAATGAACACCAAATATTCCAGGAGGCTTATTTACTATTGTAACTCCAGTCCTGGAATATTTGGAGAAAGAGAAAATGAACCCCAAATATTCCAGGAGGCTTATTTACTATTGTAACTCCAGCCCTAGAATATTTGGAGAAAGAGCAAATGAACCCCAAATATTCCAGGAGGCTTATTTACTATTGTAACTCCAGCCCTAGAATATTTGGAGAAAGAGCAAATGAACACCAAATATTCCAGGAGGCTTATTTACTATTGTAACTCCAGTCCTGGAATATTTGGAGAAAGAGAAAATGAACCCCAAATATTCCAGGAGGCTTATTTACTATTGTAACTCCAGCCCTAGAATATTTGGAGAAAGAGCAAATGAACCCCAAATATTCCAGGAGGCTTATTTACTATTGTAACTCCAGTCCTGGAATATTTGGAGAAAGAGAAAATGAACCCCAAATATTCCAGGAGGCTTATTTACTATTGTAACTCCAGTCCTGGAATATTTGGAGAAAGAGAAAATGAACCCCAAATATTCCAGGAGGCTTATTTACTATTGTAACTCCAGTCCTGGAATATTTGGGGAAAGAGCAAATGAACCCCAAATATTCCAGGAGGCTTATTTACTATTGTAACTCCAGTCCTGGAATATTTGGAGAAAGAGAAAATGAACCCCAAATATTCCAGGAGGCTTATTTACTATTGTAACTCCAGCCCTAGAATATTTGGAGAAAGAGCAAATGAACCCCAAATATTCCAGGAGGCTTATTTACTATTGTAACTCCAGTCCTGGAATATTTGGAGAAAGAGCAAATGAACCCCAAATATTCCAGGAGGCTTATTTACTATTGTAACTCCAGTCCTGGAATATTTGGAGAAAGAGAAAATGAACCCCAAATATTCCAGGAGGCTTATTTACTATTGTAACTCCAGCCCTAGAATATTTGGAGAAAGAGCAAATGAACACCAAATATTCCAGGAGGCTTATTTACTATTGTAACTCCAGCCCTAGAATATTTGGAGAAAGAGCAAATGAACCCCAAATATTCCAGGAGGCTTATTTACTATTGTAACTCCAGTCCTGGAATATTTGGAGAAAGAGAAAATGAACCCCAAATATTCCAGGAGGCTTATTTACTATTGTAACTCCAGCCCTAGAATATTTGGAGAAAGAGCAAATGAACACCAAATATTCCAGGAGGCTTATTTACTATTGTAACTCCAGCCCTAGAATATTTGGAGAAAGAGCAAATGAACCCCAAATATTCCAGGAGGCTTATTTACTATTGTAACTCCAGCCCTAGAATATTTGGAGAAAGAGCAAATGAACCCCAAATATTCCAGGAGGCTTATTTACTATTGTAACTCCAGTCCTGGAATATTTGGAGAAAGAGAAAATGAACCCCAAATATTCCAGGAGGCTTATTTACTATTGTAACTCCAGCCCTAGAATATTTGGAGAAAGAGACAAATGAACCCCAAATATTCCAGGAGGCTTATTTACTATTGTAACTCCAGTCCTGGAATATTTGGAGAAAGAGAAAATGAACCCCAAATATTCCAGGAGGCTTATTTACTATTGTAACTCCAGCCCTAGAATATTTGGAGAAAGAGCAAATGAACCCCAAATATTCCAGGAGGCTTATTTACTATTGTAACTCCAGTCCTGGAATATTTGGAGAAAGAGAAAATGAACCCCAAATATTCCAGGAGGCTTATTTACTATTGTAACTCCAGCCCTAGAATATTTGGAGAAAGAGACAAATGAACACCAAATATTCCAGGAGGCTTATTTACTATTGTAACTCCAGCCCTAGAATATTTGGAGAAAGAGCAAATGAACACCAAATATTCCAGGAGGCTTATTTACTATTGTAAATCCAGCCCTAGAATATTTGGAGAAAGAGCAAATGAACCCCAAATATTCCAGGAGGCTTATTTACTATTGTAACTCCAGTCCTGGAATATTTGGAGAAAGAGAAAATGAACCCCAAATATTCCAGGAGGCTTATTTACTATTGTAACTCCAGCCCTAGAATATTTGGAGAAAAAGCAAATGAACCCCAAATATTCCAGGAGGCTTATTTACTATTGTAACTCCAGCCCTAGAATATTTGGAGAAAGAGCAAATGAACCCCAAATATTCCAGGAGGCTTATTTACTATTGTAACTCCAGCCCTAGAATATTTGGAGAAAGAGCAAATGAACCCCAAATATTCCAGGAGGCTTATTTACTATTGTAACTCCAGTCCTGGAATATTTGGAGAAAGAGAAAATGAACCCCAAATATTCCAGGAGGCTTATTTACTATTGTAACTCCAGCCCTAGAATATTTGGAGAAAGAGCAAATGAACACCAAATATTCCAGGAGGCTTATTTACTATTGTAACTCCAGCCCTAGAATATTTGGAGAAAGAGAAATGAACCCCAAATATTCCAGGAGGCTTATTTACTATTGTAACTCCAGCCCTAGAATATTTGGAGAAAGAGCAAATGAACCCCAAATATTCCAGGAGGCTTATTTACTATTGTAACTCCAGTCCTGGAATATTTGGAGAAAGAGAAAATGAACCCCAAATATTCCAGGAGGCTTATTTACTATTGTAACTCCAGTCCTGGAATATTTGGAGAAAAGAAAATGAACCCCAAATATTCCAGGAGGCTTATTTACTATTGTAACTCCAGTCCTGGAATATTTGGAGAAAGAACAAATGAACCCCAAATATTCCAGGAGGCTTATTTACTATTGTAACTCCAGCCCTAGAATATTTGGAGAAAGAGCAAATGAACCCCAAATATTCCAGGAGGCTTATTTACTATTGTAACTCCAGTCCTGGAATATTTGGAGAAAAAGCAAATGAACCCCAAATATTCCAGGAGGCTTATTTACTATTGTAACTCCAGTCCTGGAATATTTGGAGAAAGAGAAAATGAACCCCAAATATTCCAGGAGGCTTATTTACTATTGTAACTCCAGCCCTAGAATATTTGGAGAAAGAGCAAATGAACCCCAAATATTCCAGGAGGCTTATTTACTATTGTAACTCCAGTCCTGGAATATTTGGAGAAAAGAAAATGAACCCCAAATATTCCAGGAGGCTTATTTACTATTGTAACTCCAGCCCTAGAATATTTGGAGAAAGAGCAAATGAACACCAAATATTCCAGGAGGCTTATTTACTATTGTAACTCCAGTCCTGGAATATTTGGAGAAAGAGCAAATGAACCCCAAATATTCCAGGAGGCTTATTTACTATTGTAACTCCAGCCCTAGAATATTTGGAGAAAGAGCAAATGAACCCCAAATATTCCAGGAGGCTTATTTACTATTGTAACTCCAGCCCTAGAATATTTGGAGAAATAGCAAATGAACCCCAAATATTCCAGGAGGCTTATTTACTATTGTAACTCCAGTCCTGGAATATTTGGAGAAAGAGCAAATGAACACCAAATATTCCAGGAGGCTTATTTACTATTGTAACTCCAGCCCTAGAATATTTGGAGAAAGAGCAAATGAACCCCAAATATTCCAGGAGGCTTATTTACTATTGTAACTCCAGTCCTGGAATATTTGGAGAAAGAGAAATGAACCCCAAATATTCCAGGAGGCTTATTTACTATTGTAACTCCAGCCCTAGAATATTTGGAGAAAGAGCAAATGAACACCAAATATTCCAGGAGGCTTATTTACTATTGTAACTCCAGCCCTAGAATATTTGGAGAAAGAGCAAATGAACCCCAAATATTCCAGGAGGCTTATTTACTATTGTAACTCCAGCCCTAGAATATTTGGAGAAAAGCAAATGAACCCCAAATATTCCAGGAGGCTTATTTACTATTGTAACTCCAGTCCTGGAATATTTGGAGAAAGAGAAAATGAACCCCAAATATTCCAGGAGGCTTATTTACTATTGTAACTCCAGCCCTAGAATATTTGGAGAAAGAGCAAATGAACCCCAAATATTCCAGGAGGCTTATTTACTATTGTAACTCCAGTCCTGGAATATTTGGAGAAAAGAAAATGAACCCCAAATATTCCAGGAGGCTTATTTACTATTGTAACTCCAGCCCTAGAATATTTGGAGAAAAGCAAATGAACCCCAAATATTCCAGGAGGCTTATTTACTATTGTAACTCCAGTCCTGGAATATTTGGAGAAAAGAAAATGAACCCCAAATATTCCAGGAGGCTTATTTACTATTGTAACTCCAGCCCTAGAATATTTGGAGAAAGAGCAAATGAACACCAAATATTCCAGGAGGCTTATTTACTATTGTAACTCCAGCCCTAGAATATTTGGAGAAAGAACAAATGAACACCAAATATTCCAGGAGGCTTATTTACTATTGTAACTCCAGCCCTAGAATATTTGGAGAAAAGCAAATGAACCCCAAATATTCCAGGAGGCTTATTTACTATTGTAACTCCAGTCCTGGAATATTTGGAGAAAAGAAAATGAACCCCAAATATTCCAGGAGGCTTATTTACTATTGTAACTCCAGCCCTAGAATATTTGGAGAAAGAGCAAATGAACCCCAAATATTCCAGGAGGCTTATTTACTATTGTAACTCCAGCCCTAGAATATTTGGAGAAAGAGCAAATGAACCCCAAATATTCCAGGAGGCTTATTTACTATTGTAACTCCAGCCCTAGAATATTTGGAGAAAAGCAAATGAACCCCAAATATTCCAGGAGGCTTATTTACTATTGTAACTCCAGTCCTGGAATATTTGGAGAAAGAGAAAATGAACCCCAAATATTCCAGGAGGCTTATTTACTATTGTAACTCCAGCCCTAGAATATTTGGAGAAAGAGCAAATGAACACCAAATATTCCAGGAGGCTTATTTACTATTGTAACTCCAGCCCTAGAATATTTGGAGAAAGAGAAATGAACCCCAAATATTCCAGGAGGCTTATTTACTATTGTAACTCCAGCCCTAGAATATTTGGAGAAAGAGCAAATGAACCCCAAATATTCCAGGAGGCTTATTTACTATTGTAACTCCAGTCCTGGAATATTTGGAGAAAAGAAAATGAACCCCAAATATTCCAGGAGGCTTATTTACTATTGTAACTCCAGTCCTGGAATATTTGGAGAAAGAGAAAATGAACCCCAAATATTCCAGGAGGCTTATTTACTATTGTAACTCCAGCCCTAGAATATTTGGAGAAAGAGCAAATGAACCCCAAATATTCCAGGAGGCTTATTTACTATTGTAACTCCAGTCCTGGAATATTTGGAGAAAGAAAAATGAACCCCAAATATTCCAGGAGGCTTATTTACTATTGTAACTCCAGCCCTAGAATATTTGGAGAAAAAGCAAATGAACCCCAAATATTCCAGGAGGCTTATTTACTATTGTAACTCCAGTCCTGGAATATTTGGAGAAAGAGAAAATGAACACCAAATATTCCAGGAGGCTTATTTACTATTGTAACTCCAGCCCTAGAATATTTGGAGAAAAAGCAAATGAACCCCAAATATTCCAGGAGGCTTATTTACTATTGTAACTCCAGCCCTGGAATATTTGGAGAAAGAGCAAATGAACCCCAAATATTCCAGGAGGCTTATTTACTATTGTAACTCCAGTCCTGGAATATTTGGAGAAAAAGCAAATGAACCCCAAATATTCCAGGAGGCTTATTTACTATTGTAACTCCAGCCCTGGAATATTTGGAGAAAGAGCAAATGAACCCCAAATATTCCAGGAGGCTTATTTACTATTGTAACTCCAGTCCTGGAATATTTGGAGAAAGAGCAAATGAACCCCAAATATTCCAGGAGGCTTATTTACTATTGTAACTCCAGCCCTAGAATATTTGGAGAAAGAGCAAATGAACCCCAAATATTCCAGGAGGCTTATTTACTATTGTAACTCCAGCCCTAGAATATTTGGAGAAAGAGCAAATGAACCCCAAATATTCCAGGAGGCTTATTTACTATTGTAACTCCAGCCCTAGAATATTTGGAGAAATAGCAAATGAACCCCAAATATTCCAGGAGGCTTATTTACTATTGTAACTCCAGTCCTGGAATATTTGGAGAAAGAGCAAATGAACCCCAAATATTCCAGGAGGCTTATTTACTATTGTAACTCCAGCCCTAGAATATTTGGAGAAAGAGCAAATGAACCCCAAATATTCCAGGAGGCTTATTTACTATTGTAACTCCAGCCCTAGAATATTTGGAGAAAAGCAAATGAACCCCAAATATTCCAGGAGGCTTATTTACTATTGTAACTCCAGTCCTGGAATATTTGGAGAAAAAGCAAATGAACCCCAAATATTCCAGGAGGCTTATTTACTATTGTAACTCCAGTCCTGGAATATTTGGAGAAAAGAAAATGAACCCCAAATATTCCAGGAGGCTTATTTACTATTGTAACTCCAGTCCTGGAATATTTGGAGAAAAAGCAAATGAACCCCAAATATTCCAGGAGGCTTATTTACTATTGTAACTCCAGTCCTGGAATATTTGGGGAAAAAGCAAATGAACCCCAAATATTCCAGGAGGCTTATTTACTATTGTAACTCCAGTCCTGGAATATTTGGAGAAAAGAAAATGAACCCCAAATATTCCAGGAGGCTTATTTACTATTGTAACTCCAGTCCTGGAATATTTGGGGAAAGAGCAAATGAACCCCAAATATTCCAGGAGGCTTATTTACTATTGTAACTCCAGTCCTGGAATATTTGGAGAAAGAGAAAATGAACCCCAAATATTCCAGGAGGCTTATTTACTATTGTAACTCCAGTCCTGGAATATTTTGGGGAAAGTTATAAATTCCCCGAGTATTTTTAGAAAGGGTTGAAAAGTAGTAATTTTGAATTAGAGAATGTGCTGCCCTGAGGACGCAGCTCAGGGCAAAAAACTAGTAATACCTCAAAAAGAGCCTAAAAGTCACACAGCAAGGCTACATAAAACACCAACATAATCACACAGTTTGAAGCAGGAAGATGTCTGTTTTGTAGCCACTTATTAAAATTGCTAGTAACTTTAACTAGCTGTGTGAAGAACACTAACACCTTTTGACTATGTGCTGCTGCATCTACTGGTCTAGCACACTGAAGCCAAGGGTCTGAACACACAGAGCTGTGCATGACTTACACACTCGGGGAAGATCTGCTGCTGCAATTCTTCTGACAAACGCCGATAGAGCTGAATGGTGGCTTCTGGGATTTGCAGTTCACATGTGTGTGGTTTCGCTCCCAAGAACGCCTGCACCAAGCAAATAGACAAGAATGTCACCCTGGAATCAAAAAAGACTCTCAAATCAAGTGCAGGGTAAAAAACTTCAGAAACCAGCCCAGAAAAAAGCAGCCATCGCTTTTTCATGTAATGTCTTCATTCTTGAATTCATGTCTTGAATGAAAATCAAAATTAATGGACAAATAAAGCCTCAAAAACATTTTAAAAATAAAACAGCACAGTACCAGCCCGAGGAGCACATCCTTTATTGATTTATGAATTTTCTAAAGTAAAGCGTACCTCGTGAGGCTGACTCAGGGTGCTTAAGGGTAGAGATCAAAGGCTTGCAAAATAATAGCTGACATGACGAGTAAGACAGCGGCAGAATAAGGTCATTGTTCAATGTAAATGCGTTGCTAGCTTGCTTTGTAAATGTAAATGTTTCGCAATGTTATTAGACGTGATGCCTGTGTACGGCAGCATGAGACGACAGGTTTTGATAGGCATAGTCAGAACTGAGGAGGGTATCTGCAGATTTCTCTAGTACCCACAAAGATCCGCACTGCCAGTGTCACCAGTGCCCAAGTATCATCTGTACCATATTCTAAAGGGCCCTTTCACCATCATTTCTGGTATCCCTGTGTGAGCACTTCCTGTTGCCATCAGTAATAATATCCCCGATGTCACCGGTCACCACCTGCGACAATATTCCCTGTAACAATACTTTCACTCCCTCTCATGGAAGGGCACTGACTCTCTAAAATGGCGCCATCCACCATGGGTGCCTATGCTTCCAGCCTGCATTAAAGGCCAGGTACCACCGAATATACACATAGGAATCATTGGCCTAATAAAGCTGACAAATCTAACCTTTCCAATTTCAGACCGATCTCCCTGTTGCCGGCCTTTGCCAAGATTTTAGAAAAGCTTATTAACCACCAACTTTATGGCTTTCTGGAGCATAACAAGCTGCTACATCTTTCTAAATTGAGCTTTTGCCCCGGTTTAGCACCAAAACGAACCTGTTGAAGGTTGCAGTCACCATTAAGCTGGCGGTGGATCAGAGGAAGCACCGCTAGTTGCAGCTTTTGATACTGTCTCACACCCCATACTTCTGCAGCGTCTTGGTAATATTGGTGCATGTGGCCCTGCGGTGGCCTGGTTCCAGTCCTTTCTGTCACGATGAAAGTCAACCTGTATGGATGGCTCCATGCACTTCGGAGCCTAAACCCTTAGACTTCGGTGTACCCCAGGCTTTGGCACTAAGCCCAATACTGTTCAATGTTTATATGACCCCACTGGCAACCCTTGTAGAATCCTACGACATACAAATAGTGTTGAACGCCGACGACATGCAGATTCTTCTCTGCAGTGTTTCAGTGGATGCGCTCTTGCAACCTTCAAAGTAATGCCAGTAAAACTGAAATTATGCTCTTTGGTCTAGCGCCTCCCAGTTGGGATAATGACTGTTGGCCGAGTGGGGTGCCGCCTCCACCCTCCTCGGCCACTGTGGCACAAAATCTGGGGTTGAGATTTGGCAGTTCTGTCACTTTTGTCCCCCAGGTGGCTGGTGTTGTAGGGTCTTGCTTTGGACTTCTGAAAGATCTAAAGAATTTCCTCTACCTTCTTCCTCAGCCTCAGCAGAAAACGGTGATACAGACTTTGATCACTTCGCGGCTGGACTTCGCAGATTCTCTTTATTGGGGTCTCCAGGCTTATCTCCTTAAGAGACTCCAGTTAGTTCAGAATGCCGCAGTGTGGCTTCTGCTGAAACTCTGAAGAAGAGTTCACATTCGACCTTACTTAAAAGAGCTGCACTAGTTGCCTATCAAGGAATTAGTAAGGATTAAATGACTTGTTCTGACTCACAGAGCTTTCTATCACTCTGGCACTCGGTAGCTATCTGACAGAATCACCCCGTACCCACCATCTAGAACACTTCATTCATCCAGCTCCTGATGGTGATGCTTCCACAATTCAAAAGGAAGAAGCGGGGTGTAGCCCTATTCCTACCTGACTGCTGGGGACTGGAATGCTCTTCCTCAGCATCTTCACACCACAAAAGTTGTGCTGGCTTCCAAGTGACTTCTTAAGACATGGTTCTTTGGGCTAGCTTTCCAATAACATAGTCAGCGGGTTCGATCAGCTTTCTAGAAATCCCTTTGATTGATTGAAAACCTCAATCTGCATCAATGTGCATCAGAATAAATGCATGATAAAAATATGCTCAGCTGTCTTTTAGCACCAGAGAATATATGCCCCTCTGAATTAACAAGACTGAATATACCCATAACTGACAGAAAATATATGCCAAACATGAATACTGTACTAGTGAAAATGGGACCTGAAGTTACCGTGTTACAGTAAAAAAGAGACAGTCTGTGCCAAAGAAGATGTCCTTCAAGATTATTGTGCGACAAAATAGGTCCCTGCGAATTATTATGCCAGGCGATATGCCCAGCAGAATCACTGTGCCAGATTACATGGCCATCATAGTTGCTGTGCAGCAGGATATGCCTGTTACAACTACTACCTAACAGAACTTTCTGATTACAATTACTGTGCCTCATAATGTTCTCAACATTTGTACTGTGCCTACCAACAATCAGCCTATTGGACTCACCATACAACATAAAATGCCCATTGAATTAAATGTGTACATGTTCCACTCCTCACAATCACTGTGCCAAGGGATGTTTCCACCAGGATTACTACGCTATGTAAAATTACCATGAAAATAGCTGCGCCACACACAGTCATGATCGGAAGATGTGCGCCATCTTGCATGACGGGGTCATTTCCAACAACATTGCTATTGACTCCATGGCAACAACAAAGAACGTTGCTTAGTATTGATTTTTTACGTTTGTCACTTATTGATTTCTTTATGTTCCTAAGGCTTGGAATGACCTTTGGTGTTTCACCATTCGTGAGTTTCAGTCAATATTAATTTACACAGACAAATCTACAAAGACATCCGAGTAAAAGCACTATGCAACCCTTTTCACACCTTCCACTCAAGTTTCATGTGGTATTATCGACAAATACTCCAGTCCTGAGAGAGGGGAATGCATATGCCCTCAAAAAGGCACGCAGGGCTTCAGCGCACAAACATTGCAAGCAGTGTGCACCCTTACATATATTGTAAATTTGGAAAACTAGCATGCATTATGCACAACCTCAGCAGCCATGGAAGGTGGCAACAGTATGTATATTGTGAGTTTGCATCGTGAGTAGTTTGCTCATAAACTGCTGAGTGACCTCTCTACTTGTTATGTAAATTGTGGACACATACTTAAGCATAATGTCTGTAGCGGACACTTATATGCAGTTAACATTTGTTTGACTAAAGGACACATTTTTCTATCGATGCTGGCAGCTGAAAGAGGTATACGTGTAAACAAGTGGGAACTAAAATTACATTCACAGATATATCAGATATCCCAATATTACATTAAAACAATGTAATTCGATACAACCATACATTTCTAAAATGAAATATCTAACAATAAACAAATAAAAGCTGACTATTAAAAGAGGAAAAACTGGAAGAGACATAATCACTGTCAAATAGCAAAATTTGCCAAAATAGATCATAAATGTGCCGACACTACTACTGCAAAACCTGCTTTGTACCATTAATTGTTTTTTCTGCACCGGATCCTTCATCAGGGCAAAAAAAAAAATATATTCTTACCACTCACATCAACAACAGGTGCAGACGATTGAAATACATTCTAGGGGAGGATAGCACATTTCTCTATTTCATAGTAGAATAGATTAACCTTTCAATTAGATTTACTGCAACAAACTAATATTTGAGTCGGGCCATGAATCATAACACTGTCAATAAAAGGTGTATGCCAAATTTATTGCGGTGCATATGGCTCTTGCGTGGCTTGGTGTTATTTATGGTGCAAGATATTGGTATTCTCATATTGAAGAACTGACTAGGTCCTCAGGCGGTACAGAAAATCAATGCTCTGTCACACTTCTCGCAGAGATTGGGACCAATTTATCCTGCCACACGTCATTTAATGCTTGCTTATGATGGGGTCTCTTAATTCAAATCTGGGGCAATATTGAAGACTGCTTAAACTCATAAAAGAGCAGACGCTCCATCTCTGAGCCACGGGCCAGAGGGTAGCAAAATACCCAACGCTGCAAATAGCAAAGCTGCTGGAGGCCCCAGTGGTCAGGATTTAGGGTGCTAGTGGGTACGCATGACCCGCTACTGACCCTGTCCATTCATTCCGACATTTGGCCCTTTTGAGAAATTTTCCTCACTACTCAAAAGGGAGAATATCTCTTTTCCTACCTTCCTCTGGTGACTCATAGAGCAAAATGTCCCCCCTGGATTTCTGCAACATATTCCCTAAGTGCTGAAGCATATTCATTAAAATGTTCATCCCACACCCCTCAGAAGATGTTGAAGGGAACAACACATAGAGGAGATTGTAATATTACCTCTAGATTATTCAAGTAAGAAGCGACGTTCTCCCTCAAGTCGGTCACACGCGACGTTAGAGTCTGAAACTTTTCTACCAAGATGTCATATTCTTTGTCATCCACCTGCAATTGATGAACAGGGGAACATGTGAAGTCTTTTCAATCCATGGCGCACACACACTGAGTCATTAAGTGATACATGTTTACTCTCTTTATATCTTAATATTTACAGGGAAGTATTTATGTATGCAGATCAAACCAGTGCTACTCACTACAGTGGCCATTGTGGTAATGACAATATGATGCAGTGTGCCCATACCTCAAAATAATCAATCCATACTGAGCACAAAAGATTTAATAATCCTTTAAACCAATGGTATCGCTGTGTTATAGTCACAGATAGTAACAGTGATGTTCAGTTCTTTCAACATTGGATCTGAAAATCATAAAAAAATACGGTCAAATGTGTTATCAACTGCCACTGGAATTTGATAGTGATGGACGCTGAATAGAAAACGTTTTATGATTTGCCTATATTCATAACAGTGCAGCGGAAAATTGAAAGATTAATTTAGTAAATCGTGTTATGAGATTTCTTTAGAGAATCTCAAACTACTAAAGATAAGATTGAACCTGGAGTCCTCGGGCTGCTCCCACTGAAATAACATAATTAAGGGTGCCACTATCATCCATCCTTGTTCAATAATAAATATTAAATTATGACTAGGGCTCCCAGTTTTATGGTATTTATTTTTTTAACATTGCCGTCTGTATTAATCCATATTTAATTGTTTGCTCATCTTATTGTATTTATCCATATTTATTTTGTGTTTCGACAATAAATGGAGCTGTAAAATAGTATATTTCACTGTTTATTTTACTCTTGAACGTGCACTCAAATATGAATGCCTCTCATGTTTTAGCAAACTAAGCAGCCACGTATAACAAAAGACTATACTCACAGGTACATATTAGTGTTATACTACAAATATATGTTAACATATGCCTGTATTTACAGACATTTCATTATGTTTTTTAACCCTCCATACTGTCTGCATGCTCAGCTGTTGCCTGGAATTCATGAAAGACAGCATGGAGAGTTTCTCACAAGGATCAGGATTTTTCCGCTTTATAAAATAAATACAGACAGGAAACCAATTGTTTTCTGTCTGTATTTATCTGTAAAAATCAGTAAAAACGGAAAACTGGAAACCTTAATTATGACACTACAGGACATGGGACTGTACCTAATGTGGGTACCCAATCAAGTGCTACAGTGGCAAGATTTCAATAGGGGATATTGAGTACAAAATTAAAGAATGGATTACTAAACACAAAAGTAACATATACACCAAGATTTCAGAATTCATGGTTGTGTAAGAAAGCTGGCCACATCGACTATATCACCGTGTAATAGGTGATCATAATATATTACTTCTGCAACTGGAGTCCTATTGGACACATCAACTTGATTATTTTTTCCTAAGGGACTAAATGAATGTCAGGATTTAAGTTGTTTCATAGCACTGTAAAAATTGTTTGCAACTATAGATTTGGAAGTAAGACTGGCAAAACACATGACTGTCTAGTATGTATGTATCAAGGACTCATGTGAACAAGGCAATCTCTAACGGCAAGCGGAAGGAACACACATTTTGGCAAACATGAGAATATTAAAAAATTTCTACACATATCTGATTTTCACATAACTAGGTTGAAGGTGGGGGGCGTGGCCTGACAGCATGGCCGGCTAGTCGCAGCTTAGCGCAGCTCCTGCCCTATATGCCGTAATCCTGCATAAATCCTGGCGGAATCGTGCTCTTCCTGCTGAAACAGGGGTCGGAACCCCCCCTGGTCCCGGGAGTCCCACCCGGGTGCTGCTCAAATGGCCTGCGGACTGGGAAAGCAACTTTACTCCCCCGAAGCCGTGTCGGACAATCTCCGCGCAAGATGGCGGCGCGGACCACGGCTGAGCACTGAGAGGCCTCCCTGAAGGTCGAATCGGACTGATCCCGTAGCAGGGACTAACGCTGGAGAGCCGCCCGGAACCCTGCTCCTTGCCGCATGGAAGGAGGGACCCGGGGAGCTCGCGCCCGGAGGTGACAAGCTGCGGCGGCTCGCTAAACTGTTCCGCGGGAGAGCGTCCGGGGGCGCGCTTCTTGCGAGCCCGGGGCTTCAGGAGGGCCGCGATAGGCCCACTCGGACTGTGTATTCCGGTATTTACCGCAGACGACGCTGTGAAGTCCGCGTGGGTGGACAGCTGGTAAGGGGGGCCTGGACTCCTACTTGGGGGCACAATAGCAGCGGCAGCCAGGCCATATATCCTGAGACGGCCATCGGCGGCGGGGGCACTCGCTCCGCAGATCGGTGGAGGCGCCACCCGGCATACCCCGGTGGAGGAGTACTGGTGGGCCGCGAGCCGGTTTGTGCCGGGAATTAGGCCGGCGGAGGCCAGTGGCTGACTTAGGGCACGGTGTGAGGCGCATTGTGAGGCGATCAACCTAGCGGTGTTCAGTTGCCCTGGATGTAGGGTACCAGATAGGCCAGGGACGGATTCTTGCGCCTGTGGCTGAGGAACGAAGGGCCCCGGAGATATCCTTGGTGAGATCCCACTGGAGATGGGGAAAGACAGGCCCCTCAGAGGAGCGCAAACTAACAAGATCATGCAGTACGCGGTGCCGGGCCCAACCTCGGCTGAGCGCATTCGACCGGACCCTGAACAAGGATCGCATCAGGGATCGGCGGCCCTCGACACGGCTGACATTCTGGAGCCCATACGAGAATCGCGAGTGGCGTTGGAGTCCAAGATGGATGGCATGGCCATGGATATAAATCATTTGCGCCTGGACCTACGGAAGGTGGCGGACCGAGTTACTACTACGGAGGGGGACCTGGACTCCTTACGGAATGAAGTCCAGCAATTACAGGCGACAGTGTCCGCACTCAAGGATCACACCTCTCGTCTCGAAGACAGGGCGGAAGACGCAGAGGGGCGGTCGAGGAGAAACAACCTCTGATTTTTGGGCTTCCCGGAAAAGGCGGAGGGTCTGGCGGCGGACCTATTTCTGGAGGAATGGATCGGCTCCGCCCTTCCGGGCCTCAGGCTCTCTAAGGTGTTCGCGGTGGAGAGGGCCCACCGCTCCCTCGGTCCCCCCCCGAAACCGGGTTCGCCACCTAGAGCTCTGATTGCTCGTTTGTTCAATTTTAGGGACCGGGACTTGATCCTTCAGTTTATCCGCAGGAACGGTCCTCCTAGGTTTGAGAACCAAGAGATCCATATTTACCCGGACTACACAAAAAAGGTACAAGACTTGCGGAACAACTTCCTGGGAGTCAAACGGCGATTGAGAAACCTTGATGTGAAATACAGCTTAATATTTCCGGCCCGGCTCCGGGTACAATATGTGGACAGAGTCCACTTCTTCAGCGTTCCGCAAGAGGCCACGGATTGGATGGACTCGATGGGCCTGGATGGGCAGGACCAGCACCAAGGATGGCATGAACAGAGGAGAAGGAGTGGTCGACAACGGAACCAGCATCGCCACACTGGAGAACAACGACCCAGGTCACAAGAGGTATCGGACAGAGGTCGAATCATGGTGGGGCCGGACGGCACCCTAATAGACGAGATGAGGGGAATATCGACGCAAAACCAGTTCTCCCCGTTGTGTCTTGTCCAAGAAACTCAATCGGAGCCGGAGGGCACTGCCGGCCCAGTCGATGGTGGCTCCTGAGACATTCGTGGGCAAGTAAAGAGACTGAAGCGCTGGGGGTAACGATCAGTGGAACTGTAAGTACGGACCTCGCCCGTGATGGGGTTTGACTCTGATGCAGCCACTTGCGGAGGGGCTTCAGCCCAAGGGACTATAAGGGGGGGGTGGGAACGTTGCTGTTGGGGTGAGACACTATTCCGCCACACTGCAGCTCGGACACTCCAACTGTAGTGCGCTGAGGCGGCCTGGCTAGACCGCTGGTTGGGCGGGGTCACGCGGCGCCAGGCAGTTTGGCTGTATACCAGGGACTGAGGGTTCTTGCTGACGTCCTGTTGACTGCTGTTATTGCTTACTAAGTTGCGGTGGGGACTTGAGGGGAGGGTGGCGGCTGTGAGGCGGAGTCCTGCGTCCTCAGACCAGGGTTGGGGTGTGACAATGCGGTACTACTGCCTGAGGGTGGGGGGTGGTGGATGTTCACAATGTTATGTTTTGCAGTTCTATATTGGGAATGTTTTAAGCCGGGTCGCTAGAGGTCCTGGGAGCTTTCGAACAGGGGGGTTTCTCCAGCTCATACGACGGGTACCAAGGAAACGTAGGATATTCGACTCATGTCAGGCGATCAACAGACTTATACATTTATAAAATGGAATGTTAGGGGGCTCAATAATATGGTCAAACGGATTCGGGTGGCGACGTATCTCAGACGAAACAAGATAAGCATAGCCTTTCTGCAGGAGACGCACCTCTGGGGAGACTGTTTGAAATATGTCCAACGTCGGTGGAGGGGCCAGTTTTTTGTGACTTCCTACTCGGGGTATGCTAGAGGGGCGCTTATATGGGTGGCGCCAGGAGTCCCCTTTAAGGATGTAAAGTGTAGTCTAGACCCAGACGGACGGTATGTGGTGGTGGAGGGGTCACTGGATGGGCGCCAAATGTGCTTAGTCAACATATACGCTCCGAATACTGACGATGGGGAATTTTTGGGTAAGGTCCTGGGCCAGTTAGGCCTGGCACCAGAAGTCGAACTGATTATCGCAGGAGATTTTAACTGTGCCCTTGATGGAGAGCTAGATAGGCACCCCCCGAAAGCGGAAGTTAAGCCTAAAACACGAGAAGCTATGCGTCGGATGCTTCACAACTATCATTTGATGGATATCTGGTGGCACCGCAACCCTGGCTGTCGAGTGTACTCGTGTCACACACCAGCAGCTAACACACACAGCAGACTGGATTATTTCTTTATACAGAAGGCGGAAGCCAATCGGATAGTAGAGACGCAATACCTGGCCCGCTATCTGTCCGATCACTCACCCCTGCTGATAGCCTACACTCTGGGCCGACCAAGATCCAAAATACCGCTATGGAGACTTAACACTGAGGCTTTAACGGACCCGGTTTACAAGGAGACGATAGCGGCAGGGCTAGATGGCTATTTTGAAGTAAACTGGAACACGGCCAGCTCGAGGGCGCTTGAATAGGATGCGATGAAAGTGTGTCCACTAAGGTGGGGGTGAGAAGAGTGCAAGAGCGGGATTTGCAACATCAGGAGGAACGTTTAGCGGTCCTAGAAACAGAGCTTCCCACAGACCCAGAGGGGCCGGCCAAATGAGCAGAACAAAGGCGGAAGATAGGGGACATATGGGAGTCACTGGGCAAATATAATAGAACCATGAGTAGACGCTGATGGTACACAGAGGGAGATAAGGCCGGCCGCCTACTGGCGCGCTTGATCAGGATGGAGATACAGCCTCTCCCAATACTGGCCCTTAAAACAGATCAGGGTCGAATGGTTTATACCCAATACGAGATTAATGGGGCATTTACAGCACACCTACAAAAGATATATTCCGAGCCCGAGCCCCATACCGCCCCCCAGGCTATGGAAGCCTACCTTGCCGAGGTGGACCTACCTTGCCTTGACCCAGAGAGTCAGGAGTCCCTTGGGGCTCCTTTTAGAGGGAGGAGGTGAAGGCGGCGATCGCGCACCTGAAAACAGCTAAATCCCCGGGATGGATGGCCTGGCGGCGGAGCTATACAAAGAATATGGGGGAGTCCTGGTCCCTAGGCTCCTGGAAATAGTTCTGGAAGCCGGTGAGACCGGCATACTGCCAAACTCCATGCGAGAAGCGTTGATTGTGATGATCCCCAAGCCGGGGAAGGACCCCCTGCTCCCCAACTCCTACAGGCCAATTTCTATGCTAAACGTAGATCTTAAAATCATTAGTCAGGTACTGGCAAGTAGATTACTTCCATATCTCAGGCAGCTGGTGCATGATGACCAGTCAGGTTTTATACCAGGGAGGAATGCACTGAGGAACATTCGCCGTCTTGCCCACGTTATGCAATCACTGGGGGGCAGGGCCCAACAGAGTGCCCTGGCATTTCTGGATATCGAACAAGCGTTCGACTCAATCAAATGGGAATATTTATGGCAGGTACTTCTAAAAATGGGGATAGGTGAAGGGTTTGTGAATTGGGTGAGACTCCTCTATACACAGCCGGTGGCAAGGGTCCGCACGGGTCGGTATGTCTCGGATGCAATGCCAATAGCAAGGGGGACACGACAGGGGTGTCAGCTTTCCCCCTTGTTGTTCACCCTGGCAATGGAGCCATTAGCGTGTCATCTCCGTAAGGTTCTCCAGGGGCAGGGCATACGAGTCGGGGCCACAGAACATATTGTATCATTGTATGCTGATGATGCGCTGGTGTACCTACAGGAGCCGGCCCAATCGCTTCCGCTATTGCTGGCGGCTCTAGATCAGTTTGCCAAGGCCTCCGGGCTCTACGTTAATAAGACAAAATCACAATTATATATGATCGAGTCAGAGACCGAGAGGGGCGGAGTCCGACTCCCAGGGGTGGGCCTCCCGTGGGTGCCAGATACGCTGCGCTATCTCGGGATCTGGATCTGTAGAGATAAGTTAAATTAAGGAAGAAGGGAGTCACCCCAGTATCTAAAAAAGGGACGGGGTACAACTACGACAAAGACACAAGTGTCCCTATATTCTAAAAACAGGAGGACAAATACCTCACCCTGGACCGAGTGTCTATTACGATGTGTGCTATCAAAATATCAATGGAGCTGTTCACTAAAAAAAGACAATTGTCTAGCTAAAAAACAGTAATCAATCTGTATCCTTATACAGTATAATCCCAGAAATTTCTATGTTAAAACACAAAAACTGGTTAAGAAATTATTTTTATTAAAAATTATTTTATAACATATTCATACAATTAAGCAATAAAAACATTACTCTACCTCCCACTATAGGTTACAATCTCATTTCATTACACATATATAAAATCATAATCTCATTTCATTACACATATAGATAAAAACTCTAAAAACAGTTGACGCAGCGTTTCGGTGACACCTCAATGTTTTCACCTTCCTCAGGACTACAAAAGTTTTCATCAGATCTAAATAATAGAAATACATAATTTAGCAATATATATAAACTCATCATCAACTTGTCATACTCAATATACCCTTTCCTAATACTGTTTTCAGCATATCACTAATTTTATTCTATACATCGGCTACTATTTCTTTACACTCGGTCCTTCAAGGTCATTCTAAAAATTGTACTTTATGTACCACTTTTATTTAGTGTTGATTCGTTATGTTCATACGCCCTTTGCATCAACACACACTTGATTTCTAAAAATAGAATTTAGGATACATATAATATGGATAACACAGTATTTCTAAGGTACTCTCGATGACTTAACAGAACACTCATATAAACTTTAAAATTCTCCATCTACTCTATTACCATATAATATATGGGCAAGCTTAAAGAAAGTCTTCCTAAAATCGATTGTGCAAGCTTGTTTTTGATTTTAATTGTATGGTGAGTGGGGAAAGCAGAAACCATTCAGTGTTTTTATTTATCCTCCCCAAAAACGATTGCTGGCAGCGTCTTGTACCAACTGCTACTTTATCGAGGTATAAATCTATTAATGTTTTATTCTACGAAACTCATCGCATACCTTTTAATAACAGTTGTAAATTCTTTCTAACTGTCCGTTAGAGCCACCATACTATTCGGGGTGCAGGAGTTGTTATAAAAACTCGACACTGTCTCCGTCTAGAAAAACGAGGCATATTTATCACATTTTGCTATAATTATTCGAAACATTTTTTATTTTATGTTTGTAAACATTTTTTAAAACGCGCTTACCTATTCAGATCAAACAGTATGCCGTCCGGTATAAGTCGCTTTAATTTAGAAAAACAGGGATCGACGTTTTAAACATTGACGATGCCTTTTTATATTGTGGTTCGTTTGTCGACCTTAAGCGCTTTAGGCAATCTATAGGGAAAACAACGTGCATGAAGATTTCTTTTAAAATAATATGAAAACCATAAAAACAACATCTACATCTAAACGCTGTTTATTATGGGATAATTTGATTATAACGAAAGTATGCAGCATTCAATATGGGCTCACTACACTCTCCAAAAAAGTCATAGATCTTTTTTTTGTTTAATAATAAATTCAGAATGTCTTAGCGTTATCAGCTATACAGGTTTATATACCGATCCTCACCAGTGTTTATTGATTATGCTGATTATATTTATATCCATTAGGTCCATAAGTTAAACCTCTACTATCATTTGGATCGATGCACTATTTCGCATATACTCAAAGGACCAAAATAATCATCAAGTTTATAATGTCCCATATTACAGATAGAAGCGGTCTGAATTACAAATACAGTAAACCGCATCATCCATTGTCTTACGCTCTCTTGGGAACACATCACTTGTGGGGGATATATATCCTCAAGCTAATATTTAAGATTGATAAAAATTCTTACTCAAGACTCTAAGATCAAGTATATTTGGTATATTTTAGATTTTAAACAAGCTCCATCGTCTCCTACTCACCGGATCGGGAAATAGCGGCCTCCTTGCTCTAACGGACTTCCGTAATCGGGATGTATTGCGCTTCCGGGTTCCCGACCTATTTATGTTACTCGTCGGTGATCACGTGATTGACGTCACGTGGAGTGTTTAAACTTACAAAAATAGAAAATCAAACGGCCGCTACTCAACGTTTACATGTATTAGGGCAATATCCCATATTGGGTACTCTCACCCAGTACAAATGTTGTCAAGAACTATCAACACACCCAATCCATCAAAACATTGCCCGTATTTATAAACGCTACCAATGGCGGCCATCTTGTAATGTTGAACTATCGTTACAACAGATACTATAAGGTATCTTTCACAGGAGATTATGGCTTTAGACTGACTTAAATGCCAAAACACTACCGCAATCTACCATATTAAAATATTATAGTGTTATTCCGTGTCTCTCAACTACTCTAAATAGAGAAATTTCGAAAACAAATCACACGGCTGATTTTTACTTCATTATTTGAATGAAAAACACGTCGTTTGAATTATAATGATTAAAAAACAATAATAATGAAAAAAATATATATATATTGAAGTTATTACATACGTGCAACAAACCTCCAAAAACATCATTTGTCTAGCCACCCACAGAAGTCTCCATTGGGTGGCCAGAGTGGGGGGTTTGGTATTGTCACACAGAGATTAACATTACTAAAATACAAGTTATATTACTACTATTCATTCAGTAATCATTGCCCAAATAACCAGACAGGATAACATTCTACTGTATTAATCTTTCCCATTCCTCTTTGTTATTCAGGCCATTTTTGTAAGTATTAAAGTATGACATATAGAATTGTTCACGTTTTTTCCTTTTAACCATTTGGTCTCCTCCTCGCGTGCTAGTTTGAATTACTTCTATACCACTCCATTTCAATTCAGCAATTGTATGATTTTTTTCAATCCAATGTTCCACTAAAGGAGCCGTTCTTTTCTTTGTCCTGATTGCTGATTTATGTTCTGTAATCCTGACTCTTATTTCTCGGGATGTTTCTCCGATATAGCCCTTGTAACACCATGCTCCACTATCAAAGCAATCATCCGGCATGCCAAAAAGATAACATTCCATTTGGACAGTATTTAAGGATTAGACGTAATTGCACGGATATTAAAGATTTTAACCGACATGCAGATGCCTTAACCAGAAAACTCCTTGAAAGGGGTTACCCAAAAAGACTTACGAGGCAGGCGTATAAAAGAGCAAAATATTATGACAGAGAATCATTGTTTAATACTAAAGATCCAGAAACAATTACACAGAAGCTTCCCTTGATTTTTGTGACAAATTTCAGTAGCATTAGCAACAAGGTCAAGAATATAGTAAATAGAAATTGGAAATTGTTAAATGATAAGAACAATGTAAGACTTCCTAAACCCATGTTCTCTTTTAGACGGAACCGCACCATTCGTAATAGACTGGTACATACTTATAGGGAACAGACAGAGTGCAAACAGCGTAGCATTGGTAACACTCCGTTTCCTGTCGGCAATTTTCCCTGCAATTCTTGTAAGAGTTGCGGTAATGTCTTGAAAGGTAGTGTGATTACCTATAATGGTACCACACATAAGGTTAAGAACTTCATTAATTGTAGGACGAGTAATATAATTTACCTTATTGTTTGCCCTTGTAACAAGGGCTATATCGGAGAAACATCCCGAGAAATAAGAGTCAGGATTACAGAACATAAATCAGCAATCAGGACAAAGAAAAGAACGGCTCCTTTAGTGGAACATTGGATTGAAAAAATCATACAATTGCTGAATTGAAATGGAGTGGTATAGAAGTAATTCAAACTAGCACGCGAGGAGGAGACCAAATGGTTAAAAGGAAAAAACGTGAACAATTCTATATGTCATACTTTAATACTTACAAAAATGGCCTGAATAACAAAGAGGAATGGGAAAGATTAATACAGTAGAATGTTATCCTGTCTGGTTATTTGGGCAATGATTACTGAATGAATAGTAGTAATATAACTTGTATTTTAGTAATGTTAATCTCTGTGTGACAATACCAAACCCCCACTCTGGCCACCCAATGGAGACTTCTGTGGGTGGCTAGACAAATGATGTTTTTGGAGGTTTGTTGCACGTATGTAATAACTTCAATATATATATATTTTTTTCATTATTATTGTTTTTTAATCATTATAATTCAAACGACGTGTTTTTCATTCAAATAATGAAGTAAAAATCAGCCGTGTGATTTGTTTTCGAAATTTCTCTATTTAGAGTAGTTGAGAGACACGGAATAACACTATAATATTTTAATATGGTAGATTGCGGTAGTGTTTTGGCATTTAAGTCAGTCTAAAGCCATAATCTCCTGTGAAAGATACCTTATAGTATCTGTTGTAACGATAGTTCAACATTACAAGATGGCCGCCATTGGTAGCGTTTATAAATACGGGCAATGTTTTGATGGATTGGGTGTGTTGATAGTTCTTGACAACATTTGTACTGGGTGAGAGTACCCAATATGGGATATTGCCCTAATACATGTAAACGTTGAGTAGCGGCCGTTTGATTTTCTATTTTTGTAAGTTTAAACACTCCACGTGACGTCAATCACGTGATCACCGACGAGTAACATAAATAGGTCGGGAACCCGGAAGCGCAATACATCCCGATTACGGAAGTCCGTTAGAGCAAGGAGGCCGCTATTTCCCGATCCGGTGAGTAGGAGACGATGGAGCTTGTTTAAAATCTAAAATATACCAAATATACTTGATCTTAGGGTCTTGAGTAAGAATTTTTATCAATCTTAAATATTAGCTTGAGGATATATATCCCCCCACAAGTGATGTGTTCCCAAGAGAGCGTAAGACAATGGATGATGCGGTTTACTGTATTTGTAATTCAGACCGCTTCTATCTGTAATATGGGACATTATAAACTTGATGATTATTTTGGTCCTTTGAGTATATGCGAAATAGTGCATCGATCCAAATGATAGTAGAGGTTTAACTTATGGACCTAATGGATATAAATATAATCAGCATAATCAATAAACACTGGTGAGGATCGGTATATAAACCTGTATAGCTGATAACGCTAAGACATTCTGAATTTATTATTAAACAAAAAAAGATCTATGACTTTTTGGAGAGTGTAGTGAGCCCATATTGAATGCCGCATACTTTCGTTATAATCAAATTATCCCATAATAAACAGCGTTTAGATGTAGATGTTGTTTTTATGGTTTTCATATTATTTTAAAAGAAATCTTCATGCACGTTGTTTTCCCTATAGATTGCCTAAAGCGCTTAAGGTCGACAAACGAACCACAATATAAAAAGGCATCGTCAATGTTTAAAACGTCGATCCCTGTTTTTCTAAATTAAAGCGACTTATACCGGACGGCATACTGTTTGATCTGAATAGGTAAGCGCGTTTTAAAAAATGTTTACAAACATAAAATAAAAAATGTTTCGAATAATTATAGCAAAATGTGATAAATATGCCTCGTTTTTCTAGACGGAGACAGTGTCGAGTTTTTATAACAACTCCTGCACCCCGAATAGTATGGTGGCTCTAACGGACAGTTAGAAAGAATTTACAACTGTTATTAAAAGGTATGCGATGAGTTTCGTAGAATAAAACATTAATAGATTTATACCTCGATAAAGTAGCAGTTGGTACAAGACGCTGCCAGCAATCGTTTTTGGGGAGGATAAATAAAAACACTGAATGGTTTCTGCTTTCCCCACTCACCATACAATTAAAATCAAAAACAAGCTTGCACAATCGATTTTAGGAAGACTTTCTTTAAGCTTGCCCATATATTATATGGTAATAGAGTAGATGGAGAATTTTAAAGTTTATATGAGTGTTCTGTTAAGTCATCGAGAGTACCTTAGAAATACCGTGTTATCCATATTATATGTATCCTAAATTCTATTTTTAGAAATCAAGTGTGTGTTGATGCAAAGGGCGTATGAACATAACGAATCAACACTAAATAAAAGTGGTACATAAAGTACAATTTTTAGAATGACCTTGAAGGACCGAGTGTAAAGAAATAGTAGCCGATGTATAGAATAAAATTAGTGATATGCTGAAAACAGTATTAGGAAAAGGGTATATTGAGTATGACAAGTTGATGATGAGTTTATATATATTGCTAAATTATGTATTTCTATTATTTAGATCTGATGAAAACTTTTGTAGTCCTGAGGAAGGTGAAAACATTGAGGTGTCACCGAAACGCTGCGTCGACTGTTTTTAGAGTTTTTATCTATATGTGTAATGAAATGAGATTATGATTTTATATATGTGTAATGAAATGAGATTGTAACCTATAGTGGGAGGTAGAGTAATGTTTTTATTGCTTAATTGTATGAATATGTTATAAAATAATTTTTAATTTCTTAACCAGTTTTTGTGTTTTAACATAGAAATTTCTGGGATTATACTGTATAAGGATACAGATTGATTACTGTTTTTTAGCTAGACAATTGTCTTTTTTTAGTGAACAGCTCCATTGATATTTTGATAGCACACATCGTAATAGACACTCGGTCCAGGGTGAGGTATTTGTCCTCCTGTTTTTAGAATATAGGGACACTTGTGTCTTTGGCGTCTGTAGAGATAAGGACATCTTTTATCAACATAATATGGGGAAGATACTCAGGGGTCTACAAGGCAGTATTGCCTTCTGGATCACACTTAAACTCTCACTGATGGGGAAGATCGCCTTAATAAAAATGGTGGTGCTGCCCCAATGTCTCTTCACAATGCAGGGCTCCTTCTTTGAGCTCCCGCATCAGGTGTTCAAGGAACTCAACGCAATGCTTATACAATTGTTATGGAACGGTAAACGCTGTCGGGTCAGCCTAGAAGTTATGAAACGCACATGGGGTAAGGGAGGTTTGGAAATCCCTGACCTAGAACTTTATTATTTTGCTTCACAATTACAGCACGCCATAGCCTGGTTAGATACAGACCCTTCCTGGGAAAGATCACTACTAGCGGACACTTATGGAGATCGACAGTTGGGTGCGCTCCTCTGGCAAACGGGAGGGCGGCAGGAACAATGTCCCCACTGGGCAGATTACTTGCTGCCATATGGAACAGGGTGATCAGGAGACTTATTCAGGCACGGCCATTTGCCCCAGAGGCAGACTTCTGGCTTATGCCACCCTTCGCACTCATTGAGCGGGTCATGTCCACTGATAAATGGAAGGCGGGGGCTGTCTAATGTTGTCGGACCTCTACCCGGAACAAAGGTTTATAACGTACCAGGAAGCAGTAGATACTTTTGGGTTGGGATCGGGGCAATTTTTGCAATATGCCAAAATAGCGGCAACGGCACGGCAACTATGGCCTATGTTCCCGGACGCCCCTGGACACACACATACCCTGGTCACACTAATTGCCATGGCGGGAGGGCGGAAACTTGTCACCCACCTATACAGGGCGCTAAGGGAGGATAAAAAATGTGGACCTCTCAAAGTAGAAGAGAAGTGGCAGGCGGCAACTCCGCAGGAGATCACGCCACGAGACTGGGAAAAAATTCATGATAGTGTACGCAAGGTGGCGGTGTGCAATAGGTTTAAACAGATACAGTACAATATAGTTCACATGACCTACCTCTCGCCCAAGTGGCTACATACCATAGACGGATCGAGAGATCCAAGGTGCCCCAGATGTCAATATGTACAGGCGGATTTTCCGCATATGGTCTGGACATGTCCGACGATTCAGGTATACTGGACGGCGGTCCTAGAGGACCTGAGCAAAATAACTGGGTGGACGATTGCCTTAGAGGTGCGTACCTGTCTCCTTGGTTTAATTCCCCGAGACCCTAACCGCAAAACAAGCAGGAGGTTCCTGGTTTTGGGACTTGTAACAGCTAGGCGGTGTATAGCGATCCACTGGCTAACACAACGAGGGCCGCAGATAGCGAACTGGAAATCGGATTTGAGAGAATGGGCACTGGCGGAGGAGGGGCACATGCGTAGCACTAGAAGGGATGTCAAACTCCCGGAAGTATTGCTGGCGTGGGGGTTGATGATCCAGGAGATAGAGGGAAGCTCCCCAAATTCCACACAGGCATCGTCGGATGAGGCTCGTCACACGGGGAATGAGTCCCACAGACAAGAAGGGAGACAAGAGGATACCCTTGACTGATCTTATGATTGATGGACCTCTAGGGGGTTGGGCCCGGTTGGGGGGAGGGGTTGGGAGGAGGGGTTGTTTAGTTACAAGTTTTAACTTACTATGAGTGAAAAAGTTCAAATTAACTGTCGGTTACGAAAACATCTTCAAGGGGCGGTTTAGATCAAAACTTCTCCTTGACTGGAAACTGCAATGTCCACTGTTACTGGTTGTCTATGGGATATAACTGTATATGCACGTGGATTGTACCTTGAAACCACAATAAAGAAATTGAAAAGAAAAAAAAAAAAAACTAGGTTGAAGGTGTTATTTGTGCTGGGTTAGTTAGGTTTATGCCTATTTTTTTCCACATAAATTTTTGTTTAGCAGTAAGATTATTGGGAAAACAATGCATATCCCCGATGGAGTTCCAGAAACCCGAAAGTCTTTGAGGTTCAATTAACTTACACTGAGTTTCAGTGCTTAATTTGTGCCAGTGTTTGCTGGTGCTGAACACCGGCACTTAATTAATATTAACACTTACTTATGACAATCCACCCCATGGTGGGCTGTCCATTTTTGAGAGCACGTCAGTTTACCAATTAAATACATATTTAAAAAACAATTCTAGCACGTCCAGGTCACTCTTACTAATTTGGGGAGTTAGGAATTGTCCAAACTGTCGCATTCACAGGAGCGTGATGTTTAATAGAGAGCTTTTATACTTACTTGCTGCAGGAATGTCAGGTCCCGTTGGCAGTGCAAGCTGTAGTCGCTTCCTGAGCAATGCCTTGGGGCCTGACACATATTTATTTACAAATTAAGCACCGTGTGGCAAGTGCAACGTATTATTTATGGAGCATTTCACTTATTTTTGGATCTATGCTTGAATGAACTTTACATGATTGATTAAAGTATGTGACTATTGCAAGAATGTTACTCCTGATCTGAAATATTAATGAGTCGTCTGTGTAAACTATACACTGCATATTTGAGATATGCCCTCTGTTTCACCCGACAGGAGCCCAGTGTCATATTTTCATATGTAGTTAGGTGTTTGATGTATCCCCTCAGTTTGACATTACAAGACTAATCCAGATTTTCATTACTTTATCTGTGTTTTAATTACAGTGATGTGCCCAGAAGTGAACTGTTTTCTCCTCTTCACTATAGTGTTGATGCTAAAAATATTGTGAAATATTTTTTTAGGCATTCGTGAGGAATGATTTATATTATAGTTAATATAAAGGCGAAAGATTTGCAAGCATGCATTCCTTTGCGGGAGTTGGTATGCACCAGCCAGACAGCCAGAGGGGTTCTGCCCTCGTAACTACCGGAGCGAAGGTCACCTCCTTGAATTTTAATCGTTTAAAACAATTTTAAAACTTATTGCTGCTTCGTTTTTAACAGTGAAACTGATGCTTTGCTGCCACATGTTTTAAACAGGGAATTTGAATTGCACAAGGGGAATTGTGTTTAACTCGGGGGAGGGGCTCTAGTGCGCATGTGCCAGGTCAGCGGTCTAGTTGTTGTGACTCGCTGTACCACGGACGCATATAAAAGCGCCTGATGAAGCGACCGGGCCCAGGGGCCAGACCCCCCTGCCTCTCCACCCCCAGATCGTCTCCATTATACCAGCGCAGAACTAAAACAATTAAATAGATCCCTTGAGCCTATTTGCGCCCATTCCATCTCACTTGAGGAACCACAGGACAGGTGCCTACATTGCCAGTATGGATTCTCCCTACCTGGCCCCCCTTCATCTCCCTCGGGGAAACCTCTCAAACTCCTCTTACTCAACTGTAGATCTCTGCCAAAACACGCAACAAAGAGCTCATTATTACTAAAAGACTCAGAACCAGAAATTCTATTTCTCACGGAGACCTGGCTCTCCCCAAGCTCAGAGCTGGACATCGTACAAGCACTTCCCTCGGGCTATCTGATCCAGCGTTCAGATAGATCAACTGGCAAGGGTGGTGGGATCGCAATTATCTATAAAGACCACATGACCTGCCGCCTGCTGGGTAGCCCTCTATCAGATTGTGAGAATGCCCATTTCTCGATCGAAGTCACCCCCTCACTTACTCTCATAGGTATTCTTATTTATCGACCTCCTGGGGCACAGGGTCAATTTTGTAAATCCGTGCTGGAAACAGCTACGAATCTCGCTAGCATCTCAGCCAATTTTACTCTCCTTGGAGACCTTAACCTACATTTCAACGATCCTTCAGATCGGTCTGCTACTGACCTAGCCCAAGACCTTGCGGCATACCAATTACATCAGAAGGTCCCGCAAGCAACACACACCAAAGGACATCTCCTCGATCCTATTTTCTCTAATCTGGGTGAACTAAAAGGGAAAGTCCCCATCCCATTACCATGGTCGGACCATTTCTTAGTCCCTTTTACTTGGTCCCCTCCAATTACGGGCTCACACACCCTTTCTACACGAACTCGTATTCGTCCCTGGCCCAAGCTCCCTGTAGAGGATTGGACTGGTGAACTTGAAAAAACCATACCTAATCAAGACCCAGTCGTAGCTAACAGAAGTCTATCCACCTGGATTGAGAATTCACTCAACTCGGTGTTACCCAAAAAAGCAGTTCAGAAGAAAAGTGGACCTAACAAGTCCGCATAGTTCTCCCCTGAACTACGCCTCCTGAAACAGCAATGCAAGAAACTAGAGAGAACGTGGAGGAAAGATTTCTCACTCGATAAGAAATCACAATACAGAGCAGCCATCGCAACATACAAAGCAGAAATAAAAAGAGTCCAAGCTGCCTATTATGAGGAAAAAATTTCACTATCATCCAATTCATCCAGAGAAATATTCCTCATCGCAAAAAAACTACTTAAAGTCCCCAACCCCCCGGTGGCACCAGACTTATCCGGACGCTGCTGTAATGAACTTGCAGAATTTTTCTTAACCAAAGTTCAAAACATCCTCAGGCACCTCCCCCATTCGGACTTTGATTCAATATCCAAGCCCATGGACTCTGAACCACATGAGAGTAACTTTTACATCGAGACATACCCCCCACTTACCCAGGAATCACTCCTTCCCATTTTATTCTCTGTCAGGAGTGGGTCACCACTCGACCCGGCTCCACCGAACATTTTGAAACTGGTAGCACCTACAGTCGTCCCCCCTATCACCAACTTGATCAATGCTTCACTAGCTTCGGGAATAGTCCCGCAGGACTGGAAAAAAGCAATGGTAAAAGCATTACTAAAAAAGCCTCACTTGGACCCAGCTGAATTGGGCAACTACCGCCCTATTTCACTCTTCCCCGGAGTTAGCAAAATCGCAGAAAATACGTCAACCACACACTATCCACATTCCTTGAATCCCACAAACTGCTCCACCCTTCACAAACTGGCTTCCGCCCATGCCAAGGCACAGAGACAGTCTTGTTAGCGGTGGTGGAAGAAGCGAGAAAGATTCTCGACTCAGGAGGATCCTCTGCCATAATTCTCCTCGACCTAAGCGCAGCCTTTGACACGGTGAACCATCGCACTCTGGTTCACCGTCTCAAGAAGGTGGGAGTGACAGGTACGGCCCTATCCTGGCTCCAATCCTTCCTGGAAGAAAGATACTTCCAGGTATTCTAAGGCGATATGCTGTCCAAACCCTTCCCGTTGCAGTGTGGAGTCCCCCAGGGCTTGTCCCTGAGTCCCACTCTTTTTATTGTATATATGGCCCCTCTGGCGAATATTGTATCCCCCTTTGGAATCCATATAGTTACATACGCAGATGACACCCAGCTGGTCGTAGCACTGAACCAGGCTGAACACTCGCCCACTGATCTCCACTCCTGTCTCGGGGAAGTTGCTAATTGGATGAGCCTATCCCACCTAAAGCTCAATGGTGACAAAACTGAGCTTATGGTGCTTGGCAACCAGTTAAGTTTTAAATCTAGCACCATGTGGCCAGCCTGCATGGGTCCAGCACCAGTCCCAAAAACTGATATAAAGAGCTTGGGAATCTGGTTAGACCAAGACCTTACTTTTAGAGCCCAAGCCAGGAAGACTGCCGCCGCGTGCTATGGCCTATTCAGAATGACCCGGAAAATACTCCCCTTACTCCCCTGCCAAGCGAAAAAGTTGCTGATCCAGGCCTTAATCTTGTCCAGGTTAGACTATGGCAACGCTCTCTACCTAGGGCCCCCCAACTCAGTAGTCGCAAAACTGCAGATCGTTCAAAACCCGGCAGCTAGATTGCTTACAGGTACAAACAACCGCTGCTCCGCAAAGCCCGCCCTACGCTCCCTTCACTGGCCTCCGGTACAGGAGAGAATTCATTTCAAAGCTCTCTGCGTTGCTCACAAATCCCTAAAAGGTAATGGGCCACCCATCATCAAAGACCTGGTCAGACCCTACAAGGCCACCAGAAGACTCCGCTCCGATGTGCTCCACCTGGCAGAAGTGCCCAGAATTAAGAGGGCCAGAGCGGGTGGCCGTCTCTTTTCATATAACGCTGCTAAGCTCTGGAACTCCCTTCCGCTCTCACTTCGTATGGAATCTAACCACCTTACATTTCGGAAACAGCTAAAGACCTGGCTCTTCCCATAAGAGTATTCCCCGCCCCCCCCCCCCCCCTTCCCCCCCTGGCCTCGCTGCAGCACTGGGATGCCTCCGGGTAGCCATGCGCTATATAAAAGCCTTTTTCATTTCATTTCACCAGCAGCAATCAGGTTTAATGGGCTTGGCCCCTTTAGGTTAATACAAGGCATGCTACAGTTACCTTCCGGTCACTGGGGATTACAGAAATACTCAATTTGAGTATTTTCTTCTGTCCTGAATATATTTGGGTGATTTTATGCATCTGCTCCCTCCGATAAGAGATTTCACACAACGAAATCCAGAAGTTATTTTATTTTTATTCGCCAAACTTCCATCTGATCTCTTGACAACCCCTTTAAAGCTTAGACAACATTTCCGGCCCTCCAGATTTTAATTCACTTCAGGATTTCCAAAAGAAATAATGTAAAGCAAAATGCACAAAATTTAAACATGCAGTAGTGCAATTTAGCCACTATGTGGCAGCATTGGCTTGCTGATGCCTCTAAGCATACCAACGAAGCTACTAGAGGAGACAGGGAAGTAACTTTACATTGTACCGTGATTTCTGTTCTACAGGTCAGTGTTAATGCTAACATACATGCTAACAGGGACATAACGCAGGTCCTGCAGCCTCTTCGAGTCAGTGGGGCTCCCATTCGGTCCAAGGCCAATGAATATGTGGCTTAACGGCTAGAGCGGCCGCCGTTAAAGCTGGGGATCCAGGTTCGAGTCGAGCGGGAGGCTCAAACATCCTGTGATTCTGGGCAAATCCCTTAATCTCCCCCTGCCTTAAAAAATAATTAATGTGTCCGTCTGTAATGCAACTGGTGCTCATGTCAAGTACTTTTGGGTTCAATTCGCGCTATATAAATCTGCACACAAAAAAATATGTGGAGTTGTGGTATGACAGCCAGGGATGACAACTATGGAATTGGGGAACCAGAGCCGAGTCCTGGCGTTGCTCAACTCTCGGTGATTCTAGGCACATCACTTAAGCTTCCCATGCCTAAAAGGAAAAATCATTAATCTGATCTTGTGTAAAGTAATCTGGTGCTCATGCAATGTGCTCAAATGCCCCTGGACCGAGTTTGCACTATAGAAAACTACAAAAAATAAAAGAATATCTGTGACCTATGGGAGACACGACCCCTCATTCCATCCTCCTGGGATAGGGGACATCACTCATTAAGTACAGGCTGTCATGCAGTGCTTTAAATGGGGAAAAAAAAGTGCAGGTACTCATCAGATCGAACTGGGGGCGTGGCAAGGAGGCGGGGCTAGAGGCGGAACTGAGGGTGGGTCTAATGAAAAACATTTGAAGGGCTCAAGAATTTTTTTGGGTTGCGAATGATGACAAATTCCTTCCATCTGCAATTTATTGTTGATGCCCTTGCATGTATTAAGTTGTACTAGTTGACAGACTATTGAAAGGTAACTATCAGGTTTCCCTTTTTGTCAGAGGCACCTGCATATTAAACAAAACATTAAAAGGTGCAGAGACTTGTTTTACTGAAAATTAATTAAAGGAAAAAAGACTACATCCTAAAATGCAACTCTGACCCACATCGGGTGGAAGGAAGCCATCAGTTGTCATGCTAGTGATCCTGGGAGAAGAAAGTTATCTGGGGTCTCACAACAGAGCAATAATATTTCACCCTTTCATTCACTTTCAGATACTGTGCCACCCAGCAAAATCTAGTCCAAAATTCAGAGGGGCTAGTAAAGGGATGGAGGCACATATAACCATGTACATATGAGCACAGTGTCACTGATGATGGTGGTCAGCAGGCCTGCTGTAGCCACTGTTTCTGATATGGGAGGCACCCTGTACCCACATGTGTTTGATGCTCAAAGCTTCCCTTAGGCCTGCTCCTTCTCCTCAAGTCCAAGGCTTGGCTTCCTCCCTTGGGTGCTTTGGGTTCCCTGGTGCTCCCACTCCTACTGTGTGGCTCACTTTTTCATGAATACCAGATACAGCCAGCTGTTGTGTCAACTGGTGATGACCAGTCTGGTGCACCTCATAGCGCAGTGGAACCCTACAGATTTCTAAGCTGCTGTAGTGGAAATTGGGAGGGGCATTGGGAGGGGCAGACATTTGGCACTTCTCGTTCATATCTCTGTACTGCTCACAGCCGCACACTTATGGATGCCTCCACAGCATTGTTCTGGAAAGACATACCTGCGATTCCCCGGCTAACCATGATCCTTCCTTCTTTTGACTTCTCTGCCTGATCTCTCCGTCCAGTGCGGGGATATGTGTCCTGGCATGTAGTGGTGTGGGTGGTTCTTAAGCTCCCTGCCTGGCCTGAGGGGTCTAGCCCTCTGGCCACATCTGAAATGACAACTACATTCTTGAGACAATATTTACAGTAGTCTGTGTACCACTTTGCCAATTCACTAACTTTACATGGATGGAAATCCATTTTCATATTATACTTTTGTCACAACACAGTAGTGGCACTCTGTGGGTGCAGAACTCCCAAGCTGGAGTGTTGGGTGTGCATCCTGAAGAAGGCAGCAAATGAAAGATAAACCACACCTAAAATAGATGGTTTTACTTTATTTAGCTGAAAACTGCAGTTATTTTCCCCAGAAAGTTATGTGAATTTGCATCAATTTGCTATAAAAAGAGGCGAAGGGCTGGCTGTAAGTGTCCCTTCCCCAAGTCAGACAGTCTTTGACATGCAGAAATAAAACTGAATTTCCCCGTTTGTGATTATTGTAGGATGTCAGTAACATTCACTGTTTGGGGAATCTAGTAATTTCTGCATCTGTGGCAGGTAACTGGATATGGGCCTGTCCCAGTATGGTAAGAGCTCTGCCTCCAGACATCCTTCCTTCCAGATGTCGGTGTCAGTCGAAGCCCTGGTCGTCACCCACCTGAATGGAGGCAACTCTCTGCCCATTAGCCTCCTTAACAATATTCAGACACCCATGAAAGCACCTTAACCACTGTAACACTTCCCATCAAGGGCTTGTAGAAGTTGGCCAAATCCACCCACACTGAAGGTATTGTATTGTATTGTAATTGCATTTATATAGCGCTTACTACCCCTGACGAGGCGTCGAAGCGCTTTTCGGCGAGTAGCGCGCTACTCCAGAACCCAAGAAGGATTAGTGTTGAATTAGTATAGTGAAAATGTGAAAGTAATGTGAGTGGTGGATAGGTTAGTCAGTTATTTGGATTCAGAAGGATAGCGGAGGGATAGAAGAGGGAAAAAGGTTTGCATTTATATAGCGCTTGTTACCCCTGATGGGGTGTTGAAGCGCTTTAGTTTGGAGAGTAGCACTTATCGGGTTTAAAGAACAAAGAAATACCAAAAAGTGTGACTGTGCATGTGTATGACAGCAAAAAAGAGTACTTGGCAATCTGGAATAGGCCTCGTTTCTGAGAAATGCTTGATATCAGACACAAGCATTCTGGAAGCAATTCAAAGTGTGATCTAACATCATAGAAATGAATGAGAAACATTCACCAAGCCATGGGACGTCATGTCTTAGTCGTGTTTGAATGCTTATATTGTTAGCTACATTCAGTGTTTTCTGGTAAATGCGCATTTTCAACTCTGTGCACATTATTCTTCCCCTTCCAGTGTGCCCCAGTAAGGTACTGTGTTTAAGTATTTTGATAAATCCATTCTTCCTCCAAGTATGCAATCTGAATTCTTATGATTGTTTGTTGGGCCTTTCATTGTTTAACTTCGTTACAAAAAAATTAGTCACATTATGGTAAACTTTATATTAGCTGATAAAAAAAAAACACGACTTAAAAATACCACCCTCCCCTCAAAATTATTTTTCTATTCAGCTGTCGCCCCCGCTTTAGATAACACTTTTTTGGATGACGAGATACTCGCCTACCTCTACCCTCTGATGTCCCTAGCCCTTACTTACTAGCCCCATGTCCCCTCCGATGCCCCATGTGTCTCTTTACATTTTCTCTTTTTTCAGGTGGTCACGCCACCTTTCATCTTAAATGTCCCCTCGTTCATCTCATCAAATTCCTTCTCTTGCTTTTCTGGTATATCCCTCCCCCATTTAAAATACCAGTCTCTGCCACTGCAGCTGTCGCTCTGTCCTCACTCAACAGGCCCCTTCCACCGACCTGTGTCATTCTTGGCTCTTTCTTGGGACACCTACCCACCCCCGACTCTTATCAGATGATCCTCATCTCATCCATCAGGTGCTTTATTTTAAACCCACTGCCCCGCGCCCGCAGTGTATTCTCAAATATCGTTTGCTTGCCACTTTGTTCTTCTTCAGATAACCCCTCGATTTATTTAGCTGACTGTGCTTATACCCCTTCACTTCTGAAAGCTCTCCTCAGTTGTCCCCTTTTTCACCCGCCAGCTGCTGTGCTATCCTCTCCGTCTTTTTCGCACAGAAAAAAGGGAAAGCCAGAGCAAATTGTGCCTTTTAAAGAGCTTCCCTTTCTTCCCGCCGCACAGCTTCCTGGCGGGTGAGGTCACACCAGAGGCACAACTATAGTCAAATTTCGTGGGGGGGGGCAGGCGGGGGGCTGATTCTTAAAGCAAAAGGCAGAGTGGAGCTGCAGGGGCTCTAAGAAGGGGTGAAAAACATCAAAGCATCGTTAACAAGCAAAAGGTCTTTTAAAGACCTGTGAAGTACTCGGGTGAGGCTGTGTGTGCCCGGGAAGCTGTCTCATCCCGGGCTGCCACACACGAGTGGGGGGGGGGGCTGAAGGCCTTTGAGTCCAATGGGTCACACGTTGCTCTGCTTTGGCGCCATGGCGTCACTGCTCTCCTTGTGAAATCACCAATATGTGAGCATGCGCTGCAGTGTAGAAATGCGATGCATGCTCACATGACTTTGTGTGACAGTGAGTACCGGTACTCTATTTAATAACGGAGAAGTGCCGGTACTCTTGGGGGGGGGGAAAAAGAAGTGCCGGTACTCCGTACCGGTGAGTACCGGCCCATTTAAAGCACTGCTGTCATGTCTAAACTTGAATCAACTGGATTTCGGCGCCCCTGCTTGGATGAACTGACCTTTGTGGCAATCAGGCAGGGCCGGGCAGGCAGGTCTGACAGGTCAGAGTGTGGGCCTGTTTTTAGGTTGAGGCTGGGCAGGGCAAGCGCTGCTCTACGAGGCATGCTGTATTTAGGTAGGGACTTGTAGCTCCGCCCACTCTCCGCCCACATTTTTCATTGGTTTGTGTCATTGTCCACTGTAAACTGTGCCTGTTCATTGGTCAATAGGCATAGCAGTCCCTCCTTAGAACCGCCTTGTCTCATTTTGTAACCTCCCATGTAGACACCCCCTGTTACGTGTGTTGTTACTCGGTAGGCTTTAATTACAGCCTCCGAGCACTAGTTTCTCAAATAGCTCTCTCCTAACACTTTTTTTTTATTTTGATAGCACGGGTGCCGAACCCATTTGCAATGCAATAGGTCACGCCTTTGCAATGCAATAGTCTCGCATTTGCGAGAGTTTAAGCTATTGGCATTGTAAATGACAATACCTTTTATTTATCTGTTTTAAAAACAACACATAAATAAAAGGCATTGTCATTTACAATGCCAATCCCTCGAACTCTCATAAATGAGAAGACCTATTGCATTGCAAATGCTTGTTTGGCTGTTTGTTGGCCTGTTTTATAGTCTGCTGTGCTGTCTCTTACAGGTTATTAATCTGACAATCGTTTCGGATATTTCATGCACGAGTACTGGCACGAGAGAAAAAGAGAAGAAGGAATGCAGCATGGAAGGGAAACGAAAACACCATCAGTGAGACGGTCGGGGTGTTCCTCAGTTCAAAACAAGGGATACGTAAAAATCTTACCACAATCGCAATTAATGCATTTACGAACTATCAATGCTAGCGGCTCGCCCGGGATACACCGGTTTAAGAAAGTGAAAGTGATGCTGCGTCAACGTGTGCGTCGAAATCACCACGTAGGGAAACCTGCGCAGTTCATCAGGTTACGTCAGTTGGTGAAAGACAAGGGGGAGGATCAATCTCCAAATGTCAAGGGGGAGGATCAATCTCCAAACTTTTTGCGAGTTTGACATTTGGAGATTGATCCTCCCCCTTGACATTTGGAGACTGATCTTTCGGGCGAGCCGTTAGCATTGATGGTTTGGAAATGCATTCATTGCGATTGTGGTAAGATTTTTACATATCTCTTGTTTTGAACTGAAGAACATCCCGACCCAATCACTGATGGTGTTTTAGTTTCCTTTACATGCCACATTCCTTCTTCTCTTTTTTTCTCGTGCCAGTACTCGTGCATGAAATTTCAGAAACGATTGTTCCAACCTATTACCCTTTGATCCGAGCACCATCGGATCTTTGTTCCCTTTGGAGGGTCCTTCCAACCTTGAATTACTCTTGGTAAGTGTGCCTCCCCATCAGCGGCTAAACCAGTTATTCTTCGTGCCGCAACATTTTTTAACATTTAGTATTATCTTCACAGTTTTTGACCGGCTCAAATCCTGGGGCCACTGACTACTTTGTTCTTGGACCTTTCAAGTGCCCACTGCTTGTACAAATTGAAGACGCTTTCCATTTTTGACAAGCCAAGTGCTTCATGGTGAGTGTGCTACTCCCATGTTTCCGTTTCCTTTCATTTATTGGAACCTGCATGCCAATCATCACTATATACTGAAGGTATACCATTTATTTTTAGATGTCCTAAAAAATCCCTGACCCGCTCTATCCAGGATTGGATGAGTATTTCTTGCTACTACTCGGTGAGTCCCTTCATGATCCCCCTTTTTGTTTTGTTGTTTAATTCATTGATTTCCACACACACTTTTTATAATATATATTCCCCCTCCCCTCCTTCCATTTAGGCTGTCTTGTTGTTTTTGTCCTGAAGAAGACCCTCCGTGATGATCTTATAGTACAGACACTTGGGTCGAAACGTCGACGTACCACTGAATCATGTCCATAGTCATTGTAACCAAACAAAGTTGATGTTTTGGGTTACTGTGTGAACTAATTACTTGGAAAGAGATATATGTAAAAATATGTTTTATCATGTTTCGTCATTTATGTGTTTATGTTTTGATGGGTAGAAATTCACTTTTTAAAACATGTCACATCAGTCACTAATTATTTGTCCACACCGTTTATACTTTTTGTGTGACAGTCTCCCAATTGGCTAAAAAAGACTAAAAAAAAAGATGTTTAAAAGGGAAGTATATGCTCGAACCTAAGAAGCTTCTGGTGTGTGCTTTAGATAAAATACTTTTTGGTAAAATAATTTAGTGTTCAAAAAGTCTATTGCTCTAAAGGAAATATTTTGTTACCCGACGGAACTGTCTTGGAGTCTATAGCAACAATACCCAGGTTCCGAGGGACACAGGGTCACCCCGTTGACTTTAATAGTATTCCAGTGCATGTTAGAGCGGGAGAACGCTCATTGGGAGGAGAAAATAAATGTAAAATGCTGAGCAGTTATGCAGACTGCTTGCTGACGTACTATTACACTTCTAGTCAGTTTAAATACAATGAATGTTTTATTTTATCAGCTAAAATCCATACAATTATAGGTAAAAGATACATTTATTTAAAAAGTGCTATATCATAAAAAATAATACATCACAGCAGAAACGTCATTTGGACTACATATGTAGTCTAAATATATGTTCTTTGAGAAATAAATCAACTGTTTCGTATGATACAAAGTGCATGGCAATTTGGAATGACGAGAACCTGCGCCCAATTATATAAATTAGACATGCTGCACATTTTCAATCAATCAATCAGGGAACTGTAAGCGCGCTACTCACCCGTGAGGGTCTCAAAGAGCAGGAGGGGGGGGGGCGGGGGGTGAGAAGCAGCTCCGCTCAGTCTAAGAGCCAGGTCTTGAGTGTCTTCCTGAAGATGTTCAGGGATGGGGTGCGTCTGATGTCGATCGAGAGCTCGTTCCAAGTTTTGGCCACGATGTAGCAGAAGGCTCTTCCACCTGTTCTGGCTCTGCGGATGCGCGGGGTTTCGGCGAGGTCCGCGGATCGGAGGTTTCTCTTGGGTACGTGGAATGTGATTCTCTTGTTGAGGTATTGGGGTCCGGTGTTGTGGAGGCACTTGTAGTCGTGGGTGAGTATCTTGAAGGTTACTCTCTTCTCGACGGGGAGCCAGTGGAGGTTCTGCAGGTGTTGGGTGATGTGTTCGTGTCGAGGGATACCGAGGACGAGTCTGGTTTGCGGTGTTCTGTATGGTCTGGAGTTTGCGGAGCAGGGACTTGTTGATCCCGGCGTAGAGGGCGTTTCCGTAGTCCAATCTGCTGGTTATGAGTGCGTGGGTGACGGTCTTTCTTGATTCGGGGGGATCCATTTGAAGGTTTTTCGGAGGATGCGGAGGGTGTTGAAGCAGCTGGAGGTGACGCCGTTGACCTGTCGGGTCATGGAGAGGGAGGACTCGAGTACGATGCTGAGGTTTCGGTCGTGGTCCGTCGGGGTGGGAGGGCTGCCGAGGGCGGTGGGCCACCAGGTGTTGTCCCATGCAGATGGGGAGGGTCCGAGGACGAGGACCTCTGTCTTTTCCGAGTTGAGCTTAAGGCAGCTTCTGCTCATCCAGGATGCAACGTCCTTCATTCCTTCCTAGAAGTTGATTCTAGTTGTGGCAGGGTCCTTGGTGAGAGTGAGGATGAGTTGGGTGTCGTTGGCGTAGGATACTATGCTGAGTCCATGCTGTCTGACGATGGTGGCAAGGGGTGCCATGTAGATGTTGAAGAGGGTGGGGCTGAGCGACGATCCTTGGGGTACTCCGCAGTCGGTTTCCGTGGGTTCGGAGAGGAAGGGTGACAGTCTGATCCTTTGGGTTCTGCCTGTGAGGAAGGAGCGGAGCCAGTCGAGTGCGGTTCCCCATATGCCGTCGTCGTGGAGTCTGGCGGTGAGTGTGCGGTGAGAGACAGTGTTGAATGCTGCGGAGAGGTCGAGTAGGATCAGGGCTGCGGTGTGTCTGTGGTCGAGGAGGGTGCGGATGTCGTCTGTGGTGGCGAGTAGAGCAGTCTCGGTGCTGTGGTTGCTGCGGAATCCGGATTGGGAGGGGTTGAGGATGAAGTTTTCTTCGATGAATTTTGTGAGCTGGGCATTGACTATTTTCTCAGTGACTTTGGCCGCGTAGGGGAGGAGGGAGATGGGTCGGTAGTTCTTCAGGTCCGTGGTGTCTGCTGAAGGCTTCTTGAGCAGGGGTCTGACTTCTGCGCGTTTCCAGTCATTGGGAAAGGTGCCAGTCTTCAAGGTGGTATTGATGGTGCGTCGCAGCTCTGGGGCGATTGCGGTGGTGGCTCTGTGGTAGATGTGCGGCGGGCATGGGTCCGTGGGGGCCCCTGAGTGGATGCCTTTCATGGTGGAGGTCGTGTCTTTGGTGGTGACTGGGGTCCAGGAGGAGATGGTAGGCTGGCTGTCATTGCTGGAGGGGGGGGGGGGGTGGTTTCGGGTTCGGAGTCAGAAGTCTGGTTGCTGAAGTGGTCGTAGATGTCACGACTTGCTCCCTGCATTCCCGTGTCCACCACCAGGGGGCTGAACTGGGGGACTTTCCAGTCCTCTAATAAACTTCCAGACCCTCCCCTGCATGCAAATCCTGACTTCCAGCCATTTGGACACTTATTGGGAACGGACATCCATTCCCACTCCATGCCGGGTTTTGTGAAGCCAGCCTACTCATGCCTGAAAACTCCATTACCCAGGATTCCCGGCTCACTGCTTAGTCTCCACCCCTGCAGGCCAAGGATGGGTGGAGGAATTCAGCTCACCTGTGGCTGGCTGCTGCTAGTCTGCTCACACCTGCTGCATATGATTACAGTGAGCTCTTTTAAGCCCCAGCTCCCTTCAGCCCAGTGTTGGTCATTGTAAGCTGTTATCCGGTGAGACCAGTCCTTGTTCCTGAGCTTTTGCTATTTCCTGCTTTCCTGAACCAGCACTGCTTGCAGTGCTTCCTTGATTCCTGAGCCTTAACATTTCCTTGTTCCTGACCTGTAGTGTTACTTTGACTCATGAGCCTTTGCTCAATTCTTGCCCCAGCACTGCATCCTATGCTACTTTGTTTTCTTGTTTACTGACCCTGTACTATTCTAGTATACCCTTGTAGCCTCCCTTTCTGTATAGCCTTTTCCAGTCCCTGCCTTTCATCTCATTTCCTTGGTTCCAAGTCTAGTTTGCTATCTTTCTATTCTGCTGTCTCGCTTCTGTTACCTTGTATGTTTGTTACCTGCTTTCTGCCAAGTGTGCCCTGTGATTTCCTTCCTTTCCTGTTAAGCACTCCTCTTTGCTAGCTCCTTGTCTATTGTGCTTGTGTTTAGTCGTCCTGGCTTTAAGTGATTCTGAATGCTGAGCCGCCTCATGAGTGCCCTTCCTTTCCGAGTCTCACCCTTCTTGTTCACCTCTACAGGCTTCCCCTTTTGGATCTCTTTTCTCCTCTGACTTCCTGTGTGCTCCTGGGCAGCGCTGTTCTCCTATCTGTCTTTGTTTTCTACCCTGTTCCCAGTCCTTGCCCAAGTCCCTGACTGTGTTCCCCACATAGTCCCGGACAGACCCCGACAGAATGACCAACCTACATTTCCAGGGTCACTTGTGAGGTTTCTTTGCGTTCAGTCAGCTATTTTTTATTTTTATTTTACCCACCCTGTCAGTTCTTGCCAAGATGTTTAGCAACAGATCCAGAAAGCACTTAAACTCTAGAGATCAATTCCTGGAACAAAACAGACTTTTACATGCTGAATATCATTCCCTGTGGTTGGCTGATCCTTCTATGCTAGACTTTTATTCAATCTGTGACCCTGATCTTCACCTGATGTCAGCCAGTCGCTTGCAGGAGGAAAATGAATATCTGCAAATCTTGTTAGCAGCAGAAAGAACTTCAGCGTGTAAGGTGCAAAGCAACTGTGAAAATGTTCACCCTAGTCCTGAAACAATAAATCCTCTTTTGAGAAATGGACATTTACGTTCACAATATTTCACTCATTGGCTTTCAAACACCTCTTTGCCAGATCCTGACTTGCTTTTCTGTTCGGATCCAGGTTTACTGTCTGTGTCAGCAGTGCAAAAGGAGAATGATACCATACTCAGCTTGCTGAATAAGAATTCTGGTTCTAGCATGTCTGCTCTCCTTTCACACAAGGTTACCCAGTTCTGTAGTCCAGTAGATATCACAGTCCCGGATACTACAAGGACCTGTGAAGAAGTCCCTACTGACAGCAGCGAATCTACCTTTTACAGTCTACTACCATTCTCAGAGCTGAAAGTCTATGAACCATGTGTCACTTTGCCCTTACCTTGTTTTCATGTAAAGTTTCCAGACCTTCCAGGCTCCCAGCCTCCAGGACCAGAGCTTCCAGGTTCCCTGCCTCCAGGCCCAGAGCTTCCAGGCTCCCTGCCTCCAGGCCCAGAGCTTCCAGGCTCCCTGCCTCCAGGACCAGAGCTCCCAGGCTCCCTGCCTCCAGGACCAGAGCTTCCAGGCTCCCTGCCTCCAGGACCCGAGCTTCCAGGCTCCCTGCCTCCAGGCCCAGAGCTTCCAGGCTCCCTGCCTCCAGGACCAGAGCTCCCAGGCTCCCTACCTCCAGGACCAGAGCTTCCAGGCTCCCTGCCTCCAGGACCAGAGCTTCCAGGCTCCCTGCCTCCAGGACCCGAGCTTCCAGGCTCCCTGCTTCCAGGACCAGAGCTCCCAGGCTCCCTGCCTCCAGGACCAGAGCTTCCAGGCTCCCTGCCTCCAGGACCAGAGCTTCCAGGCTCCCTGCCTCCAGGACCAGAGCTTCCAGGCTCCCTGCCTCCAGGACCAGAGCTTCCAGGCTCCCTGCCTCCAGGACCAGAGCTTCCAGGCTCCCTGCCTCCAGGACCAGAGCTCTCAGGCTCCCTGCCTCCAGGACCAGAGCTCTCAGGCTCCCTGCCTCCAGGACCAGAGCTTCCAGGCTCCCTGCCTCCAGGACCAGAGCTTCCAGGCTCCCTGCCTCCAGGACCCGAGCTTTCAGGCTCCCTGCCTCCAGGACCCGAGCTTCCAGGCTCCCTGCCTCCAGGACCCGAGCTTCCAGGCTCCCTGCCTCCAGGACCCGAGCTTCCAGGCTCCCTGCCTCCTGGACCCGAGCTTCCAGGCTCCCTGCCTCCTGGACCCGAGCTTCCAGGCTCCCTGCCTCCCGGACCCGAGCTTCCAGGCTCCCTGCCTCCAGGACCCGAGCTTCCAGGCTCCCTGCCTCCAGGACCCGAGCTTCTAGGCTCCCTGCCTTTCGCACCAGAGCTTCCAGGCTCCCTGCCTTTTGCACCAGAGCTTCCGGGCTCCCTGCCTTTCGCACCAGAGCTTCCAGGCTCCCTGCCGTTCGCACCAGAGCTTCCAGGCTCCCTGCCGTTCGCACCAGAGCTTCCAGGCTCCCTGCCGTTCGCACCAGAGCTTCCAGGCTCCCTGCCTTCGCACCAGAGCTTCCAGGCTCCCTGCCTCCAGGACCCGAGCTTCCAGGCTCCCTGCCTCCAGGACCCGAGCTTCCAGGCTCCCTGCCTCCAGGACCCGAGCTTCCAGGCTCCCTGCCTTCCGCACCAGAGCTTCCGGGCTCCCTGCCTTCCGCACCAGAGCTTCCGGGCTCCCTGCCTTCAGCACCAGAGCCTCCGGGCTCCCTGCCTTCAGCACCAGAGCCTCCGGGCTCCCTGCCTTCAGCACCAGAGCCTCCGGGCTCCCTGCCTACAGCACCAGAGCCTCCGGGCTCCCTGCCTACAGCACCAGAGCCTCCGGGCTCCCTGCCTACAGCACCAGAGCCTCCGGGCTCCCTGCCTTCAGCACCAGAGCCTCCGGGCTCCCTGCCTTCAGCACCAGAGCCTCCGGGCTCCCTGCCTTCAGCACCAGAGCCTCCGGGCTCCCTGCCTTCAGCACTTGAACCTCTATTTTTCCAACTTTTTGACCCTGTGCTTCCAGTTTGCCAGCCTCCAAAGTTCTCAGTACATATACATCCAGAGACTGAATCACCAGCATCAGAGACAAAACCTTCCAGAACGTCACCATTGTTCTGCAGTCCGCTGGCATCTTGCACTACATCTGTGAGGGAAATGGACTTACTTTATAGGAGCCACGGCCTTGAATCCAGTTCCAGATTCAGGGAGAGGGTCTTTGGAGGGGGTGTACTGTCACGACTTGCTCCCTGCATTCCCGTGTCCACCACCAGGGGGTTGAACTGGGGGACTTTCCAGTCCTCTAATAAACTTCCAGACCCTCCCCTGCATGCAAATCCTGACTTCCAGCCATTTGGACACTTATTGGGAACGGACATCCATTCCCACTCCATGCCGGGTTTTGTGAAGCCAGCCTACTCATGCCTGAAAACTCCATTACCCAGGATTCCCGGCTCACTGCTTAGTCTCCACCCCTGCAGGCCAAGGATGGGTGGAGGAATTCAGCTCACCTGTGGCTGGCGGCTGCTAGCCTGCTCACACCTGCTGCATATGATTACAGTGAGCTCTTTTAAGCCCCAGCTCCCTTCAGCCCAGTGTTGGTCATTGTAAGCTGTTATCCGGTGAGACCAGTCCTTGTTCCTGAGCTTTTGCTATTTCCTGCTTTCCTGAACCAGCACTGCTTGCAGTGCTTCCTTGATTCCTGAGCCTTAACATTTCCTTGTTCCTGACCTGTAGTGTTACTTTGACTCCTGAGCCTTTGCTCAATTCTTGCCCCAGCACTGCATCCTATGCTACTTTGTTTTCTTGTTTACTGACCCTGTACTATTCTAGTATACCCTTGTAGCCTCCCTTCTGTATAGCCTTTTCCAGTCCCTGCCTTTCATCTCATTTCCTTGGTTCCAAGTCTAGTTTGCTATCTTTCTATTCTGCTGTCTCGCTTCTGTTACCTTGTATGTTTGTTACCTGCTTTCTGCCAAGTGTGCCCTGTGATTTCCTTCCTTTCCTGTTAAGCACTCCTCTTTGCTAGCTCCTTGTCTATTGTGCTTGTGTTTAGTTTTACCCCTTTGCTGTTACTGCCTTGCGTGTTCCTGTTTGATCGCCAGGATCCGTGGGCACGGCTGACTACCTAGGTGGTGTTTCTTGTTCACTGTGAGTTTTGTCTTTGAGTTACTGTTATAACATCACCATAGGTATAAGCTCCACAGACCCTGCCTTTGTATACATGTCCTATATGTGGGTATTTCCAGTCAGTATCTGTAACAGCAATTGTGGGTGATGAACTTACTGAGCTTCAGTCTTACCGTGTGGAGCTCCTGAGTGCTTTACCCCACATCCCCTTTATTGTTAACGTTGTTTCATGTTTAAGTGTATTGCACATCCGTCCTGGGTTTAAGTGATTCTGAATGCTGAGCCGCCTCATGAGTGCCCTTCCTTTCCGAGTCTCACCCTTCTTGTTCACCTCTACAGGCTTCCCCTTTTGGATCTCTTTTCTCCTCTGACTTCCTGTGTGACCCTGGGCAGCGCTGTTCTCCTCTCTGTCTTTGTTTTCTACCCTGTTCCCAGTCCTTGCCCAAGTCCCTGACTGTGTTCCCCACATAGTCCCGGACAGACCCTGACAGTAGAGACCCTTGATTTTCAAGTGGAAGTAGGATCCAAGCTTGTCGCAGAGGTCCTGGGAGGGGGTGGTGTCCGTGGTATCGCTGTGGGGCTTGGTGAATTCTTGGATGATGCTGAAGGGTTCTTTTGAGTTGCTGGAGTTGGCGAGGATCTTGTTTTGGATGAAGGCCCTTTTGGTGGATCTGATGCATTGGTGGTATTCTGTCATTACGTTCTTGTAGGTGGTGCGATTTTCTGGCGTTTTGCTATTTCTCCAGTTTTTCTCGAGACGTCTGCAGGTGCGTCTGGATTCTTGGAGGATGGTGGTGAACCAGGTGGCCTTCCTGTGGCGCTGTCTGTCGGGGTAGCGTAGGGGTGCGAGCTCGTCTGCGCAGTTGGAGATCCATTTCTGGAGTTCTTTGGCTGCTAGGTTGGCGTCGGTCAAGGTGGTAGGGGCGTCGCGGTTGAGGACAGAGTTGAGCTGTTCTTCAGTGATTTTGCTCCAGTTCCTTCTTGGCGGGCGCGGTGCAGGTTTGGGGGTGGTGGGTCTGTCGACGTTGAAGTGTAAGCAGTGGTGGTCCATCCAGGGGGGTTGCGTGGTATGGCTGAAATGGAAGTTGTTAACTCCTGCGAAGATTGGGTCGAGGGTGTGTCCTGCCTTGTGGGTGTGCGTGGTGACGAGCTGTTTCAGGCCGATGTTGGCGAGGTTGTCCAGGAGGGTGGTGGAGTTGGGGTTGTTGGGGTTGTCGAGGTGGAAGTTCAGGTCTCCGATGAGTATGTAGTCCGTGGCGGCGATGGTGTGGCAGCTTTGAGGTCAGCGATGATAGTAGCGAACGAGCCGTGAGGTCCGGGCGGTCTGTAGGTGAGGGTGCCGTGAAGTGTGGTTTTGGGGCTGGTCTGGATCTGGAAGTGAAGGTGTTCGGTGAGGGAGAGGGAGTCATTTGTGGTGAAGGTGGAGAGTCGGAGGGAGTTCTTGTGTGCGATGGCGAGTCCTCCTCCTGGGCGGTTGGGGCAGTCTTTCCTCTGGATCTTGTAACCGTCTGGTATGGCGTTGGCGATGTTGGGGGCAGAGGAGGCGTTGGTCCCGGTTTCCGTAAAGAAGGTGACGTCTGGAGAGAGGGTGTCGAGGAGGTCCCAGATCTCGACGGCGTGTCTGTGCAGGGAACGCACGTTGAGGAGGATGCACTTCAGGGTGTTGGATGTGTTGGCATTCGGTGCGGGGGTGGTGGCTGTGGGGGTGATGGTGGTGTTGAAGGTCTGGCGGCAGTGACGGCAGGAGAATTGTCCGTGTGTGGTGCTTGCCATGGATAGCTGGCAGCGGTTGTTTCTCCCGGGGTTGAGTGCGAGGAGGGTAGCTGAGTCGTAGCGGTGGATGGTTGGAGATCCAAGGTTCCTGGCGCTGGTCGCGGTCGGGTCGTGGACGGGCGCTGACGGGCTTGCCTTAGGCGTGCCAGCGGCGCACCAGCGGCGTGCCTGCTGCGCGCATCCGCACTGTAACAAACAAGTGTCTCAAACAAGGGTATTATTTGCAGGTCAAGTACATGTGGCACAATTAGTTACGAAGAATTAAATCCAAAGGGGAGAAAACCAGGGAGACATTTTCTTGTGAAAATAAATTGTATTTTAATCAATAAACATGTTGGACATATTGAACTTCATATCTACAAGCACATGGAACGGTAGCACTGCATTATATTGAATGGCATGTAACCTACAAGATACTGTGCACAAGTGCTCGTGAAGAATTGTGATGGCGCAAGTGACACGTGACGTTGTATATACAGCGATGGTGACGGGCGCAACAAGAAACAAGTGGGATTTAAAATTCTTTACATATTTAGGATACGCAAGCAGTTAATGGTACATGAATACAGAAATTAAATGAGTGGGGTATCCGTAAATGGGGGCGCCAGGAGTTCCGCTGTGGAAGTCGACGGCGTTTCGGCCTGCAGAAGTGTTAGGCCATCATCAGGACCAGGTTACGGTTTATTTATATTGCAGTGCTGGGGATAGAAGGATACATACATTTCCGTATATATGCGTACATTTGGTGGACCAAGAAAGACAGGTAGGTCAGAGTTAGAGCGTTATTTAAATTTGAGCCCAAAACAAGGGAAGGGGAGGAGGAAACATGTACTGGGCGCTGCAAACAATTATCGCGTGTCTAGGCTCGGAGAACAAAGGTGTAGACCAGGGCGCTAGTTCCTGTACCGGAAGGGAACTTACTCAAGAATCAAAAGGAAGGCTCGGTCCAAGCCGATTCGGGGAAGGACCTGTAGAAACCTATGCGCGAAGAAAAGACAGTTTTAGGCGCGTTTAGGGTGGCATGGGGGGGGTGGGGGAAAAGGGGAAGGGGGAAGGAGAGGGAGTGAAGGAAAGTGCCCAGCGGCCGTCATTAAATAGGGAAAGGAGGAGGGGGAGGGAGGAGCAGCTGGGTGGCGGGAGCGGGAAGCTGGCGGGGGAGGGGGCCGCGGGGGCAGCAGAGGCGAAGAACGGGCGGGAACGGGGCTCGGGGTTGAGAGGTTGGGCAAGACAGTATAGAGAATCAGGCAGTATAGAGAATCAGGCAAGAACACAGAGTCAAAAAAGGCAGAGATAAAATATAAAAATAACACGGAAATAAGCAGTCACAAACACAGAGAACGGTGAGAGTCACAGGGAGCAGTCACCTCAGGGGGACTCGAACCACTGACAGGCGCAAGGGTGGAGGCAACAGCAGCAGGAGGCTGAGTCAGCGGAGCTGCATGGGCGGGGAGCTGGGTCTATGACCAGAAGATTGTAATCTCTATAACATAAGGGAAATGCATGGCAGTTTAAGGCTGCTATGTACATATTGCACAAAATTGAATGCCCTGATGAAGGAGACACATAACCATAAGGAGTCCCGAAACATTGGCAATTGATATGCAGGAGAAATTTGCCTTGTTTGACATGAAAACAAACAAGACTAAATATTATACATGGACCAATAATATTGTGAGAGTAGTCCATCCAACAATTGTCACACGCTACCTCGTATTACAGTATAATAAAAATAATGACTATCTGTGAAAAAATGCATTAGTTTGTGTTACGGTTCAAAGAGCAAACCTGCAATTTCTTTTTCACATCATAATTTTTTGAGTTTCTATATCATTTGAATGTTATGTGCTCATATAATTTCAAAATAAATAAACAACCAATTGTCTCTACATGTAGAGATTGTCTTCTCCAATGGGTAGCTTGTGAACAACTGGTAACTCTTCAGCTATCTCTCAGTATTTCTGCTGTGTGCATCCCAGCCTTCTAAATTGGAACTTTTTTTGCTTGGTTAAATTAACATATGTATGACAAAGTTGTCATACATATGATGAAAACGTGTGTATTTTCAGAGCTCATAAGCTGATGTTTGAAGAAGAATTGATGCTTTTCCAAAATACATTTAAATGTGAGTTTTGAGTGGGTGCATTTCCAAAATACATTTAAATGTGATTTTTGAGTGACAAATCATGTGCAGAGACTTAATACTAATATGATTATGTTTGTGCCAGGGGCACTGCAGCTGTGGCTGGCATCTTTTACTTATGAACAGCCATTTCAAATTGACAAAGCCTTTTTTGCATTACTGCTGGCAACATACCTGAGGCACTGAGGTGATCGCTGCTTGTAATCTTGGACTTGGAAGTCACTAATATAATCTTGTCTGATGTGGTCACTATCACAACACTAATAATATTAGTAGTTCTCAATGATTTTCGTTTAATTTATGTAGCTCTTATTACACAAAAGGTTGGAGACCCCTGTTCTAACGTACGTCAGTGTATTATTTTAGAATGCTGCGACAGTTAAACATAGTATGTTGATAATAGTGGGTTACACCATAAGATATGATATGGTTGAGAACATGATGCTGCCATTGAACACCCACAAAACAAATGATGGTGGTCTTCATGTGTGTGCTGGTTTCTTGAGTGAACCAGTGTTAATTCTGTGCTAAACTGTCCCTCAGCCTGCAATACCATGACTCATGGGGGTAGATTTACAAGGAACTGACGCATCTGTTGGCACAAAAGTGACGCATTGCTGGAGTTGCTCATGAAAGTGACGCAACTCTAGCAATGCGCCACAACAGATAGGTGAGTCCCATACAAAAAGCCCTGCGTCATTCCTTATGCCTGGTCTGAGCAGTTTGACGCAGTGAAGGCATAGAGTGACGCAGTGAAATGTTGTAAATTTCACTGCATCAGTTCTACATGGCTTTTTGCGTGGGAACGCCCACCCTGCATACATTATACCTGGCGCAGGTATATTGTGACGCAGGGCTTTAGAACGTCACGCATCTCCCTAGATGCGTCACGTTGTAAATTGGCCGCATTGTTTGCGCCGCGGTTGCGTAAAAAAAGTGATGCAATGGCGGCGCAAGGAGGCGCAAGGGGCTTGTAAATCTGCCCCTTGGTTCTCCGACTGCCCACTGCTGCGGAGTTTCCCAGCCCACCGAACTGCCCACTAGCTCATGAGGAGTGCCAGAGGTGGCCGCCCGAGTGTCTGCTCAGTATTTCCCAACATTCCAAAGATATAACCGCTGCATAGTGCAGCCTTGTTGATTCCTGTACCCAGTGGCAGCTCCTCCGCTAAGGTGCTGCCACTGGGTACAGTGCAAAAAAGAAAAAGAAAATGATAATAACAGGACGTTATTATCATTTTCTTTTTCTATGCCAGAGTCGGGGCGGGGCTGGCTCAGTGATGCCAGAGCAGGGGAGGAGTGGTTTGCACTTCTCTAAAAGGACATGACAGTTTGGCCGGCCCTGTAGGGACGGCCAAACCGTCATGTGCACTTGGCATGTTGTCCATTGGGCTGTGTTGCACAGCCCTGTGGAGAACATGCCCAGCCTCCCCAGGTGCTGCTTGAGCATCCAAACAGTACGCTCAGACTGTTGGAAAACGAGGCAGTATCTGTGAGGCCTGCACAAATAACATGACTACATTTGTCCTTCACTGGGAACCAAACACCCAATTGTAGCGCCTGACTCTCAGAGGGTAGCGTTGCAGAGCAGTCTGAGGCTTACTCAAGGGAGGTGGTGTGGGCTAGTAATCGCCATTGCAGGCGCGCAGAAATAACACTCAATAATTGATTGCAAGTCTGTACTTTGCTTTATAAAAGTAAGAGTACATTTATTAAACACGCACACTACTCAATACTATGCACCAATTTACAAATATACATAAGCTGTTGGAATTACTTTGTGACCTTGCATAACATCTCCACCCCTCCTACAGGGGGGTGGGGTCTAGTACCACCGCTCCCCATGTATGCACATCATCTTGCCCCCTAATGCAGTTAGTTGAACATAACCTGGAGCGAGGGCCCTGCGCACTGGCACCATCCCAATGGCGACCCACCCCATTACCTCAACAAGCATTTAAAATAGGTACCCTGCCCTGGTGACACATAATCCTGACTGAGCATCTCCCACTGACCATACAGGATACACCTCTACATCCTAGGGGCTAATAGTCTGGATTGTTCTTCACCTAGGCGCAGCAGCAAGAATACATGTTTAAGCCTCACTTTAGAATGACAGTACTCATCACCTTTGTTGGTCATTAGAATGCATTGCAATTACAGCCCCTAAAGCCATCACAGATGAACTCACAGGATTAACCATATACAGCCAGACACCCTAGCAGGAATGTCTGATCAACATAACCCCATTTGGCTTATGACAGCACCTTACACAGGTACTTCCAGTCCCTCTGAAAGAATAACATTAGTAAATGCAGTTCTGGTGCAGTTACACCTCTTCACCTTTAGAGAATGCCCTTCTCCAAACATCCCCAACACAGCCCTTCATCGCTTGGCACACTTCACAAAACACCCCCAGCTGTAGAACCAAAGTTCCAGCCCAAAAGATTTTAAAATGCTGGCTGAGCCCTTGAGGGGTAATTCTTTCCAAGTCCCCATGAGACTTAGGGAGGGACTTCTCTTCTTCGTGCTGGGGGAGGCTGCGTTCTCTTGCAGCTCCCCCAGCACCCCTGCACACTTTTAGCGGTGACCCCGTCCTCCTGGGGCCACCACCAACCGAGGAAACGCTGTTTTCCCTTGCAGGCCCGTCTGGGCCCGCAAGGCATTATGGGCGCTCTTGAATATTAGAGCAGCGGCTCCCCCGCTTCTCCGGGGAGAGCCGCGCTGCCCGTCCTCCTGGCGCTTCCCCACCTTCAGCCCTCGTTGGGGGGCCCGGTCCCACCCGGACCCCCAGGTGAGTGTATGCGGCTCGGGGAGCCCATCCCCGGCCGCTCTGCTGGTTTGTCCTCCTTTGGTGTACGGGGTCCCGGTCCCACCCGGGACGCCCGCAGGCTCTTCATGTTGGAGGGCAGTCCGGGGAGCCCACCCCCGGCTGCCCCGGCAAGCTCCCCGCCCGGCCATCACACTCGCGTGCTGCTGCGGGTGCCGGCAACGCAGTTCTGGCCTGCCCACTCCGGCGGGCAGACGCGCAGGACTTCGTCGGTTCCTCTGGCCCACGCTGGACCTCGGGGGAGTGCAACGGCACTCCCCCCCACGCCTTCCATCACCTCGGGGCCCGGAGATGGGGTCCCGGGCCCCCGAACATCTTCGGGGGGGGGCGTGACGGCGCTCCCCTCCATCCAGCGTCGGCGGGGGCCAGGGTGGGCTCCTGGCACCCTACTTGGGGTCATCTTCAAGGGGAGCGCAACGGCGCTCCCCGACTTTGCTTCGGGGCCCGGAGATGGGGTCCAGGGCCCCCAAGACCTCTTCGCGGGGCGCAACGGTGCTCCCCGCCTCCTCTTCCTCGCACGGGGCCCGGAGTTGGGATCCCGGGCCCCTCCCCCTTCTTCACGAGGAGCGCGACGGCGCTCCCCGGCTTTGTTTTCGGCGGGGGCCACGGTGGGCTCCTGGCACCCCGTGGGGGCACCTTCACGGGGAGCGCGACGGCGCTTCCCAACTTCCATCTTCGCGGGGGGCGCGACAGCACCACCCGCCTTCAGCGGGGCCCGGAGTTGGGATCCCGGGCCCCTGTTTCACCATCGTCACGGGGAGTGCGACGGCGCTCCCCGTCTTGGCTTCTGTTGGGGGCAGCCCCCGGGATCTGACCCACCCCGGGGGCCCATGTTGGACCGGCGGCGGAGCCCCACGCGCTTCGTCATCGGTCATATTATGAGAAAAACAAGGAGACCAAATTACTATCGGTCAGGGACCTAGGGTAAGTTAACTGTTTCTAAAGACAATGGTCCCTAGACAATGGGGATGCAAGTGAGTAAATATAGACTCAATCAGTGCTATATTCCACAGTCCAGCCGGACAGGATTTTAATATGCAATCAAAGTAGTTTCTTCAAGTAGAATACATAAACATTATAAGTGGGACACAAGCCTGCATCCAACTTGACAAGGAAAGAGGAGGGAACGTACAACATACAATGAAGGGTTCAGGCAAAGAAAAGTTTGTTTGTTCAGAGCACAATTTAAGTAAAACAAACAGATTGGAGTAAGGACACCATTACACATTCGACATGATATTTTTACAAAGTGTATATGGTGTACAAAGTGTCGACAGCGTTTCGATCCCTTAGTTAAATAATGGGATCATCTTCAGGACATTTCTAATAACATACCTGTATACAGTAGCCAATATAAGGGCTAAGTGGAGGTTCGCCCTTAATAGGATGTGTGACCAATTGGAATGTGGGCTGGAGTCCTATCCCAATGGGGATAAGGTGCTGAATGGCACAATGGCTCAGAAGGAAGACGCTTTGACTGCGAGGGGACGAGGAATGATAGGATGTCCAAGGGAGATGTGAAGAGATATCACAAGTAATGAATTGCCAGGATCGGCATCTAAATCTTTGCGAGCCGCGTCCGCGGTCTCGGGGCACGATGTAGCTCAGGGCGATTTACGAGCCAGTGGTGTCACAGCGTGTACTTCCAGTCATGGCAGGGGTCAAAGGTCGCTTACCTTCTGGGGGGCATATCTCAGCCCCCAGGGGTTCGAACTTGGTGATCTTGGCCTCCTCTTGCTCCTGGTGGTGCACCCCAGCCACTGGGAGCACTCTCCTTTGCCCTCCTGGTCACACGGTGGGTGGATTCAGCAGGGAGCTGTCTTCACTGGCTCCCTGCACCAGCCTTTCGCCTGGCTTTCCTCCTGGGCCTCTCTTCTCCCTGCGCAGAGGCCCCTGCTTCTGCGCACTGGTCCGGGTCTCTTCTCCTGGCGCTGTTCAGGATCCTGGGACAGTCAGGGGGTTCCTCCTTCCAACTGCCCATTGCGCCAGGCTCCAGCACCCTCTGCCTCAGCAGACCACACCCCAGAGAGAGCTTCTCTTCCTGTGCAAACACTTTTTAAGAGCATGGGGAGGGGGCTGGCAGGAAGTCTCTATTTGTCCTATCAAACAGCGACACATCACTTCACTGCCCCTGCTCCCTCCTTCCTGCCCAGGCCTCTGGGTTGGTTCAAGATGGCGTCGTCCAGGGTCTCCTGCCACATGGTCTCTGAAAGCCCCTTCCCCCCAGAGCTGCCTTCTCCCTTGTGCAGCTAGGTGCCTGGCACCCAGTGACAGCTGCTGATGGATTAGCCTGTAGCTCCACCCATCTTCTCTCCTTGGAGGGAAGGTCATCAATCCAGGCTGCTGGGAACAGCCCCCAGCCAGACCCTGGTTATTAGCTGACTAAGAGAAATATAACATTTCTGGATGACCCAAAAGCAGTACAAATATGACTTTGGACTCTGCAGAATACTTCTCACATAGGTTACAGTGGACTTTGGTGCGTGTCTGGAATTTGTAGGCCCTACGAAAGTAAAACTAGCCCATGTGCTCCCTATCCTCATAAGAGAATAATGTAATAAACACTGTTAAAGCACACTGACTTTCCCTGGCATGTTTCTTCCCACTGTATAAAGCCTATTCCATGTCACCACCCAATTCTGCAAAAGTCCTCCCACACCATTCACTTTGTAGCTGCTCCTGGGCTGCGCACGCCAGGAATCTCCCCTACGTAGCCCGTACACGTGTGCACACGCATGTACACATGTGTCTGCATGTAACCAGCCCGGTGCCCCTTACTCCAGCGGCGGCGCAGCGGCCTAGTCAAGCTAGGGGGACACCAGTAAAATCCACATGCAGTCTCTTTCATCATGAGTTCACTGTGGGTGAGTCCCAACTTATGAGGCTCTCCCACAGTAAAGCTCAACACATAGGTGCTCAAAAAGCGAAAAATCCAGGCGGCTCCGAGTGTCAGAACCACCTTCTAACACACGCCGCGCCCAGCTGATTCCTACAGGGAAGAAATAGCCACTCTACATGGGTATTCTTCCCGTAGTCAGCGATAACTAGTTATAACGGGTTCTGAACAGACCCCCTTACTCACCAGTTATCCGCTCAGACCACCTACTCCTCCCATCCATGAAACCTCCACCCATGACAGGGATCCCAGACTACCCTAAGAACCCTCCGGGCTCTAGGTTAGATACCTCTAGGTCACTCATGGTCTACATGGACTCAGCCTAACTAGGCCCCCTTTGCCCTTGGGCATGCAACACTATGCCTACCACTTCTCTGGACAAGGGTACAGTGCCTCAGCACCGATGCGGTCTTCTGGGATAGGTCTACATCCCATCCCCGGGGTCACTAGCTGGTCTCCCTTCCGGAGTTTGTTCCAACCAGTACCCTCTCTCCGTTTGGTCCTTGCACCCCAAAGATGCAACCTCTCTGGACCCTCACCCTCAGCCTGCCGCTGGGGTCATTCAGCTGCCACCACCCTTTCGGGATGACTGTCTTCCCTAAAGAAAGCACAGCCACTCGTGCTTTCCCTACACAGAAAATCACCTTTGGCCACTGGCCTGGCTCCCTGAATAGGACCTCAGACCGGCCTCACTACCACACTGGCAGTGCCAGGGAGGAACACTGAGGGTGCCTCGTCAGACATCCTACAGCTCATTTCCCCCCCGTCAGTAGCTCCACACGGAAACTACGCCGGGAACCTAGACCCCTTCCGTGTTCTCCACTGCGAGAACAGGGCCTATGCACCCTTCCCTCCGAGAGGCGCGCTCTCCTCTCGGAGTACCCTTAGAGAGCATGTGGGCCCCGAGTTAGCTACACCCAGGCCCACCTCTCATGGCTCTCCTCGGTCTCCCTGCAGTGCCTTGGGAGACCGTCCAGGGACCCTCATGATCCCAGGATGGCCTGCACCACCCCTTCTGAAGAGCAGGGTCCCTTCACTTAAGATAGGCCCCACCTGCCTTCAGGGTAGTACTACCACACTCAGCCAGGGACCCTAAAGATCCCAGCTAGGCCTGCACCACCCTCCTCTGAAGCACAGGGCCCCTTCACTTAAGATAGGCCCCACCTGTCTTCAGGGCGGTACTACCTCCATCAGCCAGGGACCCTAAAGATCCCGGCTAGGCCTGCACCACCCCTTTGGGAAACACAGGGTCCCTTCACTTAAGATGGGCCCCACCTGGGTACTACCTTGCAGAAGTCCACCTCCTGCCGCGAGCTAGGGGAACACCCCCATGCTCCTGGTCCTGGGGTCCAAGTCCCACAGGACCTACCTGACTGGTCACCGGCTAGGCCTCGCCCAGCCACCACCTCAGGTTCACAACACCAGCTCCAGAATGACATCCTGTTGCTTCCTTGGGTAGTCACCTACCCAACCCTGACATCTCAGGGTACACCACTAACCCTTCACCTGGAATCCAGGGAGCACATCGCCCCCTCTCAGATCTCCACTGGGTTAGTTACCTAGCCCACCTAGGGTACTTAGGGGCTACCACTACCTAGGGGCTACTACTACACACCCTCACTGAAGAACTTCCCTCCTTTGGGGCCACCCCCTACCAGGGGCCACCCCTGGGTTGCTCACCTCCCCCACCAGTTAACCTGGGGGGCCTGCCGGACACACAACTCTACCACACCCTCCTCCCACCGTGGGAAAAGTTTCTTGGGGTCCCCCACCATGGAAACCCCTGGGGTGTTACTACCCGGGGTAAAGAAACCTACTGCCCCACCCTTCCAGTGGTTTTGGCCTGCGCCAATGGCCCGAAAACTTACAACGGGGGAAGGATATCTGGGGCCCCTTCTGTGGAAACCCTCCCTGCCCTTTAAAAGCGCGGGAATCTCCCAGGACCCCATATCTCTCCTGTCCCCCATAAAGGTCAATCCACCACTACACCCCCGTCTGTGATGTAGGTATCAGTTGCTGTCCCTATCTCTTGAGGAGACACCCTCCTCATGCAGGTGTAGTGTATGTAGTGTTAGGGTTCAAAGGTGTACAATATGGCTTAGAACATTTGTATGCAATCATTTCCTGGAAAGCACCATCCCGCTATCACATGATAATCACCATAACTCAGTCATATCAATTCAGTTTACAGTTAAACCATAATACTTTTACATGACATATCTGTGCGCGGGGTTTTCCTTTCCCATACTTATAGTTTACATAACCAAAACTTTGAACCCTTCTCAGAGCCTTGCGCTCTTCCATTTGCTCATTACTGCATAGGTAATGTGTGGCAAAACTGGACTTATCAAATGCTATAAATGCGCACCAGAATGGGATACTATGTTTCCCGCCGCTAGACACCATGTTGGAAAACGAGGCAGTATCTGTGAGACCTGCACAAATAACATGACTACATTTGTCCTTCACTGGGAACCAAACACCCAATTGTAGCGCCTGACTCTCAGAGGGTAGCGTTGCAGAGCAGTCTGAGGCTTACTCAAGGGAGGTGGTGTGGGCTAGTATTCGCCATTGCAGGTGCGCAGAAATAACACTCAATAATTGATTGTCCAGTCTGTACTTTGCTTTATAAAAGTAAGAGTACATTTATTAAACACACACACTACTCAATGCTATGCACCAATTTACAAATATATATAAGCTGTTGGAATTACTTTGTGACCTTGCATAACATCTCCACCTCTCCCGCAGGGGGGTGGGGTCTAGTACCACCACTCCCCATGTATGCACATCATCTTGCCCCCTAATGCAGTTAGTTGAACATAACCTGGAGCGAGGGCCCTGCGCACTGGCACCATCCCAGTGGCGATCCACCCAATTACCTCAACAAGCATTTAAAATAGGTACCCTGCCCTGGTGACACATAATCCTGACTGAGCATCTCCCACTGACCATACAGGATACACCTCTACATCCTAGGGGCTGTCTGGATTGTTCTTCACCTAGGCGCAGCAGCAAGAATACATGTTTAAGCATCACTTTAGAATGACAGTACTCATCACCTTTGTTGGTTATTAGAATGCATTGCAATTACAGCCCCTAAAGACATCACAGATGAACTCACAGGATTAAGCATATATAGCCAGACACCCTAGCAAGAATGTCTGATCAACATAACCCCATTTGGCTTATGACATCACCTTACACGGGTACTTCCGGTCCCTCTGAAAGAATAACATTAGTAAATGCAGTTCTGGTGCAGTTACACCTCTTCACCTCTAGGGAATGCTCTTCTCCAGAAATCCCCAACACAGCCCTTCATCACTTGGCACACTTCACAAAACACCCCCAGCTGTAGAACCAAAGTTCAAACCCAGGAGATGTTAAAATGCTGGCTGAGCCCATGAGGGGTTATTCTTTCAAGTCCCCATGAGACTTAGGGAGGGACTTCTCTTCTTCGTGCTGGGGGAGGCTGCGTTCTCCTGCAGCTCCCCCAGCACCCTTGCACACTTTTAGCGGTGACCCCGTCCTCCTGGGGCCACCACCAACCGAGGAAACGCTGTTTTCCCTTGCAGGCCGGTCCGGGCCTGCTAGGCATTATGGGCGCTCTTGAATATTAGAGCAGCGGCTCCCCCGCTGCTCCGGGGAGAGCCGCGCTGCCTGTCCTCCTGGTGCTTCGCTACCTTCAGACCTCGTTGGGGGCCCGGTCCCACCCGGACCCCCAGGTGAGTGTATGCGGCTCAGGGAGCCCACCCCCGGCCGCTCTGCTGGTTTGTCGGGGGCCCGGTCCCACCCGGGCCCCTGGCTCCTCCTTTGGTGTACGGGGTCCCGGTCCCACCCGGGACCCCCGCAGGCTCTTCATGTTGGAGGGCAGTCCGGGGAGCCCACCCCCGGCTGCCCCTGCCGGCTCCCCGCCCGGCCAGCACCCTCGCCTGCTGCCGCAGGAGCCGGCAATGCAGTTCTGGCCTGCCCGCTCCGACGGGCAGACGCGCAGGACTTCGCCGGTTCCTCCGGTCCTTGCTGGACCTCGGGGGAGTGCAACAGCACTCCCCCCCCCCCCCCCCACGCCTTCCATCACCTCGGGGCCCGGAGATGGGGTCCCGGGCCCCCGAACATCTTCGGGGGGAGGCACGACGGCGCTCCCCTCCATCCAGCGTCGGCGGAGGCCAGGGTGGGCTCCTGGCACCCTGCTTGGGGTCATCTTCACGGGGAGCGCGGCGGCACTCCCCGACTTTGCTTCGCGGCCCAGAGATGGGGTCCCGGGCCCCCAAGACCTGTTCGCGGGGGGTGCAGCGGCACTCCCCGCCTCCTCTTCCTCCCACGGGGCCCGGAGTTGGGATCCCGGGCCCCTCCCCCTTCTTCATGGGGAGCGCGACGGCGCTCCCCGGCTTCGTTTTCGGCGGGGCCAGTGTGGACTCCTGGCACCCTGCGGGGGCACCTTCACGGGGAGCGTGACGGCGCTCCCCGACCTTCATCTTTGCGGGGGCGCGACGGCACCCCCCACCTTCAGCGGGGCCCGGAGTTGGGATCCCGGGCCCCTGTTTCACCATCTTCACGGGGAGCGCGACGGCGCTCCCCGTCTTGGCTTCTGTTGGGGGCAGCCCCCAGGACCTGAACCCACCCCGGGGGCCCATCTTGGACCGGCGGCGGAGCCCCACGCGCTTCGTCATCGGTCATGGCAGGGGTCAAAGGTCGCCTACCTTCTGGGGGGCATATCTCAGCCCCCAGGGGTCCGATCTTGGTGATCTTGGCCTCCTCTTGCTCCTGGTGGTGCACCACAGCCACTGGGAGCACTCTCCTTCGCCCTCCTGGTCACATGGATGGTGGATTCAGCAGGGAGCTGTCTTCACTGGCTCCCTGCGCCAGCATTTCGCCTGGCTTTCCTCCAGGGCCTCTCTTCTCCCTGCGCAGAGACCCCTGCTTCTGCGCACTGGTCCGGGTCTCTTCTCCTGGCGCTGTTCAGGATCCTGGGACAGTCAGGGGGTTCCTCCTTCCAACTGCCCATTGCGCCAGGCTCCAGCACCCTCTGCCTCAGCAGACCACACCCCAGAGAGAGCTTCTCTTCCTGTGCAAACACTTTTTAAGAGCATGGGGAGGGGGCTGGCAGGAAGTCTCTGTTTGTCCTATCAAACAGTGACACATCACTTCACTGCCCCTGCTCCCTCCTTCCTGCCCCGGCCTCTGGGTTGGTTCAAGATGGCGTCGTCCAGGGTCTCCTGCCACATGGTCTCTGAAAGCCCCTTCCCCCCAGAGCTGCCTTCTCCCTTGTGCAGCTAGGTGCCTGGCACCCAGTGACAGCTGCTGATGGATTAGCCTGTAGCTCCACCCACCTTCTCTCCTTGGAGGGAAGGTCATCAATCCAGGCTGCTGGGAACAGCCCCCAGTCAGACCCTGGTTATTAGCTGACTCAGAGAAATATAACATTTCTGGATGACCCAAAAGCAGTACAAATATGACTTTGGACTCTGCAGAATACTTCTTCTCACATAGGTTACAGTGGACTTTGGTGCGTGTCTGGAATTTGTAGGCCCTAGGAAAGTAAAACTAGCCCATGTGCGCCCTATCCTCATAAGAGAATAATGTAATAAACACTGTTAAAGCACACTGACTTTCCCTGGCATGTTTCTTCCCACTGAATAAAGCCTATTCCATGTCACCACCCAATTCTGCACAAGTCCTGCCACACCATTCACTTTGTAGCTGCTCCTGGTCTGCGCACGCCAGGAATCTCCCCTACGCAGCCCGTACATGTGTGCACATGCATGTACACATGCGTCTGCATGTAACCAGCCCGGTGCCCCTTACTCCAGAGGCTGCGCAGCGGCCTAGTCAAGCTAGGGGGACACCAGTAAAATCCACATGCAGTCTCTTTCATCATGAGTTCACTGTGGGTGAGTCCCAACTTATGAGGCTCTCCCACAGTAAAGCTCAACACATAGGTGCTCAAAAAGCGAAAAATCCGGGCGGCTCAGTGTCAGAACCACCTTCTAACACAGACCAATCAAGATGCTGCTCCTGCTGCGTCAAGATTGGCTGGGAGAGCCCTGAATCCTGAGTGCTTCCGGTGCTGTAGCAGACCTGAAGAGGACGGAGGAGAGGCGGAGGCGGCACAAAGGAGAAGGTAAGTTCATTTTTTTTCATTTGTTTTTAATCCACCTCCCCACCTCACCACCCCATTTCGAACGAGACACCACTGCCTGTGCCACCCCCTTTCCCCCCAACGTTACCTTCAGTTTGTAAGATAAGTGAAATTGCAGATATCTTTACTTTTCTTGCTCTCTTAATGTGTGGGAAGCATGCACTATTGCTGCCATGTCATATGTGTTCTGTGGGTACTCTGACTGCGCTCAGCATGCAAGTCACTCCCTAAACTGTGCATACATCTAATGGGTGTGAGCAGAGTGCACACGTCAGCTGCAGGGCCCATTCCTCTCCCCAGCTTCTCTTCTCAGCTACCCTCCTCCCTCTGCAGGCGTCTATCTTCCCTTACTTGGCAGGATTCTGATCGCTCTGGACTTCTCCCCGATTTATCCATGTGAGGCTCTTAATCTATTCCCATGCAGCAAAGTCTACTATTTATTTGTCATTTGCTCCTGGATTTACCCATTCCTGTAACCCCAACTGAGGCCTATACATAGTAGGAAAGCCCTCTCGTTCTTCCTCTGCCCCTGCCCATTCCACATCCTCCATCCCAAGGTCAGAGGGAGGTATTCCATAGTTCAGCCGACTGAAGGGTTTAGGTGGCTGTCTACAGCTCAGGAACCACCCACCCATCTCACCCCTCATTACCTGCCAATGCAAGCTTCCTTCTCATGTGCCTGAATCTGCCTATGTCAGCCTTCTCCTCATGTGCCCTTGCCAGGTCTGTCTTCACAAGCCATCTCCTCCAGACCTGCCATAGCCCAGGGCTCTGTGTTGAAGATGACAAGGTGTTAGGGCCCTGTGGAGAATGGAAGACCCTGAGTAGGGACAGGAACGGGACACCACTTACTGGCAAGTGGCGCAGGGGACAGAAAGTGAGGAGAGAGAGGTACACACGCATAAAAGAATACCCTGTGCACCCGTGTCCTGTTTTCATCACAGCATCTGAGTGTGTGCAGAACAGTGTCTTTCTTTCCCACTAGGCATCACTCTGCTCTCTCTCTTGCCAAACACTGTATGTGCCACAGTCGCCAATCCCCCCAGAGTGCCAGCCCTTCTTCTGTCCTGTGTGTTAATGGTAAGCCTGAAGCGGTGCTCTCTCTTGTGTACCTCTACAGAGTATGTGAGAGAAGGTTACACTGCTGTGGCCCTTGTCCCTCTGATCTGGTCGTAGGAGACTTGCACTGTTTCATTTTCTCCATCTGTTCTAAATAATAAAACTTTGTTCTGGTGTTAGACATTTTGCCCATGTTCTGTTTTCAGAAAAATGTTCACAGTACAAAATCCCAAACTATTGTCTTTGCTAATTTTTGTTGGCTGCTTGATTTAAGAAATGTTGCTCTCTAAGCATTTGATTGCCCCCACTTAGTTATGCAGTATCATAAAAAGAATAAAAGCACTAAATATCTACTGTTTCCCTCAACACTCCTAGATTTACAATGCCCTGCCTTCCTTTCTGCACAGCAGTGTGTTACCTATGGGCCAGTACCTTGATTAGTAAATATAATTTACAAAATGATACACAGTAGAGCTGTTCAAGTTCCACCTCTTCTGCATACCTCAGCCTCAGCTGGAGAGCAGCGATCACGCCCCTCCACTCCTATGGCTCTCACCCAAAGCAGAGCATAAACCAGCCATTTCCAACCCGTGCTGTGGCCCTCAGCTATGGTGGCACTCACCTCTGCAGGACTGACGTCAGCATGGCCTCCATCATCTATGGCCCCATCTGTGGAAAGATAAGCTGGACCAAGCCCGCCCTTCCTGTAGTAGGGCAGACCTGTCACTGTCCGCCCCTTGTCATGGCTGTATCTACAGCAGGATGGACTTAGCCATGCCCCACCCCTTTGGCGGCCCTGCCTTGCCTGCGGCATGGCAACTGTCTCCATCCCGTTTCACCTGCAGCACTCACCCGTTGCACAATCCCAGCCTCGTGTTTCAGCATTTGGCTCAGGCGGCCAGTCTTCTTTGTGAGGCTGTGTGTGTTGATCCTGGAGACTCTGTCCATCAGGGTCAGCTGCTCCTTCTTCACATACTTGGTAGCTGATCTCAGATGAGATGGAAGAAAGACAAATTGATGGTTGAACCAAAGGTGGGGGGGGGACACAGGAAGTACAAAAACAATTTTAAACGGAATCCAAACAAGCAGCATGTTAACACGTTCTCCTCTCACATGGGTGACTACAATATGGTGCACACCTAGAGTCCAGTCCTCAGACACACCATCTGCAGCAGGACACATTTCATCATCCCCATCCCACAGACGCCATTATTCCGACTTATTCACTATGTTGAGTATGTTTCTTGTGGTTAAACAAATAAAATGATGACAGCACTTACATAGATTTTTATTTGGGGAAAAATATGCTATCAATCAAATGACATCACAGCAAAAATGACAGATGGACATACCACATAGGGACTAAGCCTCCACTTGAGAGATATATACCTCCCTTAATCTCCTACTTTTTGGAAAATGCTCTGTCCAATAAGCATGCCTCTTCCAGACCACGCCTCATCCTTAGTTTACATCCAATCAAAATATAGCCCAACCTCCCTTGACGCTACCATTTTGGTGTGTGTCCACATTACCACTTCTGTGTGTATACCGGGGCAGTAGGGCTTCATTCCAACTTTAACATGTTGGGACCTTCAGTTTCCCTGCAATTCACAAGGATATATATACGATTGGTTTACAGCTGCACTGAAAGGTTACTGACAGCTGAAGTTGTCTGTTAAGGCCAGCTTCCACCATGCAACAGGCAGCTTCAGCTTCAGGCTTCGGGGATGCTGACAAGTCAGTTACAGGGACAACTGCACGCTTCATTCTGATGTGCCCTTTGAGAATTGCGATCACCGACTCAAAGACAGGTGTCGCAATGCCAGCGCATATCACTAAAGCATATGCATGCATGTATGTGTGCCGTTACCTCCAGGCCTCCACCTCTGCATTCACAGCCATTAATAAGTGTTCACAGAAGGCCCCCTGAATATTCACGATGCAGTATTTCTGGGACTCCTTGCACTATGATGGATTCATGCAGTATTTCTGGGACTCCTTGCACTATGATGGATTCATGCAGTATTTCTGGGACTCCTTGCACTATGATGGATTCATGCAGTATTTCTGGGACTCCTTGCACTATGATGGATTCATGCAGTATTTCTGGGACTCCTTGCACTATGATGGATTCATGCAGTATTTCTGGGACTCCTTGCACTATGATGGATTCATGCAGTATTTCTGGGACTCCTTGCACTATGATGGATTCATGCAGTATTTCTGGGACTCCTTGCACTATGATGGATTCATGCAGTATTTCTGGGACTCCTTGCACTATGATGGATTCATGCAGTATTTCTGGGACTCCTTGCACTATGATGGATTCATGCAGTATTTCTGGGACTCCTTGCACTATGATGGATTCATGCAGTATTTCTGGGACTCCTTGCACTATGATGGATTCATGCAGTATTTCTGGGACTCCTTGCACTATGATGGATTCATGCAGTATTTCTGGGACTCCTTGCACTATGATGGATTCATGCAGTATTTCTGGGACTCCTTGCACTATGATGGATTCATTTGTACATCCATCACAGTGCACATGAGTGGCCGGGTCACTTGGCAGGCAGTGTCCAAGGGCAGGGCGAGGTTGCTGCCCAGCATGGCTGACACATCTGGCCTGAAGCCTTTATGATGTGAAGCCATTCAGGCACAGCAACTTTATAGCCTCTGGGCGTGGACTTTAGTGACATCACAGATCCAGATATGCTGACTTCTCTAATTAATTATTGACTGAATGTTTGGACAAACTGTTCCCAGGTCGTCATAAAAGACAGTGCTTATTTATAGCTCTTGTGCTGCAGTTAATAAGGCACAGATTGGAAAGGAATTGCCTGCTCCACACGTCCCGGAAAAGATGGCATTTACGATGGGCTGGGAATTGATGGTGTTCTCGTATGCAAGAGAGCCCCATGCCTTTTTGAACACGTGTAATTTAATGGAGAGGTTTAAAGTGGCATTGTATGTCTTGTGATGTCACAGGAATACTGCAAGAGGATAACCTTCCAGATCTTCGCCTTTGTTCTCTGGAAGAGGTAACCGCGCTTGGGTCTTCCGAAGAATATTTTGAAATATTTAGTTACTGGAAACCTCCTTGAAGAAGGAACTGTTACTCCATCTACTAAAAAGATTAGAGTGTATTAAAGAATAATAGGAAAGGGGTGAGCACCCTGCGGGTGCTGGACTCACAACATCCGTGATCATAGCAACATGTACAGTCGTCAGCGGAGCCGAAAGGTGTACCTCAAACCCCAAACAATTGCCCATGTGGCGGTGTCCTATGGACGGGTTGGGAGTAAACTGCAAAACACCTCAATGGGTTTTGTAATTCTAGCTGTGACTCTTGGGATTAACTCATGCAAAGCTAAAACAGCATGCTGCAAGCACGTTGACCAACACGCTGATGTGAATCATATCCATTAACCCTTATTGTGGTGCTGCGGTTTTCTGAGTTTCTTCCCCAGTGGGAGGTGTTAAGGTGCATATTAAGTCTTGATTGAGTCTGTTCCCTAGCTTGGGAGTGGTGGGGGAAGGGTAGGCATTCCTGTGAAGGTGCCAAGTGGGAAAAATTGTTACATCCTTGTGGTGGCGTTGTGGTAATTGTGTTGATGAAATTGTGTAGGAATTGCGAGTGGAGGACGTGGCAGGGAGATCACCTGCACAAGGAAAGGGGAGGGGAGAGGTAAAATTAAGTATTCTTCCAATTTGCCACCACTCAAATCCCGTTGTGTTCCTTCCACTTAGTGATCTCTGTGCATAGTGGATATTAAGGATCCTGCTGGTGGCAAAACGAATGCACTTCGAACACGTGGCTAATTGGCTGAGTAGCAGATTGTCAGACTGTTTGCTCTGAAGCTGAGGCGTGGCTGGAAGGAAGGCCTTGTTGAATGTTTATTAACTATTGATGGCCATGTGCGGAAACACCTGCCTGGAGTCTTCTTACACTACATAATTGTTTTCAGGCACTAAAGTATGTGTCAGCAAGTTAGGATGCTATGGCTCTGATTAAGAGTGCAGCTGCAATTTAGCGAACCTGATAAATAACGGTACCACAGGGTATGTTATTTATTGGGTGCGATAAATAACACCTATTATGAGTTTTTTGGGAATAACATGTGGATTTTGGCATTTAACGCACCAAAATCCGCATGATATGGTAAATGGCGTATATTTTTCCCCTGTTAAATTTCGGTAGGGTTGACCTGCCAAAATTGAATGAGCCTTGAATACCTCAAGGCTCATTCAATTTTGACGCATCAAATAATTATCGGATGCGTTAAATTAAAGAAAACATGTATTTTCAACCCATGCATAAACAGGGGTTTACGTACAGGTTGGAATTAACTGACCCATTCGTAATCAGGCCCTAAGTTTTCTATAGTGTGTCGCTACAGCTGTTTAGCAATAGGGTGCGGGGGCCAGTGAGAGGTGCATTCAGGGGCATAACACAGGTCTCAGCCGCCCCTCCGGTGCAGGGGGGCCCCATCCATTCCGGAGCCCCAACCCCACTCAGAGGGGCTTCATCCTGAGGCAGATGAATATCTGTGATATATGAGAGACTCAGGAGCCCCTCTCCACATTCCGCAGGGGGGGTGGCTATCATTTTATGTTACATAGGCACAGCTACGTCTCCTGTGTTGTTGTTTATTTCTGTATGAGTGTTTCGGGGTTTGCGGAAGTTGCTGGTGGAAATGGCAAGTAACCACTGCATTTGACTTTCCTTTTAAATTTGAAAACTCTGGAATGGAGAGGCACCCTCCATGAGAACCGGGTACTGCACGACACAGCACTGGCTATTGAAGCACAAATCAACTTATTTTCTGGATGCACAAAACCATTGCAGTAATTCTTAGGTCTGGTTACATACAGCATTAACTGTCAAGAAAACTGCATGTCATCAGAGTATTTAAATTGGTACAATAAGAGGAAGTACAGAGATAGAGAGGGGGCTTTGGGTCAGCGGTTCAGCCACCAATGCTTCGATGGGCTGTCTGTCAATACAATGACATTTCACGCATGGTTACATTGCTCCATTTGTGTTCCTATTAAGTTTTGGTGATGGAGCTTTTCTTCGACCGCAGATGCAACAAGACACGTAACTGAACCGATGTCTGCTCCTTGATGTATTTACGTTGCTGACATGACAACATTTTTATTGCTGGTTTATAAATTTTTTTGTTTATGAAGTTCATGGTGTCTGGATGCCATAGCTGGTCCAAAAGACACTTTGTTTTACTTTGCTGTCATGACATGTTGTTGGGTTTAAGACTTTTTGTGTTCACAATATAAAGACACTCATGCACATAGCACATAGGTTTCCTTAAGGTGCAACAAAAATAGTCCCCTTTGTCAAAAGTAGCCTTTGTGAAATACTTTGCTGTGCATGCTTTTTAAGTTAATGACTTACATAGGAAATTTAGGGCCTCATCTAAATCTTGGCGGGCGGGGTTAACTCCATCAAAGCGATGAAGTAAATTACTCCGTCACCCTGACAGAGTGCATGTCTGGCAAATTTAGAGATGGCCACAGTCACAGCGGACATTTCTAGCATTGGCAGGAACCTCAGTTACAGTGGTTTCTGTCAAGGCATTGTAAGTTTGATGGACGGCATACATGTGTATTACAATGTTATTGATTGTGCACATTTCATAACAGCTTTTAGAAGTCGCCCAAGGTCACTTAGAGGGCTGGTGTATTTAGTGTTAAGGATTGACAGGCACAAGTCCTGAAGAAGGTAACATTTAATATTTTAGCGTTCTATGGAAGTCGAGATGGGGGATTTTTCTGGCTGTTAACTGCTGAGGAATTCGACAGTTTTGCTGTCTGGACCGGGAATGAGGTGTTCACTAGGTGAAATTTGTAGTTCAAAGGAATCCCAACTCAAGAGTTAAGCAACTGTGGAGGTGCTTCTCCTGTGCTGGTAACTGTATGTATGCATGTATGTATGTATGTGTAAATGCAAGGGTATTTGTATACCATAAAACTCGTGAAAAGCAACAGAAAACACAAAAGAGGGGAGGTACATTATTTGCAACTTTTTTTTCCACAATTTTGGGATTTATAATAGAGAAGTCAGAGGGTATGGGTGCCTAAGGGTGTCTAGTTGGCAAAGGTGTAACGTTCCGGGAAACGTATGTAAAATGAGGAGGGAGGTGATATGGTAAACAACAGGTGAGCTGGTAATGCAGCCTCCATTGTATGAACATTGGATTGATTCCTTTCAGTGCGTGATGAGAAATAGAGGTAGAAATATGTAAGATTCACTGAGCAGCCGGAGCCAGCGGAGTGCTTGTAAGTTTGATTAAATATGGATCCAAACCTCACGCATGAAGGAGCAGGAAGAGTACTGAAGCCCTGTTGTGCCCCCTTTAGAGCTTGCAGATTACGTATTCTGGTGTGCCAGTCAGTAGCAGCTGGCATCTGGGCAAAGTGGCGGGGTGAGGGGGGGGGGGAACGGGGATGGACAACAAAATAAAAATTAAAAAAAATATCTTATATTATCAAAACAATAATACCTGAATCCACGCTCCGATCTGGCTCCGACGCTCAGATCTGGCTCAATGCGCTGCAGCAACAGGCTCCTAGAATCCCCTGCGACCAATCCTGATGCTGCATGAAAGCAGTGTCAGGATTGGCCTGAGCACTGTGGATTTGCACTTTCAGGTAGACTGGGAAACTGTGCCTCCTCTCTCCAACCCAGCAATGCAGCTGAGGTTGGAGAGAGCTTCAGTGCTCCTGGTGGTTTGGCCGTCCTGAGACAGCCAGCCAAAGTGTCATGCGCACTGATTACAGTGCAAAACACTCCTCCACCAGCCTGTCATCTCTGCCCCCGCCGCCAAGCCTCGGTTCCGACAGCCAAAATAAAACAAAAATAAACAAGCATTTATTATCGTTTTATTTTTCATTTTTTTGGCTGCTGGCTGGGGGGGCGACGCTCCTCTGCCACAGCGAAGGAGCCGCCGCTGGTGCCAGTGCATTAGTTCTGCAGTGATTTGCACTCCGTGCAGGGATTCCAGCAAGGTTAAGATTTTTTTTAGGAATCTCCGAAGGTGAAAGGATGACTTACCACTGAGTAGAGTGAGGTGTTAAGTGTAGGCCTGAACCCAGTCTGCCTCCCCAGGTTCCTTAAAAAGTTGGTTGGAATAGATAAAGAGCCTAGCTTTGCGGGTAGGTTTTCGGTGTGGACAGCTACCTGATTAAAGTTTTCCCTTTTCGTAGGCATTCAGTTTCAGGTGGTTCTTGATCATACAGTTGCCATTTGCAAGGAGTTAAGCTCCGATATGCAAGTCTGGAATCAGGTGAGTTTTGTAACTTTAGGATGATCTGAGCGTCATGGGCATAACTACAGCGTTCAAGAGCATACGACTGGATATGGAGGAAATAGGGCTGATAAAAAGACTGGTTAAGAGAATGAAGATATTGGAGTCAACAGTGGCGGCTCGCCGAGGGAGTGCTGCGGGGTGGCGGGGCGGGGGAGGGGCAGGGTGGGGGTGTAGTGGAGTCCGACATACTCAGCGATGCAGCGCGTGCAAGGTAAATAGTTTTATTTATTTAATTACTTACCTTACTCCTGTCCGTCGTATGTCGGACTCCACTACCCCCACCGCCTCGCAGCACTCCCTCGGCGAGCCGCCACTGGGAGTCAAGAAAAGTTGTGTGCACCCACTCTGAAAGGCACATTGAGATCCAGATCAACGTCATAAGCAGTGACACCCATGATAATGAGATGGTGGATTAAGGTGGGATGACGCTACGGGATCAGTGCTGTGCAATGTTCAAAGTCTAGGAACATAAGCGCAGCCATTTCATTCCCATGTGTATGAACTTCAACTTACTGCCAGGTGACCATGAGATTTCATGGCGAGCAGAGTCTTGTTCATGATCAACTCCGTGAGTTGAAAATGATTTGCTATTTTGATAAGCTTGGACTTAAAAGATCCGCTGATGATGAGTCTAATTGTAATCTTTCCCTTGCACACCTCTCCGTGTAAAAGTAATTGCTGAGTCCTAGGTTCTTCCGGAGAATTTTGATGGAGTAAACTTTGAGGACCTTGTAAAAAAATCCCATAGTGAAATGATACATTAAGGATCATTCTGGTCAGTTGCAGAGTAAAGTGGGAAAGTGCAGGATTTCCATAAGAGCGGGAGTAGAGGAGTTGACAAGGATCTGCTGGGGATCCACACTTTCAGCACTAGACAAATTTATGTTAGAAGCCAGTGGGTGTGACTGTGTGAAAATGTCTAGCTTGGGTCATACAGAGCTGGAAAATGAGGCTGGTAGTGTGATCAAAACTCTCTCACCGAAGTAGGTGCCTGATCCCCAGTCCTTGTGCTTAAAACGATTGTCCAGAGAGTCCCAAGGTTCTTCAGATACATTTCCTCAGAGTTGCTTCTGAATTCTGAGACATGCATGAGGAGCATGGGGGACAGACGAGGAGGGATGAATAGTAGGTCTCTTTGCCTTTCGTTTTGTTGCCAAGAAAATTCGCCCATTTGCATTCAAGGGGCCTCTTTTTGGCTTTGTGGATGGCAAGCTCTAGGGTAAATAATATTGCACTTCATCATGATAGCACTGGGAGGGTGGGGATGGTGGAGGAGAGGCCAGAGTTCATCTAGATTGTCTATGGTGCAAGCCAGATGAAGGTGGGCGCTGTGCAGCAAACCTCAGCTAAATGTCTTCTATACTCAGGTGAGATAGGATAGGTGTTTTTGAACTGGGTTCCTAGGCCGAGGTAACTGCTGACTGTTTTACTCCAACAGTGAGCGGTCTTCCAGGTCAGGATTGAGTCGCATTGCCATAGCTGTGTGAGGATCTCTCTTCTGAAACAGTAGAAAATGGTGGATATCCTGTCTGAGCTATATTTGCAGTGCTGTTTGACATCTATGTAATAGACAATGTAGGTCTGCCAGAGACAGATAGATGTGCAGAGGTGGAATGGCCTTTGGGGAACTTGGAGAGTTCACAGGCTGGTGTCTGCAGTTGGGTAGAGGAGGGGCTCAGTCAGTTAAAGGTCACCCAAGACGGCCTGAAAATACATACTGTACAAACGAATACCTTTCCATAGACCCCATCAGGCTATTTCTACCCCAAATATTCCTAGCAGATAGTCCCCAACTTACCGACTTCCTTGTTCCGCTTGTACTCGTTGATGCGGCAGTTCACTTCCTCCATGGCGGTGGTTGCTTCTCTCAGAATGTTGTAGGCCCTGTCGAAGCTGGGAACATTCTCCAGAATCTTCTTCAATAGAAGGGGATATTTGGTGATTCGTTGCACAGGCTTTACTAGCAGGAAGCTGAGATCTGGGACCGCTGTAGGTCTGTGGAGAAAAGGTCTCATTAGTGAGATAATCCTGGCACTAAATTAAGAGGAGGAGAGGAGTTTGCAAATGTTATGGTCTGTGGTATTGTTTTGCGATGTTATCTTGTGTAGGACCATGCTGTGGTATTTCATGTTACTAGTATATCTCAGTGAGCTAAACAATCTGCAACAGAGTTCTGTGCATGCAAACTGTAGGTCATAATTTAAAGCCCATTTTGGCTCTCATTGTGAGTGGCCCAGAAAATGGGCAGGATTTTCTCCACAGTCTGAGATATTAATAGCTGAGGTATTGATACCTCAGATGGTGGACAAAAACCATGCCACTATATATGAGACCCTGAGGGTCCCCTCAGAAATGAACAATTACTGGTGTAATGTAATTCTTCTTTTAATCACCCCACCTAGCTTTTTGCAGCTATAATCTTTATTTGAAAATAAACAGGGCCTAACAGCCAGAGCTGCCGATTTCGGAGCTGGGGCTCCAGGTTTGAGTCTCGACGTCGGCTCAGCATCCTGTGTTTCTGGGCAAATCACTTAATCTCCTCCTGCCTATGGACAGCGCCTGGATACCCTTACGGGTGATAAGGTTTGCTATACGAATCCATATTTCATTCATTCATCATGCATCTTATAACTATGATGGGGCATGTAACTGCTGTTACCGGCCCCATCAGGCTTAAGAGGCCACTCATAATGACGGTCTGAGGCCATCATTAATTTTCAGCTGGAATTTGGTGCAGAGTGAGAGCTAATTATTGGTGATATATAATAGTTATGCATTATCGTTTAGGATATGCTAACCATCATAGTATTGCCATTTTCCTTTCTACCTTCAGAGAAATATGTCTCCATATAATGCGCAATACTGTCATATGTTTTTGTGTAATTAAGCACAATTTCAGCAAAATTATTCATAATTACCATGGGGGTTAATATGAAGTGACATCACATAACCTCTTTTTGACCCGATGACATCACAGGAAATGATGTCATATGATATTTGACACTGAATACTCCCAAGAACTGATGTCACATGACCTTAATCCCAATTACATCACAATAACTGATAGTGCTGAAGAGACTCCTAAGCGCACAATTGTATGAGAACACAAGTATCGACACAGATAAATGTCTATTTTACATACCACCTACGTTTTAATAGGGACATTACATACTTCTATTTTTTATTGCATAAAAAAGTATGTGTTTGTTGGAAGAGGAAAATATAGTGCCATTAAATCACAAAATAACACTGGTTAACCCAATTATGTAAACCTCAAACTGTTATCATGTAATAGTTATCCTAGTATATGCCTTAAACATAAAATGCATAGGAAAATTAGAGAAAGATGCACAAAAAGATTTAAAAAGCTGTATTGGTTTTGTCCATCTTCTTTTCTTTATGTCGACCAATGTGAACGATGTTATTGACATAAATTGTTCCTTAACATTGTTAATACATTTTGATTAGCACCGCTTGTAATACATTATCACTCACTACACCACATGAGTGAGGTTTTATTCAAACACCTAATTTTCTACAATTTCACAATAATAAAATTCTGCAAAATCTGTTTTCAAAATGTGTTTTTTTATTCAACAGAGTACACATTGCACTGCTTTGTACTTATTTGTTTAACGGAGCAAAGAGCTAAATGCCTCAGTACACAGCCGGAGCTGCAGAAAGTAGACAGTGCACATCTCAACTTCAGTTATTGGCATTGCCCTTACCACCCCTGAGGCCAAGAGTCACAAAGACAATTCCAGGGGTCACAATGGGCAAACCAGAAGTTGCAGCTGGGTCCACTGTTGACCCCTAAAGGAAATCCATGATAATTACATGAAATGCAAAACTGGGAGGAGGAAGGGGAGAGGGAGGTGGAAGGGAGAGGTGGAGGGAAAGGGAGAGGGATGGGAGAGGGAAAGGGAAAGGAAAGGAAAGGCATTATGGTGTAATTTTGGGAATTTCGAGTAACAAGCATAACTTGAAATTCCCGACATTACACGTATTTTGCTGGGGTGGAGGAGGGAGGGAGGGGGGAGGGGGAGGGAAGAGGGAGGTGAGGGGAGGCGAGGGAGAGGTGGAGGGAGAGGGATGGGAGAGGGAAAGGAAAGGAAAGGCATTATGGTGTCATTTTGGGAATTTCGAGTAACAAGCATAACTTGAAATTCCCGACATTACACGTATTTTGCTGGTGTAATTTAAATTTCGCCCAGGCCTACTCAAAATGCTAACCAGTAGGTGGAAGAGGGCTGAGGAGAGGAGGAGAGGAGGGGAGGAGAAGTGAAGACATGGGAGGAAAGAGAGTAATTGAGTGGATAGAAGCAGAGGAGAGGAGAGGGACATGAGGGAAACGGGAGAGGTGAGGATGGGAGAGAAGGTGAGGGGGAAGGGGAAGGAGAAGGGAAAGGGAAAGAGAAAGTGAAAGGGAAAGGGGAAGGGAAAGGGTGGAAAGGAGAGGTGAGGAGGGAAGAGGAGAGGGGAGGAGAAGGGAGGGGAGGAGAGGGGAGGGGAGAGGGAGGTGGAGGGGAGGGAGGGGGGAGGGAGAGGGATAGGAGAGGGAAAGGAAAAGAAAGGCATTATGGTGTAATTTTGGGAATTTCAAGTAACAAGCATAACATGAAATTACCAAAATTCCACGTATATTGCTGGTGTAATTTAAATTTCGCCCAGGCCTACTCAAAATACTAGCCAGTAGGTGGAAGAAGGCTGAGGAGAGGAGAGGGGGTGGAGGGAGGGAGGAAGAGAGCGAGGGGGTGGGAGAGGGAGAAGGAGAAGGAAAGGAAATGAAAGCAAAGGAAACGAAACGAAACGAAAGGAAAGGAAAGGAAGTGGGGTGAGGAGAGGTGTGTAAGGAAAAGGTGTTGGAGAAAAGGGAAAGAGTTGAGAAGTGTGTAAGGAAAGGTGTTGGAGAAAAGGGCAAGAGTGTGAGAGGCAAAAGAGGTGGGAGACAGGAGAGGAGGTGAGAGGAAAGTGGATGGGATCGAGAGAGAGGGAGAGAGAGAGAGGGAGGGAGTCGGAATGGTGTAAGAGGAGAAGGTGTGAAATATAGGGATGATGCGGGTGATAAGGTAAGAGTGGCAAGAAGGGTGGGTGAGAGAGGGAGGTTGGAAAAAGGAGAGAAGGTGGGAGCTATTAAAAATATTGGTTTACTTAGTTTCATATAGAGGAAAACCTAGTGAAAGGAAAGGGGAAGGGAAAGGGTGGAGAGGAGAGGAGGGAAGAGGAGAGGAGAGGGGAGGGAAGGAGAAGGGAGGGAGAGGGTGGTGGAGGGGAGGGAGAGGGAGAGGGATGGGAGAGGGAAAGGAAAAGAAAGACATTATGGTGTGATTTGGGGAATTTCAAGTAACAAGCATAACATGAAATTCCCAAAATTCCACGTATTTTGCTGGTGTAATTTACATTTCGCCCAGGCCTACTCAAATTCTTGCCAGTAGGTGGAAGAGGGCTGAGGAGAGGAGGGGAAGAGAAGTGAAGACATGGCAGGGAAGAAAGTAATTGAGTGGATAGAAGCAGAGGAGAGGGGACATGAGGAAAGGGGAGAGAAGTGACGATGGGAGAGAAAGTGAGGGGAACGTAAGGGGAACGGGAAGGGGAAAGGGAAGGGAAAAGGGAGAGGGAGAGGAGAGGAGGGAAAGGGGAAGGGGAAGGGAAAGGGGAAGGGAAAGGGAGAGAGAGAGGAGAGGAGGGGGAGGGGTGGGGAGGGCGGGAGGGGGAGGAGAGGTGAGGAGAGGGGGTGGAGGGAGGGAGAGAGAGAGGGGGTGGGAGAGGGAGAAGGAAAGGAAAGGAAGTGGGGCGAGGAGAGGTGTGTAAGGAAAAGGTGTTGGATAAAAGGGAAAGAGTGTGAGGGGCAAAAGAGGTGGGAGACAGGATAGGAGGTGAGAGGAAAGTGGATGGGGACTGAGAGAGAGAGAGAGAGGGATTCGGAATGGTGCAGAAGAGGAGAAAGTGTGAAATATAGGGATGATGCGGGTGATAAGGTAAGAGTGGCAAGAGGGGTGGGGAGAGAGGGAGGTTGGAAAAAGGAGAGAAGGTGGGAGCTATTAAAAATATTGGTTTACTTAGTTTCATATAGAGGAAAACCTAGCGATTAAACATTGACCGTTTCTACTTCCTGTAAATATCTGACATTTTGTTACCAGTTTCTAACCACCTTGTGGCTCAAGTCCAGAGTCCTTGCGCTACATTACCAGAATCTGTAAAACATTTGGACAAAAATCAGACCTGTTATGGGTGCGATATATTTCTTTTCCCCAGAGTACAGCACCTGGGATGCAAAAGGGAGTGGCAACAGGGTTTAGCAATCACCTTTATTCCCTCGCTTTTATTATTAACTCAGTTGAGAAAGAAAACCATGAGTTTGTCACAAAGGTCAAGTGAAATGGAGCCCTGTTGTGCAATTGTTGTCGAGTGATAAGCATTTGTATGGTCTTAAACACTTGATTCACTGTTATACGTATCAGCCATTTTATTCTAAAATATACTGTTTTGCTGTGGGAAATAGCGGTATTGTACAAGGTAGTTGTCCCCATATTTCGATTGTCAGCGTCCAGATGTTACATCCTCTTTTTTTCTCGTTTCTGAGCGCTGATATTCCATTGTTTCAGGCCTATTCTATTGTCATTGCATTTATATGGCGCAAAGTGTATCTGAAATAAAGGCGTTGCAAGGGTGTCCCAGCCCAAGCACGGATGTGAGCCCCAACCCTTTTTATGAGAGTAAGAAACAAGAGTTAACATTTTCGTGGCGTGGACCCCTCAGAACCCTGGGCTCCGGTGCCGCTGCACTTGCTGCATCTTTGATATTACACTACTCCATTGGAGAATGGTTTCGAGTGAGGAGTGTGTGTATGTCATGTGCTTATTTAAAGCCAAATTTAGATCATCGGTGCCCCAGTGTTGATATCTGTACCCTGATATAGACCGCCATCTTGGCAGTTACTGTCAAGGTACAAAATGTTTGGCGGGCAGCCACTGTCAGTTTTGAGGGCTGTTCAACAAACTTTAACAAAGTTTTTGTTTTTCAAAGACAAACTCCCAAAGTGACACTTTGTTATTGAAAAACAAATAACTGATAACCCCCACTGCTAGGGTTTGCTTTTACTGGTATGGGGGTCATTTGTTGTTTTTTTCTGTTCTCCAGAGACAGAAAACAAGGACATCACATTGTTCAACCTAAATAGAGTGAGGGTGTAATGTCCTTACTCCATCAAAGGAAGGATTCTGTTGACGGAGCAAATAGTGACTCTGCTGACGGAAAGCTGATTGTCTGACCATCTAAGGATGAGGTGGGCGGACCGATGGTTTGTAGGACAGGCTACTCCATTGTGTTTGTGATGTACCCTGTCTGCGAAACTCTAAATATGGACCAGTGTTTTTATTTCATACATGATTACCAAAAGTGTGCGAGAGAGAGAGGAGAGGTTAAGTCACTTCATAACAAGTGAGCAGAGCTTAATTTGTTTTTAGCCACCCTTCTTTGTGTCAGAAATTAGATATATCAATTGTCCCGAAAGTCAATGTTGTGACAGGACAGCAACCTGCATCACAATATCACTTCTGGATTCTCGAGGCAAGTGCATAGGGCAGATTCACGTTGAATAGAAGAGTGATGTTGGAGCAGCGTAATTTAGACCCCACCCTCATACGTTACAGAAGTGCAGACTATATACATGCACTTGACATTATATTCACTGTGTGCCTTAGCTTTATTAACGTGTATGAAACATTCAAATGTTTTACTGAAATGTGTTCAGTTTAGAAACTAGAGATTTATATACTTGTGCACTAATGTTCCGTTTAAAAATGAAGAGATGTAAGGGGCGTGGCCGAGCTGGCGACTAAAATGGCCGCCTAACTCGAAAGCTCCGGGGCCGGCACGCTGATAATGCCGCCAGCCGCCTAATATTGGCAATTAAACCGCTAACCTATGCCACGAGTGACCTGCTGATGGGGTGCAGACCGTTCCGGTCTCAAGAGCGGAGCCTGGAGGTGCCGGCAATCTGAAGATCCAAGCCCGCGATCCTGAGCCCTACGCTGCCCTCGGAGGCCCCGAGTCGACAGGGGACTCGGGTGAGCCTGAGGGCGGGGCTCGGTTCGTGCGGCAACGCTGAGGGCCTCCGGCTCGAGAACGTCACGCTGCGGGGCTGCAGTGCACCAGCGGTGTCCCAGTTCTTCTGGTATCTGACTGACTGCAGCTACCCCTCTGGTGCCTAGAACGTTGGTGGCGGCCCAATTCCTGACTCGGCAGAACGGTAAGGGCCTGATCATGCGGGACTGCCGGAGGCGCTGATCATCTACATAACCTTTTCCCCATGCCGCCTGCACTGAGATTGATCACGGGTGCTCCCGGGACCTGTCCAACGCAAATGCCGTTCCCGTGACGCGGTTGTGGGGTGAATGGCCTTCCCCCGTCGCATTTGTACAAGCTGCCCCATTGTGCCACGTATTGTTCTGGGGGACACAACGTACCTTGCTGCTGGCCTTACCCAACTGCGCCCTCCTTGTCAAATGTATTTCGCTCTCTCTTGGATTTTGGCTGCCTAATTGTGTTGGGACATTGCTGGCTCATTATAGGCACCGTGTCCGAGTTGATCACCACGCAGATTAGCTTTATGGGCCTGTGCACGCCCACTTCCGCTGCATCTCCCCTATTTAGCGGATTGTGCCGGGCCTGCTCTTTGGGACTGTGGGCTGCCTCAACTGCCCTTTCCCTGCTGCCCTGTCGGACCCCTGGCTGCACTGCTGCTCCCACCGTGCGTCATCCTCCGCCGTGGGTAACGATGGGCCGCACGGACCCGAAACAGAAGCAATTGAATTTTGATGGGGGCAAGACCCCCAGATGGGACGAAGTGGGAGGGGCCTCGGGCCCGGAGCAGGCTTCAGTTGATGGCGCGGCAGCAATTTTGGCTGAGCTCAGGGCGGGATTCCAATCAATCGACTCACGGCTGGACACCCTTACTACTCGCCTAGACGATATCAACGGGCGCCTAGATGTGCATGATACCCGACTAGACAAAGCAAAGCAGCGAATTTCTGACTTAGAGGATGGGCATCCCTCTATCCAAAAAAGATTGGACAAGTCCGAAGGGCTCCTTAAGCAACTTGCGATGAAGGCGGAGGATTTGGAAGCGCGCTCCTGCAGAAATAACCTACGAGTGGCGGGCATTGCAGAATCCACCAACACATGCCCCATGCCCAAGTTCATCGAAACCGTATTGGCTGATCTCTTCGGTAGGGAGGCCTTCTCTACCACGTTTGCTGTTGAACGGGCGCACAGGTCTCTGGGCCCACCGCCACCCCCGGGAGCGACCCCCCGGATTATTATTGCCAAGCTGCTCAATTACAATGATCGGGATACAGCGCTTCGATTGTCCAGGGAACACGGCTTGCTTACTTCTCCCTGTTCCCCAATTTTACACCTATGGTTCAGGAAGCCCACCGAAAGTTCGCGGATGTGAAACGATCGTTACAGAAAGCCAACATACGCTATGCGATGCTATATCCCGCCAGGCTCCGAGTTCAGATTGGGAACAAGTCACAGATCTTCGACACGCCAGACGCTGCGGCCAAGTTCTGTAAAAACCACCAACAACCTAGGCAGAGACAAGACAAGGAAAGCTGACGCCACTTTGAGGCCCGAAACTTCTTCCTTTTTTTGGTCTCTGATACCTGCAGACATGTTATGACATGGAGGTCTTGCCCACCTTATTTCCTCCTTTTTCGTCATGACGAAATTGTGTTTTCTGTTTACATCGATCCGCGACCCTTCACAATCCTGGTTATGGCCGAGCCGTCCTCGCCTTAGCTTTTCTCGCATACGATGGCATGGAACTGAGAACTAATGTTGGCTGAGTGGATATCTACCAAACAGTGACTATTTCTACACGTGATGGCTCCGTTGGAGCGTTGCCACTTCCCTCAGAAAACTTCCCTATGCCACTTCTCCCTCCTCTCTCCCTTCTCCCCTTTATTTCTTATGTTTCTTGTTTGTTCCTTGGGATTCACCGGTTGCCGTATATTTGAGTATCCGATGGGAGTGGGGGGGGATGCTACAGTGGGATGTTTATTTGGGTTTATGTTTTAGTAGTTGTTTTGCTTTCTTGGAGTATACTACCATGTGCTACATGACACGCCTTAGTCTCCTGTTGTTCCCACACATAATCAACTATTGGTGATAATGTGACCATGAAAGAATCCACCGTTACTGATCTACCTGTTAAATGCCTGTCCTGGAATGTTAGAGGACTCTCATGTCCGAAAAAGAACAGACACGTGTTGGCATACCTGACACGGCATTCCATACGAATAGCGTTTCTTCAGGAGACGCACTATGCGCCCCTCCCCACTCATGGATTCGCAGCGTCTTGGGGACAAAACCGTTTCTTTTCCTGCTACAGTACTTATTCACGGGGGGTGTGTGTACTCATACACCGCTCTCTTCCCTTTCGCACTGTGTAGGTCGTGACGGACCCAGACGGTAGATTTTTGCTAGTTCAGGGTTTTATTGGATGGCTGCCCATATTATTGGTTAATGTTTACGCTCCCAATGTAGACACATCCGATTTCTTCGCCACAATTTAATCACATATATACCGATTTAGTTCAGATAATATACTGATGGGGGGTGACTTTAACCTTACATTAGATCCTACCACTGATACTACTGGCCCGGGCCGAATCACTAAGCCTCAGCCTACTAGAGACCTCCTCGCACTACTGCGATCAGCACTACTGGCGGCCCCTTGGTGTCTCAATAACTCGGGAACTCGAAACTACTCTTTTTATTCAGCCCCGCACGGCACTTGGTCACGTATAGACCATTGGTATCTAACACCACAGCTATTGACAGAGGTGCGCAGAGTGGAATATTTCCCCCGTACCATATCGGATCATTCTCCGGTATTATTGGAAGTTGCTTTCCCATCGATCCCCAAACAACGTCCTCTGTGGAGATTCCCCGCGAATGCACTTTTGGACTCTGTTCCATAGTGAAATTGGCGATGCTATTACAGAATTCTTTGAGCTGAACGAGGGCTCAGTGGAGTCGCAGCTCACGCTTTGGGATGCCTTTAAGGCATATATTCGCGGTGTATGTATCTCCAAACACGCTGGAGTCTTACGTTACATTCGGACCGAATTGACAAATATTGAACAGAAATTAAAAGACATAGATATCCACATGCAAACTACCCCATCCTTGACGGTTCTTCGGGATCGTTCAGCTTTGATGACCGAATTTACAGACGCTGGGGCGCAGGAGGTTACATTTTTAGGTAAATACGCTAGAGCGCGGACATACGGTAAGGGAGAGAGACCCGGCAGAACACTCACACGCCTACTTAGACCACAATACCAGTCCACTTTTATCACCCAGTTAGACATTGATGATGGCAAGCCGGTGACGGCAGGGACAGATATCACGCAGGCTTTTCTTGCCTATTATACCAAATTATATCAGACTAGACGCCCGCCCTCGGGACAGGCCCTCGATGCATATCTCCAAGAAATAGCCATGGTGTAGCTTGAAGATGGGCAACGAGATTTTATAGCTTCCCCAATTGACGTTGACGAAATTAAACAAGCAATAAAAGACTTAACCAGCAGCCGCGCTCCGGGATCTGATGGGCTTACCGGGGATTTTTACAAAGCTTACCAACACGAATTAGCTCCCCGCCTCCTGGAAGTGTATGACGAATCATTACAAAATGGCGCCCTCTCGCCGACTATGCGTGAAGCAATTATTACATTATTGCTCAAACCCGGCAAGTCTACCCAGAAATGCCAGTCCTACAGACCGCTAAAGCTGTTAAACCACGACTACAAAATTCTTGCGAAAATACTGGCTACTCGATTAGCGTTACTCGTGGACACTACACTATGCCCTTTTCAGGCTGTTTTTATACCGGGGCGGTCTACAACACTCAATTTACGCACAATTTTTTTGGTAATAAATCAAATGCAGCCCACCTTGCCGGCAGTTGCAGTGATGCTGGACGCCGAAAAAGCCTTTGATTCTTTGGAATGGCCTTTTTTAAACACAGTTATGCAAAAACTGGGAATTCCTATCGGTTTTTTAAACTTAGTTTGCTTATTATACTCCTCTCCTGTTGCTCGACTTAAAATAAATGGACTGATCAAACAACAATTTGGCTTGACCCGGGGCACCAGACAAGGGTGTCCACTCTCACCACTCTTATTCATAATTGCTATGGACCCACTTGCCCGCCATATTCAAGAAAGGCATCTACATCGAGGGCTGCAACTCCACACAGGCCCGCTCATTGCATCTTTTTATGCAGATGACGTTATGTTATTTGTGCGCCGTCCTGATGAAAATCTGCCCCCTCTACTGCATGAGGTAGTCCGTTTCGGAGTGCACTCAGGTCTGGTCATCAACTGGACCAAGTCTGAGATATTTGCCTTGACCCCTGGTACCCACCCATGCGATCTTGAGTTCACACTGCGGTGGTGGACTGAACCTCCCAAGTATTTGGGTGTTTATCTACATTGCGATGCCTCTGAGTTGATTCGGTTGAACTATGGACCTGCGATCGACCAACTCGAATCACAAATTCTTAAAGGGACGAAGCTTCCGCTTTCTATCGCAGGAAGAATTGCTATCATTAAGATGGTAGTTCTTCCGCGTTTCCTGTACCTTTTTTTAAATATCCCCCTGTCTTTAACAATGGCCTTCTTCAATACACTGCGGTCACTTTTAGTGCGGTTAGTTTAGAGTGAGCTGGTCCACCTTAATCATGCCATTTGAGCGCAGTGGCTTCGGTGTCCCTGATTTTTATCTTTACTATTTGGTTGCCCAAACCCACTTTACGTATTATTGGCATCATCCGGATGCTCGTTTACAGTATCTCAAACCCGACAGATCACAGATTTACCCACATTCACTATCGACATTACTACCACAGGGTCTCCCTCGCGTTCCCACTGAAATTCAAACAGTCCCCACTACATGTTGGGCATGGACTAAATTGCGGAAGTACCTGAACTACACATCTCTATACTCCCCACACATATCACTGGCAGATAATCCGGCAATACCCCCGACTTTAGAAACACTCACGAAGAAGACGCTGCTTAAGAACAGACTTTTGACATTGGGTGATCTGTTCCATGATTCCAAACCGTGCTCAACTGCAGATTTGACTGCACGAAGTGCCAACACATATATGGACACCTTCCTGCTTCATAGAACTCGTGGTTCTCTACTAAAAATTCTGCCCGATCCATCGTCAGAACTGAGCGATTTCCCACCTCTCACACTTGTTATAACTTCCTCGAATAGTGCTCACTTGGTCTCCTGCATGTATCATTTGTCACTCTCCCTTCGCCCGAATGTGGGCACTAAAGCGCGTACATCCTGGGAACAGGATTTGGAAATTAACATAACTGATGACATATGGCGTTACTGCTGCTTGCAGATGCGATATGTCTCGAGCAATTACAAACACAAATTGCTACACTTTAAATATCTACATAGAATCTACGTTACTCCCAAATTGATGGCCAAGATGAATCCCGCTGTGTCTAGTGCCTGTGCGAGGTGTGGTATTCTTGACGCAGATTTTTTCCATTTAGCTTCGACTTGCACCTCGGTAAATACATATTGGATGGATGTTTTTAGACGCCTATCTGTTATGGTAGAACACACTATACCCCCTGAGCCATTGACAGCCCTCTTGGGATATGTTAAACCTTTCAAGAGAAGCATCAGACGTTTTAGAGCTATAGCTCTGCTGATAGCTAAGAGGCAGGTTTCATTGCACTGGGGCAGGACGCAAACACCGTCAGTGCAGGTATGGACTCGAGACCTCACTTACTGTGACACTATGAGCGACATTTACGCTACATTACTGCCCGTCACCTTACGTCCCCACAATATATGGCAGTCTCTCAAAAGCTATTTGCAAACACACTCCACCGCTACTTAGTGGTACTGATATCACTTGTTGAAGTAACTGAGTACATATTGAATAAGGCGAAGAATTGGGAAATGATCTGACACGATCTTTAAGGTGGACACTGTCCACAGACTGCTTTGGTGGTGGTGGTAACGAGCTGGACACGATAACTGCTAGGCGATACATGTCCTCCAAGTCACTATTTGCACAACTGCTCCATGGTATTTGTTCTGTTTTGTTTCTTTTGTTTGTTTTTTGGCTGTAGATGGACAGGAACTGTTCCTTTTTTTATTTTTTTTTATTGAAAATACAAAAGACAAATACAAAGATACAAAAAAAAACTATTTGATCATGACCTCCCTACCCGCCCTCTGCCCCCCCGGCTCTAAAAACAACAGTATAGACATTGGTTGATGAGTAATCTATTACAGCTATTCCATGTCTGATATTTCGAAGACCGAGAAGACAAAGAATAAAAAGATAAAAGTAAAAGAGAGCGAAGAGAGAAAGATGAGAAGGAGAAGAAAGAGGAAAAAGAAAATATCTAAGAGAGAAAGAAACTATTGTGTAAAATACCCAACAGTATTAAGGGTCATTGATAACATCAGCAGTGTAGCTACAAGAACATCTTTACTAATATCCCCCCAAAAAAGGACAGAAAAATAATATAAGACCTTTTCCAAAGTCCCTCTTAAGTCTGTCTATCTAAGCCAAGCAGATAATGGTAGCCAGATAGCAAGGCCCTTTTTCTTCCCCCTGTATCCCATTTTGGAGAATATAGCCTTTTCCATATTATGAGTAGAAATCAATCGAGCTAACCAGTGAGAGAATAGTGGAGGGTTGGGGTCCTTCCATGATGACGCTATACAGAGGCGCAAAATAGTCATAGCAACAAAGATAAGTGCGCCGCCATTCTTTCTGCAGACCTTATCTTGGTGCCCAATAGAACAGTCGGGGGTGTTAGTTGAATGTCCTGTGACAGAACTTTTCTGAAAAAGTCCTCTATCTGACCCAATAGCGGTGTAAGCTGGGGACAAGTAGGGCACATATGAATCGAGTCCGCGCTAAACTCTGCACATCTGGGACAGAATGTGTCCGGCCCCGTCCCCCACTTTGCAACTCTACCCGGTGTAATATATAAGAAGAAAGCGGTTTTAAAAAATTGTGCCTGCAGTTTAGCTGATAACAAATCACTCCTGGCTGATTGTATGGCTTGATTAAATGTGTTATAGGAAATATTTAGATACTTCTGCCATTTATTGGCAGTGGCGAGCATATCGTCAGGCATCAAGCCGACTAATTTAGTATATATGTAGCCGATCCTGGGCAGGGAAGAGTTTTGTAGTTTGTCAATAAGGTCTACTCTTGAGAAGCCAGCGGTCCCCCCAGTCTTACGAGATAGAAAGTCTCTTACAGCCATGTATTCAAACGACAGATGTTCCCCCAATTGAAATTTGGTTTTCAGAACACCAAAGGATTTAATACCATCGGTAGTTATCAGATTGCCCATTTTCAGTATGCCTGCTCGATGCCATTCAGACATGTAAGAAGCGTTGAATATCGATGGTAAATTGGGGTTGTTGTTAAGAGGGGTATAATAATTTAGATTGCCCAGCCCAAAAGTTTTCCGTATATTGGAAAAGACTTTAAAGATATTGATTAAAGTCTTAAATCTTACCCGCTTGTAATAGCCATAGGAGAGCTGCCTCCAGAGGCATCCACGGGTCTCTTCCCCCAGAAGCAGTTGATAGGGTGATGGTAAACCTAAATCTGGAGTATATGACTGTTCTTGCAGCAATTCCGCACCGTATTGCATGGCCGCAGCCCAATAATAAAATTTCAGATTAGGTAGTGCCCAGCCGCCCCTCTCTCGGGGAAGAGATAGCAGCTTAAAAGCTCGCCTTGGCCGGGAATATGCCCAGACAAATTGAGAAAAGATGTAGTCAAATTTTTGTAGCATTCATTTGTTCATCTCCAAGGGAATGGCCCTAAAAAAGAAGAGCAGTTTGGGGAAGTAGGTCATCTTAATGACATTGCACCTCCCTACAATGGTAAGGTGTAAATTGTTTAGTCGTTTAAGTGCCCGTTTAGTTTCAATAACTAGTGGGGTCAGATTTTTTCTACAATTAGATCGATATCAGCCGTTAAAGTGACTCCCAGATATTTTGCAGACTGTACCACCCGGGTATCTACCCAGTCAATTTGATTATTATTGATGATCTGGGTTTTACCTTGGTTAAGCGCGTATCCTGATACTTTCCCAAATTTTTTGGCCTCTATTTCTAGAGCGCTAATGGCGGTCACAGGATCAGGGGTGACCACTGCCAGGTCGTCGGCGTAAGCCATGATTTTAGTGTCTAGACCGAGTCTGCTCACCGCTCTGATGGTTTGGTTGTTTTCTATAGCTTTTATAAAAGGATCAATATATAGAGCGAAGAGCAGAGGTGAACACGGACACCCCTGACGAGTCCCTCGTGATATTTTGATCTGCTCCGTCGGGGTCCCATTAACTAATACATTAGCTGTGGGATTACTATAGAGAGCTTGTATGGCTTGTATTGCTTTTGGTCCAAAGCCCATTTTCTTCATGACCGCCCAAAGATATGCCCAGGAGACCCGATCAAACGCTTTCTCAGCGTCGAGTAGAATTAATGAGATCGGGTCTCCCGTTATTTGTGCTGCATCCAACAGTGTGATGGCTCTACGAATATGTTCAATTGTACTTTTTTGGGGGATAAACCCGGGTTGCCATTGCGAGACCAGGGTCTCTATTCTCAATGATAGTCTTGCAGCAAATACCTTGGCATATATCTTAGAGTCACAATTAATGAGGGTAATTGGCCGATACGAACCCATTTCTAAAGGAGACTTGTCTTATTTTGGGAAAATCACTATCTTGGCGTTAGACCAAGAGTCTGGAGGAGGTGCTCCATTAAAGATAGATTCTTCCAGTGCACTAAGAATGTTTTTAATCTGGGGGGCAAATATTTTATAAAACTCCACCGGTATGTGGTCTGCACCTGTTGCTTTCCCATCCGGAAGGCTTCCTAAGGCTTTGGCTATCTCTTCCCATCCAGGGGGTTCCTCAAGTTGGTCATAATCTTCGGAGTTAAGTGCCGCCAGAGTAATCTGGTCTAAATAGGCCAGACTTTCCTCTTCTCTCAGTTTTGGTGTCCCTCTGTTATCTTCTGAATAGAGACTCTGGTAAAAATCACAGAATGCATTTCGGATCTTACTAGCATCTTTTGTGATTTCTCCAGTGTTAAGCTGGATCGACTGAATTTCACTAGCAGACACCTGTTGTCTAATTCTGAGAGCGAGTTGGTGGCCAATGTTATCGCCACATTCATATATTTTTTTCCTGGCAGAGGCCCATTTCTTAGCAGTTTTTTCAGCAAATATGGACCCTATTTCTGCCTTACTAGGTATTACTTCCAACTGAGCATTTTCAATTTCAGCCCCTAGATTGACTGCTAAGATTAAATCTTCCTCAGCTTTTTTCATCTTGTCATGAGCTTTTGCTAGTTGTGCTTTATCTTTTTTATTCTGTCTGATGGAGTACCCCAGGGTTTGCCCTCGAATGCCCGCCTTCATTGCATCCCATACAGATCTCACTACTGTTGATCCTGTGTTAATTTCCAAAAACTCCTTAATCCACCCCTGCATATGTGAGCGGTAACCCTCATCATATAATAAAGCTTTTTCAAAGCTCCAATTCAAAGTTTCTTTCCTAAACCCTAACCCACTGATGTTTAAAATAATGGGGTTGTGGTCCGACATAAATCGCGGGCCAACTCGATAGCGCAGTTTTAGAGTATTGATGTAGAAACAAAAAAATAATCTAATCTAGCAAGTCAGAGGTGTGGGGCTGAGAAATATGTGTACCCCGGATGAGTGGGTTTTAGATTAGCCCAGACGTCACTGAGTCCGTGTGTTTGTATTAAATTAAGTAGGGCCTGATAGACTTTGGGCTTCCTGCCTGTGTATGACCAGTGATCGGTTGCCTTCCAGTTGCTGGGTAGATTAATATTCAGATCCCCAGAAATTACCAGTGGCAAGGGCCAGTGGGCAAGTTCACCCGTGAGCCAGTTGATGACCCCAGGGTCATCTATGTTGCTTCCATAAATGGAGCATAGTGTAAAGGCCGAATTAGGGGAGAGATAACACTCCGCGATAACCCACCTAACCAGAGGATCGGATTTAACCCTGTTGGAAGTCAGTGGATGTCTATGTTGACCCAGCACTCCAACTCCTCTCGTCTTTGCCCCCTGGGAGGTTCCCCTATAACCCTATACCCCAGTGAGTTTAATAAGTGCTTCTGGGATCCCTCCACATGTGTTTCTTGCAGGGTGATAAGTTCAGCTCCCAAAAACGTAAGCCCTGGGCTACTCTCTGCCGTTTTAAAACATCATTTAGGCCACATATATTAACAGACACAATTTTTAAGGAACATTGATTATTCATATTGTCTGACATATTTTTACAGCCTTTCTCCTAACTGTATGTCCTGTCATATCAAGCCTATGGTGATTCTTACAAATTACTGATATTTTTGCTTTTTTACACATTTTTGTTCCACTTTTCCTGTTTTCTTTTCTTTTGCCTTGTGATTTAACCTTCTTTTTTTGCATTTTATTTTCATTATCTGATATCAGATTTACCAGTGTCGTGAGGCCCCTCACCAATGATTCGTGTCGTGATCCCCCCTCCCCCCTACATTTAGAGCAATCAGGAGAGTCCTGAATGATGGTTGTCAGTTAAGATGCATCGCCGCTTGGCTACGCCTTTAAATGAAACGAGATGCATTATCGGCTTTATATCTCGACTTTCTAAGCCCCCGAAGGCGAATCGCCCAAATTCGCAAGAAGAGGAAAAACTTATCAGATTACACCATCAGATTATTAGGCTCGTTTTTCTTAATTTATCTCTTTACACTTTTTTTTTTCCGTTGGCAATTTTTTTTTTTCCCCTACTAGACTTTTATTTATTATCTTTTTTTTTCGTCTTTATCTCCCCTAGGTACTCCCCTGCCTTGACCTCAGACATAAAGACTCGTGTGGTCCCATTCAGAATCACCTTTAGTCTGGCAGGATTCATTAAAAACACTTGGGCACCTAGCTGTTGAAATGGGGTGATTAGTTGGCGTAGATGCCATCTGCGCTCTACCGTTGTATGGCAAAAGTCAGGTTTAGCGAAAAACATCACCCCATTAGCCCCTTTCGGAGAGTTCGGACGGGCCTGATCATATACATATTGCCTGAGAAGGAAGTTCCCAAAGAACACTAAGAATGCTCTAGGCTTTCCGTCAGAAGAATTACTGCCATTTCGGTTTGGTCTGATGTTGAAGGGGAATCGGTGCGCTCGCTGGATTTCATAATCCCAGTTCCAATTTGTTTGAGTCGGGAAAGCTTCACACAGTAGTTGTACAATGTAGCGCCTTGGGTCGTCACCTTCAGCACCTTCCGGAATGCCTAGCAATCGGAGGTTGTTCCTGCGTTGACGGTTTTCCTGTTCCTCCATTTTCGCCCTGACATCTGTCAGGCATGCCTCATGAGCCGACCCCTGGTTTTTCAAAGTGATTACTTCTGTTTCCGGGCTTTCTGTACGACCCTTGACCATACTGACCCGGTCGCTCATGTCAGTACATATCTTGCTTAATTTTCGCAGGCCCCCCTGGAGATTTTTGGCTGCCCCCTTAGCAGCTCGATTGTCAGAGCGGACCTCTTCTTGGAAGTTTTTAATAGAAGCCAAGATTGAAGATAAGGAGGGTTCTATCGTGGGTTCTGTTACAGTTTTAGCACTTTCCCAGACCTGTTCCCCTTCTTCACGTGGGGGATAAGATATTTGCGAATCCGAATAGTCCCACTTGAGTTGGCTCCGCCTTTTGGGGGGGTTTCTATTCTTCGCCTGACGTTGAACTGTCCCAGTGTCTTTAGAGGGGTCAACACTGATATCTTCACTCAAGCTGGAGCTGATTTGTTCGCCGTCAGAGGTGGATAGAGAGCCATCCGAAACCGAGTAGAAGTGTTCGCCACTAACTTCCGGAGTCCAGGGAGCTCTGAGGCCGGGATTAGGTTCTACTCTAAGGATATAGTCAGTGATGCCTTTTGTTGGATGATTTACCCCAGTTCCACTTCCGACCATTGACTTGATGGAGTCTGAGTCTGGGGGGCTAGCAGCATCTTCAGAGGATGGCGCTAAAGTAAGTAAGTTGGCGGGTATCTTCTCCAAAGCCACTGAGCCCTCTGTGTGATTTTGGTCTATAGCCTGCTCACCGAAAGAAGTTTGTAAAAGAGTGCCACTTTCTTGAGACTCCCCCGGGTTGGCTCCAGGATTCAAGTGCTCCTCAACGTCTACGAGCGGGAGATCTGGTTCGGGCACTGTGAGGAGTGTGGGGGTTGGAGCGTCACTCAAAGTAGCATCAGGATTAGTAGATAGTGTCTTAGGGCCCGCAAGCATTTCTACAATTGTTGGTCGAGTACCTTCCTTTGCCCCCCGAATGCTCCCACAACTCCCAGTTTTCCCAGAAGCCCATTTCAAATAGTTAGTTTCCCTTTTACCTTTTATAGAATTATCAAGTACAGCACTCTCTCCTATAGTGTTGCTGTTTGAAGTGGGCTGAGGCACCTTTGGTTTGTTGCTTTTCCCAACTCTGGGAGCCCTGGACGACATCTGCCGCTTCTGGTGTGGTTTTCCAATTGGGGGGATGGATCTCAGAGCACAGACCAAGGGAGTCGAACAGCACAAAAGCAAAAAACAGCCCAAAAATCCAAGCGTGCTTCCCAGCGCAGCGTGTCTTCTACCTCTCGCGTCTCCCCAGTTCCGAGGGCAGATCCGCAGCCCTCGCGTCCTGCTCCCTCTCAGGTCCAGGGACAGAAATCCCAAAAGGAACTCAGCGAGTGATGAAACAATGTAGCAGAGGATTAGTAGGCGGCTGAGAGATTGTATCGCCTCTCCCAGCGTTTCACCCAGCGCGGCGTTGGAGGCAAGATCCCGATTCCTTTGGGCTGACAAGCAGGGGAGCTGCGCTCGTGTCCTGTTTGCTCTCAGCCTCGGCAGCGGCATCTTGGAACAGACCGCATGGCCGATTGTCGAGCAGTGCGGCGTGCGCGGCAGAGCAACGAAGGATCAGACTGACACCATCTTGCTCTGGATCGAAAATACTGCCGGAACTGTTCCAATGTTTGACATGATACTCTGTTTGCCCAATCTGTGTATGGGACAGCTATTGCTCTCTTTCCTGATTACAGCTTGATTGTATTCTTTTGTTGAAAAATTCAATAAAAACATTTAAAAAAAAAAAAAAATGAAGAGATGTAAGTCTCATTTACCTTTAGCTCTTACGTTTCACGGTACATTGCATATATGTTGAAAATGGCATTTCCGTATGTAAACATGTCCTTATTTACTCACGTTTTACATTTATTCTTAAAGTTGCATGTGCATGTATAATCAGGTATTCAAAGTGCACATTAAAATGCTTAACTAAAGTTAGCCTTACTGCAGGCCTTAGTTGTAATGTATTTTGCTTTGTCAACAGGTTTTCTTCTTCCCTTGCAGGTTATTATCATTGTTAGACCCAGCTGTTTCCGGGTGGTAGGGACGCATAGAAGCCAGTCAGAATCCACTACTTTAGATAAGATGAGCACGATACACATGTCTAATAACCTGTGCCCACCCTTAGGTAGCTTGGCACCCAGCAGTCAGGCTTATCCTCAAGGGCCAAATGTACACTGTTGGCACAGCACCTCCCTCGCAACACACTGCATTCACTACAAAAAGACTCCACACCGTATGTATAAAACACTTGTCTTTGTATTACAGACACACTTAAAACAAAATGAGATACACATTGTATATACACTTTACGGTTAAATGCAATTGTCAAACTTCCCCATTGAAATCCAAACGAGATACACATTGTAAATACACTTTACAGTTACATGTAATTGTTGAACTTTCCGATTCACAGAAGGGTCAAACAGTCACAGATTTTTGACTATGCCTTGTGCCCCAGCCCCTCAGTCATTCAACTACGCCAGCCAACGATACACGTTGCCCCTGTTGGCACCCCATTGACTAGACAGTCGGAACCACCTAACACGGAAAGAAACAGTTACTTAGTTTTGTCCATCCGGATTAGACCTCCAGGTGCCCGACGGCACCTGCACGAGGGCAGGATCCCGATACCCTGTACACAAAAGATTGTGGCCCAGGAAGCTGGCACGCTTCCAAATCTGTAGAAAGGTTTCCCCTCGGGTGGAGGTGTGAACAACCGTAGCCCCCGACAGTCAGCTGCAAGTGCCCACAAGGCACACAAAACCCCTCATGCTTCATCATGATGTTCTCCACAACAAAGTACGTTGTGGCGTGGGTCCAGGGAGAGGGAGCTAACGACCTCAGACAGAGGCTGCGATGTCGGGCACTGTCATCCTCCCGATCTGAAAGTCAAAGACAGTCTCAGCTCCAGCTAAGGTTCCCCCCCAACACCCCTCAGACACCAGACTCTCTGGAGCACAAGCTAGCACAGGTCCCCTTGGTTGCAAGCACGGGTCCCTCTGACTCTGCAAGCTTCCCCACACTCCTCGAACTCCTCACATCTCAGCACCTCAAGTGGCTGCTAATCTTTATGAACACACTCCTCTGCACAGCTTGATGATGGTGTACGTCAGGCGGTCCTTGTCCCAACCAATGGTTACTTCCACCCATTTCCAGCGCACCCATTGCAGTCCTTGAGATCTCATGGAAACAGTGAGATCCTTTGTGTCCCTGGGATCTCGTGGACAGGAGGCCAGCTAAACGGCCCTTGAAAAGTACTTTAGGACCTGGGTCATGACAGTTGGCACTTAGGTGCAGACCAGCAATGTCCAGGCAAAATCCACCAAGTGATAGTCCCCTTCCTTGAGCACGACAAGCTCCAGACCACCACAAGTCTGTGTATAATCCAGTTGCAGTCCTTGTTGTCCTAATCATTCCTCGTGTCGATGTCCCAGCGTCGAACCAGCGTAGTATGGTTCCAAATCCAAAGTGTCTCTGGCTGCTGAGGCCAGAGTCCCAAGAGTTATACCCACTTTGGCCCTTGAAGATACAATCAGTTCAAGAGGCCACCTTTGAAATGCACAGGCCCTCTCCAAATTTTGTCCTGTCTGCCATCCTACCCTGGGAGGTTTGACCACTATCTTTAATGGGGCCAAAACCCTGCCCCTTGGAATGCAGGTGCCAATTCCACCCCCATGTAACCATCCAAGAAAGGCCCCTCAGAGTCACAGGTCCGCAGTTTCCCTTGAGCCCCTAGTTTATGGCCTTCAATCAGGAATGCACAGATGTAGCTGTCCTCCTAGCACCTGGATGTAATTTGGAGACAGGCTGACAGGCACACAGAGCCACGAGCATCGAAATGCCCATTTTTCCAAAAGTGACTTTTCCTCACACGTAATGTCGGTTCCTCTTGCACTACCGGAGAGGATTCGCCATTACAAACTCATTGATATCAAACATGATACTGCTGCTATTCTGCCCGTATGAATAGTGCAAAAATATCCTTTCCCTATGTTCCTCCATTCTAATCCATGCGAAAAGTAGGCCCTGTCGTAACGACCACACCAGCCGGTGCAATTCATGACCCTTGCACGTAACGCACACACGCACATGCCCTACCTCTTCCCAACTCCGCACCCTGTCACCAGGGAGAACTGCGATATAGCAAGAGACATGCAGAACCTTGGCACATAGCTTTTTAAATGCCAAACCGAGTAACAGTAGCCCATGCACACAGGTCCCACCAAGGCACACCTGTGGCACAATCGATGAGCTACCTCCGTGGATGCACAACGAGTGGTGCAGGCCCACGGGGGAGCATTTGAGATACATGCCCTGGGTATATGTCTTACCGCATGACTAGTGACTTACAGCTAACTCAAGTCAGACAATCATGTATATGACGAGCACTGTGCTTTGGTACTGAATGGCACTGTCAAAAGTGCTCAAAGCAGAACAAGGCCCAAACAGGAGGTGGGCAGCCACAAAGGGCAGGGGAGATATGCCAAAAGATGCCTGGTCTAACACTCATGATATTCGTTAGCTAGAGAAAGGCTTATTGTCTGTATTAGATGACTGATAGTGAGACCTGAGAGGAAACTCAGGAGTGAACGTGGAGAAACAATGATCGAAGGAGACCTTCTGTTCATCTGGTACCAGGATGGCCAGATGTTCAAGGCTAAGAACTAAAGTTGCAGTTTGATATGGTGTGAACATGAACTGATGATACAGATGCACCCAAGCAGTGACCTGGATTGGTCCATGGTGGTGTGAGGGAGCTAAGAATGTTCTGAATCTCTGGTTACTTTAAAACTGGTGTTCTCACAGTTGTAGGTGGAATAGAGCAGATTCCCTTTCGACTTGGAGAAGTACAGACCTCTTGTTTGCTCATTACTTTAAAGTGTAAAGCTTTATGCTAAACACTGATTTCATTTTCTTTTCGACTTCTACTGGAGTCTGATTATGCTGACACCTTTCTTCCCTTTTGGCCTTAGCTCCAGATTTAGGGATTTTTACTAGATGACCTCATATTTAGTCTGTTAGGAGAGAGAAACTTCCTTTTCAAAGTCTTTTTATGGAACACCTGTTTGTTTTAATCTGTTTTATACAATTGTAATTATTGGAATTCGATATATTATTCTGTTACGCCTTAACCTACTGAGATACTTCAGTTTACCTTTTGTATTTCAGCATTTACTGAACTTATTTCTGGTCTGCATTGATACAGGATTGATTGGTAAACCAAAATAAACACTTTTAACCATATTTAGTGATTCCTCGTCCTTATTGTGGAGTCATGTTGAGTTCACAAGTTAGAAATGTATTGTTGATGAGAACTCCTTTCAGGTCAGCTATTAAATGTCCATATGACCAATGGGGAAAAATCTTTGATGACTTGACTAGGCGATTACATTTCAAGGACCAGTGCACTTTCAGATGGTAGCTTGTCAGATGGTTATCTACTGAAGCAAAGAGAGTTTGTGTATCCCATCTTAGATTTGCCCAGATCCAGTCCTGGTCCTTAAAACCCATGGTTTGATTCGGAGGATTGGCGGAGTTCCTTAGTTCGGAAAAGAGTTGTGGCAGCGGAGGTGTAAGTATTAATAGGGTTGTTCATTGTAATTGTTAATATCACGCTCACAGTATTTTGCTGCGATTGCATGGTGCAATGCGATAATGTTTTAGTTGTGATACAGATGTGAATGTGCTCAATGCTAAGAAGCTCAAGTTGTTATTGGGTTCGATGTAGCCCAAGATCCTGGGATAGATTAGATAGATTGATCAATAGATAGATAGATAGATAGATAGATAGGTTGATAGGTAGATAGGTAGATAGATAGAGATAAAAAGTGTGGAATACACTGAATTGTAATTTGTCTGCTTAGTTCATTAGTGCTAGTTGTGAGACGACGTCGGCTGCACAATTGAGATAGGGACATAAACCTCTGTGTGAGAGTAAGGTGTGCTTGGTGAAGTAGATCCTGTTGCGCAAAGAAGAAGCTGCACTGATCCAGGTGATTCCCGCTGGTCGAGGTTTCACTCGAGTGTGTATCTGAGTAGGTCGGAAAGTGTAGCTCCGGACCAATTTCTTGTGTGATTGAGTGCTTTGCTTTCTTTAGTGGAGCAGACAAAAGTTATTTGTTGAAATTGCTTTGCGGTTTGTTTTTGTGCCTAGTGTTGAGAAAAAAGTGCACTTGCGAAAATTGTGAAGGAGGGTGAGTCGTTGCGAGAGTGAGATTTTTGTGATAGTGTGACGCACTGAGATTGGTCGGTTGGTGTTTTTGCTGTGCTGTTATTGGTTGATACGTCACTGAGTGTCGCGCTGCTATTGGATTGTTGATGCCGAACGAGAACTGTGGGTAAAGACATTATTTCCTGGTTTGAGGTGAAATTTTACTGAGATTGTTGATATTACTGCTGAAAAATTAAATTCTTCAAAGCTATACGAGATCTAATTAGGGGCGATGTGACTGCCACTGTTAGAGGAGGAGAAGAGGCATCGCCAGAAGATAAGGCAAGTCATTATATGGCTATAAATGTAGGGCTCCACACATGTATTTGGCTGAATCAATGGCATAAGATCACGGAGAAAGAAGGTCCTTTGATGTTTCCACTCAATGCACATTTAATTTGAGAATTATTGAAAATCTAAGTGTTGCCACCTCCTAAACCTGCACAGTACAAGGCACTTAATGCTTGTGAGCATATGGCTCATGCCAAAGAGACGGAGAAATATCAGGGTAGAGTCAGAAAGGCAGTATGTACTAGTGTCGATGCTAGATGGGATGCTGAACAGTGAAGATGGAGAATAGATAAGATTGAAGGAGCTAAGTTATACCCTGCATTGACAAGTGAGGAACCTCAGAAAGCAAAAGAGAAAAAGAAAAAGGAGAATAAAGTAGAGAATGTAGAGGGAACAGGTGGAGATAGTGATAGTGAAAAAGAGATGAATTTTTAGATGTGTTTGTTGTCAACCCGTCCACGTCCTTACAATGTGACCCAAGCTGAAGAAACAAATGGTGTTGTTACCGGTGGAAGCTCAGAGGGAGCCACTGAACCAGCGAATACAAGTCAGAACCCTATGGGAGAGAGTTCAAGGATTCGTGCTCCTGTTCATCCCATTGTTACTAATGCCCCAGATGCAATAACTGTTCCGGTTACAATTGGTCCCGCAGTTCCGTTGTATAAACCTGAGTCATCAGGAAATACGACACATGCTTTGATGATTCCTACTGGAGTAGAAACATCAACCACTGTTTCTGTTACTCCCAGATGAGGAGGTATTGGAAGAACTCCTTTGGTCCAAAGTATGGTGACTTCATTCTATGTTGCTCCTGTATCATCAGTGATAAATCAGACAGAACTTGCACCAGTAGAAGAAGCCTCTCAGAGGTCACAAAATTCTCACACGTCTATTTGGAATTCACCTCAGTGTATCACAAGTAGTAGCCCCAGGGAATAGTTACGATTAACACTTCTGGAGTTTGAAATGGTGTTAATTCACAGAATTTGATAATTTAATTAGGTTCTTCAATGGGTCTCACGAGAAGCTGAAGGTTCAGGACTGAGTAGCCCAGACCGCATGGAGCTTTGCATGGCATCCCGCCGAGGGATGCAGGATTCGTCCCGGGACATTTTTGACGATTAGCCTGGATCTTTGCTATGACCTTCTGCTTGACTAGCCTGAAGACTTTGATATGACCCCTTTGCCTTGAAAAAGCCTAGGCCAGCAGGCCACTTGGCGAAACACGTGTCGGCTGTCTCTGTTTTCACTCATTTCGTAAGCGAATTAAAAATAAAAAGGATAAAACTACTACGACCTTTTGCTTCCTTGTTGAACACCGCAACTGTAACGACAGAGCTTGTCACCTTAATTTGCTCTGATATCAGCTAAAAACGTTTGGGATTGCACTAACCCTGTGATTGAAAAGAACCTTGAGGGCACGAAACCCTATCATCTTGCAAATACCTATCTGATACCAGGTGGTCCTTGTGTGAAACCACCGACTAGGGTGTGCCAGCAGCCGTGATTGGGTCTTGTCTATTTGTGCGTGAACCCTGGTGGCACCCACTTCCTCTCACTGTCTACTCAGGACTGAGTAGAGTGATTCAGCCCCCAGGAAGGGAGAATGCAGTGAATGAGAACAAATTAAAATTAGAATTGTACGAGATGATTTCAGGAAATCTTGATCTTTCCAGATTGGATACCTATCAAGAGAATGAACCTATATACATATGTAAAGATGTAATGAATCGTGCAAGACAAGCTCATAATAAACTGTCTGAATTAGCCAAGGAGTATGATGTAGATTTAAGGAGAAACAAATCTTTGCAGAAAAGTTACTGTGTAGGTTTTGATGAAAATGACATAACAAGTATGAGAACTTCAGGTATGAAACTGAAGATTAGAGAACTAATCAGTAGCATCCGGAAATGGAGTGAATTAAACAAGTGGGAAGGTAGCTGGGCTAAGAAGATAGACCCAAAGAAAGCAAAGGGAGAACTGCCTCCGTCTTTGATAGATGGAGAGGGTGCATCAACATTTCCATTATGAGAAGTACCTGGTGGAGGTTACATTCATGTGCCATGGAGGAGGAGTGATCTTGCATCATTTACGAATGATTTCCCCAAAGTGAGAGATAAACCTGTGGAGTGGTACACACAGGTTGATCGATTTGTGAAGATTTCACAGGTATTGTGGATAGATTTGAATACCCTTTTTGACATTGTGGTGCCAAGTGATTTGTGGGAAGAATGTAAAGTAGCTGTAAAATGGCCAGAGAAGGAGCCACAGAGAAATCCCATATCTTATGCCCCGTCACCTTTAGTGATGAAAAAGCATCAACAGGTGAGTATCTTTTTGAAAGGGAAGATACCAGCAAAAGGCATTGATTCGGTTAAGATTGACAGAACAACTCAGGAGCCTAAGCAGACTGTGTATTCTTTTTATGAACGATTGTTGCAGGTGTTTAACCAACATAGTTGAATGTAGAATCTCAAATCCAAATCTATGGGAAGTTTTGTGCCTAGGATTGAGACTTGAAATTAGCATGATGATTCAACAGCATTTAATTTGTTGGCAGAATGCTCAATTGATGAGAATCTGAGGTATGCAAAATATTGCAGTGATGAGTTGGAAAGGGAACAGTAGCAGTTGAAGGAGAAGTTGATGTTGGTGCAGATGAAAGCAGCACAAAGAGGGAGACAGAGTTAACTGTATGTACGTAATGTTGGTACAATGCAACACGTGTATCAGCAAGGAGTTCCTGTGATGCAAGGTGGAAATGGTTATCCACAACAGGGTAGAAGACGTGGTGTACCAATTGACCCGAGTACTGGAATTGATGTAGCTACATTGAAGAAATCGAAACCATGTCACTATTGTAGCAAGTTAAGGCATTGGAACCGGGAATATCGTCTTAATCCCAACAGAGTAATGAATGAGAATCGGGTTCATAATTCAGGGTTTGTACAAATGCAGATTTATAACCCCATGCAGACACAAAATGTGGTGAGACAGAGAATGCAAGGTCCTAATGTGCAACAAGTCCCAGTGATGAGAGTTTCTCAAGCCCCGATTCCACGGCAAAATGTAAATGGTCCTAGATTTAATTCTAACCAGACCAAAATTTTAATCAGAATTCCTTCCAGAATCAGAACCTGTTTCAACAATTTCCTGTGTTTGACACACTTGAGGGGTACGGCTCAGATCTGTCACAATTACCGTGCCTGAGGGGGAAGGAAGAGTGCATGCTTGTCGCAGCCTCAGAGGTAGACCAGAGTGTTCCATTCGTAGAAGGTGAGGTGACCGGCCACCCTGTATCATTTCCACTCTTAGAACAGCGGAAGTTCCAAACCTACCCCTCTCAGGGAAAGGAATCCAAGTTGAAGGAGCTGCAAATAAAAAAAATGACAAACCGGTAACGCGAGAAGTGGCTGTTAAAATATGGTCTTTTGAAGAGAACCACCAGTTGATGGTGTGTGATCCTAGTCCCGTAAATCTTTAGGACGTGATTTACTGTGCAAATTAAATTGTACCATCTATTGCACGTTGAAGGTTTGGAATTTCAAACGCTTGATGAGGATGTTGCCTTCAAATTGGCAAGTCTAGGACCAACCATTGGATTGTACCCTATGATGACAAATGATGATTTACCACTGGATCTCAGAGATGCAGTGAAGCCTGAAGTCTCAGGGCCATATTATCAAGAACCGGCGATAACATTATCGCCGCTTTAGCGGCAGGAAACTGCTGCAAAAGCGGCGATAAGGGGCTTGATAATATGCCCTATAGAATTCCAATAGAAGCCCAGGTTCTGGTGTGAAGGACATCAAACCTGGGCTTCTATTGGAATTCTATAGGGCATATTATCAAGCCCCTTATCGCCGCTTTAGCTGCAGTTTCCTGCCGCTAAAGCGGCAATATGTTATCGCCCGTTCTTGATAATATGGCCCTGGGACTTTTCAGGAAAGGATATAGGTCTCATTAAAGGAGTTGAGCTAGTCTGTATAACTGTCAGACCAAACGCTGAGTACCCGAGAACTCCACAGTACAATTTGACTCCTGAAATGATTGCACCGGTGATTGAATCAATGATACAACAAGGCATTTTGAAAGAAATAATGGGGAGTCCATATAACTCACCCATCATGGGATTGCAGAAGCCCAGTGGTAAGTACCGCATAGGGCAGGACCTGAGAAAGATTAACAACATTGCTGTTCCTTGTTGTCCCATGGCACTGAATCCAGCTGTGATTTTATTTCAGATTCCATATGAAGCTGAGTGGTTTACAGTGATTGATCTGTGTAAGGCATTTTTCTCTATTTCCTTGCATGAGGACAGTCAGCACCTTTTCGCCTTCCGGTTCAAGAACTGTATTTTGGCATGGTGCCGAGTCCCACAGGGGTATACAGAAAGTCCTTCAGGTCCTCATTTACAATATTTTGATGCACAGCAGCATAGAAAGCCTTCCTGCTGCGCTGCCGTGCGTCAAAAGAAAAGGGCAGGAATTCGCTGTATCTATGAGATGCGGGCATTCCTGTCCTTTTACCCCACGCTGGTGCATAATGGGCTGCCATGCGCTAACACAGGCACCCTTGCGCAATGGAGCAAGGGTGTCTGCATTGTAGGGGTGATTTTTTATGTGCAGGAAGGGGCACCTTCCTGCACAAAAACAATCACAAGAGGTGTTTTCATCTTTCGATGGATGCTGCAGAATGCAGCACACGTAGAAAAAGGAAAAAAGAGGAGAAATAAAGATATTTCTCCTTGTTGTGCTGCCCTTATGTCTACCCTGGCGAAGGCGCAAAAATCTGACGCATTCCCAGGTTTACTAAACCTTGTAAATCTGGGAATGTATCAGGTTCCATGGATGTTGCATGGGAACACCTGCAGCACCACCCATAGAACGCCCCTTTTACGCAGAGTAATGCATGAAAGGGGGGCCATATTTACAAGGCTATGAAAAGCCACGCAGGGTGGCTTTACGTGGCCTTGTAAATATGGCCAGGCACACTGCGCCGTTGGTGCATCAAAAAAAGTGGCGCACCGGCGGTGCAATGGGCTTGTAAATAAGCACCTCAATCTTTAATCAGATCCTTAAAAAGAACCTTGAGTCTGTTAGAAAAGAGGATGTCCACACAGGTATGTATGGTCCAGAAGCTCTTTATTTTCTAAGGATGTAGGTAAGTCAAGGAGCGGTGCAGACGACATCTGGGAACCACTTCCCAGAAACTGTTCCACCAACTGCCACCATTAGAATCCTCCCCTTTCCATTTCACAATCAAGTTCCACCAACATTCTACCAAGACCATATGTCCCACACAGTCCTTAATGATGCCCTGTCATTCTGTCCTGGTGCAATATATAGACGATCTGCTGGTTGCATCAGATACCCAGGAAGCTTGTAAACAAGACACCATTGCACTGCTAAACCATTTGACTGAGAATGGACATAAAGTGTCCCTGAGTAAGTTGCAGTGTTGTCAAAAAGAAGTTCTGTATCTCAGACATCACATTGAGAAGGGAGGAAGGAAGGTGTCACAAGAGAGAATCTCAGCGATTCTGAAAATGAATCCACCAACCACCCAGAGAAAAGTCAGGATGTTTTTGGGAATGTTGGGCTACTGTCATCAGTGGATACCCAACGTTTTCCTAGTGGCCAAGCCTATACAGAGGCTGACACACATGGATGTATCAAATCCGGTACCATTGGATAATGATTCCTTGATTGCCTTCCTAGAGCTGAGAGAAAGTCTCTGTTGTGCCCTGGCACTGAGAAGGCCTGATTATAATAAGGTTTTTGTGCTTTTCTGCAGTGAGAGGGAGGGTTGAGCTCTCTCAGTGCTTATCCAAATACATGGACCCGCCCAAAGACTGGTGACCTATTTTTCTGCCACCTTTGACACCGTAGCCACTGGGCTGCCTGGATGCCTTAAAGCCATGACAGCCAGAGGTGTCAGCATAGAGAGGTGTGAAAGTATTGTCATGGGACATCCCCTTGCGGTATTTGTGCAGCATTCTGTAAAGATATTGTTGTCACGTACACAAACTCGACACCTGACCAATAGTTGATTGTCTAAGTATGGACAGATCATGGCTGAATTGATCACACTTACTAGAGCTTGCTGTGTTTCTGAACAGCTGAAAGTGACGATTTTCACTGATATTTTAGAAAAGGAGGGACAGGGAGCTGAGTTAGGAGGTCCTGCACACAGGCTCCCGGGTATAGCTAAGTTATAAAGGGGGTGTGCAGTTCCTATCTGGACGGATGGGAAAGACAGGTCTTTCTTCGTGCTGCCCTCACACACCCCGGAAGGTGTCATGCTTCATCATCGGGCGTTTGCCCCTCGTCAGGCCGGCGCTGCAATGCCTGACGGGCTCCCGAAACCGGGGCTCTTTGCCGGGGATCTTTTAAAGAAGAAGCCGTAGGGTGCGTGCGGGTATGAGGGATAGGTAGTGCACAAGGTGATAAAAATTATTAAAATAGGTATGGAGCAGTCCTATTGAATCAAATTTTAATAAACTAGGTAGCTCTAGCCTAATTAAAAACTATGTGTGTACCCAAGTGGAAATAGTGTTCCTCAAGGGCAGACTAAATGCGAGTGGTCAACATGTTTCGTGCCCGATTCGCCCCTAACGGGTCAATTGGCACTTCGTCAGGACCGATAAACAAAAGAAAGGTGATAAAGTGCACTACCGTCTGGTATTCGGTATATTAACATAAATTACCAGGAACGGTAGAAATGCCCTTATAGACATGTACTGAGGAGTACTGTAGACCCCTAGTCACAATGTCTAGGGTTGACGGGAATAGCCAGAGCACGTCGTTGCTCCGGTAATAGGCGTAGACAAGCAACTAGCCTTCGTCCTACCACTCGCATTTAGTCTGCCCTTGAGGAACACTATTTCCACTTGGGTACACACATAGTTTTTAATTAGGCTAGAGCTACCTAGTTTATTAAAATTTGATTCAATAGGACTGCTCCATACCTATTTTAATAATTTTTATCACTTTGTGCACTACCTATCCCTCATACCCGCACGCACCCTACGGCTTCTTCTTTAAAAGATCCCCGGCAAAGAGCCCCGGTTTCGGGAGCCCGTCAGGCATTGCAGCGCCGGCCTGACGAGGGGCAAACGCCCGATGATGAAGCATGACACCTTCCGGGGTGTGTGAGGGCAGCACGAAGAAAGACCTGTCTTTCCCATCCGTCCAGATAGGAACTGCACACCCCCTTTAGATTTTCACTGATAGTCAGTATGGCTTTGATGTTGTTCATGACTTCAGTCAGCTATGGTCTCAAAGGTGATTTATGACATCATCGGGATCCCCTATCCGAAACAGAGCACATGGTATGAGGTTGATAGAGGCATTGCAACTGCCTACCAAAATTGTGGTTGTGAAATGTTCTGCCCACCGCAGCGGAGATGATCATGTGACAGTTGGCAACCAATAAGCTGACAAGGTTGCGAGACATTGGGGCTAGATGGAGGACCACGCCTCTGTGTAGCTGCAGGTGACCGGTGCTCCTCCCTCCCCCGCCATGGCGCGAAACACTCGATCGGCGTTCCCTGCCGGGCTTTTTCGTAGCGCTCTGGATTTCAGCGCGAGCGCGCGATTGGGGCCGGCAGAGCAGGCGAAGGAAGGACGGTGTAAAAAGAAAACAGCAACAGAGAGATCATCTCTCTCCATCCGTTTACCGTCTTTGCTGCTGTGATGTTCATAGGTGGATGGAGGACGGCAACAACCGGGCAAAGCCGCAGCGGTGAGAGGCGGCGAAGGCTGTAGAAACAGAGTGGAGCCACGACGCTGAGACGGTGAGATCGACCGGCTGGTGTGAAAGCTGCTGATGCGGTGCAGGCGCTGGCCGTTAACCCCTAATACAGAGGAATAGAAAAGGAAAAGGAAAAGTGAACCCGGGAGGAAAAGTAAAGAGGTGGAGTTGGCGAGCGTGAGAAGGGGGAAACCAAGGAAAGAAGAGAGGGCTGGAAAGGAAAAGAAAAGGGAGTGCGCTGGGATTAAAAGACACTGAGCAGAGACTGAGCAGAATACAAAAACTGTGGCAGAGCACGCTGTGATCGGTTGCATATTGAGGCTGAGGAAGAAAGGGAAGAGAGTGCCCAGCCAGCTCTGATGAAGTGCTTTTTCGCTCTAAATAGCTCCCCAGGTGATATAATAATTGCCCCATTGGAAGAGATTGGGAGTTTGAATTGAGAGCGATGCAGCAGATGGTCCTGAGAGGGACAACAGTACGTGCAGGAGCTTCAGTTGTAGCCCCCCACACCTCTCCTTCATCAGCACAGAAAGCTAGACGTCAGATAGCTCAGGCTCGTATTCTGGCTGTAAAAAGAGGTAGAACTCTTCCAAAAGTTAAGGGGGATATAAATGATACAACCTCACAAGTGGCCCTCTTGTCTCAGAAATTCTCCTCTATACCGTCAGACTCTTCAGGAACTTCCTCTACCTCGGCTTCATTGGAATTTTCGCCCGAACCGGGAATTGGTGGTAAAGGCGGGGCCGTTGGGACAGCAACAGTGGAGCCGTCTATACCAGGATCTGGGGTCAATCCTCTTAGGGAATACCCGGTCTTCTCTATCAATCGTAAAATCAATCAGATGGCCACTTTGGACAGCACCGTCGATAAGGCATCTCCCTGGGAGATGGTCCCTGGAACTCAGGAGGATGGCGCAGTTAGTATTGTCCATAATAGGTCCCCGTTGGAAAAGGAAGGTGGGACCCTCCCTGATAAAAGTTCGGATGATCAGATTCAACCAAAGCAACTGGCAGGGGCTGGACTGGCGGTACAGGGGGCATTGATGGCGTTGTCACAAGGTTATCCCAGGGCTGCTGAAGTCCTGGGGTCTCCACTTCCCCCGTACAGTATGACTTGGTGTCGGGGCCAGCATCAGAACTAGAATCAGCGCCAGAAGTTAGTAAACTGGGCTCCCAGCAGGGAATAGGTTTAATCAATAATGAGCAGGTTACTACTGACATGGCCTTGGATCTTGTTGAGCCTATAGATCTGACTCAGCCCTCGGTGGTCCCGTTAACACAGATGAACCTGCTCTTTGAAACTATTCTGGGAGAAATTAGAGAATGCAAAATTGCACAAGTGCAGGAACTTTCGTTACTGCATCAACGGCTAGACAAGATTGAGACTATGGTACAGCAAATACCTGAGAGATTTAAAGAACTGGAACAACGGGTATCCGAAATTGAGGACCACTCTGTATTATGTGATTCGGATATTGCCTCTCTCCAGAAGAAAGTTCAGGTCTCCCAGAACAAGATTGATGAGATGGAGAATTATGCAAGGTGTTCAAATCTGCGTTTTATCGGGATCCCTGAGGACAGTGAACGTATAGATGGTCAAGTCAACTCTGTGACTTATATTGAATCATTAATTCGAAACCACTTGCTGGACAAGGCGCCGGAAGATCTTACAATAACAAGGGCCCATAGAGTTCCTTTCCACAAAATTCCTGGAGCAAAGTATCCAAGGACAATGATTGTGAACTTTTCAGATTACCGTATTAGAGAGGCAGTATTAACAAAAGCAATCCAGAAGAGAGAAATTGTCCTACAAGGTGGTGATCGAGTGCGAGTTTTCTCGGATATGTCGGCCGCAGCGGCACGGAGACGGAAGGACTTTGTTGGGTTGTTGAGTCAGTTTAAAAATGCAGGAGGCCAGGCCTCAATTGCGCAGCAGTCTAAATTGAAGGTTCTGTGGAAAGGGAGGTTTCATTTATGTTCGTCTCTTGAAGAAGCCCAAGAGTTATTGTCGAAGATGGCCCATGATAATAAGTGACTTAAATAGACTTAATTTTATAATTTTGAGTTTAGTTTTTTTTAAGTTTGTGATATCTAAGTTATTTAAGCGCGCTGTCAGACCTGTTTTCCTCCTTTTTTTTTTTTTTTTCTCTCTCTTTGCGTGAGCACTTTAGCATTTGATCATCTTTAGATAAATGTAGCAGGATCTGCTATAGGTATTGTCCATTGTAATTTTGCACTGTACTTTTAGCATTTTTTATTTCTTTGTTGTTCTTTCAGGATCGATCTGTAATGCATTATGCAAGGTACTGTCTCTTCCACATAATGTTTGGCAATGCAGAAAACGTAATTCGTGGCTTTTAATTCATTGGAAATGTTTAATCAAATCTACAGATTAGATGTTATATTCGCACATCTTGGCATATTTTGCACATTGCATTTTGCACTTCATCTTTTCTTTTTCTATGCTCATTTTATATGGAACACTCTTTCACATTTTTGATATATCTATCATGGCACTTTATATAGTGCACCTTATCATGCTTTATCTTGTCTGATAGGGTGATTTTTGCACCTTGCACATTGCACTTTATTTATTTATTCCTGACTGCACTGACTTAACAGGGCGCAGATGGTATATATTTATTGGTTCTGCATGGCTCGGCATGGCAATTTTTGTACTCTATATAACCTATTTTTTTCTTCTTTGTACTGTGTAGATTGAATATGTAATATATGTCATATTGTAGTAGATTATAATGAGTTATTGAATTGCAGTAGTATTATAGGACGACTCTTGGAATATGAATCTAGCAAGTCGGAATTGGCGCCAAAGCGTCAGCTGTATATTTTTCAGTCCTGCGGATGCGCTTGGGTTATTAAGGGAAATTTCATCAAAGTCTGAATGGTCAATAAGAAGTATAGTTGACTTAAGCTTCTTTTCTGGGGGGGGGTAGTTGTGTCACTTAGGGTCTCCCTGGGTGTAATGTCATGACACCCAATAAATGTTTAGGGAGGGTGGGAAGGTGGCCAGCGTGGTCAGGAGAAGCTGCCATACTTTTTTGGGGTGGGGTTTCTAAGGGAGGGTTCATGGGGGTGAAGAGGGAGCATGTGGGTAAAAAAATGAAAACCATTTTTCTTCAGTTTATTGTATATGTCCAGTATGATTTAGATAAGTTGAAGGGGGACAGTTATTCTTCTTATTTTTAGGTGCTTTCCGAGTATGGGAATCGGGGCCCTTCTGTCTTTTTGACACAAGTGTTTATAACAATGGGAAATTTGCTTTGAGATGGATTAAAAGATTGGAGAGCAATGGCAGATAGGGAATTACTGAAAGTAATCTCTTTTAATGTCACTGCCCTTAACAATATTAGGAAAAGGCGGGCAATAGAAGCCTGGATTAAGACAGAGAATCCAGCCGTGATTCTGCTACAAGAAACACATATATCAGCGGGCAAAGTATCAGAATTTTCAATGTTTAAATCATGGGCTGCACATAAAGTTTTCTCTTCATCTTCAGCAGCCCATAGAGGGACAGCTATTTTTCTCAGCAAGAATATTCAGGCAGAGGTGCTAAATATAGCGAATGACCAGGGGGAGATGGTGTTGGGCTACTTGTAAGGTAGGACATAGACCCCTGACATTTGCAAGTTTTTATGCTCCAGTGGAGGATAATCCTACCGTTTACGAGGAATTTTTTCAATCCTTAATACAAGTGTCAGGGGAGATAATTGTGGGCGGGGATTTTAATCTGTTGATGAATCCAAAGATCGATTCTTCTACAAAAGCGAAAAAACAGTTAAAACATCAATCCCTCAAAGTGGTTCAAAGCTACAGCTCAATGCTTGATATCTTCGACCCTTGGCGGGCTGTATTTCCCACCGAAATTGCCTATACTTGCTTTTCAGGGAGATTTCAGTCATTTTCACGGATTGATTTCTTTCTTATCTCCCGGAGTTTGTCCATTAAATCACAAAAAATTCTTCAGAGCGGGTTCTCGGACCATGCTATGGTCAGCTTGGAGGTAGAATTGGGGGATAGTAAGAAAACTTTAAGAAGATGGCAGTTAAATCGCCAGTACTTATCCGAGGATAACTGGACTTCTTTGATTAAAATTGAAATTAGAGCATTTTTTGAGCGAAATCAGGGCTCCGCCCCTATACATATGATCTGGGACTCATTTAAAGCTTTTTTTCGTGGGCTTGCTGTCGCTAAAGATGCAGTGATATCTAAGGGTAGGAAGAAGGAAAAACAAATGTTTGAACAAAATTTGCAAAGGTCTCTAAATAACTTTCTGATCAGCCCTACTTCGGCAAATCATCGACTCCTGGATCAGGCCAAACGGAGTCTTGCCGAGAATTATTATACAAAAAGTGAATTTTCTTATCAGCAGTATAGGCAAAAAATCTATGAGGACAGTAACTACACCGGCAGATTTCTAGCTTGGCAGGCAAGGGAGCAGGCTGTTAGTAATCAAATACTTGCATTAAAATGCCCTAGCTCAGGTCATCGCATTGAAGATAGGGAAGCAATAGGCAAGATTATGGTCCAACATTTTCAGAATATATATGGCCATGAGCAATCTATCAATATGCCATCGCTGGAAGCGTTCCTTCTGGAAAATGAATTACCTGTTTTAACAGACTCAGAAAAAAGAAGTATGAGGAGGCCGTTCTCAAGAGAAGAATTAGGGGAAGTTATTAAGAATCTCCCTAATGGCAAAGCCTGTGGTCCAGATGGTCTCCATTCAGAGTTTTTTAAAACATTTGCCAGTGAGATCCTTGATGTCTTTCTCATGTTGGCAAACTCAATTTTGGAAGGAGGACTTATACCACCAACTTTTAGAGAAGGGAATGTAGTGAGTTTTTTAAAAAAGGGCAAAAGTAGTGAGGATCCTAATTCTTATCGTCCGATAACTCTTTTAAACACAGATTATAAATTGATTACTAAACTTTTAGCGAATCGTTTTAATGGGTGTGCTTCGCATTTAATCCACTCCGATCAGAATGGTTTTATAGCTGGAAGACAATTGGGAACTAATACGCATTTCTTAGTGGAAGCACTGGATTACTTTGACACACAAAAGATCCCAGCATTAGTTCTGTTTTTAGATGCCGAAAAGGCTTTTGATTTGGTTATATGGGAGACTTTATTCTGTATTTTAACAAAGTTCGGCATCCCCTCAAATATTATAGATTTGGTGGCAAATCTATACAAGAATGCTTTGGCCAACATTATTATCAATGCTATTCAGGTCGGTCAGCTAAAAGTTAAAAGGGGCACCAGACAAGGTTGCCCGTTGTCCCCGGTACTTTTCGCTTTTTTTATTGAGCCCCTTGCGATAGCCATTAGAAAAAATAGGTTTATCTGTCCCTCGCTTCCGTCTATGGCTAAGATCAAATTATATGCTGATGACATTATGCTTTTATTAAAACCAGAAGAGGCAGCACAGGCCAAAGCTTTTCAGTTGTTTGACCTATATGAGTCATTCGGCGGCTATAAAATCAATAAAAGAAAAACCGAAATAATTCTGAGTGGATGTACGTCGGAGATTTTACACCCCGATATTTTTTCGTGTTTTAACTTGAATCCCAAACGTTATTTAGGGGTCTACTTTTCATCATTAGTTTCGGATTTGTATGATCTTAACTTTGTCCCGTTGTTACGAAAAGTTCAGGATCTATTTTTACGCTGGGACTCCCTTCCGCTTTCTATTTTAGGTAGGGTTGCCTTGATCAAAATGTCAGTGCTTCCATTGTTCAATTTCTTATTTTCCACAATTCCTTCTGTACTTTTAAATTCTTTTTTTACAAGGGTAGAATCTATGTTTACATCGTTTCTGTGGAAGAAGAAAATTCCCAGAATTGCACTCAGCACTTTATATGAGAATGTAGAAGAAGGAGGTTTAGCTCTCCCCAATCTCAAAGAATATTATTTCGCGTACTTTGCACAATTTATGTCTAGATTTAAACAGGGTTTACAGTCGGGTCTTTTTATAATTTTTTTTATTAATTTAATGTTTAAAGATAATCAGATTCACCACCCGTTAGCAATATTTCGATCTCCAAAATTAGTTCGATACAAGTGTTTACATTGGGTATCTTATAAATATCAGGCTTTTTGTAAACGCTATTCTATCCCACTTATTAATGATATAACTCCTACTGCTGAACTTTTTGCTTCTGCAGGTATTAAAAATCATTTTTTCTTTCACAAAATTGGTCTAGAGCTGGTTTTTGAAGCTCTCCGATTTTGTTCGGAACGATAATTGGATCAGTGTAAGAGAAATGTCTCAATTAATCCCCGGGGATTTTCTTCTTCTTGGCTCATATATTACGCTTAGTAAATTCTTTGAAAATCTTGATCTGTTTCAGATTATAACTCAGAAACAGCTAGTGTATGACTTGCTGGGAGATAAGGTAATAAAAAAACCAGGGGAATGGAAAAAAAAACTAGCCCGAATTAAAGGGATAGATTTGGAGATCAAGGCAATTGCAAAGTGGAGTAAATATGAAAATCAAGAACTCACAGTAAATATCTGGACCACAATTAATAGTTTAAATTTCAGCTCAGTTAGAGGCGCTAACTGGCGAAGGATGTTATATTTTAGTAAATGGCTATTGTATAGAACTCCGGCCTTTGTTGCTAAGGCTTATCCTAGTCAATCGGGGCAGTGTTTTCGCTGCCATACTCATCCCGCCGCAAATTGGACTCATATAATATTACAGTGCCCATTGATCCAGAAGTTCTGGCATGATATCTTTGAGTTTTTAACGACGGAACTCGCAATGACATTCGGTTGTAATGACCGACTGATATTGTGGGGCTATGATCCAGATTTGCAGGCATCACAGAAGTTGATTAAAATAATATATATTGGTATGGCGGTCGCTAGATCTCTTTTACTTCAAAGATGGCGATCGGATTTAATTCCTTCAAAAATTGAATGGATTCAAAAAATGGTTTTAGTAAAGAATAGTGAACGAAAATATGCTATGCGAACAGGGGGATTTAAGAAATTTGAGAAAATTTGGGTAAAGTTTTTTGATATTACTCCCTAAAAATCTCTATTCGAAGCCATTTGCCCCTTCTGTTTATGAGAGAACATGTTTTAGAGAGATAGCACATTCTTAGTTTTTGGTCCAGTTTGGATGGAAATAATGGTGATCTATTTAAAAGATGTTAGGTGTTCTTTTTTTTTTTTTTTTTTTTTTTTTTTTTTTTTCCCTCCCCCCCTGTTTTTATGATTGATTAAGACTTGTTATGTATTGATCAATAGATGTTATTTATCATTGTGTGTGTAAATATTCTTGATGAAATTTATAGAATGTATAGCTGGATTTATTGTATTGCATTATTTATGGTTTTCAATAAAAAAAATAAATTAAAAAAAAAGGTTGCGAGACATTGTGCCCAGGGGGCCAGAACATTCAATGGTGAATATGTAAATGAATCAGAAGATAAGACCAATTACAACCTGCTGTTTACAACAGCTGATACTTGGGAGGAAGTGAAGAGATTGCAAGAGGAAGTGGCAGTGGCAAAACAGCAGAGTTGGGTAAGAGCAGGTTGTGTTAAAAGACATGGTGACATTTGGGTTTCAGCAGACGGAAGACCTGTATTGATGTCCCGAATGGCTAGACATTTTCATGGTCCCGCACATGTTGGGAGGGATGCAGTGGTCAGATTGTTTCGAAAGACTTTGTTAAACCCCCGATTCAGATTGATAGTTGACAGATTGTGTCATAGATGTGTTGTGTGTCAACAGATGAATGTAGGGAAAAGAACCTCAGTCCACTGAGTCACATATGGAGTTCTGGAGGGCCATTTAACAGAATGCAGTTGGACTTCATTGAGATGCCTGTGTGCAACGGGCTGAGATATGTCCTGGTGACTGTGTGCAACTTCTTACATTGGGTTGAAGCTTACCCAATCAGAAGAAATGGTAGCCTCACAGTAGCTAAATTGTTTTTGAGGGAGCTCATACCAATGCTCAGTTTCCCGAGTTAGCTGGAGTCAGACCAAGGGACTCATTTTAATAATGAGGTCCTGAAGATGTTGTATACAGTATTACAAGTGGAGCAAAGACTACATTGCAGTTATCAGCCTAGGGCCTCTAGTATCATGGAGAAAGTCAATGGCACGTTGAAATCCAGATTGGCTAAAGTGTGCCCTTCAATATCTCTGAAATGGCCTGAAGCTTTCTTTGCACCTTATGTCAATGAGTCTTCGCAGCATTCCTGATCGGAGAACAGAGTTGTATCCCCATGAAACCATCAAGAGACATGAAATGAGACTGCCAGCAGTATCTGCAAATGCACTTGTGAGCTTTACAGATGACATGATTCTTGATTACTGCAAAGGACTGGCTAATGTGGTGCATTCTGTGTCTCACCAGGTTGGAGCTGTTACTGCCACACCACTTCAGGAGCAGTGCCATGACCTCAGTCCTGGAGGCTGGCTCCTGGTGAAGAAGCATGTTCGGAAAACGTGCCTGGAACCCAGATGGTGTGGACCTTACCAGGTAATACTGGTGACAAACACTGCTGTTAAGTGTGGAGGTCTCCCCAACTGGATCCACGCTGCCCACACTTGAAGAGTGGAGGGCCTCCTTGATGATGTAACTGTACCTCTCCCAGAAGTGCCAGCTGAAACTCAAAGGTAGCGGGAGGAGGTTGGTCAAGAGACAGGGGGCCAGCGAGAGCTAGAAACAGCACATGTTCAGCCTGAATGGGGGTCTTGATGAGTCAATATTTGAGGTTAAGACAGGAGATTCTTGACCTGTGGTAGTGACTGAGCCCGATTTGGACCCCGACAAAGGGCCTAGTGCTGTGACAAACCGAGTGGGACTGCCTACAGAGTGTGTACCTCACACTATCCCAGAGGACACTGAGGATTCTGGCCTGGGTAAAGGTGAAGACGAAAGATCTGCGCTCTGGAGATCAAAGAGAGATAGAGTACACTGTCGGAGGTTCTCATCCCTTGAATGGACATACTTTGCTGGAAATGACAGAGAGAGAGAACTTTGGGATTTGGAGAATAACAGTGCAATTCCAGCTGAACCTCCGTGAGTTTAGGCTTGTGGCTGAACTGTGCTTTGAATTTACCTTGTCACTAAATAGATTGACATGGTTTATCATTGGCCTGATTTTTAGACTGAACTTTGATATGCGCTTTTAATAGAGACAATTGAATAGACTCTTTAAAAAAGAATTAAGAAGATTACCTAGGCCCAAGGCCACTGAAGAAGCGTAAGGATGTCATTCCAGAAGAAAACAGAGTAGGGTTATGGATGACTCACAAAGTCTTTGTAAACAATGTTATCATACAATTTATTAACTTTGTATTGTCATCTGCATAAGTAGAAACAAAATGAAGAAACCTGCTTGCTGCAATTCTTGCTTAACTTCTGATTCTTGCTGAGACAATTCTTCCCTTTTGTCCTAAGCTCCTGATTTAGAGATTTAACTAGATGACCTTATATTTAGTCTATGTTAGGAGAGATAAGCTTCAAAGTTTCTTTATGGAACACCTGTTTGCCTTAATCTGTGTTTATACAATTGTGATTATTGCAATTCAATATATTATTCTGTAGCGTCTTAACCTACTGAGATACTTCAGCTTACCCTTTGTATTTCTGCATTTACTAAACTTGTTTTTGATCTGCATATATATGGGATTGATTGGTACACCAAAATACACCCCTTTAGCCATATTTAGCTGACTTCACAAGTTAGAAATGCATTGTTGATGAGATTACCTTTCAAGGCCCAGTGCTCTTTCAATGTCATCAGACTAGGAGAGAGGGTGGGACTGAGGGTTAAGTGGGCTATATCCTTTCCACAAGTGAGTGTGAATGTGCAGGACTCTGCAAAGAGTATGTTACAACCTGACAAAGGCCACACTTTACATAGCATGTAATAAGGCTGTGATTCATGTCTATTTCTTCCAAAGCACTGTGGTCTCCCAAAACTCTGAAAAGGCCTGCAATTGAGGCATGAGGATAAACAGCCTCCAACATGTGATTACTGAACAGCCCATCATGTTGTGGTAGATGGCAGCAAAGAATGATCCTGAAGGTTCATGGGGTGGACCAGGGCTCCAACATGTTCATAGATAACAATCTATAGAGGTAGACCAGCCCAAGTGATATGGAGGTTGGGGCAGATTCATCAAAATATCATGCACCACAGAAGGACCGCTTGCTGCGCTGCGCTGAGTGACAGGGAGAGAGCAGGAATTCCTGTTCTCTCCCTGCACTGGTGCACTGAGTGCTGTCTAGAGCCAAAGCAGGCACTCTTGCACCATGGTCCAAGGGTGCCTGTGTTACAGGCAGGATTGATTTTGTGCATGAAGGGGCATCTTCCCACACAAAACCAATCCTTAGAGACATTTTCCTCTTTCTATGTGTGCTGCAGAATGCAGCACATGCAGAAAGAGGAAATAATGTTGGGAAGGTGTACCATTTTGATGCATTTCCAGGTTTACTACCCTTAGAACCCCTACCCAAAGGCAGAGTAACGCAAGGCAACAATTAGTGCTACCTTGCATTACTCTGGCTTTACTAAGCCATGCACAGCCACGGAAGGTTTTTGCGTGGCTTAGTAAATCTCACTTAAGCCCTTGCATTGCCTTGTGTGACACAAGTGCAAATCAGGGGCTTCGTAAAACTAATAGGCCTGACCTTATTGCAAACCCAAGAATGCACACATTTATTTCCATGCAGCAGCACATTCAATTCAGACTTGTTGAGTTTGCCTGTGACTGGTAGTGGTGGTGGCATTGTTGTTGATGGTGATATGGTACTGGTGTTGGTGGTATTGGTATTGCGCTGGGGGTATTGGTGGTATTACTATTGGTGGCTTTATTTGACATTCACTGTCACTCAATTTTTCTGTCTCCCTTCTCCTTCATCCTGGTCTCTCTGACTTTTTATGTCTGCACGCTCTCTCTTTCTCTTCCCAATCTCCTCTTATTCGTTATCTCCTTTCAATCACCATTATCTCCTTCCCATCCTTCTTTTTTCCTCTCCTTCCACTAGCCACCCTCTCTTTTTCTTTAATTTCCTCCATTTCACTCTATTCTATTCTATTCTCCCTTTTCCTTCGTCCCCTCCCTTTTTAGCTCTACGCCATGGCTCTTCTTCTTAGTCTTTCTCTCTGCCCTCCACATTTCTACTCACATTTTCTCTCCCTGCATTCAAATCTCCCCTCATCTTCACTCACTGTGACCATGACTCTCCCTCCCTTCCCACCTTGGGAAAGAGTAAAAATGAGCCAGGCATCAGGGAGGCTCTGGTAAAATAAGTTTTCAAACTGAGCATGTGGTCTCTCAAAAAATGCATAGGAAAAATAAAGGGGCAACCCTATAACCCTGGGAACCTGGGTCTGTAAATGGGTAATGGAACAGTGGTTCCATTGGGGGAAGTCACAAGGCCTAGACTTTCTAGGCTCGAGAAAACATTTAATTAATAAACCACTATTTCATTTCGCTCTTAATAAATGCAGCAGGCATAGGCCAAGGCTGAGCCCCCAACTCTCTGTGGCGTGGTGTCACTTCACTGGCTGCACCACTGACAGCTGTGCCAGTGGCTCAACTGGTTACCCCCAATATAATTGACAGTGGTGATTCTGGGATGAAATTTAGGACACTTTCACCAATCAGGTCACGGCTTCCTCGTTCTTTTCTGCAACGTGGCAACATTGAATGCCACCTTACAAGTATGAAAAACAATAGTACCGGGCTTGCATTTAAAACTACGGGTGGGCAGAACCCTTCAGAGTTACACCAACAGGCGGAAAATATAGCATGTAGCGCTGCAGTTTAGAGCCAGTAGCGCGAGCAGCGCTGAAAAATCAGTGTGAACTGCACCATGCGGTGCGCAAGAGCGCGCAGTCCTTTGAGTTGATTTTGCTGCCGCTTGAGTAGAAAATCTACACGAGCTGCAGCACATGGACTTAAGAAGCAGCCTTTTGACCGCTTACGACTGCCCGTGTTAGAAAATGGCACTTGGGGCATCATATTCTGCCAATTCCGTGGGCAGAATGAAACTTTACGCCCACCCCTATTTAAAACGTGAAAGCAGAGCATGGTTGGAATGATTGAAAGGTTAAATATGTTACTGCAAGAAAGCATCGCAGAATGTCATTTTGAACTTTCCGTTTGAATTGAATCCATTTGTCCATCTTTGCATCTGAATGTCTGTGATGGCATCTGTGTGTTGGCAGGGTACCTTCAAAATGTAAATGGGTGTCTTTTAAGTGAGTATATTGTTATTGTTATTATTATGAACGCCTCTTTGTGTGTTTTGCTTGTCCAACTACGGACTGTACATAGGTCCTACCTTTAAGGGTTGACCTGAGTATCTGTACATTGGTTGGTCTATGTGCCTGGTTGTCTCTGAGCGTTTTTATGGCCTACATAACTGTGCATTTATGTTAATATGTGCACGTTGTTTGCCTCTGAGTAAATGTATTACACATACCTTTGCAATGTGTAAATCATCTGATTTGTGGGTATTGGAGTGGAGTTAAAGCCCTGGTTCATTGTTTCATAAAAAGCCCGAGCCCGCCCAATGCACCGCAGCCTTAGCTTGTGGTGATATCTGAAAGATGGCGTTATTCAAAGAAATTTGTGTATGGGGAAGAAATTCTCTGTTCTGACAAAAAACAGTCTGAGAACGTGAACTTTTTGAATATGCATGGATGGGTTGACGTGTGCTCCCAGGTGGGCATGTGACAAGACGTGTGGTCCCAGGTGGGCACGTGACAAGGCACGACCCAGAGGCAGGCAGAGAAGAAACGGCACAGCCTGGTCTGTGAGCATGTGAGGCTCTTCACAGGGTAAAAATACCACTTCTTCGAGACCTCGCTCCAGATTACATTTGGAAGCACATAAGAAAGCGCTGTTGTGCACCGCATTCTTATGCCGCAGTCATGCGAGCGTTGGGGCGACTTTAATGAGCCTACGTGGAGCAATGTTGAATCTTAGTAGTGTAAAAAAAAACTAAAATGTGAGCATGCATATGGCAAGATATCAGGTTGTACAAAGCTACAGAGATGGTTTGTGATATCACACAGGGTCAATAGACGGATCCTATGCGATTTCAAAGAACCCTATATCTATAGCGGGCTGGATTGTTCCTATTGGAGCAGGGCCAAGACTGATTTGCATATGACTGGGTCCAAACTGAGATGGCATGGTGGGCAAAATAACGACAGGATGGAATGCTACCCAAGCAATTGCCAGTGGTTAGACAAATACAAGCATTCCTCCCGTCACCTTTTGCATGTTTTATGTACCGCCATAAGTTGCAAGGGTATGCCCAGATGTGGATCTTGTGCTCACTGTGCCACTGGAGGCAAGCTACATCCAACCACCAAACTGAAGAGCCCCAATTAAGAAGAAACTGCTCTTGGGTTGCTCGTGTTCTGGTTAAGGGAGGACCTGGCCTGGCAGTTTGAGCTGGACTGTTCCTATTGAAGCAGGGTAAAGACTGATTTGAATATGGTTATAGTATACCCAGACATGGGTCTCATGCTCACTGTGCCACTGGAACCAAGCTACACCCAACTAAAAGCCACAATCAGGATGAATCCAGTCTTGGGTTGCTTGTGTTCTGGGTCACGGAGGGCCTGGCCTGACAGTTCGGGCTGGACCTAGTGGAGCAGGGTTAACACTGATTTGCATATGGCGGGGTCCAAACTGAGGTGGTAAGGTGGGCAAAAGAGCAATGGGTTGGAATGAAACCCCGAGCAATTGCTAGGTGTTAGATAAATTGCAAGCATTCCTCTTGTCACCTTTTGTGTGTTTGATGTACTGCCCTAAGTGGCAAACATATGCTCAGACATGGGTCCCATACTCACTGTGCCACTGGAGGAAAGCTACACCCGACAGGAGAGCCCCAATCAGGGTGAAACTGGGCTTGGGTTGCTTCTGTTCTGGTTCAGGGGGCCTGGCCTGGCAGTTTGGCCTTGACTGTTCCTACTGGAGCAGGCTAAAGATTGATTCCCATATGTCCGGTTTTAAACTGAGGTGTCATGGTGGGCAAAAGAACAATGGATCGGAATGCTACCTCAAGTGACTGCCACTGATTAGACAAATTGCATTCATCCCTCCTGTCACCTTTCGTGTGTTTGATATAGATTACATCATGCTTTGGTGGTAGGTCATACACATCATTACTCTAATCTAGTCTATGGAGATTCAAGCATTGACTTTAGTCTACTTCACACAAGAAAACATTGTGCCTGCAGATTGCTCTACACAAAGCCTGACTTGCCAAGGGGAGGTGCTCTCCTAGTGAGTCTTGACAAGTAAATTCATACCCCCCTCTTAAGTCGTTACACTTACTCAGAGCCAACAAATAGATACATTTCAATCATTGTGCTTTGTACATCAGGCTTAGTATCTTTCGGTCCCTACCTTCTTATGTGACAAATGCTGTCACCACTGACCTGGTCATGTTGTTTGCTCTTCCTCTCATTTTGAACTACTAGTTCCATGGTCAGAGCGTACAAGAGTGAGCAGCAGGTCCTTCAAAGTCCACACCTCGAAGACTTGGAACTCTCTGCATGCATGGATTACTGAAATCCAATCTCACTGAAATGAACCATTTGAAGATGGGTGGGGCATGGAAGACTTGGCATTTCTCCACAAAATTGCCAATTGATTACTGTTGAACTAGCACCAAAATATAAGGGCAGATCTCTGCCCTTTATGATCACTGCAAGTCTGTGGCAGCATGGTGGAGCAGTACTCAAAAGATTCACTGAATGGAATTGTTAGCACTATGTCTGAAATCTGCCGCTTGAGACCAGCATGCTCAAGATCATTAGCTGCAGCTTCTGGGAGTGCTACAGCCTCTTCTGCCAAATGCACATATCAATGCCACTAAGAACACAGAAAACATGGCACGGTTCTGGGTGACTTCAGGTTGTGGAGATGTAGAGGGGCAACAGTGGAAATAGTGCCTTAGAGACGCAGTGGAGGAGGTGCAGTGGTGATATGGGTGCTGCCTCCTGGAAGGCCACTGTGCAGGGGTGAACAGTTGGAGGATGAGAAAGGGGGCCAGCAGGGGAAAAGCCATCATTAGCTGGAGCATGGAGGCAGTATGACATCCACCGCAATCTACATGCCCAGTACCTTGAGTGGAGTAGCAGAGTCTGGGGGTGAGGGTGCCCACCAAGAGAGAATTGTCAGACTGATACCTCTCTGGACTACACCTTCCCCAGCACCGCCCCCTGCAGTGATCCTCATAATTACATGCCAGGATAGAAGCACCAAAAATGCCTCATGAAGTTGGCTCACAAGTTGAAGAAGTCTTAAAGGCAACATCAGACTGGTAATCCTACCACCAAGCCACAATCCTCTCAAGCTTCCAAAGCATCTACAATGTTTGTATCTACTGTGCAATTTCCACCAAAAGTGAAGTTCTAAAATTGGCAAATATGTTGTAATGTTCAACTGGAAAAAGCTTGAATAAATTCTATTTGAGGCATTCATTTGCAAGCTATTAATAGACCTATATTTGATAACTGCCACCCTCACCTTACGTATAGTATCTTCTAAAAAAAATGCACATTTTCAGCTCATTCCCTCTGAACATACTTACTTATTTGCTTGCTACCACTCCTGTGGTATAGGAAATCAAATAAAACTCTCCAGCCATCTCTGTCCTGGGCTTTTCTTTCAATCTGACTCCAGGTGTAACCCATCTCTTTGAAGTCAGCCTCAAAGCCTCGGTGCCAGGTGCTTCTTGGCATTCCTTTTTTCCTTTTCACTTGTGAGTTCCAGGTCAGGGCTTGCCTGGTGGTTTTTGACGCAGGCTTGCGGAGGGTGTGACCCATGCATCCCCAGCATCTTTCCATGATTTCTTCATGAGCAGTGAGTTGGAAAGTCTGCTGCCATAGGTTGTTGTTGCTGATGATGTTTGGCCAGTGGATGTGGAGGATTTTCCTCAGACAGGTGTTGATGAAGGTCAGCACTTCCGAATACAGTCCAGTGAAAAAAGAAGCTGGGCTGGCATGTGGCCGTTGTGTGGGAATCGGTGGTCAACCTAATGGATGACTGAACTACTATGAGATTAAGTGTGTGGCACCAAGCGGTGCATTTGGAAGGACAGTCTAGAAGGAGTCTAGACTGTCAAGCAGCACTCCATGTGACTCAAGTAGGTTCTTGTGCCACAAAGACGTATGATTGACACTTGTCTTACCGGCCCCGTTGAAATTAAGAGGCCACTTACAATGAGGGCCATAGGGAAAATACAATGCTTATATATTATACTTATGATATATTGAAATGTTGGCACTTATATAATTCATGTGGCAGAAATGTGGTATAAACAAAGGCCTGTTTGCAGTCCGAAGTATTGTTTGCTGAAAGCTCTCTGACTCCCATATGTAGCTGAATAACTCAAGTCCTAAATGAACCTTCTGTCAGGTAATTGTGTTTACATTTCAAACATGTCACCAAAGTACACATTGGTTAACCACTTTTGAGAATGTTCTGCAACTGGAGAGAGAGAGAGAACTGAAAGCCAGAAGCCGCGCCCTGGGTACTGTTTCTGCTGTAGGGGTCACTTTCTATTTACATTCAGTTATATAATGCAGCAGCTGAACTATTTCCAAGAGCTTTGGGAATAGTAGGTGAAGTTATTATGCAATTTAACGTTATTCGGCTTGCCAACGTCAGAATGACGGTAGGCTAAGTTGGGCTCGCCAGGATTTGAACGGATGACCTACAGACCACAGCAGCGGTCTGTAACAAGGGTTTCTCTCACTGAGCCATTGACTGAAGATTAACCAAGCAGAGTGCTCATAGGTGCTTTTGAATAAAGGAGAAACACCAGGCAAACAATAGTGAAAATGAAGGACAAAAAGACACTAAAAAGAAGGGGATATTCGAGGTGAGTAGAAGGGAGAAAAACAGAAAACAAATTGAAATGAAAGTGGGCTAGAGAGAGAGTGGCAGAGAAACTAAGAGAGAAAATAAAGCCATGTTGAAAAATCGCTCCATTTCCACACGGATCAACCCTCCTATTAATAAGATGTATTGATGTTTCCAAAGATACTATGTGCAACATTAACTACATAATCCGACTGAGCAGCACAGTCAATATTAAATTAGTGACACTCTTGACAGATTGGGCAGGGGCAGGAGGAACTCATTTTAAAAAGCTGTGCAATCACTTGGCACCTGTGCAGGCCTGCATCCCCGGCCACCACCACAGTTGATATCTGGCAGCCATGTATGCCTGCCCACGGAGTTCTTTCTGTGTGTGCTGTTTGTGTCTGCGATCACATGACTCGATTGAAATGAATCAAAACAACAACAGGATTAGCAAGCATAAAGGGTTGAGAACACGAGCTGGCACATTCTCACAACCACACTGGCTCCCTGTCCTGTCCACACCCACCCGCCGCATAGCTGGCATTGTTCTGCAAGCGCGGCGCGAGCCCAACACGCTGGGCAAACGAGGGGCAGGGAAGCCCGACCCCGCCTCACGCGCCCAGCCCTGCCGGCCACAGGGAAGCCCGACCCCGCCTCACCGAGCCAAACCCTGCCGGTCACACGGCTTACTGGACTGGCCCAGGCCTGCCTCTCTGGACGTAGCCAGATGGATTTTGTCTCTCTTTTGTCTCTTTGTTACTTTAAGTCTGCATAATAGCACTGCTATCTACCGTTTGTATTTACAGTAAAAAAATTGTTATGAGATATGATCTAGGCAGAGGGCGGTGCTCATTGGGTGATGTCACTACTGGCGTGATCCACAGTCTGGAAAGTAAGGTCTGTCAGGCAGTACTTACCTGAGTGAGGTCAGTGTGGTGCTGTGGGACATGTTGTGTAGTTGATGTCTTTGGTGTGATGTGAGGTGTTCAGTATGTGTTGTTGAAGAATTTAATGAGTAATGAGGTTATATTGTGTCATGTTATACGGTTTGTGCAGCAAAAATTCCACCATTTCCACAGGCTCCCCAGTTTAGGGGAACCATGTGAGACTCCAATTTGCAGTCATTGTATGGTGTATTGTGGTGGTGTGTAGTATGTGTGGTAGGTTTGGGATTGTGATGAAAGTTCCTTAGTGTAATTTTGATTATAAGGATAGTTGTGATGTAACGGTGTGATGCAAGAGCTTCAGGTGTGGCCAGAAGACTTAAAAAAAAGGAAAATAATTCAGACTTTCCTAAAATTCAAAGAGATCTCTTGCTACTTTGAGAAAAAAGCATGAACTTTCATGAATGTTAAAGCAAAGCATTTCAATGACAAACAGGACCTCAATATTTCAATTCTGTTTAAATTACATTTAAATGTTTAAAGTTTTTGTTTCCCTTGGTGAATCAACTGGGTTACTTAGCACACTGCATCTCTTTCATGCATGAGTACAGCAACAAGAAGGCTAAAGGTGATCAATAACTATTTGATAAGAGTCGGGACCTACATTCCCTTCCCAGTGGTGATGGAGCAATTTTCAGAGATGGAGTGCAGGGATTGTGAAAAATCCAAGCATCACACAAAAAATGTAAATCCGTTTTTATATAGCGCAGCTACTCACCCTTACGGGTCTCAAGGCGCTGGGGACCGTCGTGGAAATTAAGTGAGCTATTGCCCAGAGTCACATGGTGCTGAGCTGCCGCCAGAGCCGGGGATTGAACCGTGAACCCTGTGCTCCGAAGTCAGCTGCCCTGGCCGCTGCACCACACCTCTCCACAAACAATAAGTGTATCAAATGTGCCACACTTTCAGCAAGAAAGTGGTACGGGTGTGGTATGTAGCAGGTGGTGTATTTTGGAGCACACTGCCGCAAATATATTACTAAGGCATGGTGTGGTACCACATTGTCATTTACCAACACAGCACATTTCTACTGAAATTGCCACGAAATTTGCAGACATGTAATTTTACTAATAAAACTTTACAGCGATCAAATGATAATGTGTGGAAACTGGGTTTCACTGAATATTTGTCATTTGCGCATTTCCAAGTAAAGTGCCTTGATTTGTTGTGATTCTATTAAAATATTTATTTTCATCACACTTCAAAATAACAAAAGAAAGTGCTTCATTTGTGCCTTCCTAACTGCTGACATATTTTGAAAAAGTTGTACAGTTCAGGTTTTGTTTTGTTAGAAAAAAATAACACCCAACAGACTTTCCTTTCACACTCAGCAAGATTGGCAGACGATTTACATTACAAAAGCCTCTCACTTTGCAGTCAGACAAAGAGAACAGAAATCTCCAGGTTAAAAGAATAACCAGCAATTTCTCAGAAGACAGAGCCTGATATTTGACCTCTGTGACAAAATAAAAGCAAAACTAAAAGGTATCTTTATTGCTCATTCACCTTCTGAACTCCAGCATGGTTATTTTGAGGATGCTGCAGCACCCCAAACCTCATACTTCCAAGGCCTATGTATCTTTCATGAGCAGGGGTTTTGTAACTTTTGATCAGTTTGAGCTTGAAGAAGAGATTTTTTTGTCTTGACATCTGTATAATTTTCCCACAGATGGAGAATTAGCCAGCAAGGGCAGCAAATCCATAATTAATAGGACAATAATTTGGTTTCGGAATCACATACCTGTTCCCCTATGTATAGTATATTGTATAGTGTACTTTCACGGTGTGTTGTGGTGTGCTAAGGTGAAGTATACTGGGGTTAAGTGGCTGTGGTCCAAGGTGATATGAGATGGGGGAGTCTTTTCTGGTACACAATGATTGACAGAAGACAATGTGGTATGATAGGGTTTGCTGACTATCCATCACTATGTTACCAAGATGAAATAGATGTTAAGTCATGAGTATTGTGTGCTCCCATGCTGAAATGTTGTCTATCTCTTTGGAGTGTTGAATTAGTGTCATTTACCCCAGAAGAGTGTTTCTTCTGTCATCTGATGGTTGCATGAGCATGACAAGAGTGTGTGATCGCTCAAAGGGCTGTGTAGGAATGTACCGCCACAGTTGTGTCAGGAATACTGAGAACACAATTGAACAGTCAGCAGGCAGACAGACTGGAGGCAGCTCGCAACCAAGGGCTTCTGTAGAAAGAGTCCTAGATTGTTGCCCTTTCCACTGTCCAGGAGGCGCAGGCATCCCAGATCCTTTGCCTTGACACTAGCTTGAACCTCTCTGCATGGTTCGTAAACAAGGTGGACTGTAGTTCTCAAAACATGAACGGGCTCATTTAGCATTAGAGAGACCGCGGCCCCTGCCATTGACCGGGGTAGGGGTGGGGTGGCACAGACTATAATGAACATTCAAACATCTTTTGCTTTGTTCACTTCTGCCCCTCACTGCATTTCCTCATCCCTTTCTCTATGATTTGCCCTGGGCCTCACACTTCTCCTGTAGCATTTTGTGCACGTGACAGCTTGTGTAGCCCACCAGAATGAAGTGTGCAGTGGCCTAGCATGGAAGTGTAGGGTTTCCTACTTACAGTCCAGTATTGACGCGGTTCAGGATCTCTTTGTACAAGTCCTCATTCTTCTTGTAGCCATCCAGCAGCGAGAGGGCCTTCTTGTAGTCCGCGCAGTAAACCCGATAGACCAGCTCCATGTCCTGGCTGTACGTCACAAAGAGGTTACCTGGAGATTGGACAATAGTTAGTGTCTGCACGTTAGTCAAAAAGGCTGTGGCGGCGTGTGGAAAGGGGACACAGCGTTGGAAAAGGGGCTGGTTAACTTAAAGGATCAAGCTAGTGTTTCACATTGTCACCAGCCTAATTTCTTATGGCCGACCCACACAGGAGGTCACCCTCGTTTGCTGCTCACCTGATTATTGTTTTTGGAGTAGAAAGATGATCTTAGTGTAGTTACATGGGACCATGTCCCAGCGTCAGTAACCTCGATCACCCATGATGCGCTTGCCGGAAGCCTCAGGAGACCGTGCCATCATACAGTGGCACAGTACTGCTCAGCTGCAAAGCTTTGTTCACATAAATGCACATCAAAAGACAACTAGGCAGACCCATGCTCAGTGCCTTCCTACCACTGATGGAGACTAAAATGTTGCCTCAAATAAACACTTCAATCACAGAGGTAGTAGAAGCCAGCCAGCCAGTGCAAAGAAAGTAAACAGGCAATGAAAAGGACAGGGGGCTTTATATTAGCCAGGAAGTTGGACATAGGGGTGTGGAAAGGCCTGGAAACCCACGAGGAGAGCAAACTACAGGTAGACATCAAGTTGTGAAGAAGGAAAACATAGGCTGTAGGGAGAGAGAAAGCAGAACCTTGGGTTTAAAGCGGGGAGTTAAGAACAAGGAGAGAAATGTGAGGATGACGTGAGCGAAGAGTCAGTGAAAATGGGATTCATTGGGAATTAAAACAGGTGATGCAGAGAGAGAAGGAAATGCTGCAGTGACAGGACATGAAAACAAGCCTACAAGTAAGGGAAAGAAATCAAAATCTGTCCGAAAGAGAAAAGAGGGGAGGCTTAGAGAGGTAGCCGGGGACTGAGGGTAGGGAGAACAACAGAGACTGGTGGCTGAGTGAGTGGCAGCGCCTGTATAGGACCCAAACAAATGGCCAGTCTAAAGTTCAGACTGAAATAAAATACTAGGGGGCAGATTTACAAGAACTGACGCATCTCTGCATATCAGCAGAGATGCGTCAGTTAAGTTGCGTCACGTAAAAAAAACTCTTGCGTCACCATGGATGCGTCGCATTTACAATGCAGCGCACCGTGGCGCAAGGATTGACAGATGCGTGACGCATCTGTCGGCGTAAAGGCAACGCAGTGCTGGAGTCGTGTTGCAAGCGCGACGCAACTCCAGCACTGCTCAGGGGCGGCCTATACTTGCTGTGCTGCATCACTCCTTATGCCTGCTTGAAGCAGGTGTAAGGTTTTGACGCAGCGGCGCCGTAAAAGTGACTCAGTGAAATCTTGTAGATTTCACTGCATCACTTTTATGGGGCTTTCTTGCGTGGGAAAGCCCACCCTGCATACATTATACCTGACGTAGGTATAATGTGACGTAGGGCTTTACAACGTGACGCATCTCCCTAGATGCGTCACGTTGTAAATTTGTGACGTTGCAAAGGCGTAAATGTGTCGCAAGGGGCTTGTAAATCTGCCCCAGGATTGTTTTTTTTATTTCTACGCGTTATGCTCTACATTTTTTGCTGCAGCCACACCTGATAAAGGGAGATTTTTGGGAGTACAGCCTGTTAGGTGTAGTTCCAGCCCTCTGGCCTGTATTAAGCGCAAGATTATTTCGTCTCTATATGCTTCAAAACTTGGGCACCATGCAGAACCTATTAAATGAATGGCCTTTTGGCCCCGGCCCCAAAATGCATTACCAGTACCACTTATTCAGATCTAGGAAAGGGATGCAGCCAAAACACTAAGCCTCTCTGAAAGGCCCTTTGGCTCTGCCCACCTCCTTTACCCACTGCTGCAGCACGACCCAGCTGCCCCCTGCCCAGGGCACCTCACTCCATGCCATCACAAACGCTGTTTTGATCCTGAACTTTTCACCGTCAAATCACTGACCTGGGGTGTACGAGTCTGATTAGTTCAGTAGTCGCAAGCCAAGACTACAACACCCAGAAGGCATTAAGCTGACACTCATAAGCCCAGGACTGGAAACCTTGCCCGCAATGACATGGAGTGAGGTGGTCACCCCAGCCCAGGAAACCTCACAGTTCAACGCACCAATCAAGCAGAGCTGGTCCTGCTCTTGACAGTCAGACTGCTTCAGCTCCTCCAGAAATGCCTGGGACACCCTAAGAATTTCATCTGTGTTTGACAGGAGCTCATCCACAGCAATGGCCGGAATCTGGAAATCAAAACAAAACAGACTCTGAACACAATTGCACTGCTACCAAGACGACATCCATTTCAGAGTATTGTACTGCAGTCATAGAACACCCATTGGTGAAGGGATCAGAATTACTAGCTGTGCGAGGTTTACCCCACCTGGTAATTACCTTTTATAAATGTCTCATTTTAAAAGAACTAAACTAGGGGGAAGAGTCTGCTTTGTGCTTGCTGCTAAGGAATGGAATTAACTACCACCTTCTATCAGATTCATTCCTTCACTCTCATTATTTAAGAAAACACTAAAAACTGTACTTTTTTCTACTCAATGGTAAGGGGCGAGCTTTAGCCCCATGAGACCTTTGGGTGTAAGCGCACTCTATGAAACCGAATAACATAACATAAAGTCTGCATTCCCCAACAAATTTCGTCAGAACAAACCTTCTGAAAATTGTCACGAAAAAGACCCTGTAAATAACAGCACATGCGGATCATTAATACAGTAAGCACAAAATCATCATGTCATGCCCCATTTTGTGAAAAGCCCAGATAAGGTGTTATTTATCGCACCTGATAAATTTAGAACCCTGTGTCGTGGGATTTTATTATGTGCGATAAATATTGCATCCCACATTGAGATAATCCTAATCAAGACCTTGCTATTTTATTCTAAGCAGATAACATTTTACAAAGCTCAAGTTTAAAAGTAGGCCTGGGCGTAGTTCGTGGAGTTCAGCGTAGTGACCCAAAAACTCCACCACGCTACGTGAAGTTCCACAAGCAGCAGAGTGCGTTAAGTTGCGCCGTTCGCAATGATTGTTAGCGCCAGGTGTTTGTCCTGCACTGGAAAATCAGAAAAAGAGGGCGCTGCCTCTTTCTGCCACACGAGTAGATGTTCTACTCGAGCGGCAGCTTCCTCAACGCAAACAGAAGGTTTCTCAACGCGAGCGGTAGCGGCCATCCGTGACCGCCCGCGTTGAGAAATCTTTCCAGGAGGTGGTCGGAGTAAGATTTCCCTCGCTTGTGCTCGCCAACTTAACGTTGGCAAGCACGAGCAAGGAAACAACTCCGCTCTGCTATGCAGAGTGGAGTTTTTCAGAACTCCACGTGCAACACGGAGTGTGGAGTGGCAAAAACTCTGCAAACTCCTTAAGCAGAGCGGTATTTCACGGCCAGGCCTATTTAAAAGAATAAATCTAAATTATTCAACAGCATATTCTAGAGGAATGGATTTAGAGATCCCTATATTTGGAATACGACTGTTAAACAAACATTCGCTTATCATATTGGCCATGCATGAAGCTTGATAATGTCACATATGCAGGACAAAGTCGGATTTTAATCTGGTTGTTATTGCTATTGTGCAGTTTGAACTGAACCAGCTACAGTTCCACAGTGATGGAAACATGGAAGTTATTTGATGGCATCAATACGTCACAAATACAATTATTAATGCTTCCTGCAGTAAAGTAATATTCTGACAATCAATGTGTTTTACCTAAAATATAATATCAACGCCTCTATCAACTGCTAACCTCGTAGCCAAAATATATATGCTGCATTTCCAATTATAAGTTTTTAAAATAAAATAATCATACGTAAAACAAACTCTTTCACATCAAGAATTGCGCACACTAGTAACATTGCTGATGTGTTGATAATGAAGAATTAATATGACAAAAGCTGAGTTGGACGTTTTGGGAGTGCTGAAGCTCTGTTCACAAGGGATGGGCTAAAGAGCCTAGAGAAAGAACTTTTGAAAGGAGGAGACGTTTTTCAAGTTCATCGGAGAAGAAGAGATATAAATGGAATCAAGGAATGGCTGTAAATAAATTTTCGCTTTAGTTTTACTATTTTATCAAGGAAACATTTTGAATGTTCTTGCACAGTGTTTTCCAGGAAAAGACTGTAGTCTTACAAGATTCAGCATTAAATATGAGCTTTATAATGGCGACAGTTTCGTTGGATGCGTTTTTTGCCTGTTCAGTTTTAGTAACAAGGTATGTGGTGCATGTTTGGCAGATACATTTATGATAGTCTTTTACTGCTTTCCTATAAATCTCTATAGACTCAGGGCAAACATTTTTTTCTCCACGATCTTCCTATAGCTTTACATTTCTTGTTAACAGTCAAAAGCTCATTGGAAAACCAGGAGGAGGGAGGAAGGCTTTGATTGGAGCATCGAGTTCCAAAGCAGTGCACAGCCAGTCATAAAAGGATTCTCCTGCTGCTGTAATTGCAACCAAATCATTATGGGTCTAGGGTGCAACAGGACCTGACGTAGAAGAAAGATCAGACAGAACCTGTAGAAAAGAGTGTTGAGTATCCCTGAACCAGATCAACCAGCATTTGTGGTCTACCAGATGTTCGGTAATTAGCTGGAAGATGGAAAACAAACAGAATAGTTTGGGCCATAGTATAAAAATAGGTGGGTCAGTTGTGATAAAATAATTTTTACCAATGATAGGGTCCAAGAAGTGACAGATCATAACAGATATGCATCATGATTTTATCTTTTCAAACCCGTCCCTGACCCCCCTACATATGAGGTGCCCCGCTTCAATTCCTAGACCATCATCCCACGGCTCCAGTAATACTCCATTCTGTGATTCCCGTGGAGCCCCCTACTTAAACCAGTTGGTGCCATGGAAGAGCACTGGTCTTCCTCACCCGGTGATCTCCCCAGGAAGCCCACTCTACATCTGAATTAAACAAGGAACCTATGAGAGCAAAATAATTTGGATTTATTTTTTACTATAGCACAGGGGTACTGTATTGTACATGCAATCCATTACTTAATCCCCATCGTTATCCCCATGCAGCACCAAAATTAGCAAACATTTCTCAATTTATGGTGGTAACAGAGAAGGTGGAAAGAAAACATCCATTTCGACATGGGACTGCTGAGGTTTCTCATCAGCCTGTGCACCTGAGCGCACTAATTTGAACCCCGATGGATGCATAGTCCATGCTTTCCTCTGCTTCTCCTCTTCTGATGGCTCGCCTAACTCTTGTTTATGAAGCAGCAGGTGATTTGTCTTGTTAAGGAATTGTGTGTCAAAGCAGTGTTCAAAGGGCTGAAGTGGCTGAAGTGGATGCAGTGATCTTACTTTATTCTTCCCTAGTTAGGCACACAAAATTAACATTTATTGTTCCCACAAGCTGTTATGTTACATTATATTATTAGGATATGTATAGTGCACTAATAACCTGAGAGGGTATCCAGGCACTTGGGCAGATGTGTAGGTGTGAGGTCCCCAAGGTGCATATATGAATAGACAGGTGATCAGCTTTTTGCGGAGCTCAAGAAGTGAGGAGGAGGCTCTGATGTGTAGAGGGAGGTCGTTCTATGTCTTGGGTGCGATGTAGGAAAATGAGCGACTTCCAGTTTTGCTTTTGCAGATGAGGGGAATGTGTGCAAGTGAGAGTGAGGCAGATAGGTGTCTGGAGGGTTAGTGAAAGTGTATGGGTCTTTTTTGGTTTTCTGGTCAGGTATTCAGGTCGTGTGTTGTGTGGGTAGTCGGTGGCTGAGTGTCCCAGATGTCTGGGAGTGCTGCCTCAAATTTAAAGTCAATGAAATGGGAAATTTCTAAACTCCCCATTCACCTGAAGTTCAAGAATTTCTAGTAAGGTAAATAAGCAGTTTTCACAGCTAACAAACTCATTTATAACAAACTTGGCAACTCAAGGGATGAACTGTAATATGTGATGCACAAAAACATAATAGTACGTGGTGGCGAGGAAGTCACTACACTGCCTTATGAAGGATGAAGGAGAGTAGGAACAATTATTGCAGGATAAGGTCCTCTGAGTGAACCAGGGAAATGTACAGAATATCAGATGAGCTTGTGTAACGTAGTTCTGATATTTTATTACCAAATTTTAACTGATCTCCTTCATAGCTTCTTATGTAAAGGTGGGTTCGGACAGGGACAGTGCACTCATCACATACTTTGACCCTTTCCCAGTAGAGTTAGAGGCGATGGGGGACTGTAGTTCTCCTTATTATACCGGAGACGTGCCCATGCCATAAAGTATTTTATGACTCCAATGTGTCGGACTGGCAATTGGACAGATTCCAGGGTATATTCCTGTCTGCGTTGAAAATTCAATTGAGATACCTTTTTCCTTACTTTATTCTGTTAAAGTTCCCTTTTTTAGTTGCATTCTTTGTCTATTTTTTTTTAATTCTATAAAGAAAGACAATGAGCTAGAAAGAGGGTGGAGACACTGGCATCATCCAAGAAATCTGACTTTACTGCATAGAAAACCTAACTTCCTCCAAGTGAAACCTATGATGACTTCAACGTGTTCATGTATAAAAAAATAAATCTCTAAGCTTAAAAAAGGTAAAAATAAAATCGCAGGACATAATGTAACAAAACAACAGTAGTGAAGCAACAAGCAATATGGAAGTAGCCCATTCAAATGAAAAACATCTTAGACATACTAGTTAAACCATTCATTAAAACCATTTTCTTCACACTAAGCACATTTTGTGGTTACCAGCTAACAGTCTGTGTCATGTGTGCAAACTTCATGGAGGGCGAGCTCCCATATTACACAGACACACTCAAGTTAACATTCCACTGTTCAGCTCCCTCAACAAACTTAACCAATGTGCTTCATTCTTGCCCGCATCAATATTCCTGCCATCTGGCCCTGTTACTTTCCAAAATGCATCCAAACACATCACACAACAACACAAGGCATTTACATCAAAGAAAACGTGCACCTGAATCAAACCAGCCCTACTGGCTTGATATTGGTCCTTTAAACTTAGTACAAACATTGTAATAGAAACTGAGGCTTGCAACTCAACGTTTAGCAATGGTAAAGTGATGCCACCTAAAAGAGGTCACTGCCATTTTCTCTGGCAAAGCGAAATCTAAATCAACAGGGTCATTAGCCCCATCTGGTAACCTATCAGGTATTTCTATGCTTGCACGGTACACTTTTTTCCAATTGAGAAGTGAGGCTGCTACATTTTTTATGCTATCAAGCAATGAGTTTATGTCTTGTCTGGCAGGTTTTAACCGTACCTTTTGCAGCTGGGATCGAATATCCGTAGCCAGGAGTTGGATGTCTTGAACGTAGCTAGATTCAGTCATGATCAGTTCACTCACTGCCAGCTGCTGCTGCTGGTCTGTCCTGCTGAGAGTCCCCACGTCTTCATACACATGATCTGTCTCTGAGGGTGTCAAGGCAGGAAGCACCTCCAGATATGTGGCAGTTTCTTCATATGCATCATCGATCGCCACAGTGGGAGGAGCCCCATTTGTACTAGGGGTGCGCCTCTGGGTTGGCACATCTGGCAGGGGGCGCATCGATACGCAGGGAGGCGTTTTCTGGTTAACAGTGTTTTTTCCCATGTGCGGCTGTTCAGATGTTCCAAAGCATGTATGTCTTTTAGAAATATCATCATACGTGGTCCAATCTTTGTCATTTGTGGGAACATCATCATATATCTCAGAACTTCCTGTGAATTTAGAAGCATCATCATATGAGGTCCAATCTTTGTCATTTGAGGAAACGTCATCATATATCTTGCAGCGTCCTGTGAATTTAGGAAAATCATCATCTTTCACCTCATCACTAGTTCCTTTTGGAGGTTCCTCATATATGGGAAAGGCATCCTCATTGGGCGGGATGTCATATGTTGCATCGCAGGTCCCTTTAGGATGAAGACCTGATATAACAGAAATATTTTCTCTGGAAGGGAAATTATGTACACTGCGTCTCGCCATGTCAGCTGGTTGCACTAAGGAGTGAAAAAGAGCCAGAAATTACTGCTGTGGAGACTCCAACTTTGAAATTTTAAATACAGTGTTAGTCATGCAAACAAGGTATTGTCATACATCACAATGCGATACGCAATATTTTTGCTATTACCACACACGTTGGATCCATTTGCTGACTACATTACTTCACTATGCAAGATACCACAGTATTTTGAGGTCAAGAAACCACAAAATATTATCAGCACTGGGGAAATTACATTTTATTTCCAGCTTTTTAAATAGTGATATGCTTAACATTTTAAAAGAACTGAAACTATCAGAGTAAAGGTTAAGGAATACAATGGACTTATTTGTAAGAACATTATGTCCACGTACGCTGAACCTCGCTGCACAAACTTTTTTTACCTGAAACCACAAATGACAGACCCTAACTTATAAAATAAGGATCTGCAGATGTTAATCTTTTCAGAAAAAGTCTCAATCTTTGGAGAATCTTACAGGTGGTTAGATTTTCAGCAGTGTAAAGGTCAGCAAATGGTCTGGAAATGTGAGTTGACAGAAGAGCGCCAAAGAGAGGGAGATGTCTTGGGAATTTAAGAATGTATTGACTTTGGTTAAATTTACAAACCATCAAGAAGCTAGCAAGGTAGGCATCACACCCTTTCAGTATATCCATCTGCTTTTCTTCTTTGCTCTGCACATTCAATTATTATTAGCAATTAACAGTAAGTAGAGGAAATTATTTTGGAAAAGTCAATCATGAAGAACCACATCTCTCAACATTATAAAGCAATGAAGTGAACAAAACATCAAGGATATGGTGAAAGAGCAAAATTAAAATGGAATAGTACTTCGGAACGATTATAATAACTTACCAAAGGCAAATTGGACTTGGACCATAACAATATATTTTAATCATTTTTTCACTTTGAATCACCTTTATCTAACCACAGAGAGAATGCTCAAAATCGGGATTAAGTGTGCTGCTGCATGCACTTATTGCTTCCAAGAACACTGATGCATTTGAGTTCTAGCTGTTTGCATATTCTCTTGCATTGGGAAAAGATCAATAGACTTATTAACTGGATAATCAAGCCTAAATCCATTATCTTAACTCCATCTGTAAGATTTCTAGAGATTATAGGAGAGCAATCTAATTTATCGATGCTAGAGAGAATTTGATTTTAATGTGATGATCACCACCAGGCAAGAAATGATGAGACTTTGAAAAACCACTGAAATTCTAAACTCCCTTAGGTGGCGAGGAAAGTTGAGAAAGATAAGGGAATCTGAAAACACTGTGCCAAATTTCCAGATTTATTTAGGCTCCTGGGCCCAACAGAATACTATATGGAAATTTGTCAGAGAAAAAATAACTGTAAAGGTAGTGGAGGGAATATCTGGTAAGACTATAACACAAATACAAGAAGGTGTAAAATTCCAATGAGTGATAAAGTTCCTTGGTTTAGGCATCATGGGATAAGCTGTAAAACAAGTCTAGATGAAGTCAGCTTCACTCAGCACAGAATGATACACAGGTAGGAAAGGGAATAGCAGAAGTGCTGGTCATCTTGGACATGGTAAATGCACTTAACATTAGTTAACTTACAGTTATTTTTTAGTATAATATATGCATATTAAAACATTTTAATACTGCCTGGGCAGTAGCATATATATGCGCACTGTACTATTTGGGAATAGCAATGTCTTCCACTGCTTTCTGAATTGACTTTTTTTTGTTGACGCTATGGGGGTCATTTGCATGTCGGTTGGAAAGCCTCCGACAGCAGGTCGGAAGCTTTCCGACCGACATCCTTGATTTAAAGTCTGACCGCTTGATTACAATGTAGGCGGTCAGAGTTTAAACAGCCGGAGTTTAAGTCGGCCAGTCGGAGGCCGCACATAATCCCCTATAGACGGTATTTCCGCCTTCGTGATTATGATGTCGGCTTCTGACAGGCTTTTCATGTCGGGCTTTCCAACATGAAAAGATTGTCGGAATGCAACTTTGGAGGCCCCTAGGAGGGCCCCCATGCCTCTGCAGCCTCCGGCTGGGGGCCACCTATGGTGCCCTCCTGTAAATCCCTGCACCGTGTGGCAGGTACCGTGATGTGCCTGCCAGGCAGTGCAGGGATTTACAGAAACTCCATTCTCTGTGGGAGCTTGTGCTGCAGCCGGTTTCCGACCGCTGCACAAGCTCCCATAGGGAAATGTGAGTTTCCGACCACACCATGTGCGGTCGCATTGTAATAGGGTGTTCGGAACCGCAGATCTATGGTCGGTCGGTTCCCACACCTAAACGGTGTCGGGCGAACTCAAGTCTGCCCAACATTGTAATTAGGGCCTAAGTGGGAAAAGCAAAAGGGTGTTCCACAGACATGGAGCAAGAACATGAAATGCTCTGACTCAAGCAGTGTTTGGATCTGGGGCTACACCTCCTGAAATTTCATGACGACTCATGACAAAAAGGTTTTTTTTTTGCATTATCACGCAATTCCATGTCAACCTAGATATCAATGAAATTTAGAAAAACCTCAGATAAGCCGGTTTGCACATTTGCATATGGTAATAGTAAGATCATGTTTTCAATTACATGAACAATATCCTCTCTTCCTAGGTTCCTATTTAATATGTCACTCTTTAATAACAATGTATTACATTTCAGTGCCTTACGAGCCCTAAATGCTAAAGCTTCTCCTTGTTTAAGCAGGTCAGAGATTGCTCGAGGAAGTTCTCTGGAATCAGGTTAAAAAGTACAGTTTGGGAGTTCTAACCCTCAGTCCATCAGGATTGGAAGATGGAGGGTGTTTTGCACTTCCTGGAGAAGCCATTGCCTTTATCAAATGAGGATCTGCTTATGAATAAATCAAACATGGAAATGGAGGGATGAGAAAATGAATCACTAGGGAAATAACTGCGAGACTCTCCCTTATGGCGGTATTAGGAGTAGCCCACAACATTGTCTATACTCTAGCAGTTAGGTAACAATAAACATAACCAGCATGGATTAGAAAAACTTATGGGGTTTTCTATGCTCACTGTGGGGTATACATACATCTTTAAAGCTCAAAATATCAGCATTACATCTTGTGCTTTCTGTAGCATTTCTTAATGCGTCTTGCAATAACGACAGAAACGACAAAGTGAAAAGGCAACAGAAATGTGTTTCACTACATCAATTAAATATTTTGTCATCGGTTTCAAAAGTTGTTAGCTAGAACAAGTACATTTAAAGAGCTGTCGTTTATTCAGTTATGTAATTTTACATAAACTGCTATCTTTTTATAAAACCTCTACAGTGTTAAATTCTATGCCATACTCCCTTTTATCTTCCTACCTACCTCTTCCAACTAGATTTTCAATCATACAATACCAATAGAAATCTACTAAAATGAACAAAATTGTCTAAATGGGGATAAAAATGAAAAACTACCCACGTTTTCACACGTTCAGGCAATGCGCAGCTGAACTGTCCTTCAGGTTAGACAGGTATTATAGGCTCAGACAGAGGAACATCTGGTTAGTTTACAGACACCATAGCAAAGAACTTTTGTCTGTGGTCAAAGAATTCAGCAGACCCAGCACAGAGACAGCAGACATCCCACCCTCCCAAGACATATGCAACAACCTCGGCGCCTTCTTCCACTGCAAGATTAAGGAAATATTATGACAGTTTGGACGGCCTCGATACCCAAGACCCTCCCCCCCTTTAACCACCGCACCAAACGACACTGGACCCCAGAAGACACTACTCAGCTGGACTCCCCTCACCACTGACGACACCCTCAAGATCATGAAGAGCATCTACTCCGGAGCACCCTCGGACCCCTGCCCGCAAAACATCTTCCACAGAGCCGGCACCACCATCACCCCCGAACTATGTTGCACCACCAACTGCTCCATCAACTCCGCCACCTTCCTGGAAGACTGGAGACACGCAGAGATCAACCCCTTGCTGAAGAAAACCTCTGCCGACCTTATGGACCTCAAGAACTTCAGACCCTTCTCTCTTCTACCCTTCCCAGCCAAGGTCATCGAGAAGGCCATCAGTGCTCAACTTTTTGAGTTCATCGAAGTGAACCACATCCTGGACCTCTCCCAATCCGGCTACCGAAGCAACCGCAGCACCAAGACCGCCCTCCTCGCCGCCGCAGACAACATTCGCACCCTCCTCGAACGAGGCAAACCTGTATCCCTCATCCTCCTGGACCTCTCGACTGCCTTCGATACCGTCTCCCACCGCACCCTATGCACAAGACTCCATGATGCCAGAATTCACGACAAAGCCCTGGAATGGATCCGCTCCTTCCTCACCAGCTGAACACAGAGAGTCAGACTACCACCGTTCCACTATGAACCCACAGAGATCAGCTGCAGAGTGCCTGAGGGCTCCTCCCTGAGCTCCACTCTCTTCAATATCTACATGGCCCCGCTCGCAGCCATCATCAGGAACCACGGGCTCAACATCGTCTCCTACGCCGGCGACACCCAGCTGATTCTCTTCCTCACCAATTAACCCACAGTCGCCAAGAACAACTTTCACAACGGGATGAAGGCTGTTGCCACATGGAGGAAGAACAGCTGCCTCAAGCTCAACTCAGAGAAGACCAAAGTCCTCATCATGGGCTCCAACCCCTCCACCTGGTAAGACACCTGGTAGCCCACAGCACTTGGAAACTCCCCCCCACACCCACAGACCACGCACAGAACCTCTGTATCATCCTGGACTCTTCACTCACCATGAGCTGTCAGATCAATGCTGTCTAATCATCCTGCTTCCACACGCTACGCCTGCTCCGAAAGATCTTCAAGTGTATCCCCATTAAGTCCAGAAAGATGGTCACCCATGCACTCATCAGCAGCAAAATCAACTATGGCAACGCACTCTACTCCGACATCACCCAGAAACTCCTCAAGGAACTGCAGAACATTCAGAACGCCTCCACCAGACTCATCCTCAACATCCCCTTCCGCAGCCACATCACCGGCCACCTGAGAGACCTCCACTGGTTCCTAGTCAACAAAAGAATTACCTTCAAGATCCTCATACACGCCTTCAAAGCCCTACACAACGCTGGACCTGGGTGCCTTAACCACCGCCTCGCATTCCACGCACCCACCAGAGACCTCCGCTCCACCCAACTGGCACTGGCTACCGTCTCACTTATCCGCAAGACCACGGCCGGAGGAAGATCCTTCTCCTACCTCCAAGAAAAGACCTGGAACACTCCGCCTCTCCACCTCAGGCAATCACCGTCACTGCCTCAATTCAGGAAGGACCTCATGACCTGGCTCTTCGACTAAACCACAGCGCCTCTGATGGACCAGCCGTCCCCCCCACCCTAGTGCCTTGAGACCCTTACGGGTGAGTAGTCACGCTTTATAAGCCACTTGATTGATTGATTGATTGATTGATTAAATGATTGACCATAGAAATGGAGACATCATACATCTCACATGTTAAGCCATTATTATACTCTAACACCATACCAATAAGTGCCCACTAGTACCTTGCAAATAAAGTTAGAAATAAGTGTTCCTCCACTCAGGCCCTCATTATGAGTCGGGCCTTTATTTGGGCCCAATTAAATTAGAAAGACTTGTGGACCTACTAAGTTTCTTTCACCCGTGCCTTTACTCTGTGTCATAATAAAAGATTACTAGGTAATGGAGCACGGTATTCCCAATTTTGTTGTAACTTCAAATTTTGTAGAGGGCCTTCAGCATCCAACTCACAATGAGCTGTTTTTCCCTGCCCTTAATATGAGTAACTCCAGAGGTGGAAGGGATAAGATATTGACCCATCCCAGGCCACAAGCCATGAGGGTGTCCGTATTAAAAGGTCAGTTTTACATGTATTTATTAAATGTGCTTGTTTTGTCATCTTATTAAAATTTTGCCTTCAATTTCCATTTTTTTCCAATCTGATATATAAACTCCTTTTTCTTCAAATATCGATCACTGTAAATTTCCATGTGTTTCCTGCAAATAATAGCTTTTCCTTTCAGGTCTAAATTTTTATTTTCTGAAAATAAAAATGTATGCCCAAATACAAGCTTTTCTTGTTTAGTATACGCAGTACTGACCTACGTGGACAGCAACCCCTCAAATGCCCATGCATCTTCATCACATGCACCAATAAACGCGAAGGGTGGCCACCAATGGAAGGTATTGCTGCTATATGCCAAGGGTAACCACCAGTAGATAGGGCTGATCACTAGACATCATGGGTGGTCCCAAGATTTCAGGGAGTTCTTCCAATATACACCTGCCCATACATAAATGACACAAACAGAAGCACACACCCACAAACACAGAAAATGATATTCTGCCCCTTACATACACTTACTTGGTAGGCAACACTGCACCTCTTCTTACCTGCATTCTTATTGGTCCCAGCAGAAGGCATTTAGAGCTAGACGTGCAGAGTTGTAGCATGTAGGCTCAGGGGAGAGGTGGGCATTGTTCAATGTCAACTCAAACCCTCTTTGTAGTTCATCACTACTGCTGGACCAGCACTGCGCCTTCTTTAGGTCTCATGGAGCCACAACGAACTTAACATTCCGGGCTCAGGAGGGGGCAGAGGGCCTGGGGGATACATTCACCAGGAACTACTGAACCAGTAACACAGTCCAAATCAAGAACCCTGAAGCTTTTCCTACAGAGAATGTTGCAGAGAGTAATTTAAGCGCTTTTTGTGTTGACAGTCTTGATAATCAATATAGAAAGCCATCTGGTTTAGAATTGACAGAAAAAGTGTTTTTTTAGTCTTTTGCTTTAAAAATATTTTGAATGTTTAAAAAGTGCACGCACTAAGTTTAATACACAGTGAAAATTTAGCTATAAATAACAGTTTTGCACCGAAACGCATGGGCAGATCTTCTGAAAGGGGCGTTGTTTGGAAGTATTTTCATTTCCTTGTTTGCTTCTCTCATTCCTTCTTTTGATTTCTTCCAATTGGAAAAGATATTGCATTGACTGCAAATCCTTTTTATTGTTTTAATAAGTCCTTGAGCGGTATTTTAAAGCTAGGGTGTGGTTGGCACGTATCTATGCAGCTACCTATTTCCATGGTGACTAAGGCTGGATCTAATTCTCTGTGCCTCAGATATAGCTGCTTGTAAACAATGAACAATCAAGTATTGCTATGGCTGTTTCAAAGTTTGTTAACACTGCAGGACTACCTGTCCTAATGTATCCTGCTTTTCATTTGATTTATGTTTTTCATAATTTGTAAAACGATCAGATAAGCAGGGAAAATGGTATATAATAAAACCTACAATAATGGTTTTTTTTTACACAACCTCTTATTTGTTGTAGCTAAACCATACAAAAGGAAATGATTGAACAACATTTAAATGGTGCATTATTATAAATTGCACTGTACTGGCGGTGTGCAAACTCAGCAAACGAAATTACCTTAATGTGTGTTAACACCCTGCCAGTAATGTGGAAATATGAGTTAATCACCCCGGAATGGGGAATAACTGTGCACACCCAGTTTTGCCATTGCAATTCCACATGGTGTCCCCTGCTCTAGGGAGATTAACACTCATATTTACCACCTGCTGTGAGCTATAAGTAGGGAGTAGTGGGCTCCTTAGAGCCCTGGGTGCTAGTATCACTGCACAAGCTGCACTACCGATAGCTACACCTACTCTGGCGAGGAGAGCTAGAATTTGAACTTACGATGCAACTCATTTCAGGGCTCTTTTGTGTGCAAAGCAGGGTTTAGGAGCCAGAGAAGTTGCATAAAGTTATTCCAACCGTAGGAGGAACCCTTCAGTTAATGGAGATTCCAATTTGGACTCATCAGAGTAATGCACCATTAACTGTGTAAGCCACGAAGACTCCATTAGAGGGGCTTTGGTGCTATTTTATTTATTTGATATTTATTATAGTTTTCTCCATCTTACTGAAGTGACTTTCCTAAGAAATGTATGTAGTGAGAGCTCTGGTAAGGCATGTGACCTTTGACCAGTGAGACATGTCCAAGAGGGATGTTATATGTAGTACAGGTTTGGCAAAATTTTAGTATTCGAAAAAATAAGCAAAACCTTGTCAAAGTGTAACCTGAAATCTCACGTTGCCTCATGACCTGTGAGAAGCTCATCCAGTCCTCCTGTGAGTTTTTTTTACTCCCCTTTCTGCCACCTGCAGTACTGCAAAAACAGGACTGCATAAGAAACAAGCATTGGCATAGCCAATAGGTCTCGCCTTTGGGAGGCGTAAGTAGTTTTGCTGTATATGAGTAGTCCATAAGTAATAATTAGCAAATTGTCCTGTAAAAAGAAATATGAGTTGAAGGCCTATTAAAGGGAGTTTGTTTCGGCTTGTACTAATATGTATTAATAACAGTAATAAAAATTTACAATTTTTTTTTTGTATTCAAAAAGCAAATATACCTTTCTAATACACACACTATTAAATACTATGGTGTAATTTGAAAATGTTTGCAATAGGCAGATGGAATCACGTTTGGTGATAATGTGTAATTATATTTTAAAATGGCAAATTGTTTTTATAAGAAAACGTAGGGCAAGGCTATTGGCTTTATGAAGGGGGTGCATGCGAAGGAATGAAGAGGCAGAGAAAGGGGCCCATTACGTAGAGGGGAGAGAAGAAGCAGACCGTTTAAAAAGAAAAAATTTACAGGCTGAAAGGAAATAGGAAGAGTAGGTGTCTCACGGCGTGAAGACAGGGGGTGCATGCGAAGGAAAGAAGAGGGCAGAGAAAGGGGCCCATTACGTAGAGGGGAGAGAAGAAGCGGACTGTTTTGTTTTTTTCAAAACGGACAGGCTGAAAGGAAATAGGAACAGAGGGTGTCTCACGGCGTGGAGACAGGGGGTGCATGCGAAGGAAAGTAGAAGGCAGAGAAAGGGGCCCATTACGTAGAGGGGAGAGAAGAAGCAGACTGTTTTATAAAAAAAACGGGCAGGCTGAAAGGAAATAGGAAGAGAGGGTGTCTCACGGCTTGGAGACAGGGGGTGCATGCGAAGGAAAAAAGAGGGCAGAGAAAGGGGCCCATTACGTAGAGGGGAGAGAGGAAGCGGACTGTTTAAAAAAAAAAAAACCAGACAGGCTGAAATGAAATAGGAAGAGAGGGTGTCTCACAGCGTGGAGACAGGGGGTGCATGCGAAGGAAAGAAGAGGGCAGAGAAAGGGGCCCATTACGTAGAGGGGAGAGAAGAAGCGGACTGTTTTTTAAAAAAAAGAAACGGTCTGGCTGAAAGGAAATAGGAAGAGAGGGTGTCTCACGGCGTGGAGACAGGGGGTGTATGCGAAGGAAAGAAGAGGGCAGAGAAAGGGGCCCATTACATAGAGGGGAGAGAAGAAGCGGACTGTTTATTTAAAAAAACGGATAGGCTGAAAGGAAATAGGAAGAGAGGGTGTCTCACGGCATGGAGACAGGGGGTGCATGCGAAGGAAAGAAGAGGGCAGAGAAAGAGGCCCATTACGTAGAGGGCAGAGAAGAAGCAGACTGTTTAAAAAAAAAAAAACGGACAGGCTGAAAGGAAATAGGAAGAGAGGATGTCTCACGGCGTGGAGACAGGGGCTGCATGCGAAGGAAAGAAGAGGGCAGAGAAAGGGGACCATTACGTAGAGGGGAGAGAAGAAGCGGATTGTTTTTTTTTTTAAAAACGGACTGGCTGAAAGGAAATAGGAAGAGAGGGTGTCTCACGGCGTGGAGACAGCGGGTGCATGCGAAGGAAAGAAGAGGGCAGAGAAAGGGGCCCATTACGTAGAGGGGAGAGAAGAAGCGGACTGTCTCTTAAAAAAAAATGGACAGGCTGAAAGGAAATTGGAAGAGAGGGTGTCTCACGGCGTGGAGACAGGGGGTGCTTGCGAAGGAAAGAAGAGGGCAGAGAAAGGGGCCCATTACGTAGAGGGGAGAGAAGAAGCGGACAGTTTATTTAAAAAAACGGACAGGCTGAAAGGAAATAGGAAGAGAGGGTGTCTCACAGCGTGGAGACAGGGGGTGCATGCGAAGGAAAGAAGAGGGCAGAGAAAGGGGCCCATTACGTAGAAGGGAGAGAAGAAGCGGACTATTTATTTAAAAAAACGGACAGGCTGAAAGGAAATAGGAAGAGAGGGTGTCTCACGGCATGGAGACAGGGGGTGCATGCGAAGGAAAGAAGAGGGCAGAGAAAGAGGCCCATTACGTAGAGGGCAGAGAAGAAGCGGACTGTTTTAAATAAAAAAAACGGACAGGCTGAAAGGAAATAGGAAGAGAGGATGTCTCACGGCGTGGAGACAGGGGGTGCATGCGAAGGAAAGAAGAGGGCAGAGAAAGGGGCCCATTACGTAGAAGGGAGAGAAGAAGCGGATTGGTTTTTTTTTTAAAACGGACTGGCTGAAAGGAAATAGGAAGAGAGGGTGTCTCACGGCGTGGAGACAGCGGGTGCATGCGAAGGAAAGAAGAGGGCAGAGAAAGGGGCCCATTATGTAGAAGGGAGAGAAGAAGCGGACTGTCTCTTAAAAAAAAATGGACAGGCTGAAAGGAAATAGGAAGAGAGGGTGTCTCACGGCGTGGAGACAGGGGGTGGTTGCGAAGGAAAGAAGAGGGCAGAGAAAGGGGCCCATTACGTAGAGGGGAGAGAAGAAGCGGACAGTTTATTTAAAAAAACGGACAGGCTGAAAGGAAATAGGAAGAGAGGGTGTCTCACGGCGTGGAGACAGGGGGTGCATGCGAAGGAAAGAAGAGGGCAGAGAAAGGGGCCCATTACGTAGAGGGAGGAGAAGAAGCGGACTGTTTATTAAAAAAAACGGACAGGCTGAAAGGAAATAGGAAGAGAGGGTGTCTCACGGCGTGGAGACAGGGGGTGCATGCGAAGGAAAGAAGAGGGCAGAGAAAGAGGCCCATTACGTAGAGGGCAGAGAAGAAGCGGACTGTTTTAAAAAAAAAAAGCCGGGCGGGCTGAAAGGAAATAGGAAGAGAGGATGTCTCACGGCGTGGAGACAGGGGGTGCATGCGAAGGAAAGAAGAGGGCAGAGAAAGGGGCCCATTACGTAGAGGGGTGAGCAGAAGCTGACTGTTTAAAAAAAAAAAAACGGACAGGCTGAAAGGAAATAGGAAGAGAGGGTGTCTCACGGCGTGGAGACAGGGGGTGCATGCGAAGGAAAGAAGAGGGCAGAGAAAGGGGCCCATTACGTAGAGGGGTGAGCAGAAGCTGACTGTTTAAAAAAAAAACCGGACAGGCTGAACGGAAATAGGAAGAGAGGGTGTCTCACGGCGTGGAGACAGGGGGTGCATGCGAAGGAAAGAAGAGGGCAGGGAAAGGGGCCCATTACGTAGAGGGGAGAGAAGAAGCGGACTGTGTTTAAAAAAAAACAGACAGGCTGAAAGGACATAGGAAGAGAGGGTGTCTCACGGCGTGGAGACAGGGGGTGCATGCGAAGGAAAGAAGAGGGCAGAGAAAGGGGCCCATTACGTAGAGGGGAGAGACGAAGCGGACTGTTTTTTTTTTTTTTTTTAAACGGACAGGCTGAAAGGAAATAGGAAGAGAGGGTGTCTCACGGCGTGGAGACAGGGGGTGCATGCGAAGGAAAGAAGAGGGCAGAGAAAGGGGCCCATTACGTAGAGGGGAGAGAAGAAGTGGACTGTTTTTTTTTTTTTTAAACGGACAGGCTGAAAGGAAATAGGAAGAGAGGGTGTCTCACGGCGTGGAGACGGGGTGCATGCAAAGGAAAGAAGAGGGCAGAGAAAGGGGCCCATTACGTAGAGGGGAGAGAAGAAGCGGACTGTTTTTATTTTTAATAACGGCAAGGCTGAAAGGAAGTAGGAAGAGAGGGTGCCTCACGGCGTGGAGACAGGGGAGGGCAGAGAAAGGGACCCATTACGTATAGGAGAGAGAAGAAGCGGACTGTTTTTTTTAAAAAAACGGACAGGCTGAAAGGAAATAGCAAGAGAGGGTGTCTCACGGCGTGGAGACAGGGGGTGCATGCGAAGGAAAGAAGAGGGCAGACAAAGGGGCCCATTACGTAGAGGGGAGAGAAGAAGCGGACTGTTTTAAAATAAAAAACGGACAGGCTGAAAGGAAATAGGAAGAGAGGGTGCCTCACGGCGTGGAGACAGGGGGTGCATGCGAAGGAAAGAAGAGGACAGAGAAAGGGGCCAATTACGTAGAGGGGAGAGAAGAAGCGGACTGTTTTTTTTAAAAAAACAGACAGGCTGAAAGGAAATAGGAAGAGAGGGTGCGTCACGGTGTGGAGACAGGGGGTGCATGCGAAGGATAGAAGAGGGCAGACAAAGGGGCCCATTACGTAGAGGGCAGAGAAGAAGCGGACTGTTTTAAAAAAAAAAAGCCGGGCGGGCTGAAAGGAAATAGGAAGAGAGGATGTCTCACGGCGTGGAGACAGGGGGTGCATGCGAAGGAAAGAAGAGGGCAGAGAAAGGGGCCCATTACGTAGAGGGGTGAGCAGAAGCTGACTGTTTAAAAAAAAAAAACGGACAGGCTGAAAGGAAATAGGAAGAGAGGGTGTCTCACGGCGTGGAGACAGGGGGTGCATGCGAAGGAAAGAAGAGGGCAGAGAAAGGGGCCCATTACGTAGAGGGGTGAGCAGAAGCTGACTGTTTAAAAAAAAAAACCGGACAGGCTGAACGGAAATAGGAAGAGAGGGTGTCTCACGGCGTGGAGACAGGGGGTGCATGCGAAGGAAAGAAGAGGGCAGGGAAGGGGCCCATTACGTAGAGGGAGAGAAGAAGCGGACTGTGTTTAAAAAAAAACAGACAGGCTGAAAGGACATAGGAAGAGAGGGTGTCTCACGGCGTGGAGACAGGGGGTGCATGCGAAGGAAAGAAGAGGGCAGAGAAAGGGGCCCATTACGTAGAGGGAGAGACGAAGCGGACTGTTTTTTTTTTTTTTTAAACGGACAGGCTGAAAGGAAATAGGAAGAGAGGGTGTCTCACGGCGTGGAGACAGGGGGTGCATGCGAAGGAAAGAAGAGGGCAGAGAAAGGGGCCCATTACGTAGAGGGGAGAGAAGAAGTGGACTGTTTTTTTTTTTTTTAAACGGACAGGCTGAAAGGAAATAGGAAGAGAGGGTGTCTCACGGCGTGGAGACAGGGGGTGCATGCAAAGGAAAGAAGAGGGCAGAGAAAGGGGCCCATTACGTAGAGGGGAGAGAAGAAGCGGACTGTTTTTATTTTTAATAACGGCAAGGCTGAAAGGAAGTAGGAAGAGAGGGTGCCTCACGGCGTGAGACAGGGAGGGCAGAGAAAGGGACCCATTACGTATAGGAGAGAGAAGAAGCGGACTGTTTTTTTAAAAAAACGGACAGGCTGAAAGGAAATAGCAAGAGAGGGTGTCTCACGGCGTGGAGACAGGGGGTGCATGCGAAGGAAAGAAGAGGGCAGACAAAGGGGCCCATTACGTAGAGGGGAGAGAAGAAGCGGACTGTTTTAAAATAAAAACGGACAGGCTGAAAGGAAATAGGAAGAGAGGGTGCCTCACGGCGTGGAGACAGGGGGTGCATGCGAAGGAAAGAAGAGGACAGAGAAAGGGGCCAATTACGTAGAGGGGAGAGAAGAAGCGGACTGTTTTTTAAAAAACAGACAGGCTGAAAGGAAATAGGAAGAGAGGGTGCGTCACGGTGTGGAGACAGGGGGTGCATGCGAAGGATAGAAGAGGGCAGACAAAGGGGCCCATTACGTAGAGGGGAGAGAAGAAGCGGACTGTTTTTTTTTTTTAAACGGACAGGCTGAAAGGAAATAGGAAGAGAGGGTGCCTCACGGCGTGGAGACAGGGGGTGCATGCAAAGGAAAGAAGAGGGCAGACAAAGGGGCCCATTACGTAGTGGGGAGAGAAGAAGTGGACTGTTTTTTTTTTAAAAACGGACAGGCTGAAAGGAAATAGGAAGAGAAGGTGCCTCACGGCGTGGAGACAGGGGGTGCATGCGAAGGATAGAAGAGGGCAGAGAAAGGGCCCCATTACGTAAAGGGGGGAGTAGAAGCGGACTGTTTTTTTAAACAAATGGACAGGCTGAAAGGAAATAGAAAGAGAGGATGCCTCACGGCGTGGAGACAGGGGGTGCATGCGAAGGAAAGAAGAGGGCAGAGAAAGGGGCATTACATAGAAGGGAGAGAAGAAGCGGACTGTTTTTTTTAAAAAACGGACAGGCTGAAAGGAAATAGGAAGAGAGGGTGTCTCACGGTGTGGAGACAAGGGGTGCATGCGAAGGAAAGAAGAGGGCAGTGAAAGGGGCCCATTACGTAGAGGGGAGAGAAGAAGCGGACTGTTTTTTTTAAAAAACGGACAGGCTAAAAGGAAATAGGAAGAGAGGGTGTCTCACGGCGTGGAGACAGGGGGTGCATGCGAAGGAAAGAAGAGGGCAGAGGAAGGGGCCCATTACGTAGAGGGGAGAAGAAAAGACTGTTTTTTTTTAAAAAACAGACAGGCTGAAAGGAAATAAGAAGAGAGGGTGTCTCACGGCGTGGAGACAGGGGGTGCATGCGAAGGAAAGAAGAGGGCAGAGAAAGGGGCCCATTACGTAGAGGGGAGAGAAGAAGCGGACAGCTCTTTTTTTTTTTTTAAACGGCCAGGCTGAAAGGAAATAGGAAGAGAGGTTGCCTCATGGCGTGGAGACAGGGGGTGCATGCGAAGGAAAGAAGAGGGCAGAGAAAGGGGCCCATTACGTATAGGAGAGAGAAGAAGTGGACTGTTTTAAAAAAAAAAAACAGACAGGCTGAAAGGAAATAGGAAGAGAGGGTGTCTCACTGCGTGGAGACAGGGGGTGCATGCGAAGGAGAGAAGAGGGCAGACAAAGGGGCCCATTACGTAGAGGGGAGAGAAGAAGAGGACTGTTTAAAAAAAAAAATGGACAGGCTGAAAGGAAATAGGAAGAGAGGGTGCCTCACGGCGTGGAGACAGGGGGTGCATGCGAAGGAAAGAAAAGGGCAGAGAAAGTGGCCCATAACGTAGAGGGGAGAGAAGAAGAGGACTGTTTAAAAAAAAAATGGACAGGCTGAAAGGAAATAGGAAGAGAGGGTGTCTCACGGCGTGGAGACAGGGGGTGCATGCGAAGGAAAGAAGAGGGCAGAGAAAGGGGCCCATTACGTAGAGGGGAGAGAAGAAGCGGACTGTTTTAAAAAAAAGGAAATAGGAAGAGAGGGTGCCTGACAGCGTGGAGACAGGGGGTGCATGCGAAGGAAAGAAGAGGGCAGAGAAAGGGGCCCATTACGTAGGGGGGAGAGAAGAAGCCGACTGTTTTAAACAAGCATTGGCATAGCCAATAGGTCTTGCCTTTGGGACCTTATAAGTGTTTAGCTAGAGATATTGACTTTGCCTATGTGTTTATTTTGTGTTGTATAGAAGTGTGCAGCATGCTAAAAAGTTATAATAAAGAAGTGTTAGAAGCATTTTTGTTACCATATATATGATGAAGAAAGCATTATGAACAACTGAATATCCATATTAAAAAACTATTCCTAATAAATAATGTGTTGTTTTTTTTTGGCCTTTTAATGCGTGCAACTTTTATATGCCTGTCCGAATGGTTGCTTGTTATGGTTTTTTTGGTTATGGTGGGGCATAAATAACGGGAGGGTGAAGGTTGTGAAATATAGTACCTGTATAACAGTTAGTGAGAGAGTTAATTAGTTAGTTAGTTAGTGAGAGAGTTAGTTAGTTATTTAGTGAGAGAGTTAGTTATAGAGTTAGTGAGAAAGTTAGTTATAGAGTTAGTGAGAGAGTTAGTTAGTTAGTTAGTTAGTTAGTTAGTTAGTTAGTGAGTGAGTGAGACAATTAGTTAGTGACAGGAGGCGAGCCAGGGTGATCAATGGAGTTTGCGCATGGAGCTTTACGCACAAATGTGTGCGTATGCAGCAGCTACAGTTTTAAATTGAAGCAGGGCTGACTGCAAATGTTATATTTGCTAGAAAGATAACACGTCAATGTAGCATTTGGGAGTAGGGCCATTGAAGAAAGAAATAGTGAAAAAATGGACAAAGTTGGATAGGTAGAAGCGGGAGTGCAAAATGGAGAAAGTTGTGTAAGAGGAGACGGTCGAGAAGGCAGAGCGAGGGTGAGGTAGGCAGGGGAGAGACAGTACCGGAATGTAATGAAGCGCGCACGTCCACGCTTATTGTGGTTGTGAGGAAGGACAATGTGAGCTGAGGCCGTGACAGTAGACAAGACAGGGCGAAAAATGGGATTTGCACATGGACCTTTCCGCAATAATGACTGTAAAAGTCATGCTTGCTACATAGCTAAAACGTCAATGTTGCATTGTGGCATTTGGGAGTAAGGGCATAGATTTTAGGAATAGTGCAAAATGGTTAAAAAAAAATTTGAGGCGAGGGTTAAGAAGTCAGGGCGAAGGTGACATAGGCAGGGGAGAGACAGTACACGCTAATTGTAGTTGGCTGGAAGGACAACGTTGCTTGTAGGCTACCCTTCTAGTTGAAAGCTTTTGAGAAGCCTTAACACCTTGCTTCAAAAAGACTACCAAGTGGAGCCGCCATCAAGTCTGTAGTGGTGTGAAATGTTCCAATAGTCAGTAAATGCGGTTGAATGATGGTCCCCGGGGAAAGCAGGACGCAGTCTAGTCTTTCCCCGGGGGTTTTCGCGCCGGAAGGGAAGGCTTAGGGGAAGGGGAGGGTGTAAGAGGGGGTATAAGGGAGAAGGAGGGGAAGGGGACTTCCTCTTCCTGTCTTCCCAGCGCCAGTGGGAGGGTAGGAGAATCGTTGGACCACCCGCCCACCCTACAGAAAAAAGGAAAAAGGGATGGGAACTTTGGGTTGGTTGGAGCATGCCAGTTTAGGGCAGGTTGTAGGGCGAAAGGCAGTACTTTGGAGGGGTGGGGGAGTCCTGGACGGGCATACCCATTTCTCGGGGGGGGGAAGAGTGATGGACGAGGGTGCGGGATGCAGGAATGGGATGGCAGGTGATGAAAAAGAGGATGTCAGGAGACAAATGAAGAAATGGATGGAGAACGGAAAGGGGTTGGTGTGGAAGGTGAAGAGAGAAAAGAACGGAGTGAGTGAAAATGGAGTGGGGGGGGTTTGTTGTTATGTTATTGTTAAGTATTTTACTGTGATTAAAGTTATGTTTACAGCCTGTCCTAATAAATGGCCTTTTACGCTTCACCGACAGCGTGGACTGGTTATTTGGCGCGATGGGAGTCTGCCCTGGCACAATAAAACGAAAGCATGCCTCCTTGTAAAGATCGTTATCGTTGTTATGAGATGCAAATGTGGCGTTCATGCAGTGGCACTTTTGTGTCTAATGTTGAAAGAAGAATCTGGCAAGGTAGTACCTGCGTTCAAATAATGCACGAGAGTATTTACTGCTTTGTCGCTGTAATAGTTTGTTTGCTTACGAATTGATACAACAGCTCTACGTAACACAGCTTTCTTTTTAGACACACTGTTTAAACCTCCATGGTAACATTTAAATAGAGTCCCTCAGGCAGTTACAATGAAATCGCTTATATAAACACCTTCAATTTCTTAAGACCGAACATAAACTTTTAATAGGCAAAAACAAAAACCTATTAAAAAGCGCTATATACAAAACAGATCTTATTAGGCAAGTTATTTTTTACACAGAGGCTGAAAAAACAAAAAGACATTCTCCTTTTTGAAGACACAGAGAGATTAACTAATTTGCCCAAAATCACAGGATGGTGAGGCGACGCCGTGGCTCGAACCTAGTTCTCCAGCTTCCCGATCGCAAGCTATGCTCATTACGCAACATCCTTTCGCTGTAGGAATATTGCCCATAGTCGTGTTGTGTGCCTATGCTCTATTTTTATACGGTTCTGTTGCAGAGAGGGCTTCTGTGCCCCTAATGTTGTATGCAGTGCGCCACAGTGATGCAGTGCATCAGGTGTTTGTCTGGAAGGAGGGAGTCTGCGGCAGGCTGAACACTGTACGTAAGATACCGCCTATAAATTATAAGACACCCCATAATTTGGCAGAACTGTCCCGATCTCTGACTTTGATAAAAGAAATGCGAAAAAATCGAGTTTCAATGTAAATCAGTACCATTTAGTAGTTCAAAGTTTGGTAAAGTTAATAAAAAGCTGAGACATTGCGGACTACGTTGTACAGGAGGAGACGGTTGAGAAGGCAGGGCGAGGGTGACCTAGGCCGGGGATAAACATTAAAAAAATATAAGCAAGCGCGCACGGACGCGTGTATTGTACTTGTCTGTAATAATAATATGAGCAAACACCGTGACAGGAGGTAAGACAGGGTGATAAATAATATTTGCGCATGGGGTTTTCCGCACAAATGTGTACGTAAGCAGGAGCGACACGTTAACATTAAAGCACAGTTGAAAGGACAAAGTTTTATAGGAGGAAACGAAAGTGCAAAAAAGAGAAAGTTGTTAATAAGGAGAGGTTTAAAAAGGCAGAGCGAGGGTGACATAGGCAGGGGAGAGACACTATAGTAATGTAATAAAGCGCGCACGGCCACGCTTATTGTAGTTTGCAGGAAGGACAATGTGATCCGACGCCGTGGAAGAAGCTGAGACAGGGCGATAAATAAATACGATTTTCGCATGGATCTTCCGCACATGTGTATGTATATGCAGGACCTACACGTTTACATTGAACCAGGGTTGAATGTAGAAGCTGAGACAGTGCGCTAAGTAAATAAGATTTGTGCATGGAGCTTCCCGCACAAATGTGTGCATATGCAGGACCTACACGTTTACATTAAAGCAGGGATGAATGGACAAAGTTGCATAGGAGGAAACGGGAGCGCAAAATACAGAAAGTTGTTAATAAGGAGACGTTTCTAAAGACAGGGCGAGGGTGACCTGGCCAGGGGAGAGAGTACATAAATGTAATAATAATCAAGCCTGCACGGCCACGCTTATTGTAGTTAGCTGGAAGGGCAATGTGACAACAAGCGCGCGCACACACACTACTAATAAAAAAAAAAGGCCCCTGCACGCCGATGCAGCACGCCGTGACAGGCAGTAACAACAAGCGAGCGCGCGCGCACACGGAAAGCATGTGCTAGCATGCCCCTTGCAGGAGCAAGCAGCGGCACGCGGGCCCTTTCAATTAGCGCGCGCGCCGCTGCTCGCTCCCGCAAGGTGGATGCCAGCACAAGCACGCGCTGAAAAAGAGCTGCCCAATTTCTAAAGGTCATCTCCTAGTGCAGCGCATATGCGCTGCCTAGGCGAGACCTGAAAAAAAACCAGACAGGCTGAAAGGAAATAAGAAGAGAGGGTGCCTCACGGTGTGGAGACAGGGGGTGCATGCGAAGGAAAGAAGAGGGCAGAGAAAGGGGCCCACTACGTAGAGGGGAGAGAAGAAGCGGACTGTTTTTAAAAACAAAACAGACAGGCTGAAAGGAAATAGGAAGAGAGGGTGTCTCACGGCGTGGAGACAGGGGGTGCATGCGAAGGAAAGAAGTGGGCAGAGAAAGGGGCCCATTACGTAGAGGGGAGAGAAGAAGCGGACTGTTTTTTTTTTTTTAAAACGGACAGGCTGAAAGGAAATAGGAAGAGAGGGTGTCTCACAGCGTGGAGACAGGGGATGCATGCGAAGGATAGAAGAGGGCAGAGAAAGGGGCCCATTACGTAGAGGGGAGAGAAGAAGCGGACTGTTTTTTTTTTTTTAAACGGACAGCCTGAAGGAAATAGGAAGAGAGGGTGTCTCACGGCGTGGAGACAGAGGGTGCATGCGAAGGAAAGAAGAGGGCAGAGAAAGGGGCCCATTACGTAGAGGGGAGAGAAGAAGCGGACTGTTTTTTTTTTAAAAACAGACAGGCTGAAAGGAAATAGGAAGAGAGGGTGCCTCACGGCGTGGAGACAGGGGATGCATGCGAAGGATAGAAGAGGGCAGAGAAAGGGGCCCATTACGTAGAGGGGAGAGAAGAAGCGGACTGTTTTTTTTTTTTTTAAACGGACAGCCTGAAAGGAAATAGGAAGAGAGGGTGTCTCACGGCGTGGAGACAGAGGGTGCATGCGAAGGAAAGAAGAGGGCAGAGAAAGGGGCCCATTACGTAGAGGGGAGAGAAGAAGCGGACTGTTTTTTTTAAAAAAACGGACAGGCTGAAAGGAAATAGGAAGAGAGGGTGTCTCACGGGGTGGAGACAGTGGGTGCATGCGAAGGAAAGAAGAGGGCAGAGAAAGGGGCCCATTACGTAGAGGGGAGAGAAGAAGCGGACTGTTTTTTAAAAAACGGACAGGCTGAAAGGAAATAGGAAGAGAGGGTGCCTCACGGCGTGGAGACAGGGGTGCATGCGAAAGATAGAGGAGGGCAGAGAAAGGGGGCAATTACGTAGAGGGGAGAGAAGAAGCGGACTGTTTTTTTTTTTAAACGGACAGGCTGAAAGGAAATAGGAAGAGAGGGTGCCTCACGGCGTGGAGACAGGGGGTGCATGCGAAGGATAGAAGAGGGCAGAGAAAGGGGCCCATTACGTAGAGGGGAGAGAAGAAGCGGACTGTTTTAAAATAAAAAACGGACAGGCTGAAAGGAAATAGGAAGAGAGGGTGCCTCACGGCATGGAGACAGGGGGTGCATGTGAAGGAAAGAAAAGGGCAGAGAAAGGGGCCCATTACATAGAGGGGAGAGAAGAAGCGGACTGTTTTTAAAAAAAACCCGGACAGGCTGAAAGGAAATAGGAAGAGAGGGTGCCTCATGGCGTGGAGACAAGGGGTGCATGCGAAGGAAAGAAGAGGGCAGAGAAATGGGCATATTACCTAGAGGGGAGATAAGAAGCGGACTGTTTTTTAAAAACAAAACGGACAGGCTGAAAGGAAATAGGAAGAGAGGGTGCCTCACGGCGTGGATACAGGGGGTGCATGCGAAGGAAAGAAGAGGTCAGAGAAAGGGGCCCATTACGTAGAGGGGAGTGAAGAAGCGGAGGTCACAAGTTTGTAAGATAAGGGAAAGCTGAGAAAAAAGAAAGCCTGGGTCAATTAGTAACATGATCCAAGAATGCAAAGAATTCAGCTGGCACCCTGCGCTCGCTCCCGAAACCCAAAGGCCATGGGAGTGAACGTTTACAGAAAAGCGGGACATGCACCCGTCTTTGGCCATTTGCGTGCTTTCATTATTGAAAGCCACACGCAAAGGCCAATAAAATGTGACAACCACACACACGAGCTTTAAGAAAGTGTGGAGTGTTTCCATGAGGCCCTCTCCTAGAGCAACGCATGCGCGCTGCGCTAGGCTCGACCTAAAAGACAATGTAATGGCACAAAAAGAGTAAGGGTCTTACCGACAGTTAGGGGGACAGGGTGCTCTGTCCCATCCGCCATATAACCAGTGTATTATAGTATATGGGACTTGTAAAATGAGTATGTTTTATGCACCACATATTTGAGGGCGCATCCCATCCGCCAAACTCAAAACACAGCCCAAAATTTTCTAATCGCAGATTAAATTATTCATAGAGACCGTGAACTAAAATGGAAACATCTGCTCATTAGTTTACCAGCTGTCGGATATGAAATCATAAGAGTTTGCAAAATCAGATTCAGGCAAGTCTAACGAGTTCTCTCTTTACATGAAACCAGGCATAAAACAAACATTAATATAATGTTTAAATAGACTACGAAAAATATCAGTGGTGACCTGCACAGCAGAATTATTCACTGCTGTGAAACAAGAAAAAAATTACTTTTGCGAGTAAATAATACCAAAAAGAGGAAAATAAACGGAGACTGCCATGGGCCACATCAGAGAGAGCAGGACACGCCGTGTCATGTGGTAGTAGTAGACAGGTGCAGCGTTTTTTGCGTTCTGCTACTATAATTTCGATGTTCACATTATATAGACACGAGACCTAAATTAACTCAAAACAAATTAAAATCCACGACTATACGAAATTCTGATGATCAAACGTCCCTTGAAGGTTTGGGAATGTCTTATGAATGTAGACACAGAGCAGACACATGCAAAAAGAACAGTTGATGGACAGAATGCAGAACAATGTCATACATTCACCCCAATACAGAGACCTGGGCCTAAATCCATTGTTTTTGTGCTCCCCATGCCATTCCAGTTTGAACCCAGCCATATGCAAATCAGTCTTGACCCTGCTCCCTATGGGAACAGTCCAGCCCAAACTGCCAGGCCAGGTCCTCCCTGGACTGGAAACAAGCATCCTGGAACCGGTTTTGGGGTGACACCCCTCATCAGCCAGGCTAGCTTGACTCCAGTGGCATGGAGAGCACGGGACCCACGACTGGGCATACCCGTCCCACTTGGGGTGACAAATGCAAAAAGAACAATTGATGGCCAGAATGCAGAACAATGTCATACATTCACCCCAGTACAGAGATCTGGGCCCAAAAGCCATCGTTTTTTTGCTCCCCATGCCATTCCAGTTTGAACCCAGCCATATACAAATCAGTCTTGACACTGCTCCCTATGGGAACAGTCCAGGCCGAACTGCCAGGCCAGGTCCTCCCTGGACTGGAAACAAGCATCCTGGGACCGGTTTCGGAGTAACACCCCTCATCAGCCAGGCTAGCTTGACTCCAGTGGCATGGAGAGCACGGGACCCACGTCTGGGCATACCCGTCCCACTCGGGGTGACACAGAGCAGACATACAGATGGCACAGGTATATTCAACTAGGCAGGATAGGTGGGCGGGCCCCTCGAGCGGGGCTGGGCCCGATGTCCTCTGGGACTCTTGATTCAAAAGCGAGCCTCTCTTTCCTGCATCCCTCTCGTGCACTTTCACACCATTGTCCAAGCTCCCTGGTTGAAGCAGAGTAGGGCTAGCCAGTGCATTTGCCTCTTTGAATTTCCACATGGGGTAAAAGAGTGGAACCAATGAGAGGGCGGAAGAGAAAAAGCGATAAAGGGAGTAATGGAGGAGGGAGTAGAGAAACTGAAGGAGAAAGAGATGGAGGAGATAGTTACAGACAAAAAGAGAGGCAGGGGTAAAACTCAGAAAGAGTGTGTGAGAGACAAAAAGAGCGGGAGAGAGACAATGTAGCTATTGAGTTCGAGGGAGAATGAGAAGAAAAGACGCCGATTTTTTGCCAACTCTTATCGTGTTTTGCCTCTTAGACTCCTGTTTCTGTTCAGGCTTGACCCTTTCCCAGAATTCTTTGTCTTGCCCACATTTACTTGGCAACTCTAACTCTCTCCAGACCCTGTGAAAATGAGCTGATGTGCACATAATTGGATTACCATAACAAGAAACACACATGTAAAAGAGGCGGCTAAAATATTTAGCTCCAACTAAGAAGCAAACATTTGGCACACATTTGTGACTCATTATGTGTTCTGCTCTAGTTATTTTTTGATTTCGATAAACACAAGCTAGGCACTTTCAGGCATCGAAGCACGGAACGAGGTGGTAGGATCTTCACATTCGGTGCCTGAAGGCTGCTCACCTCACCTTATGTGAGCAATGGTTATGAGGAGGACGGTTAGGACAGGAATCTTGAATGAAGAAACCAAAGTTTCATTACTGTCTAACATCAGTGGCGTAACGAAACTTGAGGGGCCCCCCCTGCAAAGTACATAGAGGGGCCCCCCTCCGGACTCACATAGGAGCTCTCAGGCCAGAGTACAGGGCTGAGGGGGCCCCCTGGAGCTCGGGGGCCCGCTGCACTGCGAGGGCCTTTGTTACATCACTGCTTCCACACCCTTCATATGTCCCATCACCCCAAACCGCTAATTTTCTCTATGGTTCCCATCAACTTCCACCCAGATCTCATCATGTTCAAGCCACCTCGCATGTCCCCTCACCTCCCCAACCTATGCCCCATTGCCCCCAAGGGCCTAAAGTTTCACATCGCTCCCCTAAACCCCCAGCCATGACACATCAGTACCCAAAGCCCTCCTGTCACTCTCAAAGCCATATCTTCCATCACCCCATACACCCATGCATAACCTGCTGTCTCTAGAAGATTCTTCACCCAAAGTCTCCTGTATCCTATTGTCCCTCTAGGATCACAGTACTAGAAAATAAATATCCCAGCAAATTACTCCAAACCCAAATGTCCACCATTGTTATAAAACTCACTGAAGTCACACTATACCCAGATCCAGGTTAGGTTCCATCATCCCAAACTTCTTATGGCCTATTACCCACACACACATACTTCATCCGATCACCTGAACTCTATTACCTCCAAACTCCCTGCCAAAACCCTCACCAAACTCCGTCCGATGCCCCATCACCCCTTGCCCGCCCTATAGGTCATCACCTGCCAGCCCCTCCTAAGGCCATCGCCCTCTTCCCTATGTCCCATGGCTCACCACCCGCTCACAGCGGCCTGTTCTTTATCTGTTTATTAAGTTCTCTCTTCAGTCTCCCAAACTCAGATGAACTGGGAGGGGCTGAGCTTGGGTCCCTGACCTTAAACGCGACTGGAGTGGCAGCTCTGCAGCAGTGGCTGGGTGTGGCGGCAGAAGCCATCGATTCCCCATCCATCGCCTCCAGGTGAATCAGAAATCCTTAGAGTGCATGAGAGGAAGGAAGTGCCAGCAGGCAGCTGGTCCCCATTCTTTAATTCTCCCCTGGCGTGAGCTCCCTGGCCCTTCATCCATCACTTCCTCTTTGCCCCTCCTTCTGAGCGTGGACCGCGGGGTCCTTGCACTGCAGGCTGAAGGAGCGTGGAGAGTGGATGGAGAGAGGCGGGACTGGGGGGTGGGGGAGGGAGGAAGGAGGGGGCGTGCAAGCCGCAGCCTTCCAAGCTTCAGTATCCTTTCATCACACAGAGGTGCCGGCCGTGGCCAGCACTGGAAGCACTTGACGACCAGGCCAGCCTATCAAAAAGTGGCACAGTGGGGTCCCCTCTCTTGGATGGACAAATGAAACTAAGGGTCCTTCATGCATGTCGAAACCCTGCTCCCTCCCCACCAGGTGAAGCGAGTGCGATTCTTCTGACGTGTTCCTGATGCTCCCAAAAGTTGAGTCCTGTTAACCACTGGACGGCATCTGTTGCCCAACCTCAAGGCTTTACCAGAGCCCCCCTCTGAACCCAAACTAAGTTACAAATTGGCACTTTAAAAAGTTAATTTTTATTCATCTCATAGTACCTCACCTCGTGCATCTCATATTTATTCACATGATGTTTTTATTCATCTCATGATAAGTTTATTCACCTCGTGATATTTTTATTCATCTCGTGATATGGCCCTCATGATATCGACCCCCAATGGATTAACAGCTTAGTCGGCCCTGCCAGGATTCGGAGGTGGAAGAGTTTGCTGGGATGAGGGGAGGAAGGGGAGGAAGGGAGCTCTGCATGTGGACTGCATCCTTGAAGCTTAGAAAGGCTGGTGTGCACTTGCTGTGTGAGCCGAATGAAAGTCAGTGATGAATCATTCTGGCCAGCTTTATTCCTGCCTGACAGCGAAGCCGCCGCTTTTAATATTGTTAGAGAAAACGGAGTGGCAGAGCAAGACTGGCTGGTCCACGTAAAGCATCTATATTCAATCGCCTATGTAAACACAGGCAACACAGAAGAGTCTAACTGCGGGGTGGACCATTTCCATCAACCCAGCGCGAAGATTGATGAAATGACCTCCAGCCCCCGAAACCCATCTGAGGGTCAGGGAGTCCAGGCAGAGATGCGTTTCAAACTGTCAACCCAGATAAACCCTCAAATGGTCATCAAGATACTTAAGAACATGAAGAACGATGGGATACCTGCACCGGTTTTTTAAAAGGCCCCTGATTTCTGGGCAACCATCCTCACTCCTCTTTATAACCATGCTCTAATGACAGCAAAAACCCCTGATTCTTGGAGCGGCTCCATACTAGTCCCAATTTTTAAAAAAGGGGATCGATTAAAGCCATCAAACTATAGGCTCATTGCTCTGCTCGATCTTGAAGCCATGGCTTATGCCCGCCTCATATTGAAGGACCTGGAGACCTGGGCCGAAGAAAAAAGTATCATTCCCCGCTACCAGACCGGCTTCAGACCACAGTCATCGGCAATGGACCACATACTGGCGTTAGCGCACCTAGCAACTGAAGCAGCAAAAAAGAAAAATCCACCACTCTTTTGCTGCTTCATTGACTACAGCACAGCCTTTGACAAAGTGGTACGAAATAGGTTATGGCGAAAATTAGAAAACTGGGGCATTCCGCCAAACCTACTGAAGGCAATCAGATCACTATACGAAGGCACCTGGGTGCGGGTCAAAACCAGCTCCGGCACAGTGTCCTCCAAAATAATAACGAATAACGGGCTGAAACAAGGATGTGTATTGGCCCCCATCCTTTTTAACCTGTATACGGCGGATTTGGGGGACGCCCTGAAAGGAGCCAGCCTAGTAGAACCGAGATTAGGCAGCATGAGGCTGCCGGTGCTACAATATGCCGATGACACTGCTATAATGGACCACACGAGGGTGGGCCTACAGAGAGCCCTAAACGCACTGAACCAATTCAACAAAGAAAACAATCTTATAGTCAACCAGGGGAAAACAAAGGTCGCCATTTTCGGGAGCTACAACCTGAAAAAGAAAGCGCAGTGGCTAATGGGAGATCTGCAAATCAGCACAGTGGCAGCGTACAGCTATCTAGGGGTTTGGCTCACGGAACGGGCCAAGGCAAATGTTCACCTGAAACAGCAGTCTTCTAAAGCCAATAATGTGACATTCTTGTTAAAGCAATTGAGCTTACACCTGATAAGCCCCACTGCCGGCCCAATACTAACTGCCCTAAAGGCAAAATTGCTGCCAGCCATTAGTTATGACCACCAGGCTTTTCCGGGGTCGCAGGACGACCTTCTCATCGCAACCCAAGCCAAAGCATATAAATCAGTTTTCTCTATCCAAAGGTCGGCAAGGAAGTCAAGGCTAAGATTGGAGCTAGGCTTGGTAAGGCCAGACCTGATGTGCCAAGGGGAGATCATAAAACTATACTTAAGGATTATAAGGGCCCCAATAAATTCCCTAAGACATCAACTGAGAGTCATCTTTGAGGGGCCAAGCTCAGTATGGCACACAAGTCTTGGCAAAGCGCTCAAGACTTTAAAGATCGAGGAAAAGAGCATACCATTGCCGGAAATTCCACTAAATGCCTGGCTAAAAGCCATTAACAGACAAGTCCGCAAAACCTCATTTGATCTGGATCTTAAAACTCTTCGTTCTAGCCCCCACCTAGCCCCGCTGAACAGCTCCTACATGGTAGGCAAGGCACAACCCTACCTAAACGAGGCCTTTACACCACAAGTCCGAACCAAAATTCTCTCCATGAGACTATGCACACTAGGAATCACCGACTTTAACCCTGCATGGGCTCGCAAGGGGGAACTCACAAATTGCAGACTGTGCACCTACAGGAGGGAATTCTGGCTACATCTCCTGTGCTGCTGCCCCGCCCTTAGGAACGAACGCCGACGACTTCTTCGCCCAGTTTGTATCACCAAGGGAACCAAGACATTTAGCGAAGCATCAGCCTTGTGCTTTTCTAAAACAACCACGATGGCCTTGGCGAGACTGGGGAAATTTACTCATCTGATTAGAATGGCTCTAAAGGCTGCTAACGAACACAATCAAACCAGGATGTCCTGCACGGTATAACAAGGGGGATAAAGCAGCCACCCCCCAAACAAGTGTAGAGCCCTGACCCTACTCACCTGTCCTACAGAGACCGCACCATATAAATGGCTCCAAATGGAAGGGCCAAGGAGAATTACCCACAGATTGCCGACCCACAGACTGCCGAAGTAGAAAAACACCAAGGTTTATGCAAGTATCTTAGAAACTTCGTGCAAGGACTCATGACAATGACCACTGTGCTGGCAGATCGAGCGGGAGCCGCGGGGAGGGGATATAGTACATGAACAACATTTTTTTATCGGTAGCTTCTACATTTTTACTGCAATCATTTTTTTATCTGCACGTTCTTAGGTTTTTTACTGTAATGATTTTAATTAATTGTACAGTCAATAAAAATTATAATAATATTGTTACTCTGCCTCGGCTGGCTAGCAAAAATGCATTGGCAAAGCCAATAGGTTTCACTGCAGAGACTTATTGGCTTTGCCAGTGCTTGTTTTAATTGGCTTGGTACTTTTACATACACAAACACCCGTGGCGAATGTTCTCACAGTTCCTAGAACTAATGTAAACAAAGCCGCACAAAGAGAAGGTTTCGTCTAAATGAACACCGGTCAAAAAAACTAAAAATTAAATATTTCACTCACAGTGAACACCTTACTTACTGTTTGACTTCAGCATGACATGGCCACGTTTTCTATCATGTTCACCAATCCACCGTGTAATGTACCTCGTCATTGGCGTCACTGCTTTCAATAAACATTATCTGATTCAAATAGGAATACCAAACTGAAAGCAGCAGATGCAAAGCAAAAAAGCAGGTTCTCTCGAACTAGGAGTCGCTAATGCAGACCGAGGGAGAGCCCAGCTACTGTTCCTTACTCTTTGTCGCGTTGATCATTTATTTGTAGTTTCATTTAGTGCCTACCAGACCCAGTTGTGACCAAGCGCTTTATATAAAGGACAAATATGTGCAAATCTATGTGATGGAATCGGACAAAAGCGTTTTAGACTTGGAATCCTAGGTTTTCAATAGCACAATTCGTCCTAGGAGATATTGCTGGAACAGTAGGGGGTCTCCGTTCATTTTTGGAAACCTCAAAAGAGGTGTGTGCGTCTGGATGGAGGAATGTTTCCGTTTCCTGCGTCAAGACCTCGCCGGGGAATGCATCCGAGCCCCTCTCACCCCGAGGTGGTTCATATTTGTGCCAGGGTGCACGTCTCTGTACTCGATGCTGGCCGGATCAGACGTCAGCAGAGCCAACAATGACATCAGAGGCCATGAACGGACAACGTCCTCACTAGATATTCCCGAAGGTCTCCATTAACAAGGTATAGATTACGTCTACGAGGTTTACATTTCACTGGTGAGATTGAACCGATGTATTCGTTTTTTGTGGTTTCGCAGAAATATTCCGGACTATGCCCAAAAAATCTCCAGAATGAGTAGGTTGGCAGGCTCCTGGCTGAGTGAGTCCCCAGACCCTACACGTGCGCAGTGTCAGTGGTAAGGCTTTGTGACCGGTGCGTTGTGCCTTTCCCACCCCTTTTCTACCCGCTCCCCAAACGCGCATGGACCTTTTGGTTCCTTGTTTACACCCTAGTCCACGCCCCCTTAAGTAACTGAAGCTGGGTCTGGTGGCTTAGTGGATTAATACGTCCACTATGGGGGCCTGTGGTCACAGGTTAAAATCCCAGCTGGCCTTTTATCCTTCTGAGGTCGATAAAATGAGTTCCATTGAGTTGGTTACGATAAACATTTGTTATTCAGCGCAAAGATACAATTGGGTGAATGTGCGCTTTTCAAATACACTTTGTTATCTGCACATTCAAGGTTGGACACCCCACTGGCAATGTTTGGATGTCACACTCGGCATAACTCCAGCCCCTCCGGTGGCACCTGCTAGCCCTCCACGGAGGAGCCTTTGTATGCCTTAAACTTAGGACTACAGAAAACCCACCCACGCAGCTCTGGCTCATCTTCATGCTTCAACACCCTGCGCATGCTCCGCAAGATCTTCAGATGGATCCCCACTGAAACCAGGAAGACCGTCACCCAGGCACTCGTCACCAGCCGACTGGACTATGGGAACACCCTCTACGCCGGAACCACAGCCAAACTTCAAAAAAGACTCCAGCGCATCCAGAACGCCTCCGCACGACTCGTCCTGGACATCCCCCGACACAGCCACATCACCGCACACCTGAAAGACCTACACTGGCTCCCCGTCAGCAAGAGAATCATGTTCAGACTCCTCACCCACGCACACAAGGCCCTCCACGACCTGGGCCCAAAGTACCTCAACGACCGCATGACCTTCTACACGCCCACACGCCAGCTACGATCAACCAGCCACGCCCTCGCCACCGTACCACGCATCCGCAGAACCACCGCCGGAGGAAGATCCTTCTCCTACCTGGCAGCCAAGACCTGGAACTCCCTCCCCACTCACCTTCGGCGAACCCAGGACCATCTCTCCTTCAGGAAGCAGCTCAAGACCTGGCTGTTCGAGCAGTAACCTACCCCCTCCCCCAGCGCCTTGAGACCCTCCCGGGTGAGTAGCGCGCTTTATAAATGCCGTGATTGATTGATTGATTGGCTGCGCCTTTGTGCGTTGTGCCCCTATGCTGAGACCCGCCTGAGTCTTAAGAGCCGAGTGTGCAGAAAGTGGCACCTGCGGGGTGCAGGTGTCCAAGTGGTTTATGAACAATGAAAGCATCATCAACTCTACATTTAAAGGTAGTCTGAAACTGGCAAGGGGAGATTTAACTAGTTCAGCAGTAACACTACTGGCAGGTAGCTGATCGCGCGGCGCGCGCTGCAGCTTACACTAAAAAGCAAATTATTGTTAACACGCGCTGCAGCCTCTGACTCAGCTTTCCAGGCCGTGAGCTGCCGCAGTGGGTAATTACCGCGGAGGTGGGCTGACCGGGCCTGGTTGCCCGCCTCCTCAGATTCCAGTCCTGGCCTGGCATATGTTACTCCGTCCAATACTCCCTCTGCAATTCACTGCGGGGGGGGGGCGGTGGCTTATCATGATTAACATTTTTTGACTGCACATTGCAGCCACGCGACGGTGCGCAACCATCCATCCTCTCACTCTCACAAACTGGAGAAGGAGCAATTGTCTCCTGCAGAACCAGGCCTATATTAAGTTTTTTTACTTTTACTATCGGCTGGCAGGGCCCCATGATGCCCGGATTCCAATGATCTCATCCCACCACCCCACCACCCACCTCTCTGAGACTCCACTCCGACCTTGGCTCGCCTCGGACAACTCCTGCCTCGGACAGACTCACCTGAGGCCTGGCCTGCAGCTTCAGAGGCAGGCGCGAGCGGGCAGCAGAAGACAGGGCAAGGCTAGCCAGGCAGGAGCTAGTACTAGTAATAATTAAAAATTATGCCTGGCCGCCGCACGGTGACGGTCCTTCTCAGTACAGTAGTCTCTGGCTGGGTGAGGTCCTGGGATGCCTCACCTCACAAGTCATGCGCACTTTTAATTGCGCTGCGCAATGCGCATGACAATGACATTGGTCACCAGCCCCACCCTATGCCCCACCCTGAAGACCGCGCAGACGCGGAGACAACTGCGTGCCGCCGCGCACCATTTAATTATGGAGAAGAGCCTCAGAGGCCCTGGCCCGTCCGGGGCCCAGGCGTGTTCACCAACCATTTAATTAATTAAGAGGCCGGCAGGGCATGCGCACGGCACCATTTAATTAATGAAGAGGCCGTGGCGTGCGCGCACCATTTAATTTATGGGGAGGCCGTGCGCACCATTTAATTCATGAAGACTTGAAGAGGCTTGCTTGCTGGCTCCGGCGAGTGAGGGGGCACCTGGTGCGCGGGGGCTGCGGGGGCCTGTGTTACGCCCCTGTCTAACATAACAGTAGCTTTGAGTTTCACAATTCCATGAGAGAGAGAGAGAGAGAGAGAGAGAGACTGTCATTGTATACATTCATTGTGTGTGTGCAAAGATCCAAATATGATTAGGTAGAAAAGTGTACCTGATCAGTTTTCTTTTATTTTCTACTGTATGTTTTAAAACATCATCCAAACAATCCAGTGAATATCAAAAAGATCATCTCAACCAGCTTATGTCATCCAGCCACATATGAAAGTACAAAGGTTGCTTACAAATACACCAGGTTTTTCAAATTATACAAGGATTCAATATTGTATCTTCAATTTTTGAGAGATATCAAATTTACAAAATTTCCATCTATTCCCAATCATTCAAACATCAATGGTTATATAGTTTTTTTTTCTCCAATAGTCCACGTGAGGGCTTTCAGTCAGAGCATGACTTATGGATTCAATGTCAATTCTACATCAACAGCAAAACTCAGAAGCGTGATTCTGTGTTAGAAATGTATGTCATTTTTTATAATTCTCTGTGAAGATAGGATTCAGAATATGAAAATGTAATGTGAGCTATATGTCTGCTGTGGGTTCTAGAAACCTTGTGTGCTTTAGATAAACTAAGGAAAGGAAATCAGATGATCATGTAACCATCAAATTCTAAGAAAATATCTAAATTTCTGAACTGTACATGTAAATTGAACGTTATATTGTCCAATATTTTGCACTATCTGTTTCTTAGGGCTCATTACGATGTCGGGTGGAAAGCCACCGACAAGCAGTTGGAGGCTTTCTGCCCGACATGGTAGGTTTACAGTCTGACCGCCGTATTAGAATGATGGCGGTCGGAGGTAAACCTGTGAGGGGATTCCGACATGGTTCCGATGGGCTCAAGGAGCCCGTTGGTGCGTCGGAAAGACAGCATAATCATTAAATGACGGCGGTTCTGCCATCGGGATTATGATGTTGGTTGCCGACCGCCATTCCATGTCGGCCTTTCCGACTTGGAAAGGCTGTCGGAAAGCGACATTGGGGGCCCCTAGCAAGGCCCCCTCCCCCATCGCCTCCCACGATGGTGCCCCCATAAACATCCCTGCAGGGATGTTCACAACCATACATTTTTCAATGGAAGCTTGTGCTGCGGGCCTTTTCTGCCCACTGCACAAGCTTCCATTGGAAAATGAATGTTTGCGACCGCCCATCGTAATCATGCGGTCGGAACCGCCGACCTAAGGTCGGGAGGTTCCAAACCGCAATGGTGTTGTCCACCCGACATCATAATCAGGCCCTTAGTGTGTTAATCTAACTCAAGTATCTTGTGAATTTAGAGGACATGTTTAATTACCTCTTTCATAATTTCGCATTTCATCACAAAAATAAAGATTTACAATCTGTGTTTAAATACTTTGAAAATGGGAAGTTTAACCAACTGTCATGCAGGTTTCAAGTGCTGACATGGTTGTATTGCCTATATTCATGTCACACAACTAAAAGGTATGTTTTTATATAGGACACGATAAAATGATGTGCCTATTTGGCCACTCCGTCTGCGTCATTAGGTTTTTTAATCCTGATTAATTTGGTGAAATCCAACCTACCACACCTTTGCCATCAGAAATAAACTTTGCACAGCCAAAAGAAACAATTCAGCCATAAAACCAGGGTCTCATAAGAACACCGTATTCTGATTAAACAATAGTATCATTTTCTATGAGTACCTTACAGGGAATGTAATGGGTTTAAATTGCACCTTTAAAAATGTTAGAAAATGGTTCAGCATTGGAGAATGGTAAAGAATGTTATTTTTTCAATTTAGGAATTATTTCTCTCTCATCTTTTGGCTTCTTTCCATCTCTCGAGATGGGATTCATTCATTCATTTAAAGAATGCTGAATCAGAAAGGTATACACCATCATCATTCTGCAAGTGTGGCTTTTCTAAAAGAGGAGGACTTTCAGATGTGAGCCTACCCACATCTGCCACTCAAACAAGAGGCATGCTGCTTTAGGGCAAACCAGCACATCTATTTCAGAATCAACTGGCCATCCTAGTTCATTTCATATCCACCTGCAATGATATGGCTGCCAATAACTCAGCTGGTGCACATTTTTAAAGTCTACAGCAAATTATGACATTCAAATGATTTTGTGATTCTCTCTTGTGTAATCCTCATTTTTAGGTCTCGCCTAAGCAGCGCGCATGCGCTGCCCTAGGAGGGCCTTTAGCCATCGGTCTTCACTTTTCAAGCACGGCACTCGTGCTTGTGGCGGCATCCACCTTGCGGGAGCGAGCAGCGGCGCGCCACAAGCACGAGTGCAGTGCTTGAAAAGTGAAGACTGCGCATGCACGCACGCACCACTCCCGGGCTTGTTAGGTCTCGCCTACTCGCCGCACCCTCTCTCGACACTTCGGCCAGCCCCTCGCGTTCCCGGCCCTCTCAGCCGTTCCTCTCTTCCTCTGCCACTCTGCCGGTACCCACCAGCCCACTTCCCCTTTTATTCCTCTCCATCTCTGCCCTCCACTTCCTTAGCACTCGGCTGATAGCATCACTCCACCCATCTGCTTAAGCTGTGTATCCCCCTTTATTCAGCACCGTGCAGCACCCGTACTCCGTACACCTCAGGGTCTCTCTGCAGTAGTAAAGCACTTTGTTACTCTGCGTTCAAAGTATGTGAGCTTTCGCCCATCAATTAGTTCAAAGTTCAGCTTTGGTTCCTTCCAAAATAAGGCAAGTTTCAGAGGACCCCCGTCTCTCGGCTCTTAAAGTTAAAAGACACGCCATATGCTATGCGTGGTTCTTGAAGTGCCCTTCCTTTATCAGATGCCCCTACGACGTTTTACCACAGCAGCCTCTGCCCTGGCAGGTTCCCTCCTGCACCCGCCTCCCCCCTCTCTTGGAAGCCCCTCCTCTGTGTGTTCCTCTGCTCTGTGTTTTCATGCCCACCTCCTTCGCAGCACTTTCTCCTCTTTCCTGCGGTCGGTGTTGTCAGGCCCGCCCCCTACACTTCCTCTGTTGCTATTACGACCATCCCCCCGCACGTGTTGCTGCCCTCTCCCTCACCCCAGGACTCCCTTCCTTTACCCCAGTTTCCTGCTCTCTTTCTTGTTATGCCTACCGCCGCACCCCAACTTCCTCCACCTTGCCCTGTGTTTTCTCTTCTCTTGTACGGTCCTCCCCCTCCTGCACGGACCCCGGGCTTCCCCTGCCCGGCGCAGGCCTCCGGTAACAGACCCATGGTCCTGCCCGCCGCAGGATGCTGGCTGTTGCTGATGAGACGTTCCCTTCAGGCCTCGGTCCCTGCCTCTTCCCCGCATGTACACGCCCCGCAGAGCAGGGAGGGGCCCAGGGGGCGAACGACTTCCTGACTGAAACAGACACTACATTCAGTGTAAGTCAGATCCGGCGGGCCTGCGCGTCCTCACACACAAGTACACTTTTCAAAGCACTTGATTCTAAAGTCAGCATCCGACACCCTGCAGCATGGGGCTAAACTGACCTCACCCTCTTAGCTGCTTAAATTGTTGCTCCGTGACTGTGAACCCTCCCTGTTTAGATGAGTCTGTGTTTTTTAGTTAACAATTTTTTAACCCAGTTTCCTAGTGCTAAAAATGATGCCCGGAGAAAATCTCCCAGGACTTGCTACAGGTCTATAATTGCAGTATATACTCTGCATGGCTGACAAGTCTCCTAGGTCCAGTCCAGGTATTTTCTTTTGAATTCTGGGACTTATAGTCCTGTTTTATAATGGAATACACAAGACTACAAGTCCCAGAATTCAAAGAAACCAAGCATTGGCATAGCCAATAGGTCTCGCCTTTGGGACCTGCTGCATAACTAAATACTTATAAGATCCCAAAGGCGAGACCTATTGGCTATGCCAATGCTTGTTATTCTCTGTCACCCCTATCGGTAGAACATTACCCGGATCTTAGTGCCCAGACAGAGGCAGGATATGTCTGTTACGAGCAGGTGGTCCTGCAACCAAAGAGTTTGATCTTTCAGGGGTCACCATTACAAATAATAACGCTGACCTAACCTTCATGCACAATACCTTCAAATATACTCTGCAAGGCAGCGGGCTCATGATGTTTGGGTTTCACAACATACTGCATGCTTTTTCCTATTTTGCTAAAAGTGCCAACAATTCACTTTGGATTTTAGTCATTTAATTACAGCCTTCTGACTCAGCCTCTTGACCACAATCTGCCACCCTTCATCCTCAAGCCAAAACTCACTGTGTGCGCGAAAACCAACTGCCCACCAGTACCACACAGTCATTTTCCAATTTCAGTTTTGTATTTTTGACTTTTGTAAGAGGACTCTGCTGCTTCCTGAAGAAAGTACTCTTATGCCGACCGCGTTTGGCCAGAAAGATGAATAATCCAGCCTGTAGCATTGATTTGGTAGCAGCAATGTTTAGATTTACTTAATGAGAGAAGTACACATTTATTTGTTCACACGTTGTCTGTTTTTCTCCCTTGACCAGATCTATCAGTGCCCCTGGCCTTTGTACCCACGAGTACTGCCCTTCCACAAGACTCTGTGAATAGCACTATGTGTGAGGATGAGACTTAGTGATTTGTGGTTGACCTGAGAAGTGTGGATGATTCAGGGCCACCTCTGCCTACTTTGGGGCCTCTCTGGTATGGATGCCTACTGAAACATCTGATATTTGTCTTATCTCACCACATACTTAGAAACTACTCAGAAGGAACAGACACTAGCAGCAGTCTCCTTTCTGGAAAGGCAACACACCCCGGCTCCGGGACTTGGAGTGGTTTAGGTGTCCGTGTAAATATGCTTGGCCAGGGTAGATTCTTTAAGATTCTCTGAGATCCCTTCTTGGAGGAGCATGACATTCAAGAAGTTTCTTCAGGAAGACTTACATAACCAAAGCATTGTCAGTACATTAAAAAGACTAAAGTTGGCAGGAAATAGTCCAGCTCTTCTCCAGATCCAGAGTCTAGAGCTGCAGTGGCAAGGATACATGAACATGTACAGTGGTCCTTTATACTTCTGTGCCAGGCCATTTGTTGGAGCCTAGATAGCGCTGGGGAGGGACAGCTGTGTGCATCTAGTAGCTATGAAGTGTTGGTAGGGGGACAGTTCTTGTGTCCACCATTGAAAAGCCAACAATCTGAGGTTGATCAAAGGCAGCATCTTCTCTCCGAGTGGAGATAAGAAGCATACACAGAAAACAAGATGCACTTGCTGTGTCCTTGTTTAACAATCCCACAATGAGGCACTGGAGGGCAAACAGAAAGAGCCTTCCTCGCCTCCAGACAATCCACGAGAACCAGTCAATAAATGGCTCCAGGCAATCAGGAGGTGCTCATTAATGTACTCGCGTGCATGCAGCCCCATAAGATAAGAAAGCGTCTGGTCTGTGATTGGCTGCAGAACTCCAACTGCGTTACAGCCAAACCGTATATTTAAAAGTGCTTCTGTGCTTCGAGTGTTTCACCCAGGTTTTCTCTTGTTGGTGGTTCTGCATGTATCACTTTACTTATTCCATTTGGGGACATTTTAACGTTTTTTTTAATCTTTTTATTTACTTTGCTGGGCACTTGCCCTTGCACTTTACTCCCGACGCCCTCCGGTCCACCACGGTTTCCGTTTGTGTGGAGGGGTGCGGGAGCAGGAGGCGGGGTGGGGTGGGGCGGGGCCAGGCTGACGCTCTTCCGGGCAGGACACATGAAGGGACAGAGGGGAGAACGGACGCGTAGCGGACGCGCGCAGCGGGCGCGCCGAAGGCGCGCCTAAGGCAAGCCCGTCTGCGCCCGTCCGCGACCGACCGGGACCAGGGGCCAGAACCCCTGCCCCTCGGGCTTCTCATAAACTCACTTATACCCCTTCACAACTTAGAGAGCTTAGAGACTTGGATAAAAGAGATTGTCTCCATTCTCTGTCCCTAGGAAATGGGGACTCCTCGTGTACAAAATACCCTTTCACACTGGATAGAAGCTTGGGAAACTACAGAGAGAACCCTGCCCATATAACCTACAAAATGTTCTCACTTAACTGTAGGTCTCTCTCAAAACACACGGGAGAGCTAAAAATGCTTATTGAGGACACTAATCCGGACGTCCTTTTCTTAACAGAAACATGGATGCACAAGGATTCAGCCCCTGACGTGGTCTGTACATTACCCCCAGGTTATAATATCCAGTACAGAGATCGCGTGGGGAAAAAAGGAGGGGGCATTGCCATAATTTACAAAGATATTTTCAATTGTAGAGTTAAACCCGACTTAGTACTCAACTGTGAGAGCCTTTTCTTCTCTATTTCTCTCTCAGCTACACTGACTTTCTCTGGAATTCTCATTTATCGTCCGCCGGGGCCAGGAGGCCCATTTCTTAGCTCGCTCCCAGAAGTTGCAGCGTCGCTAGCAAAATCCTCTAGTAATTTTACACTGATAGGGGATTTAAACCTTCATTTTGAGGACCCTAGTAAAAGGGAGGCACTTGAGCTGATACAAGATCTCGCCGCAACACAACTTATACAAAAAGTCACAGCGCCTACGCATATAAAAGGTCATACCTTGGACCCTGTGTTCACTAATATCTTGGAGTTGACGGTAGAGACTCCTATCACTCTACCATGGACCGATCATTTAATGATCCCCTTCTCTTTAAAATCACTCTCCCACTGCGAATCCAAGGAATATAGCTCGATGAAAGCTCGACCGTGGTCCAAACTTTCCGTTGAGGCATGGTCAACACAACGTATAAACTCAAAACCCACTACTGAGGCAGACATCACATCGGCAGCTAAGACCTTCAACTTTTGGTTGAAATCCACACTGGATAAAGTTATTGCGGTAAAAAATTTTAATCGAAGGATGAGAGAAAACATTTCTCCGTGGTACTCACCTCAGCTTAGATTGCTCAAACAAAAATGCAAACAATTAGAGAGGATCTGGAGGAAGGATTTTAGTGAAAGCACCAAAAGTATATACAGAGAATCCATAAAACATTATCAAGCGGAAATCAAAAGGGCACAGTCATTTTATTATGAGGATAAAATCAAGGCAGCATCAAACGCACCCAAAGAAATCTTTCGGATTACCAAATCTCTCTTGGAGCCTATTCTCCAAAATACTTCCATAAATACGTCCAATGGACAGTGTAATGAACTGGCGAGTTACTTTCAGGGAAAAATACAATCTATTTATAGGACTCTCCCTGTCTCCCCACTACCTAGTGACCTTGACGCCACTTTGATTGATGCAGCTGGGCAGCATGGCCCTAACCCTAGGAGCATGAAGGAAGGAGCCACTCCCACCCTGGAGGAATTTCCTCTCTTGGATATGGAGACTCTATCTGAGATTTTTGCTAAAATAAAATCAGGTTCTCCTCTAGATCCCGCCCCTCCTCACATTTTATCCAAGGCCAAAGACGTGGTTTTACCAGCCATCCAGGAGGTGCTAAACCTGTCCATTGTCAACGGACTCGTGCCACCGGCCTGGAAGCACGCCATGGTAAAAGCATTACTGAAAAAACCTAGCCTGGACCCCGAAGTACTGAGCAACTACCGGCCTATATCCCTGCTACCCTTGCTTAGTAAGATCTTGGAAAAACATATAAATTCCACGCTATCTGCCTTCCTAGAAACCCATGAGTTACTTCATCACTCCCAGATGGGTTTCCGCCCACAACACGGCACGGAATCTGCATTAACGGCTGTGGTTGAGGAAGCTAGGAGGATAGTAGATCAAGGAGGAGTAGCGGCCATCATCCTCCTAGACCTCAGCGCGGCCTTTGACGGTCAACTTCAATGTTCTCATTGAACGGCTAAGAAGAGCTGGGGTAGCAGGAGGAGCCATTTCCTGGATTCAATCTTTCCTTAATGGCAGGACTTTTCAGGTCTTCGCGGGGGAATCCACCTCCAGGCCTCTTCCTCTGAACTACGGAGTGCCCCAGGGATCCTCTCTAAGTCCCACGTTATTCAACGTATATATGAGGCCACTGGCCGAGGTCATCCAGCCGTTCGGGATCAAAGTGGTCACCTACGCGGATGCCACTCAGCTGGTGATATCTCTAAACCATCTGGGGACTGACCCTGCAGGCCTGGAGCTCTGTTTGGGAAAAGTTGCCACCTGGATGCAACATTCTTGTCTCAAACTGAACGGAGAAAAAACGGAAATCATGTACTTGGGCAATACTGCCAAGTTAGTTCCCACACTGTCCTGGCCTTCCTGCCTGGGTGCCCCCCCAGTCCCGAAGTCCAAGATCAAGAGCCTCGGCGTGTGGCTGGATGATTCTCTCAAACTCGACCAGCAGGCAGTGGCAGTGACGGGGGCTTGCCACGGCATCCTTAGAATGCTACGGAAGGTCCTTCCCCTACTGCCCACTGAAGCTAAGAAAATTGTGGTCCAGGCCCTGATTCTCTCGCGCCTGGACTACTGTAATTCACTGTACTTGGGAGCCCCAAAATCTACCCTAAGGAAGCTTCAGGTGGCACAGAATTGCGCTGCGCGACTTCTGACCGGTTGTGGCAGTACGCAGTCAGCTAGTTCCAGTTTGAAAGCCCTTCACTGGCTGCCGATAAAGGAGAGGATCTCCTTTAAAGCCTTATGCACTGCTTATAAGACTCTTAGGGGCACAGGCCCCCGCATTAATCAGTCTCTGATCACCGCCTATCTTCCTAAGAAATCTCTTCGCTCGGCGAATTTAAATTTAGCCTGCATTCCTAAAATCAATAGGTTGCGTAGCGGAGGCCGCTCCTTTTCATATAACATAGCCAGACTGTGGAACACCCTCCCTCTCAATCTGCGGCTTGAAACCTCCCACCTCTCCTTCCGGAAGGGCCTTAAAACATGGCTATTCCAGAACAGTAATTGCTAGCCTCCTCTTTTAACTTGATCTGCCGCTAGCGCTGGGATGCCTCAGGGTAGCCATGCGCTTAATAAATGCTAATTAATAATAATAATAATAATAATAATAATAATAATAATGCCTCGGTTTCTAAGAATCAGTACCTGACCCCTGACCTGAGGACAACGAGACCATTTTCCCTCTTACAGTTCGTTGCTGGAGAAGAATCGGGTGCTGGCAGGTTTTTCGTGTATGTTTGGCTCTTGTCTTCCAATCCTGTATGTTCTTCCCCTTTGTGTGCTCTTGTTTTTTTTCCTGGTATCACGATACCAATGTAAGGTACTTTTTATTCTGGTGATAGCAGTGAGCTTTCGGAAACTTACTTCAGACTGTTCCAACTCAGACACAAGTCAAGGAACTAGATGCACGGGGCACCAGTGACTTCTCCCTAGCCCAGTGCTGAGTAATGCCTGTAACCATGGCAGCCTAATCTTTTCTCCGACTTTCAGATTGCTTTTCTTCCAGTTAGATTTTACGATTAGAGCAACCTATGTTCTAGTTAAGGAATACGTATTAACACAGGGCTCTCCCGGTGTCCAACGCTGTGAGTCACTTGTGACGTTTACATGCAATGTACTTAAGATTATCTTTTTTTATTTGTATGACGCACATCTGCCATTTGTGTGGCGTCATAACTCTGTGGGCTGCGTGACATGAGTGGCTTAACAGCACTCAGGTCTTACTTCCTGGCCAGAGTCTCGGATCAGGTGGTGTGTGGCTAGTAAAGGGCTCCATTCAAGTAATAATAATATTGTAATACATTTGAGCCCATCCACAAAATACTTCTATCATTTCAAGAAGGGCTCGGTACCAATTATGACATTATGGCCTAGAAAGGTATTAGTGCCACCAGGGGAAGATTGCAGTGTTATCAGGGTCGGCTTTAGGGCAGTGCGACCGGTGCAGCCGCACTGGGCGCTGACCTGTGGATAGGCGCTGACCTCAAGGGTGGGTGGGGGGGCTGTGTTTAGCAATGACGTATGATTGGCGAGATCAGGGGCACTTTTGCTCGATGCTAGGGAGAGAATCCGAAGTGGTGGTCATAGGGTGTGGGGCACCAAGTATGATTGTCTCACCTGGCGCCACTAGCGCTAAAGCCAGCCCTGAGTGTTATTACACGAAACTGGCAAAAAAGGTAGTTGCAGCAAACTATATCCTTTACTGCAAAATATATCCTTTGCTTTGCCAATAGATACTGATCATTGTGTCGTGTGCATGCCGCAGTAGACAGTGGTGTAAGCTTGGGGTAGTGATCTACGTTTTACTTAACTTTATTCATTGACTTTGTGGGGCACTTTCGCCAAAGTGCCGTCCATAACAACTAATGATACAATAAAAAGCAATATAGACATATGTACATTGTGGAATGGTAAGGATACCCAATGAAGGGTACGTTAACAAGTGATCTTCAGGCCTAAAAGGAAAGAAGATATTGTGGGAGTAGAGAAAATATAAATAGGGTTAATTTCACAGTTTAGGAGAAAGAAGAGAGAAAGAATGAAAACGAGGAGCAACACAAGGAGGGCGACAAACAGACAGAAGGAATCAAGTTGCTGAATGAAAGATTAGAGTTGCAGGATGAATATTTATAAGAGAAGAAAGAAGCGAGGGGCAAAAATGAACTAGAAACAGTACAGAGAAAGCAACATTTGAACTGAGATGGGAAAGGGAACAAGTGAAGCTAAGTTAACTTAATCGTGTTTTTAATGTTAAAGGTAACTATATGATATTAAAATCAAGTGACGGTATGTGGGGAATTAATGTCCCCTATCCGTTATGTGAGAGGTCAACATGTTTCTGCCTTAATGGCCCGCTTGGGTCCAGGGCATTCGTCAGGACCTAAAAAGAACATAGAGGGCTCCGTTCTTACCAGCTAGTGGTAAGAGTAAACCACTGTGTGGGCGTGAGCACTGCCACACTCCACAACTTGATGGCCTCTAATTTCAAGCCTGTAAAAGAGAAATTGATTGAGAGAAATATATACACTGCCAAACCTTCTAAGTAGTTGAGAACTGAACGCAAAACATGCATTGTTTCAGAAAAACATAAGTGACTACTTATGTGACATGTGACACTCTATTTGTGTACATGAAATCAAAATAAAAAAGTGAGAATATAAATCTCACTGTTCTTACCCTAGATACCAAAGCTACTTGCCCCATGGGAGGAGGGGAGGGAAACCCCTGTAGTCAAACCCTGTTGAGAAACCATGGTACACATTTAAAATAATTCTCAATAAGAAAAATAATTCTCAATAAGAAAAATAATTCTCAATAAGAAAAAGAAGAAAAAGGGAAAAGGTAGATGAAAGAACAGTTTTTTGATCTGTGGCAAAATAAACCTACACATGCAACACCATCTGCCTATCAGGTAATTGAACAACCATACATTCAAACAATTCTCATTCACACCCTTACTGCATCAAGGGAAATTTCCCATGTGGATCCTAGGCGACTGCTCCCGGTCCTCCCTGATGAAGAAATGAGGTAAAGGAGGTCGCGCTATATATAGTGCACTCTATCACACTAATTATCACCAAATGGTTCACAGGTGCTGATAATAATCATGTGATTTTGGTTTCCTGTGTCACAAGAAAAGGCAGCCTGACCTACCCATGGCGATCGTATGCACATGCTCAGAGTGAACTACAGCTAATCAGTAGGAAAAAGGTTTGTGACTTCCTGTGTCTATTGAAACGAATGCCTGATTCTAAAATGGCCGTGCATGCTTGCAAACAAGGAAACTTTCCTTTTCAAGTTTCTACAAATGCTCAAAGTGGCTAAATGTACGCGCATGTACAATGCTGTAAATACGCGTATGTTCTATACTGTTTTAAATAGCGCGCGATAGAAAATTGCGCGCGATAAAAATTGTGTTCATCCTCAAAGTGGAGAACAATGAATCTGCCAACCACGGTCAGAAAAAGGGTGGCGTGGGGGGGGGGAGGGGGAAGGGGGGAAGGAGAGGGGGAGGGAAAGGGGAGGGGGGAGGGGTTGGTTTGCAGGAATTAACACCTCACCCTTGGGAAAAATAAATAAAAATTTTAAATAAAAATTTTTATTATATAGGGGTATAGTACTCAAATATGCACAATGAGGGTCTCAATCAGTTAAATGTAGCCTCACAGATTGTCAGTGCTTTATAGAGTGAATCCTAAGGTAAAATAGGCGTGCCCAAAACATGTAGATAATGTGTAGAAATTAAATTAAAGATGGATTTTAGGGATTCCTATTGTCCCATCTGGAGCCATGGTATTTCATCGTTGAGGCCTTGTTGCCAAGAGCGGAGACGAAACACCCATCGTTGTTCCCTCACATGTAGAGCTTTTGTAAGATCAAACTTGCGTTTCTTCATCACTTCTAGGATTGACCATCTTAGGTCTGTGTCATTATGGTTTTTTTCTGTGAAATGACGCGTCAGTTTAGTGTTGTTCTTTTTACATCGGATGGTACTCCGATGTTCACTGATTCGTACCTTGATTTTCCTAGTAGTCATCCCTACATATCTGAGGCCGCAAGGACAGGTTAGGAGGTACACAACATTCTCTGTGTTACAGTTACTGAATCCTCGTAACTTCCAAGGTTTTCCAGTCCCTATGTCTACCTCCTTGGTGTTAGCGGTGAGACTGCAAGAAGTGCAGTTCCCACAAGAGAAATGACCCACAGGAAGTGATGAAGAAACGCAAGTTTGATCTTACAAAAGCTCTACATGTGAGGGAACAACGATGGGTGTTTCGTCTCCGCTCTTGGCAACAAGGCCTCAACGATGAAATACCATGGCTCCAGATGGGACAATAGGAATCCCTAAAATCCATCTTTAATTTAATTTCTACACATTATCTACATGTTTTGGGCACGCCTATTTTACCTTAGGATTCACTCTATAAAGCACTGACAATCTGTGAGGCTACATTTAACTGATTGAGACCCTCATTGTGCATATTTGAGTACTATACCCCTATATAATAAAAAAATTTATTTAAAATTTTTATTTATTTTTCCCAAGGGTGAGGTGTTAATTCCTGCAAACCAACCCCTTCCCCCCCCCCTCCCCTTTCCCTCCCCCCCTCTCCTTCCCTCCCTTCCCCCCTCCCCCCCCCCCACGCCACCCTTTTTCTGACCGTGGTTGGCAGATTCATTGTTCTCCACTTTGAGGATGAACACATTTTTATCGCGCGCAATTTTCTATCGCGCGCTATTTAAAACAGTATAGAACATACGCGTATTTACAGCATTGTACATGCGCGTACATTTAGCCACTTTGAGCATTTGTAGAAACTTGAAAAGGAAAGTTTCCTTGTTTGCAAGCATGCACGGCCATTTTAGAATCAGGCATTCGTTTCAATAGACACAGGAAGTCACAAACCTTTTTCCTACTGATTAGCTGTAGTTCACTCTGAGCATGTGCATACGATCGCCATGGGTAGGTCAGGCTGCCTTTTCTTGTGACACAGGAAACCAAAATCACATGATTATTATCAGCACCTGTGAACCATTTGGTGATAATTAGTGTGATAGAGTGCACTATATATAGCGCGACCTCCTTTACCTCATTTCTTCATCAGGGAGGACCGGGAGCAGTCGCCTAGGATCCACATGGGAAATTTCCCTTGATGCAGTAAGGGTGTGAATGAGAATTGTTTGAATGTATGGTTGTTCAATTAGCTGATAGGCAGATGGTGTTGCATGTGTAGGTTTATTTTGCCACAGATCAAAAAACTGTTCTTTCATCTACCTTTTTCCCTTTTTCTTCTTTTTCTTATTGAGAATTATTTTTCTTATTGAGAATTATTTTTCTTATTGAGAATTATTTTAAATGTGTACCATGGTTTCTCAACAGGGTTTGACTACAGGGGTTTCCCCTCCTCCTCCCATGGGGCAAGTAGCTTTGGTATCTAGGGTAAGAACAGTGAGATTTATATTCTCACTTTTTTATTTTGATTTCATGTACACAAATAGAGTGTCACATGTCACATAAGTAGTCACTTATGTTTTTCTGAAACAATGCATGTTTTGCGTTCAGTTCTCAACTACTTAGAAGGTTTGGCAGTGTATATATTTCTCTCAATCAATTTCTCTTTTACAGGCTTGAAATTAGAGGCCATCAAGTTGTGGAGTGTGGCAGTGCTCACGCCCACACAGTGGTTTACTCTTACCACTAGCTGGTAAGAACGGAGCCCTCTATGTTCTTTTTAGGTCCTGACGAATGCCCTGGACCCAAGCGGGCCATTAAGGCAGAAACATGTTGACCTCTCACATAACGGATAGGGGACATTAATTCCCCACATACCGTCACTTGATTTTAATATCATATAGTTACCTTTAACATTAAAAACACGATTAAGTTAACTATAATGTTTTTTAACCACACTTTTTGTTTATGGGCCCCCACTTAGTTTAGAAGTGCATCCCTGTCGTCAGGTGTATGCCCGCCCTCCATCAAACCAAGGTTTTAGAGGGCGAGGACTGGTCAATGATGAAGCATGACACCAGGTGGTGTGTGAGACCAGTCCGTTACTTTTTGTGAGATGCCTTCACTTACAAATACATCCCAAACCTCGTAGTGGCAATTCAGTTAGGAGCAGCTTTTTGTGGTTAGACTGTTAGTGTTGGAGGCTGCTAGCTCCTAAGACCCCGTGCCTCTCGTTCCCTTCTCCACACAACGTGGGGCTTTTGTGGTTATTGTGATTATGTACAGCTGACGGCTGTGGGAACGTTATTAGGGGTATTTTCACTCAAATATCAGGAAGAAGTACTGATCACTCTGGGATCAGACTGGAAGAAGGGACTGATATAGTGAAGTCCTAATCCTTCTCAAGAAAATTGAGAGGAGCAGATCTCTTACCGATCCAGCCCACTTACCCTTTTACCCTACTTCAAACATGGATATAGAACTTTCGTTTGAGGATGAGGTCTTAGCAGAGATCCTCAATGCCCCATCCCTGTTAGCCGAAACAGTAGTTGCTCAAGTAGTTAATAATTCTGACGAATGGGAATCATTGTCGACTAAGAAAAAGGTACAGATACGCACAGCCCTTCATGGGGCGTTTATGACAGAGTACCTTAGAAAGAACACCGCACCGAGAGGACTCATAGTCACTAATGAACCAAGGTTATTTCTTAACAACAAGGAGTTTCGCATAAATTGGTCGTGCATTGCCTGGAAGTGTACGAAAGACTGGCTTATTTTGATTATCAACACCGCCAGACAGCTGGCGGATGCCCTGCTTGTTGAAATTCAACAAAGTGAATGTAGATTGAAGACAACAGTGCAGTTATCAGTCTTTAAGAAAAACTTGAAGAAATCAATAATGACCATACTGAGTACAAAGAGTATCTCACACAGTCCAAAATAACTAAACTTAGGAAAGATGTGCAGAAGTTTAGTAGGGAAACAGTGTACCCATACATTACTGATGAACATTATGATAAACCTGTACAACAACAAGCAGGTAGGAGGCAACGGTTCAGACCCACCCCACTGAACTGGACTTTCAGCTCGGGGGATGAAAGGAGTGACAGTAGTAGTGACGAGAGCTCAGGACAACAGCAGAGCAGACAACAAGGCTATCGCCAACCTATGGCCCAACAATATCCCCCTCTTTTGGGTACTGGCAACAACCCTTCTTCCCGCCAGGGTTTGGTTTTCCACAAGGCCCCCAGCCTTCTTTTTATACCGGGGCGGGGGCAGAGGCAGAGGCAAACAAAAAAGAAGGAATACAAGGGTTCAGTGGGAGGACCAACAACCCACCCCGGTGGTCACCAGGAGCAAAGGGAAAGCGAATATGCCCTCGACAAGCAGGGACTAACGAATATCGTTAATCTTAGTAAGCACACATTGACAACTGAAGAAGAGAGTGTCCTCTTCAAAGGATTGGGCTTTGTCCCGACACCCAAGAATGATCCCTTTGTACTTCATACAGAACTTGCGCAGTTCTTTAGAAAAATCAAGTTGCGCGACTATTTTGGTACAGATGAGGATAGATCTGAGGAACAATTGACAACGGGACTCAGGAAGAAGTCAACTTTTCAACCACCTGCCCAGAATATCTCTTGTCAAGTTTTAGCCTTTGAGGAAGCAGTTCTCAAGGAGATTGATATCATCAACTTCGAGAGCACCAAGGGGTTTCAAAATCTTACAAGAAATGAACGTACGGCACTACAGGGTTTGAAGAACAACCACGAGCTTGTGATAAAACCAGCAGACAAAGGGGGTGCTATTGTGATTATGGATCAGGAGATGTATCAAGAGGAATGTAAAAGACTTCTCTCAGACACAGCCAGCTATGCCATACATAGAAATGATCCAACAGGCCCCCTGATGACAAGGATTAAGAACATGGTGGAGGAAGCCTTTACCAACGACTGGATTACCAGACAAGAAGCCAGCTTCCTCATCAATGAGAATCCTAGGATGCCCAGATTCTATACGCTTCCTAAGATCCATAAAAACCGGACCCCTCCTCCTGGTAGACCCATCGTATCCGGGATTGGATCAGTCCTGGAACCCCTTTCGCAGTTTTGCGATTGGTTCCTCAGACCGATTGTGAAGCAATCACATTCTTACCTTCGAGACACTAAAGATGTCCTTTGCCTTCTCCGAGATCTGGAAATAGACCCATCTGGAGATATATTAATTACAATGGACATAGAAGCCCTATATACAAGCATCCCACAGAGAAGAACTTTGGAAGTGGTGGAAAATATCCTTTTGAATATGGAGTGGAATTTCATGACCCCCCAACATTTTGTGATGGAATGTGCTGAATTAGCGCTTACAGAGAACTTCTTTGAGTTTGAGGATTCCATCTATCACCAGATCACCGGAACTTCAATGGGCAGTACCTTTGCCCCAAGTATGGCATGTCTTTATGTCCAGCAATTTGAGGAAGACTACATCCTTAATCCAAATAACCGATTTCTGGAACATCTGAAGGTTTGGAAGCGTTACATTGATGACGTGCTGATTGTATGGCACGGAACAGAAGAGAGAGCAATGGAATTTGTTCAATGGGTTAATTCAATAGACAACCATCTCAGATTTACACACACTATTGATAAGAACCACGCAATCTTCCTTGATTTGGACATTACCATAACTCATGAAGGGTTTGTAACTAAGGTCCATAGCAAGACCACAGATAAAAATAGTTTACTTCTTTTGAAAGCTACCACCCCAGGGCTTTGAGACAAAATCTCCCGGTAGGCCAATTCCTCCGAATACGACGAAACTGTTCCGATATGACAACTTATGTGGATCAGGCGGGAGAGCTGGAGAACAAACTTTTGGAACGCCATTATCCAAAGAAAATAGTGAGAAGAGCAAAAAACGTGCAAGGAACAATTCAAGAGAAGCTCTATTAGAGGATGTAATTAAAGAAGACACCAAAAGACTGGTGTGCGTTACTACATTCACCCCGGCCTCAAACACAGTACAAAAAATAGTGAGAAAAAACTGGCACATTCTTAATAGTGCAGGCAATCAGTGGCAACCACCTCTATTTGCCTTCCGAAGGAACAGGAGTCTGCGTGATGAATTGGTACACGCAAAAACACCAACAAGAGAGGATGGAGAACAGCAGACCTTGTGAACCCACCCACGACCTGTGGGTCATTTCTCTTGTGGGAACTGCACTTCTTGCAGTCTCACCGCTAACACCAAGGAGGTAGACATAGGGACTGGAAAACCTTGGAAGTTACGAGGATTCAGTAACTGTAACACAGAGAATGTTGTGTACCTCCTAACCTGTCCTTTCGGCCTCAGATATGTAGGGATGACTACTAGGAAAATCAAGGTACGAATCAGTGAACATCGGAGTACCATCCGATGTAAAAAGAACAACACTAAACTGACGCGTCATTTCACAGAAAAAAACCATAATGACACAGACCTAAGATGGTCAATCCTAGAAGTGATGAAGAAACGCAAGTTTGATCTTACAAAAGCTCTACATGTGAGGGAACAACGATGGGTGTTTCGTCTCCGCTCTTGGCAACAAGGCCTCAACGATGAAATACCATGGCTCCAGATGGGACAATAGGAATCCCTAAAATCCATCTTTAATTTAATTTCTACATATTATCTACATGTTTTGGGCACGCCTATTTTACCTTAGGATTCACTCTATAAAGCACTGACAATCTGTGAGGCTACATTTAACTGATTGAGACCCTCATTGTGCATATTTGAGTACTATACCCCTATATAATAAAAAATTTTATTTAAAATTTTTATTTATTTTTCCCAAGGGTGAGGTGTTAATTCCTGCAAACCAACCCCTCCCCCCCTCCCCTTTCCCTCCCCCTCTCCTTCCCCCCTTCCCCCCTCCCCTCCCCCCTCCCCCCCCCACGCCACCCTTTTTCTGACCGTGGTTGGCAGATTCATTGTTCTCCACTTTGAGGATGAACACAATTTTTATCGCGCGCAATTTTCTATCGCGCGCTATTTAAAACAGTATAGAACATACGCGTATTTACAGCATTGTACATGCGCGTACATTTAGCCACTTTGAGCATTTGTAGAAACTTGAAAAGGAAAGTTTCCTTGTTTGCAAGCATGCACGGCCATTTTAGAATCAGGCATTCGTTTCAATAGACACAGGAAGTCACAAACCTTTTTCCTACTGATTAGCTGTAGTTCACTCTGAGCATGTGCATACGATCGCCATGGGTAGGTCAGGCTGCCTTTTCTTGTGACACAGGAAACCAAAATCACATGATTATTATCAGCACCTGTGAACCATTTGGTGATAATTAGTGTGATAGAGTGCACTATATATAGCGCGACCTCCTTTACCTCATTTCTTCATCAGGGAGGACCGGGAGCAGTCGCCTAGGATCCACATGGGAAATTTCCCTTGATGCAGTAAGGGTGTGAATGAGAATTGTTTGAATGTATGGTTGTTCAATTAGCTGATAGGCAGATGGTGTTGCATGTGTAGGTTTATTTTGCCACAGATCAAAAAACTGTTCTTTCATCTACCTTTTTCCCTTTTTCTTCTTTTTCTTATTGAGAATTATTTTTCTTATTGAGAATTATTTTTCTTATTGAGAATTATTTTAAATGTGTACCATGGTTTCTCAACAGGGTTTGACTACAGGGGTTTCCCCTCCCCTCCTCCCATGGGGCAAGTAGCTTTGGTATCTAGGGTAAGAACAGTGAGATTTATATTCTCACTTTTTTATTTTGATTTCATGTACACAAATAGAGTGTCACATGTCACATAAGTAGTCACTTATGTTTTTCTGAAACAATGCATGTTTTGCGTTCAGTTCTCAACTACTTAGAAGGTTTGGCAGTGTATATATTTTTCTCAATCAATTTCTCTTTTACAGGCTTGAAATTAGAGGCCATCAAGTTGTGGAGTGTGGCAGTGCTCACGCCCACACAGTGGTTTACTCTTACCACTAGCTGGTAAGAACGGAGCCCTCTATGTTCTTTTTAGGTCCTGACGAATGCCCTGGACCCAAGCGGGCCATTAAGGCAGAAACATGTTGACCTCTCACATAACGGATAGGGGACATTAATTCCCCCACATACCGTCACTTGATTTTAATATCATATAGTTACCTTTAACATTAAAAACACGATTAAGTTAACTATAATGTTTTTTAACCACACTTTTTGTTTATGGGCCCCCACTTAGTTTAGAAGTGCATCCCTGTCGTCAGGTGTATGCCCGCCCTCCATCAAACCAAGGTTTTAGAGGGCGAGGACTGGTCAATGATGAAGCATGACACCAGGTGGTGTGTGAGACCAGTCCGTTACTTTTTGTGAGATGCCTTCACTTACAAATACATCCCAAACCTCGTAGTGGCAATTCAGTTAGGAGCAGCTTTTTGTGGTTAGACTGTTAGTGTTGGAGGCTGCTAGCTCCTAAGACCCCGTGCCTCTCGTTCCCTTCTCCACACAACGTGGGGCTTTTGTGGTTATTGTGAACAAGTGAAGCTAAGCAAAATACAAAGAGAAAAGTGTCATATGAAGAAGTTGAAAAAGGAAGTGGATTGCAGACTTATAAATCACTAGGAAAGGGAAATCAACAAGGAGCGAAGAACAGCAATCAAGAGAGAAGAAAAACAAGGAAGGAAATGATGTTAGTGGAGCCTAAATGAAGAAAACAACACATCTGGCGAATGTGTAAATGTTGATATTGACATATATGCATAACTATGGTGTTATGAGTAGAAAGTGAAAGGGGGTGGGGGTTAAAGATGTTTGGAAGGCTTCTGGCAGGTTAAGATAAAGGAAAAAGAGCAAAGGAAAAATGTACGGGTGGAAGAAAACAATGGCAGGTAGATGTAGTGAAAAAGAGAGTGTCATGTTATGTTTGAAGTTAGTTTGTAAATCGTAGGAGATGATGGAAGAGAATACTCCTGGTTGGTCTGTATTTGTATATGCCCCTCGAGAAACACTGCTTAAGTTCAGGGGCGGCTCCTCCACTAGGGCGGAGGAGAGTCCCCCCACTGCTTTCTCGCAGTGCGAGAAGTAGTAAAGAAACATAAAATGGTAATAACTACCATTTTATGTTCTGCTTCTCGCACTGCGAGAAAGCAGAAGGGTTTGGTTCGGGGCGGGCGGTTGGGCGGGTCTGCTCTAGGGCAGGGGAGGAGTAGTGTGCCCACTGCTGAGGGCGCTGAGTATTTAGTCGGCCCTCTGGAGCCGCCCAAACCAGTCATGCGCACTCTTTAGTTCTCCATGCAGGCTGCAATGCAGCCTACATGGAGAACATGGCCTCCCCGTAAGCCCCTTCAAGGGCGGCGGCCCGACCAATCACAACGTTCCACTGGAGTGTTGTGATTGGCTTAGGGGAGGGGGAGGGAGGCTGCCTGCTTCCTGAAGATGCGGGACCCAGCCGGCGAAAAGGTAGGTATAAATGTTTTTTTATTATTAATTGAATTAACACCCCGCCTCGCGTGACTCCCCCGCACTACTCCCCACGCGACCCCCCCCCCCAACCCTACCCCCACCCACGAGACATGCCAGCCGCGACTGGAATGAAAGACACACAGAGGAGCACTGGAAGCACACGGGGTGCATGAATTGAGAAAGGGGGCATCTTCAGTATGGGCTGGTGCAGAGGAAGGTTCAGGGTATTGGTTGGAGAGGCGGCAAGGAAAGCAGGCAGAAAGGCAAAGGGGGCAGGGAGTCAATACCTGCCCATTGAAAGCAGTGGGAAAAGGCATATGGAGGCTCGAGTGGGAAAGCAAAATGGGGGAAAAAGAAGCAAACAGAAAATACACAGATTTACAGGAAACACTTCGGGCATGGGAAGTGCAGGAGGGCACATTAAGAGCAGGGAGGCACAGGCAGTGAGGCACAGGGGACAGTAACCTTCCCTTCCCTTATGTAAGCAATGGCCCTTCCCGCCTGTGCTGAGTGAGTTTTAAAATCTATGCTGCATTAGTTGCTGGCTACAAATCCCCTTACTCAGAGTCCCCTCCCTGCCTCAGCAAGTGCTTTCTTTGTTCCAGTTGCTCATTTTCGATGCAGCATCAGCATCTCTCCAATCAGCATCTCCATCGTCCTCTGAGCTGTAGACGCTGCTCTGCTTCCTGAGCCACCAGCTGGTATTGACACCAGGTGGTTAACTTTAAGTCGATCCCGTACATCTGTGCTCCCTTCTCACCACTCTGGTTTTCGGTACATTTAATATGTTACTTGAGAATATATTATCTTTCATCAGTACTTAATTTGAGCCGGTGGTTGCAGGCAGGGACCACCAGCACTTATTTCTGGGGACCGTTACTTATTTATCATCATAAGACTTTGACCCAGAATAAGAGAGAGAAAGGCAGAGAAGGAAGGAGAGAGAAATATAGGGAAACAGTGACAACAGAAAAAAGCAGGGATGGTAAAGAATCTGCAAGAGTGACATAAAGGGTAGGGAGTATAGGGTGGATAAAAGAGAATAAAGTGAAATCAAGAGTGGACAGCCTTGGTATTTTTCATTCCCAACCTTTGGTAGTGCTAGCAGTAGGCTTCTGAGGAAAACTTTGGGCCCAGCACTTATATGTTTTGCAACTTAAGCAGTCGCGGCTGGCATGTCTCAGGAATGGGGGGTCACGCGGGGAGAGGGGAGTCGTGTGAGGGGGGTGTTAATTTTATTAATAATAAAAAAAACATTTGAACCTTCCTTTTTGCTGGCATGTGGTCCCGCGTCTTCAGGAAGCAGGCAGCCTCCCTCCTCTCCCCTAAGCCAATCACAACGCTCCACATTGGTCGGGCCGCCGCCCAGGAAGTGGCTTATGGGGAGGCCATGTTCTCCATGTAGGCTGCATTGTAGCCTGGATGGAGAACTATAGAGTGCGCATGACTGGTTTGGGCGGCCCCAGAAGGCCGACCAAACAGTCAGCGCTCTCAGCAGTGGGCACACCACTTCTCCCCTGCCCTAGAGCAGACCCGCCCGCCCCCAACCAAAGCCTTCTGATTTCTCGCAGTGCGAGAAGCAAAAACATAAAATGGTAGTTATTACCATTTTATTTTTCTTCTTCTCGCACTGCGAGAAAGCAGTGGGGCGACGCTCCTCCGCACTAGTGGAGGAACAGCACCTGTTAATTCCTTCGTACCGTGATGCCTGTGCACTTCATCTGTGTTTCCTGTACCTCAATGCCTGTACCTCCTGCCTGCACTTCCCTCTGCGTCTACGTGCATTAAGCACAATACTACCCTGGAACAGAGCGCCCTGGCCCAACACCGAGCAACACAGAAGTTAAACAGCAACAAAAGAAGAGAAAAATAAAACCGAGAAAAATAAACGGGTCTCAAGTTTCTCCCACAAAAAAGTGATGAACCGTCATTCTGCTATCCGGAGCGAGTTCCATCCTTTGGGGGCCTGTAAAGAGAAGAACCACCCCCTATTCTGGTCTTACAGATATGAGGTATAGGCAACCCGTCTTCTAACTAGGTGTCAGTGTGGAAGAGCCACAGAAGGTGACACGTGCTCTTTTGTTCTAGGCTAAGAATGAAACTAGCTCAGTTTTGGATTACAGGACGTTTCTAGGTATGGAGTTGCACGGTCAAAACAAGCGAAGAGTTTAAGCAATGCGATCTAGACATGAAGCATAACTGGGCAATAGTGTTTCTAAAGGAGGAAGAAAGCAGAGGTAAGATCTTTTCAGCAACCAGAGTTAGAAAACATGGTGTTTGAAGCTTAGGATACAGGCACTTAGGGTCAGGATTTGGAAGAGCATCTAAGTCAGACAACCACCATGCATCAGACGAAACTGATTCAGAGTTGAAAAAAAACTAAGTACTCTGTTTTACTAGATTTTAACCGTTGTGGGTTAGAGTCCAAGCAGACAGCAATGCCTCTAGTTCTTGAAATGCTATAGATGCAAGACAGGAGTCCATAAATCACTGCATGAACCACAGGAGGCAAGTTAGTGGAGCCACATAAATATGAAATAGAATTAGGCTTAAAGTTGACCCTTAAGACAACCCATATGAAAATGGGTTTACTACTAGAGAGGTGGAGTGGAGGAAGACCATTGGGTAATGCCCTGCCACAAAGGAGCCAATCCAATCCAGGGCATTGTGTCTCACACCCTCCTCGAAAACATTTTCTAGGATCGGGTAGGAGAGCAAAAGGTTTTACAAAAACAATGGCAAAACTAAACAAGCATTGACAAAGCCAAAAGGCTGGCATATAGCGTCAGACCTATTGAGTTTGCCAAAGCTTGTTTATCATGAAAACAGTTCATCACAAAAGTGCTGTGAAAAATTTACTTAACATGAAGCCAACTAGAAGGGAGATAAGAGTGTGGAAAATAAGAAAAACGCCCTAGGCTATATTAAGCTCTGAAGAAATACTAGTGGGTAGAAAGGTACCGAAATTTCCTAAGGCTTGCGTGGGTGCTTTTGTTGTTCTATATAATGAATGCACAGTAGATTGCAGCGCCATTTGAACGCATTGCAGCACGCAAGCACCAGCGCAAATCATTAGTAAATTTGAGCATAAAAGATTTTAAACTGGAAACTATACAAGTTTGAGATATAGGCGAGGTACTCTATGTGTTTGCAAACCTTTTTTGCCTTCCTGAGTTAAGATGAGAACCTTGCTACTGTTGGGGTATTCCGATAAAATATTGTGTGAAAATTATTGTGAGACACAAATATTATGTCAAAAATATTATGATGTCAAGAATATTCTATATGACTCCTTTGGCAGTCCTGGTGGAATCTTTTGCTGTGCAGGTGGTCTCATACGCTGATGACACGCAGATTCTTCTAACCTGGGACGGTAATATCTCTAATGCCCAGAACAGATTTGAATCATGTTTGTCAGCAGTATTTCAGCGAATGCTCTGGGTTTATCTCCAATGCAACACAAGTAAAACCGTAGTCCAAGTTTTTGGTATCCTTCCCCCTTCTTGGGGCGGTTCATTTTGGCCTATCTCTGCTCCTTCTCCTCTGACTCCTGCCACAGGTGTTCAGAACCTTGGGGTGAAGTTTGACATTAATTGTCTTCAATTTCCAGGTGGGAAGTGTGTTTGGGACGTGTTTTGGCCTTCTCATATGCTTGAGAAAGTTTCTGTTTCTGCTTCCCTCACACTGCCAGAAGATGGTAGTTCATGCCCTCATAACTTCTCGGTTGGACTATGCGAATGCCTTATACTGGGATCTCCCGTTATAACAACTTAAGAGACTCCAGTTGGTACAGAATGCTGCAGCCCAGCTCCTTTTAAATATTCTGAAAAAACAATCCAATTCATGCTCATCTCAAGGAATTGCATTGGCTGCCAATTTGGGAGAGAGTAAAGTTCAAGGGACTGGTGTTGGCCCATAGTCTTTTATTGGTCAGGTCCCAGCTACCTGGCCAAAAGACTCACACATTATAATCCATCAAGAACTCTGCGCTCTTCGGAAGCGATGCTGGCTGTGGTGCCAAAAATCAAGAGGAAGAAATAGAAAGGTACCTCTTTCTCTGCTGTGGCCGCAATGCTCATCCTCTATACTTGCGTGCTACTAAAGATGAAGGTTCCTTTAAACATAGCCTAAAAACCTGGTTGTTTAACTGTGCCTTCTAGTTTATTTGTTGGAGCAGTGGTCGTCGAGCCTTTAGCTCCAGGACACGCTGTAGAGTAGCCGTGTACTCTATAAATATCACTTAATTGATCGAGTTATTCTGGGACAGCATGCAGAAGATAATAATATCATGTATTTAGGTATTGAAAATCGATTTTTAAAACAAAGAATATATTATTGTTTTTTCAATATAATTGTACATACTATTGTTTTGTAATTAGTTTAATAAATGTTAGTTATTTTAGTATTATAAGTTATTGGCACTGCAATAATATCTGTCTTTAATTTGTTTCAGTATATTTTGTATATTTTTATATGATTTTTTTAAAAATTTAATTAGAAATTGTTAATATAGTGGCACGTTGTTAGGTTTAAAGGAGATTAGGGTGGAATGTTTTTAATACGTAAATTATTATTTTTAATTTTTATTTAATGTATTTATTAAATTGATGATGACTTTCGTATATTAATTAGTTAATTGTTATGTTAATTATCTCTTCATTTAAATTAATTGTTAATTGATTGATCAATATATATTTTTTTTATTGCATTAATTATTTATTATTCATGTTAATGTTAATTGTTTTATTTAATTTGTAATGTAATATTAATAGTTTATCATTTCATATTATTTATTTTTTATTAGTTTTAACAGTTTTTCAAAGTCCAACACTTTCCCTACTTTTGCTTGCATTGGAGTTGACATAGTAAATCTGACCCTGCCAAAGTCCAACACTTACTCGACTGCTAGTGAGGTTAGGGTGGGAGTAGTGAAACTGAATCCTACAAGTTTCATTTTTTTTTTTTTAATCTGAATGTTTTTTAAATTGTTTTAATATGTATTTTTTGTTTTAATTTTAAAAGTTAATTTAATTTAGCGTTTTATTTATATTTTGTACTCATATAATTGTATTAATTATAATTTTTATTTAAATGTTGTTACTTTTTATTTTTAATATTTTAATATCTAGTGTTTGTAATTATAATCAATTATTATTCGTTTTTTATTATTTATGTTTAATTAATAGTTTTAATGTTTTTACATTACAAGTATATATTTCTTAAACTGTAACATTATTATTTAACTTACTATATATTTTATAGCAAAATTGTTGTCTTCTATATTTTTGTTATCAATTTTTTTATGCTACAAGCAAGGTATGTAAAGTCTATATCTGTGTCCTCAATGTTTTTGGGGGGAAACATTTTTCGCCAATATGTTTTTTCTTCGCTATTGTGTCACACAACCACTGTGGGCTTAGCCTGATAAGGTTGCATGGAGATAACACGAGCCACAGAGTCAAAGATTGCTGTGGGCAGGGTGTAAAATCTTTAGCTGCTTATTTCACTTTAAAGGTGTCAGAAGGGGTGGAGACCAGCAATCTATAGTGAGACTGGAGTCTGGTTTTAGTACAAGTACAGCATCAAGATTCACCTATATGCGGCTGATAAACAAGTCTGCTTGAAAGACTCCTCTGCTTCACGTATTGCCTCAAATACTGGTGCACATCATCCAGAACTGGATGTCCAGCACTACCCAAAGCTCAGTGCCACAAAGATAGAGTTCCTCTTATTTTCCAAGAACAACAAACAAAAAAGAGCATAAAACTGGCTCAATGAGATGAGCCTTGACAGGTTCAACCCCCAACTTTCATTGAATGCCAAGTCTCTTGGATTCATCCTGGGCACCAACACATAGCACCTGGTACCCCTTTATATTGTTCACCATGTACACTGCAAGCACAAAAATATTTAAACACAAGTACATATCAACAATATAAAAATATACTTATTAAATGTTATTCACACCATTCTCAAACACAATCAGCACACAATTGATTTTAGCATGGAAATCATCATGTTTGTCATGCCTGATTGATTACAAACCTCTAAAAAAACCTGAGGGTGAGACGATTGCTTGAGTAATACTACCTCACTATCTAAATTTGAATTTATATATAGTAGAACAGTACAAGTAATTATTTTTCTTCTATTGTAATTCTGCATCATTCACGTGTAATGTCCTGACATTACACCTGAAATCATGCAGCAATTGTATGTGAGATTGGTCTGAATAATATTTATTACATATATTTTTATATATTCTTGTTTTTACATCTGTATTTGTGGTTGCAGTGCACATGCTGAACCAAATGAAGACATCCCCTGATAGTACAGCAATAGGATCTCTAGGTTGACAAAGTTACATACAAAAACTTTTAAATATTGGCCTCTTTATCTGTGATCACTGTGTCCCATGGCACATGTGCATATGCCTCCTTTGCCCTGCCCTGCCCTGTGTGGCTCCTTGCAGTGTGTGCCTCAGTGGCCTCTGAATATCCTTGTCCCCATGTCTCCCTGTGCAAGGCCCGGTGCCTCCCTGTTCGTGTTCCTCCTAAGCCTACAGACTATGACGCTGGTGCCTCCTTGCACGTGCCCCTTGGGCTTCATTGCCTATTCCACATATACCAGCTCACCAGTACCCTTGTACCTCCTTGAGCTCTGTGCCTCCATGTTCCCATGCTTCCCAACTTGTGCCCCATGCTTCCTGTTTGTTGCCCTCCTTACTCATGCCATTTCTTTGCCTCCCTGAATGAGCCCCTCACTGCACCCCTGACAGTGACCCATGTACTCCCTCAGGTCCACACTGCCTCTTCACCCATCTCAATACTCCCAACCCTGCCCTACCCCCGTCTTTTGGGCCTTGCTGTACAACACTGCGGATCCATGCCATCTTAACCCATGTGCCTACCTGCCTCTTGCACCTACCGGCTCCTCACCCCCTTTCAATTCCATGCCACCTGTCCTCCCTAGACTCTTTCCTCTCAACCAGGCCTCTCTGCTCGTGCTCCTCTATATGCCTACCTTATATCTCCACCTCCTTACTACTCTGCCTCCTTGCCCCTGCACTTCCAAGTCCCTCCCCAGGGCCTCCTTTCTGTCTACCTCTGCACACCCTTTCCCTTGTGCCCCAAGCCCCTCCTTGCCCTTGTGACCCCTACCACTCCCTGCCTGTGTTCCTCCCCTGCCTTCTTGCTCACCTGCCCTTTCTACAAATCGATTCTGAAAATACTTTGGAACTAGAGGCATCTGTTTTGTGCAACACGAGATGATGCAATCTATGAAATCCATTTGTTTGAGTGAAGCTTGCACTACTACTTCTCATGCAATGCTGTATCCATGGAGGAAGTGGTGTGTGTGTGTGTGTGTGTGTGAGCAAGATGAGTGTTGTGTGTGTTTGTTTCTGTCTTACACTACTGCAGACGACAAAGTAACTGTCCTGTGTGTGAAGTAATCTTGCAGTTCCGCAGACTTTATTGTGCCTGTTACGTGGAGCTATCAAATGAGTATGTCACAAAACTTTACAAAAAACAAAGCTACTGGTTGTGTCAATGGTTGGTTAAATTATTCTTAAGCAACCTTAACCTTGGTTACTCTTGTTATGGCCCTTCCCAAAGCAGCAGGTAATGCCATTTGATTTCTGTGACTCACTCTGGGCACAACATCACTTTCCGTTGTCCTTCAGCAGATAATGGCTTTTAGTACTGGCCGGAGGTACAAGGTAAAACAATGATCAGGTCAAAGATGCACACGGGGTCATGGTGCTGTAGGCATCCTGGTAAATATAAGTCACTGACTTTTTCCCCATTTCTACCCTTGAATACACGACGACGGTAAACTACTCTCTTTGATGAACCATTTTGTGGTCATGTATTTAATACCAGCCAGTCAACGTCTCTGCCATAAAAATACACAAGCATACTCCTTAAAATCCTTCAGATAATTTTCCTTTAAAGCCCTGTAGTCACGGCACCGCTCTAAACCTAACAGAGCCCACAGTGTGCCCAAGTTACTTATGGCGGTTTCCCCACGCAAACCTCAATAATCAGATTTCTACTTGTTCGCTAAAGCATCCCTTCTTCATCCAAGTCCATTCTGCATTACACTGTAATAAGCCTAAACCCTGTTTTCAATGATCAACGATTTCAGGATACATGGCCACTCAAAAAGTGACCACTCTCCTCAAACCATCAATTCTAACCTGCATAAGAACACCCAAATAAGACATAAAACCATTTTTTCAGACTACAACTATAAATTTGAAAAGCCAAAGATGGAAAGACCCGAACTTGAAAAAATACTGCAAGAATCGATTAGTGCTCTTCACCCCCAGTGTCCATCTGGGGAAGATGGCCATTTCAAAATTGAGCCCAAGAATGGACGAATTTTAAAAAGCATTTTGTAGAAGCATTTCCAACTTTCCCGAGACACCCTGAGTCAAAGGTCACAACTACGACTCGTCCTAATAGATGGTTCTCCAAACAGCTAGTGCTGGAAAAAAAGAAATTAAGCAGCCAATTGAGAATTCTTAAAAATCATCCTCTAAGCTTAAAAACAAGTCAAATGGAAATAGTAATAAGATAAGAAGGGTATTGCAAGAGTTGGGATCGAAGGTGCAACAGGGCCAAATTGCCTTCCTACTGGCCTTGTTAAAAGAAATATGGAATTTTAGTCTCAGGTTTTGGTAAGTTTAATTAACAACTACCTGGCAACCTGATCTATCTCTGATTCTTGGAGAACAGTTTTACATCTGATTTTGAAAGGGGCACCACAACAGACCCATCCAACTTCAGGCCAATAGCCGTTAGTGATGTTGAAGCTAAATTCTTCGCTAGCCTGCTATTGGTGGATCTTGAGCCCTGAGTAGAGCAATGAGACCTTGTTCCCTTCAATCAAGCAGGCTTCCATGCTGGAAACGGTACCTCCAAAAGTCTTATCGCCTTGTCCATTCTGCCTGGGGATGCATGCAGCAATAAAACACCATGCTACACCTGTTTTGTGGACTTTCAGTCAGCATTTGACAAAGTCTCAAGAAAAACATGATGGCTTAAACTGAAATATTGGGGAATCCCCTCCCCCACTCAAACCCGCAATCAAATTACTTTATTCTAACACCCGAGTCACCGTAAAATTGGGCATCAGTCTGATGGTGGGTACTCAAAAACATTTTCCCAAGGGCCACAAAAAGTTTGGTCTGTGATGTGATTGAGGGCCGCATTGATGCTAGCAGCGTTGTGGTCCGGTGGGGGTGGAGGCGGTATGGTAGGTATAGGGGAAGCAAAGCATATACATCGATAGACTGAATTGCACAGTGTAAAACCAGAAAACCTGGAATTAATCCCAGCTTCCCCACTTCCCCACTTTATCTAATTATGTGATCCTAGGAATTGATTTATTTCATTTTCCTTCCTTTCTCTTCATTATCACATAAAAGAGGACTTCGAAATACAACTGACTTGCCTCTTAGTTCACTATTGGCATTGTTGACAGTGTAGGGGGAAGAAGGAATGTTTCTAAATTCATATTTGAAAACTCTCCCTTAAAAAAGATATCTCAATGTACTGATACAATCTGATATACTAAGTTGAAATGGCTCTGTGTTTTAATTAAATGCACTTTTGAAGTTTTAAGAGACCTTATCATATTTTTACACTTTTGCAGCAAGATGGCTTTGAAAATGAAGGTGTTCCTAAAGTTTAGTGGTGCGGGACAACATAATTACTTGCTTTCCTAAACTTTAATTAACTTGTAAATAAAGACTTGCCTGTTTATATAACATCTTTAATGTTTGTACTGAGGCGAGTGAACAGCAGCCCAGTGCTGCTGTTGATCAGGGGGCCGCATGTAAAGGTCAGAAGGGCCGCATGCCGCCACCGGGCCGTAATTTGAGTATCCCTGGTTCAATATAAGGCTGCGTGTTAGCATCCTTTATATTCAACATCTACTTGAAAGATCTCAACGAAGCATTGGAAGGCTAATTCACATACTCAATGATTATCTTTTAAGTCAATCACAAGCTTACAATGCACAGATGATATTGTCCCATTAAGTCAGTCATCCATAGGCCTACAAAGAGCAATAATAACACTGCCTGGCCACAAAACCAATCAAGGCCTAGAATTAAACATTAAGAAAAACAAAGTTTGGGCTTTTGATTAAGGAATAGAGCCTAAAATGTTTCCTTGATAAGAAACTGAATAGTGTCCACATACACACATTTGGGGGCCATCTTTGATATGCACTGTAAATTCGACTCACACGTCTATAAAAGTCAAGGCAAGATTTGTATTCACCTTTAAGTCCCTCTTCAACAAACTACTGTGCCCTTCCCTAGAGCCAGTTCTCAGTAACATCCACAGCAACTTTATTCAAACACTTTGCAACGGAGTAGAATTTGTCTGACGTTGCTGGATATTCTCCATGCAAACAAATGTATAGGTGAGGTTTCAAACTTCAACCGAATACAACAAAGGCGCAGATCCATCCTGAGTTTGTTCTTCAAAAACAAGCATTAGTCCGCCAAGGACCATTCCTTAAAGCTTCTAAAAAGATGCAGGAATTACCATCAAACTCTCTTGGTCATTTGGTATGGACAGAAATAATCATGGAAAGAGAACGCATCCCATGGTCAGCCTACTTAACAGGATCCATGTCCAATCTGACTCTCAACCTTCTATGGGAAAGGTCAATCCCTTTAACTTCTTTCAAAAGATTGGCTAATAAAGTGGTAAAGAGATTGTTTACAGCCACATCTACTGTCCCTCTTCCCACGATTCCCATAAAATCCCTATCACAGCTGACATACAGATGGCACCACTGTTGGCAGTCTGAGAATCATGGTCAAGAATTCATGGTTATGGTATCTGAACACCACCACTTTGACAGGTTGTGTGCACACTGCAATAGTAGGTACTGTCAGAGACTACCCTGAGAGGGCAGTCAGAGAATATGGTACTGGTGGGCTGTGTCAGAAGATAGCTTTATTGGGTGGTGGAATCTGAAATTGATGGATAGTTTTTGATTTACTCAAACAGCATTCAAAAAGCTTTACATGGTTACATGAGCAGTCATAACGTTCATCAAATTTGCTTTCAAGTTTCACAAAGTATTGTCCCATTAAAAGGTGATATTCAAATAAATTCCTTTCAATAATATGACATAACATGTATCAAAAAATTAGAATCATCATATCCTTGAAGTATTAATGGAGTTCAAGAATTTTCACAAGTATTTATGTGGTTTCTTTAAAGCTAATATATACTAATAATTTCCAAAAACGAAACCTCAGTGATAGTAGTTTGTAAAAACAAAACTGTACCTGAAAGATATTACCAAACACAACTTAACGATATGTTAGGTAATGTCATTAAATAAAATGACTATCATGAACTGCAATGAAAATTTGAAACATTCCACAGATAGAGAATTAAAACAGAAAGGAACAGCAAACCTCATTAATTTCTTAGTATAAAAAAAATTCATTCTTGGAAAAGATGATCTCCATACAGCTTGATCACTGAATGTTCCTGATTTTACCATTCATGCATATTCATTGACAAATTAGTACATTATATTAAAAACAGCTTAAGTAAATTTGATCCAGAACTGCATTAACTTAGCAGGTTTAACTCACCAATTGATTGCACTCTGGTGTCATCAATAACATTTACAACGAACCATAAACCCTTCGATGAGTTCCTACTCAATCAAATTTCATTTATGGTTTTAAATACAAAAATCATAAGATCATCCAACTGACTCTTTAAAAAAAAGTTATTTTATTGCAATAAAATCGGCTTGCTTATCATTCCAGAGTGCTATGAAAGCCAAAAGAGTGCATCAAGAAACACCAAATCCTAATCAAATCATCACATAACTGCGCAGTTTTGATGTTTTTTAAAAATCTTATACAAATGTCTATTAACAAATTAAGAATTGTCATAACTATTACCCTCGGTCATCCACATTTCTTTCCAATGTACAGATATTTCTAAACCATTCCCTTCCTTATTTAAAATTGGCCTTGACTTCCAGACATGAAGAGAGCAAATCAGTAATTAACGCACAGAACATTCATTAACCCCTCACCCACAAAGATGTTTTTCTGGCCCACATCAACACCCCCATTTTTTTTCTCCCAGGCTTCATTTCAGAATAAAAGGCACAGTGCTATGATTGATGAATTAAAATGGGAGACATCCATTAATTACCACGCGGGCATTGCATCGCAATGCCTTTACATCGCGGGTATTACAACGCATGTTGTTACAACGACTTGCACTGGATGGCGCTCTAACCTAAGGAATAGTATGATTTACTATTCAAACACCTTCCCTACTGTACGTAGACTGGTGTTGGAATAGTAAATCATACTATTCCTAAGTCCAGCGCCCTCCAGCTGCGATGTAACGTACCGCGATCATTTTGATTGCGTTGTAACGTCACATATTCAATTAAAATACATTTTTGCGGCAAAGTTAACCTTCACCTTTTCGAGGTATAATTTGGTGTTGCTCTTGTTCATTAAAACATCATTTAAAATGTGTAACCTGAACACCTTTCCACTAATAACTGAAGAGAACTGTAACCCCACAAAATAACCTGTTACAACAGGTCAAGGTATTCTTTAGAATTATTTACGAATCTTAAAATACTTTTTAAAAACTGAAGTTTTAATTAGTGAGGATGTTTTCATGATTAACCTCCACACATTATATTTTTAAACTTCACACACCAAGCTCTTAGTAGATGGCTGTCCCAACAGTGTTAGTCTTAGCTGTTAATAATACCCTGTATCAAAATCCCCACTCATGCTTATGTAAATCACGGTAGAGCCAAACCAGTACCTTTCGATTTCCCCCACCACAGGCTTCTGATCTACACAAAGCCACAGTCACAATTTTCTTGTGGTATCATTTTATTACTGGGATTAAGGAAACCATGCTATTAGCTTGCAAAGTATGTAATAAAAGAAGTGCCTCTAGGTTCGAGAGAGTAGAACTTTGTAATCTGCATAGGGGAGTGTGGAGTGAACACCTCATTTAGCCTTGGTGACACTGTATCAATTTGACCTGGGAAGTTGGGAAAGTTTCACTAGAAAACATTAAGAACGAATGGTGTTAAACAGCAACCCTATTTTCAACCATCCTTTGGTGGGTTTGCTGCTGAATACTTCCAAATCCACCTTATTGGGATAAAAATATACATTTCAGAATGTAGCTCGGTTACCAATTAGAGTAATTATGTGACCTGATTTTTAGCTTTGAAGTTTATACTACAGTCTCACCGATTTAGCCCATTTCAAGTAGAGGGCAGATCTTTGTAACATGCAAACAGATGCTCCGCTTTCTTTTAAATATACATATTATGAATGTATCATATGCTATCACCCCTACACTGGTACATAATGCCCTTAATATACAGTTGATCTGGACTTAGGGAAATACCACTAAGGGCCCGATTACGATGCAGGCTGGAACGGCTCCGACTGTTGGTCGGAGCCCACGAGCCCGCATCGTAATCGGCTGGTCGGATTCCCTTCCGACCGACCCATTTTGATGGGGTCGGTCAGAAGGGAATCCGAATTGGATTTCCGAATGGCTTTCGACGGGCTCGGAGAGCTTGTCGCCATTCGTAAAGCCTTCAGTAATCCCCTGTCCGGCTTTTTCCGGCCGAGGGATTACGATGGCAAATTCCCACTGCCTTTCTGTGCCAGCCTTTCTGACACAGAAAGGCATGGGTAATCTGTCTTTGGGGGCCCCCAGCAGGGCCCCCATGGGTGCAAGGCCGCCAAATGGCGGCCGTGCCCCCCTGTTGATCCCTGCACCCCGTGGCAGGCACCTTGAGGTGCCTACCACAGGGTGCAGGGATGAACTGCACCTCTGCTCTTTGCCATGAGAGCATGCATTCCATTCGGAATGCATGCTCCCATTGTAAAGTATAGGATTGCGACCGAACAGGGTTTGGTCGCATCCTACTTGCTGGGCGCGAACCAACGACAGGAGGTTGTTCGTTCCAGTTCCAGAACGATGTCGGACGGACTCAGAGCGGGAGAGGACTCATAGGAGGATCATGATCAATGTGACCCTGTGTAGGGCATATTTCACATATAGATTGAGGTTCAATTGTATCAATTATCTGCCATTATATCCTGATGTAATCGTGTATGCAGATTATCATGCTGGCCATTTGTTAGGCCACTCTGATTTTCCACTAGTAATACAAACACTTGTAACCTTCACCTCTGTTGATTCCATCTCTGGTATAATTGTTTGTAGGGCGTGCCTCTTCACCGCTTTAATAACATTGTCCTGCACTTCTCGTTAAAGTTGTTACGATTGTATCCAAGGCGAGCAATCCAAACCGTAACATAATGGTGGGATCAATGTGGCATAATACACTTTGCCAAGGCCCTCCATATAGTGGGAACCCATTGCAAGATATTTATAAAGTCCATTTCCAATCAGTTGAGCTTTTGTGATCAAGAGAATTTCTGAAGTCAGGTTTACTTTTGCACCAAGCTATGCAACTGATACCAATTTTCTCTGGCCACACAAAGCTTCTTTTTAAACAAGAGCCAATGTCAAGATACAATTTTAATGTGTTTCTGGAAGACAACTACCTTTGTTTCTTTAAATATATCTGTAGGAGAGTCCATCCACGGTATATCCCAACGCCACTGTTTGATTTTTGCCGCGCAGTTCAGTCCTGTTCTAATCTTATCCTCAGCATTGCACATTATTTGCAAAAGTGAGATTGCCAACTTTGAAGGAAAAGTTCTGTCTCCAGTGGCATATTTGTGATGTACAGCGCAAATAATAAAGAGATTATATACATTCTTGCTTTAACCCGTATGAGAGTGTTGCATCATCCTGCTCCCCAATCTGACCTCCACCTCACTTCATTATATGTAAAACCATCAACACCTCTAGCCCCAAAAATGGCGTCCTCCAGCATTTAATTTGTGCCTGTAGTTGCAGATGGTGGACACAGGCATTAGTTTTTGGGGACATGGTTTTCATCACACTTTGAGCCAGAGCACGAGAGAGAAAGACAGAAAAGGGAGAGAGGGGGAAGAAAAAAATTGCAAAACTGTCACAAAAGGAGAAAACAGGGATGAAAAAGAACCCGCAAGAGTGAGATAAAGGGATGTGAAGTGCAGCGACATGAGGAGGAATCAAGACCCGGCAGCCTTGGGATTCGGCAACTGGGATGGAGAGCTCCTGAGAAAAAGTTTGGTCCATTTCACTTATTATTTATGTTATTTATGCATTTACTTACTTACTTATTATACAAATAAGCATTGCTATCACCCACTCCTCCCGCTTTCTCTGTCTAATTCTGCAGAGAAATAGCACAATAGTTGTACAGGGCACAATTATGAAATAACCGAAACTCCTCCATCAGTATCTTAAATGTTGACTTTGTCCAATGTGTCATGTTATTTCCTTAAACGCTTTTGTCCCGTCAGGATATATGTATTTTCATCCATCGACATTTGTAAGGCCAGTGTGACATATCTTCCAATACTTTCTCCCGTATTGTCTACCAACGTTATAATACAATTACTGGAAGGATTAATTTGCTTGCCTTTTTTATATAAATGTGGGCCGCTAGCCAAGGGGTGTAACAAGGGTGGCTTGCGCCATATTCCGCTGCCTCGATGGCTTGGTAGTAAAAGAGAATATTTCTAAAAGCCTGTATTTCAAACTCTTATTCCCAGACTCCCAGAGCAGTTTACTAGCTGCAGATCAGTGACCCGCCTATATCCCGGCAATAAATATATCATTCAGCTGGTCAGAGAATCTATTCACCAGTCCGGGTCGCACGTTATTTTAGAGAAAATCACTCAATTTAATGTGACTCCTCTCATTATGTATCCAAAATGTTATTGTTCAGTTCAATAAAATTTATTTGATAGCGTTCAATTCTTTTCCAAATATAATCACTTCAAATGGGGCCTCTTCACTACCAAAAACACAAAAAATAAAGTTCTCCTATAACACCTTCCTTAATGGTTTGCTTGCATTTTTCAGTGTATTATATCATGGACTACATTGTAGCACATTTTGCGTTCTTCTTATTGTCAGTATTGGAGATAGCCATAAATGAGTGAAGTGGGCCTCTTTTACCCGGTGTCACTGCAACATTACACCGGCTCTATCATCTGGCACACCAGATTGTTATATATATATATATATATATACACACACACACACACACACACACACACACAGATTTCAATAATAGAGCACAGATTTCTGGCCCTGCAGAGGGAATATTAAAGTTCCATTCGGGCCCTAGGCTGTGCATGAAGTTTCTGAAAGGGAGTGGGAGGTCCTCGCCCTGCTCCAGTGGTGAACTCTGTGGGAAGCTCGCAAGGGATGATTAAAGCGCCCCTGCCTGTAACCCGGACCTTCGAATAGGCACCACACCTTCAATTCCTGCTAAGTGCAGTATGCAAAAAACACAGACAAATACCAGAAGTTCTCAGCACGGTTAGAAATAACGGAGTCCAGTCTTCGAAAATATTACCCTTAGTCAGCTCCAGTTTGTTTGGATGCTGCTGGTACTTGTTTATGTTTTCTATAATTTTAAGCCCGGCGTAAGGCAGAGGCGCGTGTCTCTTCTGGTAAATACCTAATGACACATTTTCATTTCGGATAACGAGTGTGATTTAAATATCGCAACTCATTCAGTAAACAATATGCGTCACCTTAGGTCACAGCAGCTGATCCGAGCGCCACAAGGGAGGAAAATGTGGCAGTAGCGCCAATGTATGTGCCAGGCATAGAGAGTGGAAGCGATTCCACACGTTTCTGTGTGTACAGTAACCATGACAACTTTCCACTGCCGTCGCGTGGGGAGACAGTGCACACTTAATGCTGGAGGTGCCGAGCTGTACATGAACAAAATCTACGGCTCCACGTGACAGCAGCAGGACTACATGCAGCAGGTGCGCAGAAAAACAGGGTGACAGCGGAACTACCTGAAACGGGTGCAAAGAAAGAATCTAGCACCGAGGGCACGTGTACAATCTACAGCAGCCATACATACGGTGACAGCCTCGGCAGTGCCTATTGTGAGCATGCAGAAATACTGCGACAACAGTGCTGCTGCCTGCGCCAGGCTGTTACAGAAACAGGGAGACAGCAGAATTACCCCCCCTACCCCCCCATCAATAAAGGATCAGTGTGATGCATGCCCTACTCCTTACAACAGGTGAACAGATAGAGTCTGACAGCAGCAGCAGTGCTGCTTGCGCAGGTGTTTTGGCACCGCTGGCAGAAGCAATAATACCTGGACCAGTCGTACAAAAACAGGGCGACAGCACCAGGGCTGCCTGCACCAGGTGAACAGGAGGAGGGCAACAATAGCCTCATTCTGAAGCTGTTGGTGTGTTCTGGAGTCAGCTGCGAGGCATCACCTCTCTGCTTCTCCACTCAACCAAATTGTTTGATCCTTGGAAATCACCGTCTCGGCTCTTTTATCTTCAACCATTGAGAACGCGTAATACCTATAAAAACCACATTTCTATTTAACTGTGGCACTTGTGTGCTTGATCATTTGCCCGAGTATACAATAAATGACACCTTCATTTGCATATGTGAAATACAGCTGCATCCAAGAATCACACGTGGGGCGTATTTATGGGCGTGTTCCAATGGAATGTGGTCATTTTCTGTCCCCCAAACTCCACGTTTCGGGTGCACGCCAGGCTTCCTGACATGAATTTTGATAACTGTGCCGCTGACCTTCCGTGCGCAGCTCGTGCACGGGCATCTCACTGCGGAATCCACCCGGCACCAACACGGCCATTCCCTGAAAACAACCTGCTGTGTGCAGGGCGGCGCGGGGCTCACAACAAGCGCCCCCCCCGGGCAGTGAGCCCCTTCCGAGTCCGCCATCTCCCCCCTCTTACCTTCAGGTGGTGCTGTCCGGCTCCAAGTCCAGCCGCGGGCGCTTCCTCGTATATTCCTCTGACCAGGGATGGCCGGATGGGGCCTCCTCCCAGCCGCGGCAGTGCAGGAGCAGGGACGGCTGCCGCGCGCCTGTGGAGCCAGCCTCTGCCTAGGCGCGTGCGTCTCCCGCTGCGGGGTGGGGGCGGCGGCTGGTGTCACACGGTGCTGCTGCTGCGCCTGTCACTCTCTGACCCCGTCTGTCGCGCGGAGAGAGGGAGGGAGGCCAGTGGTTTACAAGGTGACGTCACCACTGTGTGGGCAGAGATACAGACGAGGACGCAGCCAGCAGGTGCACTCACCGTCCAGGGGAGAGTCACGGGAAGAACTAAATGCACTGATGGAGCAGGTGATGGCCGCGTGCGCTGCTGTGAGAGAGGGCAGGCTGAGCTAGGTGAGGGGTGGCATGATCACTGACGGAAATCATAATTTAACCCATCATACTCAATGGTGCCAGTGAGTTGACTATAAAACCTGCAAGTCAAGTCTCGAATACCGGCAGAGCAAAATCATCCTTTCATCATTCCGAGGTTCCTCGAATGTGTACCACTGGACTGCGAAATAGTAACACTGGTCACACGCAACAATACCCAAGGCTACAGAGCCACGGCTTTGTGGCAGCAAGCACCGGGCCGGACTGGCCGTAGCTGGCACCGGGCGTTTCCCCGGTGGGCCGCTAGGGTGGGGGGCCGGTTTTGGGCCCCTGGGGGGCCGGTTTTGTTACCAGGGGTCGGCAATATCGGCCCCCTGTAACCAGGGCACGACTCGGGGGTACACGCGGGTGGACGGCGTCCACCCACTTATTTCACAGGGTGGACGCCGTCCACCCTGCCAAGAAGATGGGCCCAGTGAAAAAGATGCTGAATTCGTCCCGGTGTAATTTCCAAACACCGGTACACTTTCAGCAGCGCCTGCACGTTATCTGCTTTCAATCAGCAACAAGCAACAACGTGCAGGCTCAGACGGGGCTTTCTTATTCTGACTCCTGCTGGGCCCATAACAAAGGCCGAATCGGAGGGGTCATCAGGCCTCCTTTTGTTGTAGTCTCCTGGCTGGCAGCAGTCAGGAGCCTCACACCTAGAAGCAAATGCCGCAGAGTGGGAAACAGAGGCTCACACCTGTTAGCACTTCACACTTACTTAAGAGAGGCATCTTTTCACTTTGTTCAGGCTCTGTTTAGGAGATATGCATGCACGGTAAGAACGTCAGATGTGTCCATGTTTCCCAGTATCTGCACAAAATAAATAGCATTTATATAGCGCATACTACCCCTGAGGAGGAGGTGTAATAATTTAAATATCACAATTTTTTCTTTTAAAGCACCGGGTAGAGAAAGCTTTCCGCTGACAAAAGGCAACATTGGTTTATGTGTAGCGTACAAAAGTGTGAATCTTCTGCCTAAATCAGGAGGGTTTGCAAGTATACTCGAAATGTGCTCAAATGTACTCATGATAGACCTGCTAAACATATATGTGAGGGCTTAAGATCTGATGCCACTTCTTGTGATGCCCCTTCCTGTGATGTCACGCGGCGCACGCGCCCCGATGTCACGCGCCGCGATGTCACTTGCATACTGATTAATTAGGTTAGTCCCCCCACTTCTTTTTTTAGGACTTGTGCCCTGCCTGTAACAAAATCGGCCGAAACCGGCCCTCGCAAACTGCTCGGCTGCACCCCCCCTCACCCCAGGGGGGGGGCGGCCCAGCAGTTTGCCAGGGCCGGTTTCGGTTCCCAGTCCGGCCCTCACCACCTAAAAAGCGCCTGACTGCCCATGTGACATATGTGTACTGTATAAACACATTATACATATAAATAAGCACTGGCGAAGCCGGTGCGTTTGCCTTTGCCGAACACATGGACACAGAAATACACATCTTTACACACATTGACATAGAAAACATATGCCCGCATATACCAACAAGGTGACGTACATAAACATGCATGTACTCAAAAGCGATCGCATTTTGAGACACAAACACGCCGGCACCCACTCTCACACTACCAGACGTTGAAGTACCCATGCTAGCTTACAGACACCACCTATTCACACAGACCAAAAGGCAGGGCTGCACATGAGCACATACTAAAAGACATACACTCACCCATCCATACAGACCAACGCACAGAAACATGCACGCTCAACACACATGAAGCGATTAAAGGACACATACAGCCCAGCTAAGCACAAATATAGCCAGACAGCACACACAGAGGCTTTCAAAGGTGGGCGGTGTTTTTCACAGACATACAAAGGGATGGACAGATGGATTCAACCTTCAATTACTCTTAATCTTTACCGGTTTAGAGAGCAGATAACATTTGAAGTAAACAAAAGAGTGGAGCGTCAATACCCATTCAATCCTAGGCGTCTCCTTGGAGGTGGATAATGAGCTACCCGAGTCACCATCCGCATTACGTGGGGAAAAGATAAAGTGCAACTGTAAGAAACAAAAAATCACACAAGATGTCATGGGGGCAGGGCTACCTCACAGTCACTCTAGCTGATGGTTGGCCCATGTTAACACTTGCCCACGCGAGAGTCTCCCTAACACCCAATCTGATTGCCAAAAGATGGGTGGCATTGCTGAACAAACCGTTAAGATTACTAAGTGATGGGTGGCAAATCTGATCATGCCCTCGGATTACTTATTAAAGGGTGGCAATTCTAGGTGCACAGAGGGTTGGTAAGTGATGTTTGTCAATTCATATCTCACCCTGAGGATTAATCCATGTTGGATGGCAGATATGCACAGCCACTAAGTCTTGCTAAGCGACTGGCCACACATTTGACCGCAGACTAATTATTGCTGTGAGTGTTACTGAGACCTGTGAAGACTTTGGCAGCATTTCCAACAACTCCAGATGAAATCGTTTTTTTCATCTCTACTGTTGAAGGATGAAATCCAGAAACACATGTCTAGAGGTGTACAGCACTATCGGCACCAACTTTGGTGAAAAACTACAGTCAATACTGAAGTAAGCGCTAATTGTGAAAAGCATTCACTATAACGCAAAGGAGCAAACTGTGCTGGGTGTGAGGCAGTGTGCTCCCATCTCCCTTCTGTTTAAAAAGGCTCTCTTGAGCCAGTGAGCCGACGAGGTTCTGGAGATGCACCTGTGCGCCTGTGAGAGGCACTGAGACCTGAGAGGACACTGGCAGCATTCTCAGCAACCCCTGATAAAATTAGTTTTTGATTTCTACTGATGAAGGAGAAAATACAGAAACACGTGTCTAGAGATGAAAAGCAATACCTGCAACAACTTTGGTGAAATACTACTACTAATATTCAAGTAAGCTCTGACTGCGAACTGCATTCACCATAATGCGGGGCGAACTGTGCTGGGCTGTGAGGTAGTGTGCTCCCACCCCCCTTTTGCTTTATTATTATTTCCACTCTGCAAAGTGATTGGAAAATAGGCGAAAAACATGAATCTTGCATCGTCATGCAGCAAGCAAACAAGGTTGGGAAGGAAAAAAGGAAGAATTAAGAAAATCTTCTTAGCAACATTCCGAAACCTCAAAATGCAACTGTCCTAATCAGAAAACATTCATTCTTGCTGCAAGCAGTCATCGTAAAATCCAGAAGAACCAGACACATGAAGCCAAGTATATAAGATGCTCTCAAAACAAGATGCTGTGTGTGTTTGTGTTTGCAACATGTTTGCAAAAAGAAGTGTGTGTGACAAATACGTACAAATGTGAAAAGCTTGTTGTGTGCGACACAGTACCACAGTATGTGAGATGCTTGAAAAAACGAGAAATGTGGCACAGGCTTGTGGGATGCTCACCGAAATTCAGTGCAGTGCAATATGCAGAACAAGATGAGTTTGGGTGATGTTTGGTTAATAAGCAAATGTAAAAGCTTCTTTGCAGCCAGTATAGGCTTTAATTTCAATATTATTTGAAACTTCCCGGCGTTAAAGAGTTTTTCTGTTTTTGAAAGGTACTCTCAGGTTGTTGCCATCCAGTCCTGGAAAGGTTTGCTCTAGTTACAGTCTGAATATGTAGTACTAAAAATATTATTAAAGCATTCATTATCACTTAAACACTGGCGGGTAAATTTGTAACTTTTGATACGATGCAACACAGCAACCAATGTTGCTTCCCTGAGTCAATAGGAGAGAGTAGAGCAGCACTATATTGACTAAGCTATTATTCTGGTTTTGTCTCTCCCTGTGCTGGCGCACTTTTGGGTGCCTTATGCCAATGCACACAACCGGATTAATGCTGACGAGGTTTGCCCTCCCACTGAGGATCCCGTTGGACCTCTATTTCCGGCATATATTTATAACCGAGCACCCGGGCGTCCTTCACACGACGCCGGCCCTCGGCCTCCAAGACCCACCTATACCGGACGTCCTCAATCAGACGCCGGCTGTATAAAAATCCGCTGGATACCTACAACTCATCTGGGCTCCACGCCCCTCCAGCACCTTGAATTGTTCCAGTGCACCCCGGCTGGTGGTGCCCCTTCATCCCCCTCGACCTTGGCAATGCCATTCCTACTCTTGGATACATTAATGTTCCCTACCCCGGAACTCCATTCCGATCAGCACGGATAAAGTTGTAACCTGAAACTATAGATGACCTGAACCTACTGCAAGTCGAAACGTCGTTGACTTCCAAGAGCAACTCTTGGCGCAACTCCACTATTTACCAAATTGTCAACTTCCTTTAATTTTTTGTAACAAACCATTTGTGAACCAAAAAGTCTCTTGTAAATATTGTCACTATTGTCTGTTGTGAGCCGCTCTCCGCTGTGTCACTTGTCACTTGCGCTGTCCACCTTGTTTTCCACGAGCACGTATGCGCACAAGTTCTTTCGGGTTATGCTCACATTTAATGTAAATTGTGCAGATACTGTTCTTTTGTCCATATTTGTTCTAAACACAGACCGCTCCTTGCATTATTCATACAACTCTTTAAGTCTCCCTGTCTTTCCTTTTCGCAACGAATGTACATGTTTTATTAACGGTCTTCCAAATATTACCCGTTGAGACAATGTTATTTGTTACATACATTTATCACCCAGGTCTCAACTGGGTATACGGGTAACCTCCTGTTGTTTGGTTCCAATGCACACAACCGTGCACTTGGGTGTGTGTGACGTCAAGCATAGGTTTTATAGTGGAAGGGCACTCTTTAATACAAAAACTATGCTTTGACATAGTTTAATATTTTTACCACTGTATGTATGCTGTAAAATAATGTATATGCATAAAGTTTGAAAAGTATAGCGAAAATAAAACGTTTCTCAAACTTTATGCTTGCCCGAAGGAGAAGTATGTTTATGCAACAAAGTCCTGTCTACCTTTTGTAGTAGATAAGGCTTTGTATAACAAGCATTGGCATAGCCAATAGGTCTCGCGTTTGGGACCTTATAAGTGTTTAGCGATTGAGCTGCATAACTAAATACTTATAAGGTCCCAAAAGCGAGACCTATTGGCTATGCCAATGCTTGGGACTCGGTGTATATATTTCTTTAATATGTGTATGTTCAATATTTTTATTTAATAAATACATTTGTTCAATCAGTCCACAAGACTTTTCAGTTGAGTTCATTCAATATTCCTAGAGTACGAATATAGCTATGAAACATGAGTAAATATCCTCAGCTGATACCATGAATTTAAGGGCAATGAATCTATAGACTTCACGGGCAGATTTACAAGCTCCTTGCGCCACTTTTGCGCCACTTTTAACATGGGAAAAGTGACGCAAAAGTGGCGCAAGGGGCTTGTAAATCTGCCCCCACGTTTTCGCTGATGATCAATTGTTTATAGTTGTTTTAGAAACGAACAGCCGAATTTTTTTCAGAATCCACGCTATTAATTGTAAATGAAAATGTCATTGTTACTAGCAGAATTATGGTATTTCGACACAGCAATTGAATTGGGTAAATTGTTTCTTCAACTAATAAAGCCTGGTCATCTTTATAATTGTATATGTGTAATATTGCATTAACTCATGTGTAAAGTGGTATGGACAGATTGTATCAAGAAACCTATTTATTACATAAAAATTAGGTAAAGAATATATGGATAAAGCGCTATAAAACTGCGTATTAAAGAGCTTAAATAAACAGATGCAGTGGTGCTACAGAGAGGAAGCTTCTTCCTCCTTAGCTATCATACCCAGGGCCTCACCCTTCCCGACTCCGGAGTGCCATATCCAAGCTTACCAAGACCAGACCATCATTACACAGGGGGAGCAAGGGTGTGTGAGGTGTGAGGACTGGACACACACGGTGGACCCAGAGTAATGCGATTACCAGTAAGACATTTAAAGGTTACTTCCTCGTCTGCTTCCTCGTCACAGACCTGCAGAAATGAGGATGTACCAAAGAAGGCGTATTCATCAAACTAACACCGCCAGAAGCAAGGGTTCCGAATTGAAAACACTCTGATGTGACACAAACACGCGCCTTCTGAGCCTCAGATGGAATCACTGAGGACAGCACTCAGGGGCTGGGAGGGTAAGGCCTTGGCCTCGAGTAGCTGAGGAGGGGAGCTCCCTCTGGCTAGGCCCAGGGCGTTGTTTCACTTTAGGCGGGCAGAATGGTGTCCCTCATTTGTGAAGGACTGGGACAAGGGGGTGGATGAGGAGGTGCTGGCTCTGTGTTAACAATCTGATTTAAATGTAATTCACGCTGCAGTGGGGGCAGTTAAGGTGCACTGTGGTACCGGAGAGCCGTCTGCTGGGTGCAGCACTGCCCGTGGAGGGGGCAGCAACGCTAGAGCAATGGAAGCAAACACTGCAGGCCTCAGCCTAGGCAGACACACTCCAGGGCAGGTGCCAGAGAGGGCCCTACGTGAGTGGGGCAAGAGAGAAAGGAAGGAACCGAGGGGGAAAAAGCGGTGGCATCTGTGGGTGACAGCGACAGGAATGGGAGTGACAGACTATGTGGGGGTTGGAACTCGTGCCTTCGCGCTGCCGTCTCACTCCCCCCAGAGCACCCCCGCCCCACCTCGGCCTGCGCTTCACGAGTGGACTGCGGGCTAATCACTTGCATTCCCACAATATGCGCAAGTTATTATTCGCGCGCCGGAAGCCGGCATGCAATCAAACAGGGCTCGAGAGGCATTATTTCACGCAATGCATTCACGAGTTCTGAAGGGTGCCTCTGCGGCGACGGGGACTGGAGCGGGCGGTGCTGTGCACGCGGGCAGTGGTCTCTGTGGATGCAGTCACCTATCTGCAAACACCCTAAACCTACAGGACGTGAGAGGCACTGGCCAATCTAACAAGGGAGGAGCGGGGGCGAGCGAGCGCAGCAGCCTGGGCTTTTGAAAGCTGACCAGACGCTCGTGCGTCATGGCCTTTTCCCTGCGATTACCTGCACGGCCGGCATGTGTTTCCAATTATCGCGCCCGCATCTGGGCACGATAATTGGAAACAGATGTCTGCCGTGCGGGTAACCGCAGGGAAAAGGCCATGACGCACGAGCGTCTGGTCAGCTTTCAAAAGCCCCTAACTTAAAGTCTCGCAGAGCAACGCTTGCGCGCTACTCGAGGCTCGACCTAAAAAACCATAGGTGGTTGTAAAGGTCTACCCATTCACAACCCATGGAATGTCCCCTTACTGTAAAGTAGCGTGCAGCTGTACTTTGCATTATGTTAGGCAAATTTCTAATGTAAATCAGGATTTGTGTTGGAAAGTAAATTCTAGCTCAACATTTCGTCCCAGGTATGCATCACTTTTTTTGTGTGTGTCTTTTTGCACATTTCTCTGGCAGTTTATCTCACACAGTGTGGAGCCTGTAATGTATTTTTTAAACTGACCTACATGTTGACAGTGGTTTCTCTTCCGGGCTGGGAACGCATATGTATATAAACACACAAGTCACTAGTCCCTAGTGCACAGACCGATTATAACACAGATTTGTGAAGTAATCATATTAACCAACTGAACGTTACTCCCAGAACAATGCATTCCTACACAGATTACTTTAATCTTGTGTTTATTTTTGATTTAAGGTGTCTGCAATTATGTTTTATATGCAGTTATTGCCCACGGTCAAGGCCACAGGCATTATGCAGTGGGGAGGACCAAATTATGTGGCAGCATTGACTAAAGTATGCTGCAATAAAAAGCAGAACTTTGCTGCATAATGCGGTATATTTTGTGATCGTATTACTTCACGATTTTGACATTTTTACAAATCTTAACACTGTCTATGCAAAGGTTTAACCTCATTAGTATCAGTTTAGCTCCCTAAAGTTGCGTATATGTGATTATTAGAATTATGCTTTTACCATTTTGTGTCACCGCTGCTATTCATGAATTTGAAATGAAAAAGAGAAATTAGTTGCTCTCAAATGATTCTAATGTGTGGATGGATAGACATGTATGAGTGCCCTGTGTACTATGTCATGACTGTTTTGGTATGAGATGAACGGTAGCATCCTTCAGAGGTGCAAACTGAGTGATTCAAGTGAAACGGCCCAGAAATTTACTCAAACACCCCCAAAAGAAGCTGCAGTGGAAGGGAAATACCATATGCATGTCACAGTACAACAGGGCCTACAGCACCCACAATAAAGTTTGCTAAAGGCAAACTAGAAGAGGGGATGGACATAGGTGGTTGCACCATTAAATAAAATCATTTATAGAATCTGATGACAGAATATAACTTTTTTCATTAAATATTCTGTTTACATAGTGCCTTAAATTCTAAAAGGTTTCAAGGGCCTCATAAAGTAAAAATAAAAAACACTTCATTAACATTTATTCTAATGCTATAAATATTTATGTAACAGCTCCTTGGGACTCACAAGTGTTAGGAAAGCGCTATAGAAATGACAATATATTACAATATAAGTCTTCCTCATGTACATTTAAAGGAACCTTGAATAATGTCCCATTTACAGTGTTAAAGAGTGAGACAATTCACAATTGCAGTGTATTTGTCAATAGGGAGAGACATGTGGAGCAGCGTAATTTTGACTCTTTCCTTTCATATGCTAGAAGTGCACGATTTATGTGTACCAGACACTATATACATTGTGCGCTTAACCTTATTATTATGAAATATAGTCTTTAGGAATCTGATAAACCATCCTCACACTATTTAAATGTATTTACTTCAGAAACAAGAAAGATGTATGTTAACGTGTGCACTAATGTTTTCACATTTGCATTTAGAATATAGTTTGCACTTACATTTATGCTCATGTATTCCAAGCTATATTGCATTTACTTAAAGTGAAACATGAATCTAATTTTGAATTTATGCACTGACATCTTTAATTTGTTTTGTAGTTGTATATGCAAATATGAACACGTATTAAATGTGCACCATTGACTCATACGTTTAAAGTTGACTTAAGTAGGCCTGGATTTCTTTCTGCATAAAATGCTGCTTTTCCATTTCTGCTTGCGTGTCTTTTTCTTTCAGGCGCGTTCACATGGTTTGTTAGTTTGAGAATAGATGTAACACTGTATTAGCGATAGAGAGCCTGAGAAGAGGACCTTGACAGGAACATGGAAAGCCTGAGTGTTAACTAACAATCCCTATTCAGTTATGCATCTAGAGTTATAGGGTACTCGAGGTCGATATCGTTCACAGGTCTGGTCTGGGAGAATCTGCCACTGTTGCAGCTCAGAATGTAAGAATGGAAAGGACAATGGAAACCCTGATGGCGTGAACAAGAGCCATCACTCAGAGATTTGTGTGGTATTAACTGGTGTTCTCACAGATTGAGTGTGCCACTATTCCTTTGGACTTCAGAGGCACAGCCCTCTATGCTTTCCCTTTGACTCTTTGTTGAGTGTGGTTTAGGCTAACACTTATTTCTCTATCCCTAGAAGACTCTTGATTGAGCCTCTGCTATGCTGACACCTTCCAACATATTTATCTTTTTCTTGAATTTTCCCAACTTTGAGACCGTCTTAGACTTAATCACCCTTGATGGTTTAGACTCTAAATTAGATGACTCTAGCCATTACTCATGTTTAGGAGAGAGGATTGAAGACTCTTCTCGCAGCATCAAATCCTGTTGTTAATTTTCTGTATTGCTGTGATGGAACTTCTTGTTTGTCTCATGCTGATGCGCCTGAACTTCTTTAGGAGCTTGGGCTATCCTGTTGTTATTCTGTATCTTTACAGCATGGTCTTGAGATTCATTTACATTATCTTGGCTGTTAACTTGTAATAAACTTTTGAACTTTATTTTCCGATTCTTAGTCCTCAATGTGTAGCCAAATGGGATTCCCTGTTAGTTAGATTGTTTGACTAACGCTCACTCCCTTTATCTCTCAGTTGACAATGAAAGATTAATCGGATAATCAGTGGTAAGAGGTTGGCCCAGCACTAGATCACTTGAAAATGAAGCCATTCACCCTTGTTTATCTGTCTTCACCAAGTCTTTGCAGCAGCCTGGGCTACAGCACTCAACCTGGGTGGGGCAGAGGGTCTGAAGCCTTGTTAGCGCAATGGGTGCGGCACACCTGAATTCATGAAAAGAGTCATGTTGAAGTCACCAACCCCAGTTAAAAATGTATTTGTTTTTCAGTCCCCATGCTTTTTAATGAACTGAAAAACAAAAGAAGTTTAAAAAGGGCACCGCATTGCTGAACAACTCTGAAGCTTAAACAGAGGCAGTGTGAATCTTCACTTTGAGGTGGCAAGCAGGCTAGGGCTGAGGAGGGAGTGAGTGCTGATTTTTTTTGTTTCCCTAATCCCCCCACCAATGTCCTCTGTGTCTCCCCATTCCAAAATCTGGTGGGGATAAATCCCCCACATCCCACATACTTCCTACGCCCATGTGCATGTATGTGTTGCACGCATAAATCGACCTGTAGGTGCAGTTTTAACACTTTGTATGAGAATCAAGCACTTTGCGATTATCTTACATGAATAGATCTGTCAAATGTAGTGCACCAATTTGCCCTCAATAATTGTGCCAATTATTATTTTGTACTCAAAAATAAATTTGTTGTTTACATTTTGGAAATTGCAACGAAGTTGACTTTTTGCTGCTTTCAGAGGAGTAAGAGTGCTTTTCAATTTTACAACAGCGTTGATAACCTTCTACTGACCTATGTAAAGCTAGTATTTAACATGTTTTTGTTTACTGCTACAGCAGATAATGGGTCTCATGAATAAATATTTATAAATATTACATGACACTTAGTTGTCAAGTAAGCTCATCAATATGCATGAAAATAGCACAGAATGGCAAATGCCTGCCTTCAATATGATCGCCGTCAACGCATAGCCAGCTTTCTACCAGTACCAAAATGAAAACAGCAGATACCATGGAGCAGCTGCTTAACTTCATTAATGAAGAATGACGCTAGCCACTCAACCAATCACAATAGGAGCATTTGCTTATTAATCCAGTGCTTGATTTGTGCCGTTATTTACCTGTGCTCAGCACCGGTATTTAGTTCTGCAATGTATATGACAGTCCACCCCATGGTGGCGCTTTCTGCCTATTTTCAGCACAACACAATAGTTTAGCAGTTAAATATACATTTAAAAATAATCATAGTAGCGCAACCAGGCCATTTGTACTGGCATTTTGCAGTACTGGCAGGGGCAGGGCGAGGGCGGGGGGGGGGGGGTAAACTGGAGTGGCTTCCTAATCGATGCCATGGGTCCTGGCACTTATATTTTTACATATTAGGCACTGCATAGAACACATGATAACTGAAGCCTGTATGTATCAACGCATTTCACCGTAAACACAGATTGGGTAAAACACTTTGCTACAGCATGCCCTTGGTCTTAATTTCCAAAAAGGAATTGGTATATAAGTGATGCATAAATCAGCATTCATAAGCCAACCCTATAAAATGAATACGTTGAGAGAGAGCTCTTTTAGCACCTAACTGAGGTAAAGAGTTAGAGCTAAACATAGAAACTCAGTAGATAAGACTTCTTCCATTTCAAATATTATATATGTTTTAAGGGAGGTAAATGTAAAAAAAAAAAAATTCTGAGCATCTTCCTTTTGTTTTGCTATGTTTGAACTCCAAAACTGAATTCTTTGTGATGTCTTGAACTGTTCAACACTTAGCGCACCAAAGATCAGTAATAAAAAGTTCCTGTTCCAGTTACACTAGTGGGGCGAGACAGGATAAGGCAGATCCAAGACCTGGTATCATTAATTCTACAGAAGGTGGGATCAAGAGAGCTTTATGTCAAAAGTGATCAGAACTTAACAATGCACGAGAGACCTCTGAATGTGAACGGAAGTGGGGTCTGCTTCACTAAGCATCCCCAAATAGAGAGGATTCTAATATAAACTGTTATGGCCTTCAGCAAGTAGGGCAATTCTGTAACAGGCATGGAATATGAACAACCCTCTAGTCTAACCAGTAGCATAGCTTGGATGCCCTGGGCACTGGCGTAAGCAAGGTAAAATGGCCCCTTTGGCTGCTGTTGGGGTGGTACACCGTCTGGGTGCCTGGCACCGGTGCCACTGCACCTGCTGTACCAATAGTGGCTATACCCTTAACCTTGTGAAGGAAGTCTGTGAAGGACCGGCCATTGCTTCAGCTGGCAGTGGCGTAGCAAGGTCAGGAGGTACCCGGTGCGGAAAATTTCTTGTCACCCCCGGCTTGACAAAATGGCAAAAATATGTGTTTAAAACACATATTTTTGCCATTTTGTCACCCCCCTCAGTGATGACACCCGGGGCGGCCCACACCCACTGCACTCCCCTTCCTACTCCACTGTCGGCTGGTTCGCGGGTAAGGGCCCTGTTTACACTACTGATTTGTTTGCTTGTTACAGTACCTCTCACAAGCACAGCGCAAACTAAATAAAAATGGAAACTGTATAATAAAATCTCTGCCCAGAGACCAAGTATTCACATTAAGTTTGGGCTTAATTTTTTTCCTCGTGTGAATATTGTAAAGGAAAAGGAAGGGAGTAGGTAGCAGTAGCGCTAGGACTGACAATTGTTCTCAGACACCATGCATTTCTATCACCGGGCATCCTGTTACTGGATCAAAGGAAAAATAACAACATGTTGGTGGGAGGGAAAACACCATTTTTTTCTCACAGTCCTTAAATCCTAGTTCAGTAGGGTGGTGGTCGGGTATGGCGAGCTGGGAGTCATGCACCATCTTTCCAGCCTTCTTAGCTAGTTATGATGACTTACACAGCGTCACCCTCCCGACTTCTAATGCCAGCTCCTTTGTACATTGATGGTCCAGTCTAAACTTTTAAAACATACAGGCAGCTGCCCAGTACCATCCTAGGCACAGGGGGATAGGGATGCTGTCTGTGTGTAGACCACAACAGGTGTATGTGCACCTGTAAATGCGACAAGGCCCAGTAATCCAAATGACAACAAGCGCCAGGCAGGGATGGTGTTGGATGAGTAAAAGGATGCCAAAAGGGAAAGAAATAGAAATGGAAGAATGAGCAGTAGCCATGCACATTTTTTAAATGCAAGGATACTGCCTGCTGCAGAACAAATGCACCAAATGAACGATGAAGGAAGTGGGAGAGCCAGCAGGGCTATCAACTTCAGCAGAACTGCACAACCCTTAAACTGCGGCCTACTGCTGATAGGCTGAAGGAAGCAAACATTTTGAGAAGTTGTTCATGGACCAAGTCCCTCTAATGCTCCCAGCAGTCAATCCCTCACCTGTTAGTGGATCAGACCCTAGCCAGACGGGCGCCCTGCACATGTGAGGGTGAGCGACAAAGGCCTTGTTGGGGTGCTGCGAATCGGCCTGACTCATTTTACTATTCTGTCCTCACCCCTCCTTGCAAGCCAAATACTTTTATGAGATCCCACATACCCATGTTCTTTCTAGTTTGAACAAAGGGGTATTCTCCTGACCTTCTAGAACTTCCTCCCAGATGATTTCCACTTTTATTATTACTATTGAATGACAATTCAGGGTATAAAAGAGACAAGGTGCGGAAAGGACACTTAGCATGAGCCCATTGTTTTGGCTAGGGCAGCAGAATGCCACAGAGTTGGTGACTCTCATTTTGTTCAATCTTAGTCCAGGTGTTCTCTAGCCTTTTGTATATGTCTCCACAAGCTAGATTTCCTTACAATCTCCTATATCTAGTACCTTCCCACCCCCCATCATCACTACTCCCATCTCTAGCAAGAGTTCTTTTATTTTGAAACAATAGTAGCCAAAAGGTACCCTTTTCTGACCTAGGCAGCTCCTAAATCAAGCTCTGAATGTCTGCTCCAGCCAACAGAGAGTGCTATTGAATATGCTGGATACTACAGCTTAAATCAGCCCTACGAGAGCAGAGACTTGGGGGCCTATTTACAAGGAGTTAACGCTCCCAGTTTTACCAAGTTTCACTGATACACCGTATGTTTTATCACGCTTCCGGGAGATGTACAGGGCGTATATCCCATAGGGTTGACTATTCCCTTACTTTTTGCCAGATGTAAGAATTAAGAGCACTGGAATTGTGGATTTGAAGATTTCTCGCAGTTATTGTGTGTCGTGTACTCGTGTTATGATGCCCATAGACATTAATGGAATATCCATTCCTTAAGTGAGGCCAACCAAGCATACGTCATTCTGCTGGAATGTTAAAGGAACCCACATTACTAAGGTGGGGACAGTAATGCAAGTATAGTTATGAAGATAGCCCCTTTATATACATTTTGACATGGGCCTTTAGGATATTTATCTAACACAGTATTTGTCATGGGAATATGGTGTTCTAGATAATCAGTTGGATTAGAATGAAATATTGATCAATTACATTGTAATCGACAATCACTGTGCAGCAGAGCGTGCAGTAGGGCTCTCCCTAGTAGTATTGTGTACCCTTGAAAAGCTGTTTAAGATTCCTGAATGAAGGAGGGTAACGAAGAGTGACTTGCGAGTAATGTTGATCCCATCAAACTTCATGTCAGTGGCGTAGCTAGACCTTATGCCGCCTGTGGCGGTAATGTTTTTACATAACCACAGTATGAAGAAAAGTTTCTTGACTTTTTAGCATTGTTTTGAATAAACATGCTTAGTCTCAAATAAACTGTGACAATTAAGAAACATTTATGTCTCTTAACAAAGGGTAATAAAGATTGCACTTTGGTCACCCCAAAGGTTTGGGGTGATTATTATTAAGGCTCCCGGTTTTCTGTTTTTACGGATTTTTGCAGATAAATACAGACAGAAAACAATGTGTTTTCAGTCTGCATTTATCTTAAAAAGTGGATAAATACAGAGAATTGGGCTTCTTTTAAGTGACTCTGTGCTGTCTTTCATGAATTACAGACCAACAGCTAAGCAGATGGACAGCTCGGAAAATTAAAAAAACAGGATGCAATTTCATTAAATAATGCCATGTGTCAACATACATTTGTGGCTAATATTTACCAGTGAATGTTTTGTTATATAATATTTGGTACCTTAAATAGCTAATACAGACAGACATCAAAGTATGATTGTGCGTCTAACCGTTAAATAAATATGGAAATGTACAGTTTTACAACTTCATTTATCCGCAAAACACAAAATAAATATGGATAAATACAGATAAAGTGGCTAAAAAATAAATATGGATAAATACAGACAGAAATGCTACAGAAATAAATACCATAAAACCAGGAACCCTAATTATTATTAACTGGAGCAGGTGGGTCAGTTATAATTTTTGTGATACTCCAGAGCCCGGACACGAGTGGAGGCTATATATATATATATTCACTGAAAAAACCATAGGTTTTAGGGACAGTTATAGTTAGTTGGACATTGCACTCGTACAAAACCCGTGAAATTCCCCCGTTATAGTTAGTTCAGGTAACTATAACTCGCGCCCCCGCAAAGCACTGCTGATGACGTCACATATTACATCACTCATGACATGGTCAGTGACATCACTGATGACATCACTGATGACATCATCCAGTGACTGTGTGTTTCTGTAAAGTTTAAATATGTTTAATATACATAGGGAAAGGCGTATTGAAGAATGAGTGGGTGTATAAGTGTCTGAATGGATGATTTAGTAGGTGCGTGACTGACTCTATAACTGAGTGATTAAACATATCTTACTGAATGCATGGGTTAGTGACTAAACTGTGTGAATGTCTGTATCCGTCTCTATGTTGGTGTGTAAGCGGCTGCCTGGGTTTGTGAATAGCTACATGAGTGTCTATATGGGTTATTTATTGGTTGTCTGAGTATCTGTATGGGTGCTTGAGTGTTTGTGTGGGTGGGGTGTGTGTGTGACTCTGTACATAGATGTGTGAGTGGGTGAATCACTGGGTGCATGATTTCAAGAGTGCATCTGTGATGGACTGCTTGGGTGGGTGAGTGTGTGTATGGGTGTGTTAGTGAGTGAATGTATATCTCAGTGGTACATGTGTGAGTAACTACATATGTGAAAGGCAGTATATATGTGTGTTGGAGTATTTAAATGGCTATAAGTGAGAGTGTGTGATTGTGAGAGTGGCTGTGTGGATGAGTGTGTGCTTCTATCATTGATTGTATAACAGCGTAAGAATGTGCTAGTATTTGTAGGAGTAAGTGAGCTGGTGTGTGTATAACTGTATAGGTGAGTAAATGGCAGTGTGATTAATTATTTGCATGACTGACTAGGTGTGTGAGTACCTCTATGGATGAGTGGCGGTGTGTGAGTGTCTATGTGGGTGTATGAGTGCATATGATAGTCCTGTACTGAGTGACCGTAAGTATGAGTGACTGTACTGGTGAGTGAGTGGATGTGTGTGTAGACCTAAGAATCAATGAGTGTGTATGTAGTTATTGGTGTTGGAGTGTCTATGGGTTTGAGAATGGCAGTCTGTAATTTACAGTGGGTGTATCAAAAGTTATATTAGGGTGTGAGAAGATGCATCAAATTATCACATGGATGATGTCATCAGTGATGTCATCAGTGATGTCATTTGAGATGTCATCAGTGATGTCATCAGTGATGTCACTGACCATGTCATGAGTGATGTAATATGTGACGTCATCAGTAGTGCATTGCGGGGCGCGAGTTATAGTTACCTGAACTAACTATAACGGGGGAATTTCACGGGTTTTGTACGAGTGCAATGTCCCTAAAACCTATGGTTTTTTCAGTGAATTTCAAAGGTTTTTTAAATGTTAATTTCTAACTATAACGTGTCTGAAACCTATGGTTTTTTCAGTGAATTTCAAAGAATTTTAAATGCTAATTTCTAACTATAACGTGCCTGAAACCTATGGTTTTTTAAGTGAATTTCAAAGGTTTTTTAAATGCTAATTTCTAACTATAACGTGCCCCGCCCCCTCCCTTCACCACTGTGCAAACGCGCCCCGTGGCGCGTTTTAAGTTGTGGGATTAAGTCCCCTTGAATCATGAGGGTCCCTGGGGTCCAACTAGCCCACCCTGTACCTCCAGTATGTGCCAGGGAGCTGCGTTGCAGAGAGGTGTTCAGAGGCCACGCCCCTTTTTACACCTGTCTGCAACGCAGCTCTGTGGCGCTTTCTGGACGTACCTGGTGGGCTAGTTGGCCCCCAGGGACCCTCATGACTGAAGAGGATTTAATTCCCCATCTTAAAACGCGCCACGGGGCCTGTTTGCACACATGTCACCTAAAGCCCCGCCCCTCCCTTCACCACTGTGCAAAGCGCGCCCCGTGGCGCGTTTTAAGTTGGGGGATTAAATCCCCTTGAATCCTGAGGGTCCCTGGAGTCCAACTAGCCCACCATGTACCTCCAAAAGCGCCACAGAGCTGCGTTGCAGAGAGGTGTAAAAGGGGCGTGGCCTCTGTACACCTCTCTGCAACGCAGCTCCCTGGCGCATACTGGAGGTTCCTGGTGGCTAGTTGGCCTCAGGGACCTCAGTATTCAAGGGGAATTACTTCCCCTTCTTAAAATGCGCCAGGGGGCACGTTTGCAGACTGCTGCAGGGTGGGGGCGGGGCCTCTGGCACGATGCGGTCTTTTTTTTTTTTTGTATGGGAGGGGGGCTGCGTGGCCCCCCTTCCCTTGGCCTCTTTTGGCCCCGGGGACCCCATCCCCTGGGGCATGTGGATTTTCATTTAAAAAAAAAAGAAAACGGGAAGGGGGCCACGTGGCCCCCCTTCCCTGGGCCTCTATTGGCCCCGGGGACCCCATCCCCCGGGGCATGCCCTCTTTTTTTTAAAAATAAAAATATTAGGAGGGGGGCTGCGTGGCTCCCCTCCTCACAACACTTAAGGCCCCGGGGACCCCATCCCCCGGGGCCGGCCTTTACCTTTTTTTTAAAACTTTTTTTTTTGGGGGGAGGGGGGCTGCGTGGCCCCCCTCCCAGGCCACTAATAGCCCCGGGGACCCCATCCCCCGGGGCCTGGCCACTCGTTGGGGACTGTGGGGGGGTCCCCAATCCCCGCACGGTCCCGCCGGCTCCCCGCGTCCTGCGGGAGCCGGCATGCTTTTCCATAAGGGGAGCTGCTGACATGCAGCCCCCTTATGGAAAAACAATCTGCTGCTTCATTGAAGCGAGAGCAGGTTTCCCTGCTCTCGCTTCAATGAAGCAGCAAGTTGCAATCACAGGACGGGAGCCGCGAGGCTCCCGTCCTGTGATTGCAAACAGCAATGTCCTGGGGGGTAGGCACCCCGGGATACTGCAGGAGCCGGCCCTGGGGGGTGGCGGTCCCCAGGGCCATAGAGGGCTCCAGGAGGGGGGCCACGCGGCCCCCCTCCCAACATCAACTGAGCCCCGGGGAGGTGGTGGTCCCCGGGGCTTCGGGGGTCCGAAACAGACCCCCACATTTCTTTTCTAAGTGCCCCGGGGAGGTGGCGGTCCCTGGGGCGTGTGGGGGGGCTGGAGCCCCCCCACACTGGTTACTGAAATTTAAAAAAAGAAGCCCCGGGGGGTGGCGGTCCCCGGGGCTGCGGGAGGACGGAGAGCCCTCCCGCACCATTTTTAAAGCCCCGGGGGTAGCGGTCCCCGGGCTTGGGGCCTTAGAGGCCCCCCTATAAAACCTAAATAAACCCCAGCATGCCCCCGGGACTTGGCCCACCGGGGGCCAGCTAACAACGAGCGCGGGAGACACGCGCTTCGTTTTCTCGGCGGGATCCGCGCACCCTAAGCGCATACCGCTGATTTAAAAAAATGCTTTTTTCTGCCCAGGGGGTCCTTGTGGGACCCCCTGAGCAGACCTAGGGGGGTCTGCTCAGACAGACTGCAGACAAAGACTGCAGACTGCAGACAAAGGGGGCAGGGTGTTTCTACCCTGCCCCCTTTGTGCGTTTTGCGCACTTGTTTCTGTGCCTCGGTTCTACCGAGGCATAAAATGGCTGCCAACACTTCCTGATTTGGAGTGTTGACAGCCAATTAGCATGCAGCTCGTGATCGGGAGGGTACGCGGACCATACTCGGCCATAGATATATATGTGACTTTACTTGTGATTTTCTCAGGAACTACTGAACGGATTTACACCATTTAAGCAAAAGGCACGACTCTGAACCAAGGGCTACCTTTTTGCCAAATTTGGTGTAATTCCGTTCAGCAGTTCGGGCTGTAGCTGCGACTAACGGTTCCTATGGAAAAATGAATGGGAAAACGCGTTTTGGGACCCCCTTTTTCTCGCCCCGCTTGACGAATCACCCCGAGACTTTCAGGATAGGAACGGACCGGAGCGCCCCAACAAGTTTGAAAAGTTCGCGAAGATTCGTCAACCGGCGCCAAAGTTATTTCAAATAGAATGCTGCGGATTTCCTATGGAAAATAGGTCCTATATATATATAATCTACTGGCGGTCACCAGTAGGTAGTTATAGTTAGGACCTATTTTCCATAGGAAAAGCATCTTTTGTTTTCTCAATAACTTTGGAGTCATTTGACGAATCATCGCGAAATTTTCAAAACTAGTGGGGCGCTCCGGTCAGCTCCTGTCTTGAAAGTTTCGGGGTGATTCGTCAAGCAGGGGCCGAGAAAAAAGGGGGGTCCCAAAACATGTTTTCTCCATGTTATTTTCCATAGGAAACTTTAGACACGGCTACAGCCCGAACTGCTGAACGGAATTACACCAAATTTTGCAAAAAGGTAGCCCTTGGTTCATAAAGAGTCCTTTTTGTTAAATGGTGTAAATCCATTCAGTAGTTCCTGAGAAATTCAAAAAATAGAGGTCGGAAAATCAATTTCCCATAGGAAACTTTAGCCAAGGCTACAGCCCAAACTGCTGAACGGAATTACACCAAATTTGGAAAAAAGGTAGTGCTTGGTTCAGAAAGCGTCCTTTTTTTAAATGGTGTAAATCCGTTCAGTAGTTGCTGAGAAATTAAAAAAATAAAAGTTTCGAGCTTTATTCTAATTGGCTGTCAACACTCCAAACCAGGAAGTGTTGGCAGCCATCTTGTGACTCGGAGGAACCGAGTCACAAGAAAACAGTAAAACAAGCCTGAAAAACAAGAAAAGGGGGCAGGGTAGAAACACCCTGACCCCCCAGGCCTGCTCAGGGGGTCCCACAAGGACCCCCAAGGCCAAAAAAAGCATAAAAAAAAAAAATTTGGGGCAGAATTTGAGCTGGGTGCGCGAATCCTGCCGAAAATTAAAAAAAAATGAAGCGCGGGCTCCTGCGCTTCATTTTAATGAGGCCCCCGGTGGGCCAAGTCCCGTGGGCAATGTCAAAATCAAATAGCGGGGTCCGCGGGGGCCCCTGCATCCCCTTCAGCCCCGGGGACCGCCACCTCCCCGGGGCTTCTTTTAAAATGAATGCGTGGGGGGTCCCAACCCCCCCACGCTGCCCCGGGGGCCACCACCTCCCTGCTGCTTTTTTAATTGGATGCGGCCCCCCCGCAGCCCCGGGGACCGCCACCTCCCCGGGGCTCTGTTTTATTTTTAAAAAGAGATGTGTGGGGGGGTAAGAACCCCACCACACTCCCCGGGGACCACCACCTCCCCGGGGCACTCTTTATTCAAATTCGGGGGTCCGTTACGGACCCCCCAACCCCGGGGACCACCACCTCCCCGGGGCTTTCAAAACGAAGGGAGGGGGGCCACACGGCCCCCCTCCAGGAGCCCTTGATGGCCCTGGGGACCGCCACCCCACAGGGCCGGCTCCTGCAATGTCCCGGGGTGCCCACCCAAGGGACATTGCTGTTTGCTATGGCAGGGCGGGAGCACGGCTCCCGCCCTGCCATAGCAAATGCTGCTTTGCTTGATTGAAGCGAGAGCAGGTAAACCTGCTCTCGCTTCAATGAAGCAAAGCAGAATTGCTTTTGGGCAAGGGGAGCTGCATGTTAGCAGCTCCCCTTGCTCAAATGCAATGCCGGCTCCCGCAGGAGGCGGGGAGCTGGCGGGACCGTGGGGCATTGGGGCTCCCCCCACGGTCCCCAACGGAGAGGCCAGGCCCTGGGGATGGAGTCCCCGGGGCAAGACGTGGCCTGGGAAGGTGGCCACGTGGCCCCCCTCCCCAATAATTTACAGATTTATAATAAAAAAATACACGGAAAGGCCGGCCCCGGGGCCATAATTGGCCTTGGGAGGGGAGCCACGCGGCCCCCCTCCAAAAAAAATAAAATAAAATGGCTGCCAGGGCCCGGGGGATGGGGTCCCCGGGGCCATAATTGGCCTCTGGAGGAAAGCCATGCGGCCCCCCTCCCCAAAATAATTTTTTTTAAAACAAAAACAAGGCTGACAGGCCCCGGGGGATGGGATCCCCGGGGCCAAAAGTGGCCCATGGAAGGGGGGCCACGCAGCCCCCCTCCCATAAAATAAGAAAAAGAAAAAAGAAAAAAGAAACCGGCAACTCGCTAGAGGCCCCGCCCCCTCCCTGCAGCACTCTGCAAACGCAACCCCTGGCGCGTTCTAAGTTGGGGAATTTAGTCCCCTTGAATACTGAGGGTCCCTGGGGGCCAACTAGCCCACCAGGTATCTCCAATAAGTCCACACAGCTGGATTGCAGAGAGGTGGTCCGAGGCCACGCCCCTTTTTACACCACTCTGCAAACGCGCCTCTTGGCGCACTGGTGGTGGGGTGATGAGGTCCTCTTGTGTCCTGAGGACCTCAGGACACAAGTGGACTTCATCCCTCGAGCAGTGGCACCTTGTGGCACAGTCAGTCTCCTGGGGTACTCAGAGCTGAAAGTGATAAAATGTCATTACCTAAGAGGGTACTAAGGGTCGTGCCAGCAACCCAACTTAGCAGCGAGGAATCCATGCATGAGAGCCCCAGACCCTTACAAGGTACAGCCACATAACCCTAGCAACAGCGCCACACAGAAATAACCAATCCAACAACCAAGCAACAACCAAAGGAAGAGAACCCTACATGGAACCCTAAAGACAAAGCCTGCAAGCCTGCAGCTGTGAAGCCTAAACACAACACAGGCAAGAGTCAAGGCCCTAGGCTGTCCACCAGGCCCGTCCCAAGGGGCAGATCCCCATTACAAATAAATCTAGTTCATTTTTTTACCACCCTTTTACCTCCTTCCCCCATACCGTCCAGATACCTAGCTGTTAATAAGGGGGAGGAGATGAGGGCTACCTTTGTGGTAACAGGAGAGAAGAGTTGGCTATAAAGAGTTCACTCCTGCTTTCCTACTAACGGTTCGCCCACTTGGGATCTCCCCCATCAGGACTTTCACTATCATAGTAGACAAACCTCAGAGGAGGGACCTCACGTAAGCTGCCAGTTATGAACCAATCTCTGCAGAAGCATTTCAGAAGAATCACTAAAACATGAGCAGTTCAGAGGAACCACAAAATGGTCCATCGACAAATAGTCCACCAGACGCATATGCATCCTTTTTCCAGATAATGTTTTGATACTCATTGGCTGGCAGTCAAACCCGCCAGTCGCACCAGTCATTCACTGTGCTACACAACATTCACTAGAGGTTGCATCACACAAGGCTCATGTTATTTCACCTTAATGAGTCCTCCAAGCTCCTGTTGTCAAGGCCGGTGGATCATCATAGCCGTTTGACTGGTCAATCATCCACCGAGACATAAGATTTTCGAAGAATAAACATTTAAGCACGATCATGGAATAAAAAGATACCAATCACTCCAGCACCCTGGCCAAGTATGTCACAAGCATTACAAATGGTTTAGTGGGTGTGTTACAAGAAGTCCCAAACACACCAAATTAACCAACAGCCTTCGACTTTTGCATCAAAATGTAATATTTCTGTAATGGCAAATCTACTATTTCAGGTGAAAATAAAATCGTCTCTAGGTTGCTGCAAAATGGAAGCATGGAAAGTATTCATACCTCAGTTTAAACCTTTATTTTTCTACATCTACATTGAGCAATGGAAGGCAACTTAAAGCAAGCATTCAAATGACTGAAGCCCACCTCATGTACAGCTAGTTCTGCTTGTCAGTGCTCAGTTTAAATCATGGCCTTCATTAGTGCTCCTCATCATGAAATACATATCCGAGACAATCAGGAATTGTCAATGACTTAACTACTGGTAGAGAAAGTTGCAGGGCACACAGACAGTAAGGCTTAGCTTCAGAATTCCATTCTTTCAATAGATCATAAAATGGCTTGTGGTGACACAATCCCCCAACTAAATTTAAGGGAAATGGAGCCATATAGTGCGTGTACATCACAATTTTCACATAACTGTGCGAAAGAGCCATAGGTTCTGAGGTGTTATAAAATGTCCAATACTTTCCTGGTGTGCTAGGCAAACCTCACCTTCCTCGAGGGTCATTTAGTCCAGAGAAACTTTGAAAAATAATTCGAAAGGGGGAGTCTATCCCAATTTCAGTAAAAAAAAAACATGGATTTGAAGGGAGCGTGCCCAAACCTGGTTGAACAGAGTCAGAATTTGCTGTGTGTTCATGTAACAGTCTATGATGGTTTGAATTACAGGTTCAGCTTTTTTTGTCGCTGCCGATCATAGTCAAGGTTTTCTGAAACACGCCGACCCGGGGTAGCTTGGAGACCTTCAGGACCAAGAGTGCCTCCACCATGTGGTTCTTGGCTATGGTAACGCTTAGTGTGCAGTGGGACCAGGTGTCATGAGTGTGGATGGTGACAACCCAGAGAAAATGACCACCTTCCTGTAGAGATATCATGTAGCTTGGGAAAGGATCATGGGCTGGCTCACTAGACAATGAAGTCTGCATAATCTGGAGTCACGGATCTTTCTTCTTGGTGACAAGGCAGCTGGGTCAATGTCCCCTGGACAGAGCTCGCTCTATGGTGGAGTTCTCACAGTAGGGCCATGGGTGGAAGGACACACCACTCTTGTTGAGTCCAAGGAAAGTCCAATCCTCACCTCTTCCCTTCTCAGTCAGGGCATCAGCGTGGCTTCTTCAGTGACTGGGCCCATTCCCAGATATCAGGTGGTGGAGCAACACTCCCTCTTACCAAGGACTACCCTCATGGGTGCACTGACTGCACCACCTCTTTATTGTGCACAGTCAGTACGCTTCCTGACAGCATGTTTGCCTCTGCGTCCGCATCCACAATAGAGCACAGGCGCATAGGCAAGGTATTTTCCTCACCTGCATGTGGCATTGTGGTATTACAGATGGAGCCGCAGACACTTGTGTTGCCCCTTCTGTAATACAAATAGCGCCAGCAGGGCTTTTCCTCATTGGCAAGGGTGCAAGACCCCATAGAAATGAGGGAAACACCAACTCTGTGCCCATGCCGTATTATGGATGCAGGCACAGATTACATCAGGAGTCATACTGACTGTGCGCAACAAAGAGTTGGCACAGTCAGAGCACCCCCTGAGGGTGGATCTCTGTAGGGGAGCATAGGGTGCCATGGATCCTTCTCCCCATGAGGCATCCTCTTAAAGACAGGTGCAGTCGCTCATTTCACCTGCCCTGCAGGGGATCTCTGTCTCCTCTGCATTGCAGGCAGGTGGTGCCAGCACAGTGAATGACGGAGCAGCTGCTTCATAGAGCTGCTCCTTATTTCACTAATGTGCTGCCCCAGGGGCACACACAGGTTCGCATCTGCAGTCGGAGCAGCACATTATCAGTAACAGGGCCCACTGGCCCACTTTGTTCCCAGGGCACTACCTCAATGGTGAGGGGCAAACAAGGACAGTGCTGCGCCCTATTTGTAATATGGCCCCAGGTCACCCAGACTGCCAGAAACAATGAGAAGTGCAGCAAAGAGACACTGTGCCAGGATCATCTGACACTATAGTGCTAAGTGTGTGCGTGTGTTTCTGAGGTGCCCTCCAGGGGCATTGTCTTTTACATACATAGGCACTATACTACACATGAATAGGTCTAACAGCCAGAGCTGCCGACTTTGGAGCTGGGGAACCAGGTTCAAGTCTCGGCGTCGGCTCAACATCCTGTGATTGTGGGCAAATCACTTAATCTCCCTGTGCCTACCAAAAAATGAATGTGGCCTTGTGTAATGTAACTAGTGCTCATGTAAAGTGCTCCAATACCTTCGGGTCAAGTTCGCACTATATAAAAACTGCAACAAAAAAAAAGAAAATGTACACAGTAGCTGTTTAGCTCCATACATGTGCAATATAAAGCAGAAATGGAAGAACATGATGATCCATGGTGCTGCCAGCATAGTGCTCTGATACCTGTTGACAGTTTTAGTGCACACTGTAGCAGCAAACATAAAATACTGCGGTATGTGATATCTATAAATGAACGTGTCTTTTTTACAAGGATCAGATAATGGTTTGGAGCCATTAGATTTCCACATCAATTATCAGGAACTCAGCATCCAAGATTAGATTATTAACTGAAATTGGCAACAGATCTGCAATGACTCAGTGCCCGATTAGTAAGGAGCTGGCTTTGCTGCAGCATTTGCATAAGTCATCATGTCTGTATTGACAGCATTTCACTCCCGTTAATTAATCTGGCAGAGTCCTTTTTGTGCATTGAGATAGATCCTGTTGGACCCGCCTCACTGTATTTTTCCAAAACCTTGTCCATGACTGGGAGTATTTGAAAGCATATTTAACAAAGATTTTGCAATGCCCGTGCGCCGCACAATAGGACACAGGGCCACAAAAAAAAGCATGGCTCGGTAAACTGGAGCAAGGCAAGGCAGCGGAAGTCCCTGCCTTGCGTTACTTTACCCCAGGAAGGCATTCCATAGGTTGAGCACTGGTGTTTGCACCCATCCACCCATGGATTTTGGAGCATTCCCAGATTTACCATGAGTGTTAGACCTGTGAATGAGTCAGAATCCAATGCATTCCCAAGGGAGGCGTAACAAGGAGAAATATTTTTTTCTCTCCTACGTTTTCCTCTTTCTGCGTGTGCTGCATTCTGCTGCAAAAAGCCCCAGGGGATTATTTTTGTGTTTGAGGGTATCCCTTACTGCACAAAAACAATCCTGCCTGCAACACAGGCACCCTTGCACCATGGTGCAAAGGTGCCTGCGTAGGTGCTAGGTAGCACATGCTGTGCCAGTGCAAAGAGAGGACAGGAATGCGCCATGTACTGTTAAATATAGAACATTCCTGCCCTCTCCCTGCCACACAATGCAGCGTAGCAACGTGTCTTGCTGCGCTGCATTGCGTGACATTTTGATCTACCCCCTGGTGTCCAGATGCTCTAACCCAACACCTCCACAAATAGATTTTTCAGAACTATGAGCGATCATTGACGCAGGCCCGGGTAGATCTCAGAGGATCTTTAGTAGTCTAGAGATTTTTCCCTACACACAGCTCAACTTTTGCTTTGCCTTATCCTTTTGCCATAACAACAGTAGTGGCAAATGCCTATATGCCAATCAAAGGCTTGGTAATACTTGCACTCAAAATATGAGTGAGCCAAAATAGGGTGGGGTATTTACTGCACTCTGTAAATGCTGATATCCTGGGCTGCGGTAAATACCTCACATTCTTAGTTGACGCTAAAAGCCTGATTACAAGTTGAGCATTACATTGTGATCCTGTGCAAGTTTGTGCATGGATCGCAATTAAAAGTGGTGTGATGCTTATTGTATCTAGTAATTACTAAATGTGATAAAGATTGCACTCTTTGTTACATTTCAGCAAGTCAAATTTAACAAGGGGAAAAGGCCCAGTAATTACTCTAGCATGCTTTCTGCACCAAACTCTGCATGTTATTTCCCCAAATCTCAGAATATGCGATAATTATCGCATCCAATAAATTCCAAACACCTTGAGGTCAGATTTTTATTGGATGCGATAATTAACACATCAGACGTGGCCTTTGTTGGGTCATGCAGCGCGGTTCAAGTGATGTTCACAGCGCACATAAAGAATTGTCTATTACCACCAACATGTTGCGACCGTCTGGTAAGCTTCCAAAACCGGCACTCGCTCTGTACCAGGGAACGGGGGGAAAGGATTCTGTAATGAGGGGTGCAGGCGGCTCGGAAGAACCAGCAGCTTGGCACATGGAACATTGTCTCAAGGTGAGTTCTACTCAGTCATCCAAACCAGGGAACCATACTTTCCACCTGAGCCTGGATTTTGCTGTTACTATTCCTTGGTGGGCAAAGTGGGCTAGATCCACCATCTGTTTTTGCAAAGACGCAGGAATTACCAACCGAGGACCCCTCAGTAATCACCCATTGGGAGAAACAGCAAGTTCGTGCCTGACGTTGTGTAACGAAGACAATGTCAAATGGGCTTCATCTGTGCGATGAGATGCATTGTGAGTGAGTGTTTGCCAGGTCCCAGAGGCCACGGCCGAGATCGCTAGCTGAAGAGTGATTTGACTGAGTAGCTGCTATGATGTCCTCCAGGGAGATAGGCAACCGCCGCACATACTCTTCCACATCCTCAGCATTGGATGCTTCACCGACCGTGGCTGGCCTTGCATTCTGGGATAAAGAGTCAGCTGTATTTTGGGATCCTGGTTGGTACACTACTGAGAAGTGGTATTACTGTAGCTGAAGGATCCACTTCTCGAACCAGGGAGGTGGCTTTGACGATGACCTAGTGAATAGAGGTTTTAGGGGTTTGTGGTACGTGTGAAATACAAAAGGTTGGCCAACAAGATATAAGTGAAAATGGCGACATCCCCTAAGACCGCAATTGCCTCTTTTTCAATATGAGAACATCACTGCTCAATATCTGTTAGAGCACGACTGGCATACGCCACGGGAACCCATTCACCATCGTCATGTTTTTGAGATAGAACGTCCACAAGGTTAGTTGGGCTGGCATCCACCAACAGCTCCAATTCACGGCGAGGGTCAAAATAAGCCAAGGTGGTATGTGCAGACAGAGCTTGTTTTGTTGCTTGAAAAGCGTACTTTTGTGCGGGCCTCCCCAAACTGCATTTGATTTGGTTAGTTCTCGAAGTGGGGCAGTGAGGGTGGTCACATTTTGTCAAGTCCCATGTGCGATCGTCTCGCGCCCATCAGAACTCTGACATCGGGAATGCCTAAGACTACAATTCCCGGCAGCCTGTGCGGGCAGGGACGCGTGCGTCACGTACGTGACCTGCCATTCAAGGTTAAAACTGGTTCCGGGGCAGGGAAAGCTGCCGATTATTCTTTGTTTCCTACTTGCGGTCCGTGAAGAGCAGGTCCGGTAAGGGTGTCTCTGACACCACACTCAGTATTCGTTTCCTTTTGGGAGAGAGAAAGAGAGAGTGTGTTGCTTTCTCGTTTACAGCCCGGTAACTGCTGGGGCTGGTTTTGTGCTATTTATTCTCCCGGCTGTTGGTGGGTTTTCCCTTTGATCCTTGCAGCCGGGGAGAATTGCGTTCGGCATTTATTCAGTGCCGGTCTTCATAGGAGCGGAGTGGCTCGACTTCGCAACCCTGAGGGATATGAAGGTTCACGTTATTTTGGATAACATCAACTATTGACATTTAAGCTATACTATTGTTTCCACCACGAACCTGCCATTTGGGTGGTGTTACAAATTGCTATAACACGTATGCACTCAAGGAGGTTATCCAGTATTCACATTACTTTAATTCATTGTTTTGTTTTGTGCTTTTGTTACGCTGTAACAGGGGTTCAGCAGTGGAATGCGTGAGGATTCACGTTCACCACCCCTGTGAATTCAGATGTTGCAAAGACCGGGGAATGTGTGTTATCACTAAGTGTCATTTACAGGTCACCCTTCCCTACAGTATATTTATGTAGCTTCTCGTTTTCCCTGTTCCTATCCCTAGCATTTCTATACTATTTCCCATGGTGAAGATTCAACCTACCTTTTCTACCCGTTGTTTTACTTTACAGGTAGGCCATTCAGGAAAGGAAAAGAAAGGGAGAATTGTATTACCTTTAAGATTCTGCTACCGACTAAATCATAAAGTGATTAGTGTTTTGTTTTCTTTGCAGGTCTCCCTCCCCGCTGATCCCATCCTTTCCTTCCCCCGCTTAATCACTTCAACAGTCTATGGTATTATAGCAGTTAGACTTGAAGCGATTGGGAGGTGGACCCATTAGAGCATCAAACCAACCCCGAGGACTGTCGTCGGATTACACATTTTGAATAAATCGGCCACAGTATGTAACCATCCCGAAGAAACTGCGGACGCCTATAACGCTGGTAGGTGCCGGGGCTGATTAAATGTCTAGGACTTTTGCAGGATCAGGCATGACCCCATTCTCAGAGAATCGGTATCCGTAGAAAGCTATCTAAATGCACATTTCTCACGGCGTAGGGGAGGACCACTGTCCTGTAATCATGTGAACATCGCCCTCAGCCTGTCAAGATGTTGCTCAATAGTTGGGGCGTTTACTAGGAGGTCATCACTGACTTTGATGACCCCCTCCAGTCCAGCCAACACATTATATCTTGAAAAACTTCAGCTGCAGTTGACATTTCAAAACTGAGACATCTGTATCTTCTTAAACCCACATTGGTGGAAAAGTTAGTAATGGCTCTTGGTTCTGGAGCCAGCAGCAGCCGATGGTAACCTGCTCGGAGATCCATCTTTGAAAACCATCTCGATTAACTCACTTCAGTAATTATATCATCTACGGTGGGGGTCAGATGACATTCATGCTGGATGGCCATGTTAGGTAAGCTCATGTCAACACAAATCCTAACTTCACCGGGCTGTTTAGGCTTGCGAGCCACCACAATCGGGGACACAGAGGGTGTAGGGCTGTCTACCCTCTCAATGTTGTCTGCCTGCTCACGTTTTCTCAGTTCATCCTCCACCTTTGGGTGCAGATAGAAAGCCACCCGGCGATGTCTCAGTGTGACCGGCTTGATCGATTCATCGATGTGGAGGTGTTTGGGACGGTCTTTTAAACATCCAATGCCATTGAAAAGCTGTGAGAATTCAGCCAACAGATTGTCCACACTCCCTAGGTGCACATTGAAAGTGAAAAAGACTAGATGGAGTCAGTCCACTGTCTGGCAGCTCAGCAACATTCCAGAGCCACTCTTGGTAACTCCAAACACCTTGTGTCAGATTTTTATTGGATGCGATAATTACCATATCAGACTCAGCCTTTGTTGGGTCGTGCAGCACAGTTCAAGTGATGTTCATAGTGCACATAAAGAAGGTAGCCGACACCAGTTACTTTCACTCTTTTGACCACAAGGTCCAGCCCTTTTATTCCATCCCATGTGGAACGTAATGGCTAATACCATTGGAGCTACGTGTGACAGGGTCACCCACTTATTTCCTCATCCTCACTTTACAAGTTGAGATGTTCCATCCCCAACATAACAGCCTTCTAGAATTCAAGCCCTAGGAATATGGCGAAGTACATTAAAAATGGGTGCTTAATGCAGCTTTTTACATATGTACTCAAATGTCCCCATGTTTCATATAGTTAGACTCGCCCAGTGTAGTATAATCACAAATCTGATCTCTGCACAATCTTCTGCTTGTACTGGAATCAGAAATGATCCCTGTTAGAAATGGGATTTTTGGTAGGCTTGGGTGTGGGCCAAAGCCAGGCAAAAACCACCACTCTAGTCAGGATAAAGGAGTTACACGTCTAAAATAACCCCTGCTCACCCCCTTGGTAGCTTGGCACGAGTAGCCAGGCTTATCTTAGAGGCAGTGTGTAAAGCATTTGCACATAACCAACAGTAATACAGTGTAAGCACTACAAAAGGACACCACACCAGTTTAGAAAAATATCCAATATTTTTATATACTTAAGACAAGACCAAAAACGATAAAAATCCACAATACAGTACTCAAAAATCTTCAATTATCAAAATACGCTTGAAACACAGTTCCTTGATGTCGATAGCTCCGTCCGGGGCTATCACGGCGTCGTGAGCAAACAAATCCAAACAGTTCTGGCTGACCGCGGCGTCGCGGGCCAGCTACGGTGTCGGGAAGACCCGCAAACAGTACCTTTAGAAATGCAGGGCGTCGATGACCTCTCGTTGAGCTTCCGAAAACACGGCATCCGCAGGCGTCGGTTCCGGAGGTCGGTGCAGGAGTCGTCGGGGCCCTCGAAGTCACACGCGTTGCAGGTCGATCTCCTCTCTGATGGAGTCAGGAGCGCTGGCGTCGGGTGCTGCGGTGCGAAGTGCAGCGGTGCGGCGTGCGGTGCCCTCAGGTCACGGTGCGAGCAGCGGCTCGGTGGCGGCATCAGATGGCGTCGTCGGTGAGACCAGGGTCGCGTTGCGAGATGAAGGCGGTGCTCGTCACGGTGCTGGCATGTCATGGTGCAAGCAGCGTCGTCGTCGTTGTTGAAGCGCTGTCGTCGGCTGACGAACTGGAGTCGAATGCGCCGGCATCGGTAGGCCAAGGCTGCGGTGTGGGATGAGGGCGGTGCATCGTGTAACTTATGAGCGGTGCCCCCGAACCATGGTGCAAGCAGCGGCGTCGATCTCGGCGGGAAGTGGCGGCGTCAGGCAGGCCAAGGCGTCCTCGTGAAGCAAGGCGGTGCGGAGTGCGGTGCCCACAGGTCGCGGTGCGAGCAGCGGCTCGGTGGCGGCGTCAACAGGCATCGTCGGTGAGACCAGGATCACGGTGCGGCGTTGCGGCGGTGCCCTCTGCGGTGCCAAAGCGAGGCGTGAAGCGAGGCGGTGCGGAGTGGGTGCCCACAGGTCACGGTGCAAGCAGCGGCTCGGTGGCAGCGTCAACAGGCGTCGTCGGTGAGACCAGGGTTCCGGTGCGGCGTTGCGGCGGTGCCCTCTGCGGTGCCAAAGCTTCGGCATGAAGCGAGGCGGTGCGGAGTGCAGTGCCCACAGGTCACGGTGCAAGCAGCGGCTCGGTGGCGGCATCAACAGGCGTCGTCGGTGAGACCAGGGTTGTGGTGCGGCGGTGCCCTCTGCAGTGCCTTCAGGACACGGAGTCGGCAGTGGCGTCGTAGACGTCCTCGAGTTGGTGTTCTTCGGGTGGCAGCACAAAACACACAGTCCCCAGTGCTGCGGGTCGAAGAACTTGAAGTCTTTGCTGTTCCTGAGACTTCGTGAACAGGGGGCAAGCTCTACCTCAAGCCCTTGGAGAGACTCACAAATTAGGTTGCAGAAAGTCCAGTCCAGGCCTTTCACTGCCCAAGACAGAAGCAGCCACTGCAGGTCAGCCCAGCAAAGCACCCAGCAAAGCAGTCGTTCCTTTTCGCAGCTTCTCCGGCTCTTCTTCTTGGCAGTCTTCTTGTTCCAGATGAGTTCTAAAGTTCAGGGGTCTGGGACCCAGCATTTATGTCCAAAAATCCTTTGATCTCTTAGGCAGAGAGGGCCTGTGCCCGGTCCGGACCAGTTCTGCATTCTCTGGTGTGAATTCCTGGCAGGAGGTGGAGACGGCATTTGTCAGAGGCAGAGCAGGCCCTTTGAGGTGCAAGGAAATCTCCTCCCCCTTCCCCCATCGTAGCCCAGGTCTCTTCAGCCCTTTCCTGACCTACCTAGACCATCTAGCGCCCCTCCTGCTCCCCCAGCCTTCTGTCATCCAAAACCCAGACAGGCAATCCACATTCCAGCAGAGGCACACGGGATGACTGAGCAAGAAAATACCCACTTCCAAAAGTGGTATTTTCACACACAGAATGTAAAAATCACCTTCACTAAATGAGGCATCTTTAGATTCTGAGTTCAGGCATACGAAACTTCATTTTCTTACCGAATTCCCTGGGCCAGTTATGTTCATAAGATGTTATGAACAAACCTCCCATTCTGTCCTATGGGGAACTGGTAGCCTTGCAATAGTGAAAAACGAAATTGGCTGTAATTCACTATTAGGATATGCCACACACACCGGGGCATGACCTACCTTTCACATACATTGCACCCTGCCCACAGGGGTACCTTGGGCCTACCTGAGGGGTGCCTGACATGTAAGAAAAGGGAAGGTTAGGGACCGGCCAGTGTGTGCACTGGCCAAGTCGACATGGCAGTTACAAACTGCGCGCAGACTCTGCAATGGCAGGTCTGAGTTACCGTTTTCAGGGCTACTCACGGGGGTGGCACAACCAGTGCTGCAGGCCCGTAGCATTTGATTCACCAGCCCTGGCACACGCAGTGCACTTTACTAGGGCTAACAGGTAAATCAAATATCCAATCATGGAAACACCCATCCATAACACAATTTACACAGAGAGCATATGCACTTTAGCACTGATTAGCAGTGGTAAAGTGCCCGGAGTCCTAAAACCAACACAAACAGGTCAGGGAAAAATAGGAGGAAAAAGCAAAAGTTTGGGGATAACATTGCAAAAGGGCAATTTCCAACACAACCCCCTTCCAGCCTAAAGCCAGGGGAGACCAATCCATACCTCGATGGACTTCCCTGCTTGGGGCGATAGAACATGGGACCTGGCCCGCAAAAGCAGGGTTTTCTTCCCGTTCTACGCCTTCCTGAACCTAGTTGGATCCCTCTATCCATACTCTCAGGGCCCACTAAGCTGACCCATGGGGGACCCTTCTCCTCACCTGTGGACCCCATCTGTGCAGCACCTAAACTTACTTGGCTCACAGAAGTGTCCCAACAGGCAGACAGGACCCCCATGGCCAACACAATCGTGTGGCCCAGTCCACCTCCGGGGTGTGACTCCTGTCCCCCTCCCAGGGGCAACTCTGTCCACCAGGAGAGCCAGCCACAGTGGCCACTGACAAATGTCAGTGATGAGAGCCAGGCCTTAGACCTTTCAGGCCACTCCAACCGCTGTGGCGTCAGAGAGTGGGGGGCGGTAGCCCCAGGTGCCTGGCACCCTTTCTCCACTCTCCCCTCTGCCAAGTCAGGTATGGCATCCTGACACTGGCCCATTAGCCCAGGGCCTCTACCCTGCGGCTGGACAGGAGACTGGGGTGGGCTCTCCCACACCCTCTCCTTCTCCATGGGGCTCTGTACCCTCCCACCTGGAGCGGTACCCCCCTCCAGAATTGTCAGGGCACCTGTGGCAGGTGTCCTGCTCAATTCGCCCACGAGTTCAGGGGTGCTATCCTGCAACTGGTACACCAGCCCAGGGTCTGTACCCTGAGGCTGAACAAGGGACTGGGGTGGGCTCCCCCACACCCGGTCCTCCTCCCTGGGGCTCTGTACCCTCCCAGCTGGAGCGGCACCCCCAGAAGACAACCTGGTAGGGGCACTGTTAGCAGTTGCCCCTTCCCCCAGGTCAGGGGGGACACCCTGAACCTGGTCCTCCAACCCAGGGTCTGTACCCTCAAGTTGACCAGAGGTCTCGGGCGAGGCTCTCCTCCCCTCACCCCTCCTTCTGGGGCCCTGCACTCTCCTCCCAGGAGAAGCACCCCCAGAACCAAAAACTGTCAGGACGCTGGAACCGGACCTCCTACACAGTTCTTCCACCAGTTCAGGGCCTTGACCCTGCAACTGATCCACCACCCTCGGATCTAAACCCTCAGGTTGAACCGGGGTCAGAGGCGAGGACTCCCTCCCTCTGCACCCCCTTCCAGAGTTCTGTACCCTCCCACCCAGAGTGGTACCCCTAGAAGACAAACCGGCCAGGACACTGCTTACAGTCGTCCTTCCCTCCAGGTCAGGCAGGACCTGAACCTGGCCTCCCAACTCAGGGACTAAACCCTGCAGCTGAGCACCTGCCCGGCACACCAGGACTTCCTTGGGAGCACGCATGCCCCCCCTGAGGGTAACACATGATTCATGTGTTGTGTGACAGTCTGCCTGGCGCAGATCTCTCGACCCCTGTCCATCTGACAGTGCACGAAGATCCCCCAGGACAGAAGTGGTGTCACCATGGTCACTCTTAGGAGGCTCAGCCCGTCTGGCTGGCCCCTGACCCACTGGTTCTCCCACTGGGGAACGCATCCCCCTCTCACCCCTCAGTCTGGACTTCTGCACCCTCCACTTAGGAGTGGCACCGCCAGACACCTGAACCGCTGGAGTTCTGTTTACAGACACTCCACGTTCTCCTGCCACTAGGAGATCCCCCTCGACAGACGGCCTACCAGTACAGCCTAGGCTCCCCACCGGATGTTCCCTCCTGGAACCACCCAGGCTCTGGGACCGGGTTTCGGGCACCTTGGGCCGCAGCCCATTCCCACTCCTTCTCCGCAGAGACAGGACGTGAGTCCCTACACCCTTCCCACGACACCGGGACCTATCTGGGCTACCACAAACCTTTCCCACCCCCCTTGGTTGGGAAATACCTAAGCCACTTCCTTCCGGGTCACCCCCAGATGCTTCACCAGACCCTCTGGAATCCACCAAAAGGTCTGCCTGCAGTGCAAGCTCCCTGGGGTCAGAGAACTCAAAATCCACTGGGTGTTGGCATAGCTCCGGAAAACAGGGACTTAAAATATGCTCTCCAACAATTGAATCACACAGCCCCACACAGGTGTTAACCAAACTACCCTTCACCCAACCATCCAGTGCCTCAGAAAAGTACCCCACATCATTCTCACAAGACTGGTGAGACAGTGTCTGACTGTTGCTGTCTCTTAACCCATACTCTTCTGGCTGGTCTCCATACTCACTTACTAGGGCTTCTATCATGGGGGAACCCCTCTCCTGCACCTCTCATCTAGAGTCAGTAGAGTGTCCCTCCCACTACTAGGAAAATGATCCCCTGTGCCAGTTCCCCAATCCACCTCAGGGACACTGCGCACCACTGGAGTAACCTCACAATCCTGAACCCCTGGTGTATGTCAACCCCTCCTTGAAGTAGGGCCCCAAATCTGGGTGTGTGTGTACCTCATCCTCAGTACTGGACCTAACACTTTTGCTGCCACCATCTGGGCTGGGCCTAGCCCTACTGGCTTCCCAGTCCAGCTCTCTTATTTTAATGTCATGGTCTAACATCATCCTTTTCTCCTCCAAGGCTAACTTAAGCTTCTCCAGTTCCACAGCAATTCTCCTTGCTTCCCACCTGTCCTCCAGCTCCTCTGGGGACAAACTGCTGCTGCCTGGTTTAGAGGGTGCCCCCCTTCCCAAAAGCACCCCACCCTTGGAATAGGCTCCTCTGCCTCCATGCCGAGATCCCCAGACAGCTCACCCACATATCTGGCTGCTACCCAGGCCCTCAGCGTCTTTTGTAGCGCCTCTTTTCTGGTGAGGTCCCTTATTTGGATTTTGAGGTTTTTGCAGATCGCCTTCAATCCCTTAACATTGTAGGTTTCTAACCTCTCCTCCTCAAAGGCCACTTCCAAGGATGCAACAGATGATACAATTGATTCAGGCATGTTGTACTGGAAAGTTCAAGTTCAAAACCAATGGAAAGGCAAAAATAGACCAAAAAAAACCCAGTATGTGGTACGTAATGGTCTGCGATATGGTAGTAGCGCACACCAATCACTGTAAGTCAAGTGCAAACGCAAGTCCTATCCTCACCGCTGACAACCAATGTTAGAAATGGGATTTTTGGTAGGCTTGGGTGTGGGCCAAAGCCAGGCAAAAACCACCACTCTAGTCAGGATAAGGGAGTTACACGTCTAAAATAACCCCTGCTCACCCCTTGGTAGCTTGGCACGAGCAGCCAGGCTTATCTTAGAGGCAGTGTGTAAAGCATTTGCACATAACCAACAGTAATACAGTGTAAGCACTACAAAAGGACACCACACCAGTTTAGAAAAATATCCAATATTTGTATATACTTAAGACAAGGCCAAAAACGAGCAGCCAGGCTTATCTTAGAGGCAGTGTGTAAAGCATTTGCACATAACCAACAGTAATACAGTGTAAGCACTACAAAAGGACACCACACCAGTTAAGAAAAATATCCAATATTTTTATATACTTAAGACAAGACCAAAAACGATAAAAATCCACAATACAGTACTCAAAAATCTTCAATTATCAAAATACGCTTGAAACACAGTTCCTTGATGTCGATAGCTCCGTCCGGGGCTATCACGGCGTCGTGAACAAACAAATCCAAACAGTTCTGGCTGACCGCAGCGTCGCGGGCCAGCTACGGTGTCGGGAAGACCCGCAAACAGTACCTTTTAGAAATGCAGGGCGTTGATGACCTCTCGTTGAGCTTCCGAAAACACGGCGTCTGCAGGCGTCGGTTCCGGAGGTCGGTGCAGGAGTCGTCGGGGCCCTCGAAGTCACACGCGTTGCAGGTCGATCTCCTCTCTGATGGAGTCAGGAGCGCTGGCGTCGGCGGCGTCGGGTGCTGCGGTGCGAAGTGCAGCGGTGCGGCGTGCGGTGCCCTCAGGTCGCGGTGCGAGCAGCGGCTCGGTGGCGGCGTCAGATGGCATCGTCGGTGAGACCAGGGTCGCGGTGCGAGATGAAGGCAGTGCTCGTCACGGTGCTGGCAGGTCACGGTGCAAGCAGCGGCGGCGTCGTTGCTGAAGCGCTGTCGTCGGCGGACGAACTGGAGTCGATGGCGCCGGCGTCGGTAGGCCAAGGCTGCGGTGTGGGATGAGGGTGGTGCATCGTGTAACTTACGAGCGGTGCCCCCAAACCACGGTGCAAGCAGCGGCGTCGATCTCGCGGGAAGTGGCGGCGTCAGGCAGGCCAAGGCGTCCTCGTGAAGCAAGGTGGTGCGGAGTGCGGTGCCCACAGGTCGCGGTGCGAGCAGCGGCTCGGTGGCGGCATCAACAGGCGTCGTCGGTGAGACCAGGGTCACGGTGCGGCATTGCGGCGGTGCCCTCTGCAGTGCCAAAGCTTCGGCGTGAAGCGAGGCAGTGCGGAGTGCGGTGCCCACAGGTTGCGGTGCAAGCAGCGGCTCGGTGGCGGCATCAACAGGCGTCGTCGGTGAGACCAGGGTTGCGGTGCGGTGTTGCGGCGGTGCCCTCTGCGGTGCCAAAGCTTCAGCGTGAAGCGAGGCGGTGCGGAGTGCAGTACCCACAGGTTGCGGTGCAAGCAGCGGCTCGGTGGCGGAATCAACAGGCGTAGTCGGTGATACCAGGGTTGCGGTGCGGCGTTGCGGCGGTGCCCTCTGCAGTGCCTTCAGGACACGGAGTCGGCAGTGGCGTCGTAGACGTCGTCGAGTTGGTGTTCTTCGGGTGGCAGCACAAAACACACAGTCCCCAGTGCTGCGGGTCGAAGAACTTGAAGTCTTTGCTGTTCCTGAGACTTCGTGAACAGGGGGCAAGCTCTACCTCAAGCCCTTGGAGAGACTCACAAATTAGGTTGCAGAAAGTCCAGTCCAGGCCTTTCACTGCCCAAGACAGAAGCAGCCACTGCAGGTCAGCCCAGCAAAGCACCCAGCAAAGCAGTCGTTCCTTTTCGCAGCTTCTCCGGCTCTTCTTCTTGGCAGTCTTCTTGTTCCAGATGAGTTCTAAAGTTCAGGGTTCTGGGAACCAGCATTTATGTCCAAAAATCCTTTGATCTCTTAGGCAGAGAGGTCCTGTGCCCGGTCCGGACCAGTTCTGCCTTCTCTGGTGTGAATTCCTGGCAAGAGGTGGAGACGGCATTTGTCAGAGGCAGAGCAGGCCCTTTGAGGTGCAAGGAAATCTCCCCCCCCTTCCGCCATCGTAGCCCAGGTCTCTTCAGCCCTTTCCTGACCTACCTAGACCATCTGGCGCCCCTCCTGCTCCCCCAGCCTTCTGTCATCCAAAACCCAGACAGGCAATCCACATTCCAGCAGAGGCACACGGGATGACTGAGCAAGAAAATACCCACTTTCCAAAAGTGGTATTTTCACACACAGAATGTAAAAATCATCTTCACTAAAAGAGGCATTTTTAGATTCTGAGTTCAGGCATACGAAACTTCATTTTCTTACCGAATTCCCTGGGCCAGTTATGTTCATAAGATGTTATGAACAAACCTCCCATTCTGTCCTATGGGGAACTGGTAGCCTTGCAATAGTGAAAAACGAAATTGGCTGTAATTCACTATTAGGACATGCCACACACACCGGGGCATGTCCTACCTTTCACATACATTGCACCCTGCCCACAGGGGTACCATGGGCCTACCTGAGGGGTGCCTGACATGTAAGAAAAGGGAAGGTTAGGGACCGGCCAGTGTGTGCACTGGCCAAGTCGACATGGCAGTTACAAACTGCGCGCAGACTCTGCAATGGCAGGTCTGAGTTACCGTTTTCAGGGCTACTCACGGGGGTGGCACAACCAGTGCTGCAGGCCCCCGAGTAGCATTTGATTCACCAGCCCTGGCACACGCAGTGCACTTTACTAGGGGCTAACAGGTAAATCAAATATCCAATCATGGAAACACCAATCCATAACACAATTTACACAGAGAGCATATGCACTTTAGCACTGATTAGCAGTGGTAAAGTGCCCAGAGTCCTAAAACCAACACAAACAGGTCAGGGAAAAATAGGAGGAAAAAGCAAAAAGTTTGGGGATAACCCTGCAAAAGGGCCATTTCCAACAGTCCCTATACTCGTAATCAGTGCCAGCATACGGAATTGTGTACAGATTTACAAACAAACACTTCTCACTGCCACAAAGTGCCACTAAGTCATGCAAAGCAGCTCAAAGCAACGCACTGGTATTTACTTTCCAGCGCAAAAGTAGTTCAGACCTGTCAACTCACACGGTGCCACTGTGTGACACACGATATAGGTTCCCATCACACAGTCACCCAGTGAGGAGCCAATATCACCTGGTGGCAGGGAAAACGACCTGAAAACCACTGTAAATAGTGAATTTCAGCTCGTTCTTTTGGACTTTGAACTGCCGACGTCCATTAAGGGGTGTGAAAACACCCAGAGACATTGACAGCAGCTCCAGCAAGCTTTTTATTTTGGGAGGAGGAGGTGGGGGCTTGTGGGCGCGGTGGGGGCAAAATTGCCTCTTAGGTACTTCTCACATGAGGCCCCACCCCCTTCCTCACATGGTGAGATTGTTGTTGAAGTTGGTAGGTCTGGTTGCACATAATTGCACATAATGTTGATCTGAAATTCTGTGGCAATATTAACGGATGGGCAGCCCTTTGTAGTATATCACATGATCAGCTGCCATTCTATGGTACAGCTTATTACATAATAATAGGGTATATCCAGTATGCACCTGGACCTGGGTTAATGATAGTATGTACAACAGGTGGTCCAACTGACCAATGTGCTTACCAAAGAGAACAAAACCTAGTAAAACACCCACAAGTATTAAATTGAACAATACCAAAGTTAGCTTAGTCTTGAAAAGGTTTATAGTATGAATGTATCCATAGTTCACAATATCAACGGTTGCTCCAAAGTATAAAAGTGAGTAAAGTGCTCCAGGTAGTGCTTGTGATAGGATGGGAATGTGAAGGTGAAATGAATTACAATATTTACAATGATGAGATAGACCTATCTAACAATGTATCAATTGACTAACTAAACAACCCAAGTAGCGAGACATTATGAATGCATATTGAGTTCTCCACTTCTGAGCTTAAATAATAAGTACAGGTCAAAGTACAAATAAAGTCGACGTTTCAACCCCAGATGTTGACGGAAGGCAATTGGTTCCTTACAGCGGGGTCTTCCTCAGGACAGTGGAAGGAGCAACCTACAAAGTAGGTAAAATTGTCATCAACAATTATCCAAACTCAAGTGTAGGGTGGATGAATAAATAAAACAACGTGGCAACATGGCTCACCTCAGTGTAAGACTGCCGTGTCGACAGTGGAAAACTAGGAGATTGGGCTAAATTGCTCCAGGTGCAGAAATTGGCAAACACTGCGCATACAGAGTTCAGTCTGAGACTATTAGCGGTTGAGCTGAAAAGTAAATAACGGAGGGCACATTAGTGCTTAGTAAAATGGGCAGTGGTAATCAACTTCAGTGAACCACCTGTTGTACATTCTATGGTACAGCAGCATATACACTGGCATTCTGTAGCATAGTAACCGATGGATATACTGTGATACCATGCGTGCCATTCTGTGGCTCTTTAAATGATGGGTAAGTATTTTGTGGCCAGTATCTCATAGACAGAATTCTATGGACTACCAACTAATGTACATTCTGTGGCACCATGACTAAACTATTTTCAGCACAGTAGCTAATGTGTATGTTATCTGGGCACAGGAACTCTGGTGGCTATGTGTATTTATGTAATTACATATGTCAGATATTATACACATCACATATTGCTGTACAGCATTTTCTAGTAAATGATGTCCCTCAACACATGCTTCCAAGGGCACAGTAAATCAGAAGGGCGTAGTATTGGCTGAGGAATTTGGGTTAGCGAATTATGCAGAATAAAGAAACTTTTATATCTCTCATCCTTGCTTATGTAATGTAGAATAGCCCTTCGCTTTTGTAAAATTCCATCCATGCACTTGTTGCCTACGTGCCTTGGTACGTACACCTCTGACCTATCTAAAGTGCTTCGATGCCCTCTTGGCCTATATTTCTGCTATATCAATAGCCCAATTAAACAAAAACTAAAATAGCAAAATGGGTTACACGTGTCTGCTGCTTAGGAGGTGAGCGCAAATACCGCCCTCTCCCTTATTTTATGCAGGCAGGCATGTACTCAAGCTCTGACCTGGTGATAAGTGTCTGTGCAAAGCAAGGTGCAAGTTGTATGAGAAAGCAATAGGCCTTAAACAGTGTAAATACTATGGGGCATATTTACAACGCTCCTCCACTTCTGAAACGCAGGGCTGCACCATATTTACAACAATATGGTGCAGCCCTGCATTTCCCCCTGAGCTGGTGCTACATTTTGCAGCCTAGCGCCAACGCAGGCACCCTTGCACCATAGTTTAAGGGTGTCTGTGTTGAGGGGAAGATTGTTTATGTGCAGGAAGGTGTCCCTTACTGCACATAAACAATCTTTAAATGGCGTTTGTCACATCTATGTGTGCTGCTTAATACAGCACACATAGAAGTTATAAAATGTCATTTTAAAAAAAAGATTATTTATGTGCAGGAAAGTCACCTTTCTGTACATAAACAATCAAAGGCCTGTTGCTGTTTCTATGTGTGCTGCACAATACAGCACACATGGAAACAGCAAAAACGAGGAGAAATAAAGCATTTCCCTTCGTTTCGCCTGTTTAAGACCAGGTTTTCCGTGGTCTTAATTTTGGCGCTGCCTCCTATTTACGCTGCCTTTGTAAACAGAAGGGAGCGTCAAAATCAATGGGTGTTGCGGTGGAACGCCCAGTGCAACACCCATTGCCCTCCCCTTTCACGCTAAGTACAGCGTGAAAGGGTGCCTTATTTACAAGGCAGCGTTAAGCCACGATAAGTGGCTTAAAGCTGCCTTGTAAATAAGGCGAAGCCCATATCGCCACAAGAACCTCACTAAAAGTGACTTTCCTGTGGCGATATGGGCTTGTAAATGTGCCCCTATATTTATAGCCTATTCACTATTTTTACACAAATGTTTATTGGGCCAATAGTTACATTGGAGTCATAATTATCGTCCCCTTACCACAAATAGTCACACTTTGCGTTTAGCAGTGCTTTGGATATGTGCAAAAATGATATTTTTATGCAGACAAATCACGTTGCCTCTGGCTGTAGTAGCAACAGCCCACATTCAGACCTGCCACTAATACTCATGATGATGAATGAAGGACATGGCTTATTTTATTGCTTGTCAGCGTAGCCTGTTGTTACCAATAAAGTCGGCTGTGGCTCCGCCCAGGAGAGTGTCTGCCTCTCTCACCTCATGCTGTTGGCTCTTTGGTGTATCATCTCCCCTCCTATGGGGTGATTACTTTGCAATGCCGAAGAGACTAGTTTCTCAAAAGGACATGCAATCAGCACACTTTAAATTCTAAATCTCATAGATGCAGAAAGCAATCTTTTTTTTTCCCACTCTGAAGGCGTTTTTAAAATAATGTTATTCAAGACTCAAAATGCATGCCAGATCCATTGGCTTTGCCAATGCTACCAAGGGTGTTTAGGGAACATCAGCATTTTGTGACATGTAAAAAAGGAAAGCTAGAGAGGGGTAGCACCCTTCTCTTTCCCAAAAAACATGTATGGTGTTGGCTATCTTTCCTTACCTATTCATGCAGGGACTCTTTTAAACTCCTTGGTTTTGGTGAAATGACACAAGTGTAAACATCTGGATTTACATAAAGCACATGTGTGATAAGTTACTGCCCAAAAATTTAGGAATTTCTGCTTATTCCTAAACAGCTTTTGTAAGACAGCAGGGTGAGGCGTGGTGAAGAAAAGTTGCAGCATATCGAGAATGGAGGAGGCTTTTATGTAGGGTTATTTCTAAAGAATAAATATTTAGGACTGGATCCACAAATATTTGAGACAGTCAAAGCAAGTCTTTTATTAGTGCATGTCAGATTTGTGCAAAATATACAATGGCTGGAATTCATAAAAGTCTTCAGATCCATTGATGTGATTTGTGAACATTTGTGCAACAAAGTCTAGCTGCGGTGGTATCCTCCATGACAATATAACCCTTATACACAAGCATTCATCCAGCAAAGGTCACACACACATTTGTCATTTGCAAGATGGCGCAAATAAAAGCACCCAGCGTGCAGGGGACATGAGCGCAACTTGACAAAGTGTACTTCTATCTGGTCAAGAGGAATAATAGTGTATGTGAGAGGGATGAGAAATCACGAAGGCTGGTCCTTCAAGGGACATCTTGATGATTTTGTTCAAGTTGGCCATGACAGGATCTTCATGGTCTCTCCCAGGCACCAAACATTCCGCAAGACGCAGGTATCATTACGTACTATTCTGTTTCCTATGAAGTCCCTCTCTCACACTTCTTGCTCTGCAGATGGGTGATTAGCCTCCACCCATGTAACACTGTGGTAGACCAACCCTGAGTGAATCCCTTTCTCACCTCGCCCCTTCTTGCCCCCTTCATCCCAAGAAGCAGTCATTGTCCTTCAAGCACAGTGGCGTCCAGTCCCTGACTGGTCTGTAGGGTCCTAGCTCCCACTCTTCTTCTTCAAAGACTGTGACCTGCTGTTTACAGCAAATCGCGCTTACTGTACTGCTGCCACCCAGCTCCGGTATGTACATGCCCAGATCCACTCAGCAGCACTGCAGAGCAGGGGTGGATCCCTCGCGGATCTTGGGTGACTTCTGATCCAAAGAATCCAGTAGAGAAATCGTCAGCTGTTTCCAGCTGGTGAACTGTAAGGGGTAGGACATCAATTAGCCTTAGCCGCAGGATTTGCCCCTTCCTTAACCTTTGTTACCTGTGACACTTACCTCACGAACCCTGATCTCAAGGGTCACAAAGCCACACCATTGCTTACCCACACCCACACAACAAGTAGGAGGCTGTTGAGGGGCTAAAGATATAACAATGATTCAAAAATGTGACATGTACAGGGTCAAAATATGGCTGTGATGTCACTTACACTACTCTGATGTCCATGAACATGGATGAAAAATGGCTCCTCAGGGAACTCCTCACTGCAGCTACAACATGAGGTAAGGGGGTGTTCCACAAACTAGAGGGTGGAGTGTTAAAAGGCTTGACCTGTGGCCCCACTTGCTAATTCGTGGTTCTTTCTACGTGTTTATGAATTCTAGAGCCATAGATAGAAGATGAACATGAATGCCTTTGGCCTTTTTGAACCTGGACTTCTAGCATGTTCATATCACTGGTATCACTGTGTGCAACCTATGCAGGCAAATGCTTTTGTACAGGAAATTCAAGATTTCTGAGATACAATTAAGCATTAAATTCAAACAGCATACCATCCGTTTACAGGAAACTCTCTTTACTGGCATCTGTCTTTTCAAAGTGAACATTTTTAGCATGTAAAAGAAGTGGGGAAGGGCTCAAAAACACATTCCTGTCGCGCTTCACATGTATCAGCTTCAGAACACACATTCCTTCTGTGTAACACAGCTTGGCCAACTAGTTTAGTCGAATACACAGTGAGTGGGCGATTGGAGGGTATGCAAGCAAAAATGAGCAGGGCCTTCACTCTGCCGAAGGCATGTGGACTTCAGGTGGCTGATGGGAACGCAAAGTAGTCAGAGTAATGGGTGTAAGAAGGTGCACATATGAGCTTGACTAGTATGATCTGTTAATAATATGAAGGAAGGGAGAAGAATTGGGATGTAGGTCTCACACACAGAGGGCAGGAGCAGCTCTCACAATCTTGAGGTTTCCAGCATGGGAATAACCCTGAAAGTGTGAAAGTAGACAGCACTTATCAACAGGAACAAGCCTGTGATTCTTAAGTGTAAGAAGCTACATGATGCAATGATTGCTCCATTTTAGAGTCAGGACCCTTGAGCATTCCTAGGTCCAAATCGTGGGGCGACCCTTGAGAATTCCTTCTCTGTAGCGTTGAGTAGGCTTTCTGAGTCTTGGTGAGTCTTGCTGATCTAAGTAAACACTGGGGCACAATCTTTATGCAAATAGCTAAGGCCCAGGTAGCAAAGTTGGCATAATCCAGGCAGTTCAATTGTCAAAGAAAGATCGTTCAGGGGCAGGGAGTTCTCACTTGATGTATAAGAATGACTGTGATTGTTTTTGGCTGTAGCTACTCGGCCTGCATAATGCCTGGTTTCGAAGACTGCCTCCGCTCTCTCTCTCTGTCTCTCTTTGTCCTGTACAGTAACGATGGTCGTGGTTTGTTATCACTCCAGGCTTCCTCCATTACTTGTGCTTTATTATCTCTCCAGGGTTAGAGTTCTTAACCTGTGGTCTGGTGACCTACTCAAGGGGTCTGTGACTGTTTAGAAAATTGAATAAAATTAACAGATTTGTAAAGTGTATATAAATAAATAAGCAAAATGTAAAACTGAAAACGTTGAAACCTTCTGTAAATGTGAAGAAATTTAAAAGTTCAGTTAGTATCCTCACACTGTGTTGGGTTCAGTCTGGGTGGAATGTGGAAGTCAGTGATGTTATCCCAGAATGTAGACTACGGAGTACGGATTTGTGGGAGCAGTGCAAGTACATCAAACAGAATATAGTAAGGAAGATGAGTTTTATATTTGTTTGTGAATTAAATAAAATATTATATCATGTGTGTGAATTTGTTTGATGAATGCTTGCGTCTGTATTTTTGTGTATTGTTTTGCATTTCAAATCTTTAGAAATGCTTAGGTCGGGATCCCTGGCTTCCAGTAATGACTCAGTGGGGGTCCCTGATTCCAAGAATGACTCAGTGGGGGTCCCAGGTTCCAGTTATTGTTATGTGGGGGTCGACAGAAGTCAAAATGTTAAGAACTACTGCTCTAGGGTATGATACTGCCTGCATCCTTGAACTCTTTGGGCCTCATTTACAAGGTTATGGTGCAAGGCAGCGCCGCAAGGAATCTTGCTGCGCTGCCCTGCATCAAAAGAAAAGGGCAAGAATGCGTTGTATCTATGACATAACGGCACATTCCTGTACTTTTCCACAGTGCTGGGCCACAATGGGCTGCCATGCACCAATGCAGGTGCAAGGGTGTCTGCGTTGTAGAGGTGATTGTTTTTGCGCAGTAAGGGACATCTTCCTGCACAAAAACAATCACAAGAGGTGTTTTCCTCTTTCTATGTGTGCAGCACACATAGAGAGAGGAAAAAACGAGTAGAAATAAGGATGTTTCTCCTCGTTGCGCCTCCTTAGAATCTGACTCATTCCCAGGTGTACGATTCCTCGTAAATCCGGGAATGCTTCAGATTCCACGGGTGTTGCAAGGGAACACCCACAGCAACACCCATGGAATGCCCCTTTCACGCAGTGTTCTGCGTGAAAGAGGCACATATTTACAAGCCCATGAAAAGGCACGCAAAGTGGCTTTGCATGGCCTTGTAAATATGCTGCTGCACATTGCGCCACCGGAGCGTCAAAAAAGTGTCGCTCCGGCGGCGCAAAAGTGCCAATAGGGCATCGTAAATGAGGCCCTTTGTCTTTATATCTCAGCTAACTCTCACTGTGAGCTCCTTAGATTTAATGGCTAATGTCCAGTTATGGTTTGAAGACTATTGTATGCAGTGGGGTTCCAAGACCCTGATGTACTTGGAAATACCGGGATTTCTCAATTTGAACAGGTAACAACCTGTTATACTCTGTGATTTATGATATGTGTTTCTGAAAACACGTTGTGTTAATATTCCTTTAAAAAATATGGTCTTCATGGGCTTAGAATGTTGCTCTCTGAAGGGGTCTGGGCATTCTTTCTCTGGCAGTTGCCCTGTCGGGCGCTTGAGCCAGATGCAAACTAGATGTGTAATAAGGATAGCAGAGATTTCTTCATTATCCACTCTGCCAGTTAAAATTTGGACCTTCTATTGCCTCTCATGATATATTCATCATTTGAATGATTCGAGGATGGGCTAACTTGGACAAGAACAGGTTTCGCCCATTTTAGCTGAGATTCATTCAAACATTCTACCTCTGAACTTCATAAGGATTTTCTTGCTCCATATGGTTAACATCATCTTTCGCTCAAATTTCAGTTATCAAACTTTAAAAACAACAACATTTAGCAAAGGGGAACATGATTTAATCTGGAGCTACCACCCTCCCAACCCGCAGCAAAACCAACAGAAAGAAAATGACACAACACCTATGAGTCTGCCATTAAAGCACAGATGGAAACCTAATTTAGGGTTCGAATGGAGTATACCATGTCTCAATCTGGCAAAGTGGGGTCCTCTGTGGTCACAATGTTGGTGGTATAATCCCCAGTCCTTTGTGGGAGATGGACACAACATTGGGATGTGATAAACAGGATAAAGGTCATAGAAGTCTTCCCTCCCTTCCATTTTTAAACTGTCTGCCATAATCCTGAATATTAGTCTGAATAAATTTGACTTTAAAATTACCAAGTTAACCCGTAAACCCTCATGTTCAGCTCACATGTGCTCAACTTTCACAGTCACCACCAGTATTTGAATGTGTATGGGCTACTTTCATGCTCAGCAAAAGACAATCGGATCCCAGCATGAAATTTAAGAACTCGGTGCTGCTCCACACAAAGGTTTAATAGCAGACAAGCAAAACGCTGCGGGCATGACAAACACACCCACCGACTTGCAATAACTGCTACTTCATTCTAGTGAAAAGAGACTTTATTTGCATTGCAAACAGTGTTTGAAATTCCATAAATATTCTCAACACCTCATTGCTTTGCCAGGAGTCTTTCTTCACTGCCATCTTGTTTTGAAGCTAGAAATATTGGTTGTACTGACTTACAGGAAACAGGGCTAGCCTATTATAGAAAACTGGAGCCCAACCCACAAGAGGCGGCAGCCCACAGCATTATATTTCAAAAGGGATAGGCTCCTCCCCCAGCTATGTTATGGTTAAGTTGCATAAATTCCAGGAAGGAGGGAGGCGGCGCTGAAGGGGTGGAGGCGTGGTGCGTGGAACACGTGTAAAGATGTGGTTGTGTTGGGGTGTGACACCGCTTCTGGCCTGGCACGCAGCATTCTGTGAAAGACTAGCTTTCCAGAAATAGGATTCACACACTTATCTTGTCATTAGTGTCAAAAGTGTAATTACTTTATAACAAGCTTCCGCTAAGCCAACAGTTCTCACCTTTTAGACCTATTGCATTTTCCAATGCAGTTCGCCGATATGTGTTGCACCAGAAAAAAAGAAGCATATTCCCACTTTCTTACTGTCTAACGACAAACATTGCGGGAGATTTGCTAAGATTTTACGCCATATTTTCGCCACAAAGGTGACGCAAATCGGCACACATTTTTTTTCCAATTTACATTACAGCGCTAAACTTGTTTAGCGTTGGAAATAACATGAAAGTAACGCAAACATTACTGAGCGCCAAGGTGGTTTCTGAAGCTGAACTCAATTTACTGAACTAAGTAGACAGGGTTTAGCATCAGAAAACTCTGCCCTCTTAAAGTAGGCGCAAGGAAGAAAAAATGCTTTCATTTCTCCTTCCTTTTCCGACTTTGCATGTGTGCTGCACTGTACAGCACGCATGTGAAGAGGGAAAAGGCTTGAAGTGAGTCTCAGTATAGTATTTTGTACTGGAAGGTCCCCCTTCCAGTACAAAACCTATACTAGACTCATGGAGACACCCTTGCACCATGGCGCAAAGGTGCCTCCATGGCGCACGGCAGCTGATTTCAGCGCCGGCGCTAGGGAGAGAGGAGGAGAGTGCCATTTTTAAATACATTTGGCGCTCTCCTGCTCTCTCCTTTTCACGCAGCGCAGTGCAGCATTTAAGGCTGCTGCACTGCGCTGCGTGACAACTTAATAAATCTGGCCCATTGTGCCGAAGGAACTTTAGGCAACTGGTCTTGGTGTTGCAGAATATAAGGTGAACATTTCAGCGCAGGTCACTTTCCAGTCTCCAGAAATGCCAAAGTGGAGGACACTAGAAAACTAAGGCAAATCAACGAAAGTTAAATCAAGCCTAGAAAATGAAATATGGACATTGATGCTCGGAGAATCCCCAGAGCACCTCTCATTTAAAACTGGTAACCGATAACCAGGGATTAAGCTTAAAAAATGATATCCTAACCTGTGCATCCTTTGGTGCAGTGGTGTCAACGGGGAAGGGCCCTTCTGGGGCCGTGTGAAAGCAGCATTCTGCCTGGTCCTCCTTTGGCCCACTGGATCCAAGGCTGTCAGAGATGCCACGGTGACGTGGTCTGTGACGTCAAGAGAAAAATATACACCGGATACACCGCGCTGCTGTGGTATTTTTTCCTTTAGAGCTCCTAGTCAGATTGTATCGCCCCATGTGCACGGGGTGGTGGCAAGTTATAACTGGTATAACTTGCTTGTCGCAACTGCAAGAAAATGGGCGGCTAAAGGGTAGATGCATGTGGCAGAAGAATTCTGGGAAGGATTCTCACTGGCGACATGATACTGGCGAAAATCCCAGAGTTCTTTGCTTCGTGCTGCTTGCTGCAATGCAGATATTGCAGCACTGCATAGAGTGCGGAGGCAGAGGAGAGGGATACCAGGCCTGTGGCTAGAGGTGGGCGAGACATTTAAGGGTTAGAACCAGGCTCGACTGGCTCTGGCTCAGCTCGAGGTCCTCTTCAAACCTCGAGCCCAAAACGAGCCCTGCTTTAATGTAGCTTCTGTCTACCATCATGCACTAAGAATGGGAAACACCTGAAAATCTGGGACCAATCCTGGCTTCCCCAAACTGTGTGATCCTAGGCAAATATTTTATTTTATAGAGCCATCTTTTTTTTATTATCGCATACGAAAGTGCCTTCCAATATGTAAGGTCAGGGTGTGCAGTGTACAAACATAATCTGAGGTATTTAGTGGCGACTCCTCCGCTATAGCGGAGAAGCGTCGTCCCACTGCTTTTGAGCACTGCAAAGTAAAGGAAATATAAAATGATAATAACTTTGAGTTATTATCATTTATGTTTCCTTTGCAGGTGGGCGGGTGGGCATGGCTGCTCTGCTCTCGGAGAAGGGTCGTGGAGGAGTGGTTTGCCCACTCCTAAGTGCGCAATGACTGTTTAATCGGCAATCTCAGGCCCCCCAAAACAGTCATGCACACTTTCCCTGTTCTCCATGCAGGCTGCATTACAGCCTGCATGGAGAACATGCCCAGGCCCCCATTACCATGGTTGAGCATTGAATCAGGACGCTCAAAACCAATCACAACGCTGCATTGCGCGTCCCCGTGTACCCCCGCGCAACCCCCATACCCGCCCGCACCCACCCCTACCCTGCCACCTGTGAGTCATGCCAGCCTCACAGGATGTAGTAAGGTGAATCACTTCTAAATCTTAAAGAAATGCCCTTTTTAATTTTAAAGAGATTATGATATTTTCACATGATGTTTTTTGCATGATTTAGATGCCGACTTTTTTCCTGGCAGTACTGGCTGGACTGTTCCCATGGGGAGCAAGGTCAAGACTGATTTGCATATGACTGGGTCCAAAGTGGGGTGGTGTGGTAAGCAAGAAAATCTATGGATTGAACCCAGATCTGTGACTGGGAGAGAATGTTTGATTTGTTCAGTATTCAGTCCATCATTGGTTCATTTAGATTTTTTCACCCTAGGTGGGTATGCCCAGACGTGGGTCCCTTGCTCACTGTGCCACTGAATTCAAGCTAGCATGGCTGATGAGGGGTGATACTCCGAAACCGGTCCCAGGATGCTTGTTTCTGGTCCAGGGAGGGTCTGGTCTGGCAGTTCAAGCTGGATTGTTGCCACGGGGAGCAGGGTCAAGACTGATTTTCATAGGGCTGGGTCCAAACTGGGGTGGCGTGGTGAGCAAAAAACGATGGATAAAACCCACATCTGTGACTGGGGGTGAAAGTTTGATTTGTTCTGTCAGTTTTTCTTTTAACTATTTTCAGGACGCAGCTTGTGCACAAACCCTTAGAGCCTAGCCAGACCCTTGACTCCATGATGGCCCCAGTGGCTGCCGGCATGGATCGGGGGTGGCGGGGAGGCAGGTCGGGGGAGAAGGTAAATAAAAAATAAAATTAAACTTGCCTCCTCGCTGGGTCCTCCTCGCCGCGTTCTCCTTGTCGCATCTCTCCTCCTAGTCTCTCCGGCCGGAACAGGAAGCACCCAGGCTCCCCTGAGCAAATCACATCTCTGCAGTGCAGCATTGTGATTGGTCTGAGTGCCGTCGTTCAGTGCTCAGATGGGGACGGGGAGCCTGGGCATGTTCTCCACCCAGGCTGTGATGCAGCCTAGGTGGAGAACATGCTAAGTGCGCATGAATGTTTGGCCGGCCCGAGACCGCCGGCCAAACATTCATGCGCAATTAAAGAGTGAAAACCACTCTTCCCCTCCCCTGCTCTGTCAGCAGAGCAGCCCCGCCCCGCGCCCGCAACAGGAAAAAATAAAATGATAATAACATTGAGTTATAATCATTCTATTTTTCCTTACACTGCTGAAAATAGTGGGGTGACACTCCTCACCCTTAGCAGAGGAGCCGCCACTGATATGGACAATCTTTCCCTGTTACTTTGTTGACTCACCCCCACTTCCAATTCAGCACCATCCTTGTTGACTGCCTTGTCCTGACTGGGCTGTACGATTACAGGAGTATGACGAGACGAGTTGCTGGGCGCCCAGCTTCAGGGGAATGATCTATGTGTGTATGCGCTCTGATGAAAGCGCGAGGCCCGTCAATCAAGAAAGCCTTCAATGTAAAGGTCACGTGGCAGAGATACTCAGTGCAGTGTGCAGTTACTAAAAATACTGCCGGCCAGGCCATGTGTTAGGTAATGCCATTATCTGCTATTAGCATGATCTATTATAGTTTTGAGGCACGGCTTGCGTTAAGGGATGCCGTGTTTTCGGAACTCTAAAAGAGAACTGGTGCAAAGGGCACTCAGAAATGTTCGCTTGGTCAGCATGCTGTGTACGGAAAAAATGCAGGTTATTCATAGTCGTCTTCAAAGAGCTGAACCCTAAAAGATGTGCCCCCCACTTTTACCCACTACTGCGGCATTGCTGACATTAATCACTGGAGATATTCTGTAGCAATCAACTCTCCCCACCCTTCATTATTAGTTCAAACAGTCATTTACTTGTTTTATATGCAGGACCTGGGGGCAAAGGTTTGTGCTTCGCAGTGAAATGAACAATCAATGCAGTAATTAATTAACCATCTTATTGGAACTCATTTTTATTAATCTTGAGTAGTGAAAATGATGATTCAAACCTGTGACCTTTCAGCTGAACACAGACTTTAGCAGTAGATGTATTAACCAACCCAGCTGTCTCATCCAGTTCTGATCTATGAAAGATGTCTTCACACCTTTTGTGGAATCATCTTCGTAGGTCACAATTGCTATTGCATAAGTCTAAGCACAGGGGGAAGTTTCCATCAAATGTTTGTGCTAACTATTCTGATGGGAAGTAATGGAGTCAATGTGAAGAAGCCACTTTAAGAACTTTTTAGGTGATGTAGACCAAGGAAACCTGATCAAACCTACTTAGGAGATTGATGTTCATTTACCCACCATTTGGCTTCTGAAGAAACACATCACTTTCAACTACGATCACGTCATTTATCTAGTCACCCACCAGTGTGGTCTAAAATGTATCAGAATGGCAACAAGGAGAGTCCAAATGCATATGAAGCAAAGTAAGATGTAAAAAAAGCATGCCACCCCTCACCTGTCACTTTTTTAGATAAGAGTCATACTGAAGATGATTTGCATTGGCTAATCATAGATAAACCATGGATTCCAGCCTAACGCCCTTCTTCTAAATAGGGAACACAGGGCTAAACGATGAGACCCCGTGGAACCATATAAACTCCATAAAATGTGGCTTAAACAGCTTCATCTTAGTTCTTCCATACTCCCCAAAAAATCCCTATCACCCCTGTTTTTTAGTTCATACACTTTTAGACCCAGGTGCATTGACACCAAGACCTCTATTGGCTGATAATGGCTGTAGATCAAAAAACGTTCACCTTGGGGTACAAAAAAGAATATTCTAGCGAGATACAGTGGTAATCTATATGCAGCTTCCGAGTCATTATCAGCTGGACCTATCAATCAGGGAATATTTGTAATAAAATCTGTATCTTAACCAGCAAACATATATTCTTCAGAAGAACCAACGTATAAGGGTCTCCAAAATGCTGATTTTTGAAGTGCAATAAATTGTAAATGTATTTTTTATGAAGATAAATGATCATGACTGCAGCGGTTTAGTAGTTTATTTCCTTCGACCAAGAGGTCTTTATTTACAAAATCCATACGGAGCCACAGCGCTTGTCCATACCACATCACATACCCACTGGACGTCCTCAAGATCTGACGTGTTGCATCACACGCAGCGTCATGACACATTACATGCAACTCAAAATGCTTCTATATACATAGACATATCTCTCCTCTCCTTGGAGCACCAGCAAGAGGAAGGAAAGATGCAAATGACTGAGACATCAGTCCCTTGAAAGTGGAGGTGCTAAAACGCACTAAATAGAGACAATGCTTAGATATATCTTGACAAGCCTGTCACGACTCTCTTTATATTTAGCGTTGGACCATAGGTAGATGTTCTCTCCCTTTGCCTGTGGTGTCTCTTGCTCTCTTAAGTATAAGGTGAGTTCTAATGATCAGGCATAAAAATATTTAATTGTATCCACCTTTTCAGTTGAGTACAGTGTTGGTAAAATGTTTTCAATGTTTGACACCACCACCTTCACATATCGAATTCTGCAGTGCAATGATCTACATGTTATTTTTATATGTATCATTGATGTGTATGCTTGTATACTCCATAGAAAACACCCTGACACCAGATACTGAGCGAGTATCTTTGCATGCTTTTGTATTGCTTGTGTAACTTTATCTGTTGATGTGTTGTCTATAAACAAAGAACACTTAAATATGAGTCACATAGGGATCTTTCAGCCTGATGAAAGAGTATTGACCCATTTGAGCATCTTACAAGGCTGAAACATGTTGACTAAGAACTGGGATAGTGGGATACCAATTTCCCTTAACCATCGGTTTATTTTTAAAAAAATTCTGAAAAAACCCAAAGGCAATAAAATATTGATGTTTGTTTCAAGACAATTTTATTTCCTGTAACACAGTCACCTCAGATCCCTAACGCAAAATATTATGGGCCTCATTTATGAAAAGTGACGCATCGCTGCGTGAAAACAGCGTTGCGTCCCTTTTCATTGCGCCCTCCTTGCGACATGCTGGATGCGTCATATTTACAGTATGACGCATCATGTTGCAAGGAGTTACAGAATCGTCAGTATTTCTGACGTATCTGTAGACGCAAAAATGACGCATTGCTGGAGTGTAAAAGTGACGAAACTTCAGCAATAGGTCATATCCCATGGGCAAGTCCCATTTCAAATGTGCCTGTGTCAGTCTTACGCCTGCTGTGAGGCAGGCGTAAGATATTGACGCATTTGCATCCTAGAAGTGGTGCAGTGAAATCTCATAGATTTCACTGCGTCACTTCTATGAGGCTTACTTGCGTCAGAACGCCCACCCTGCATACATTATTCCTGGCGCAGGTATAATGTGGCGCAGGGGTTTACGAAGTGATGCATCTACCTAGATGCGTCACTTTGTAAATATGACGCAGCATGGTGCATTTTTTATGCCGCTGGTGCGTCACAAAAAGTGACACACCGGCGGCGCAAAAGTGACGCAAGGGCTCATAAATAAGCCCCACAGTGTTTCCATTTGAATGGCCGAACCCATCCTTACAGAACTAATGTTGAGATGTAAAACCTGATGATGAAGCATGCCACTAATTGTGGGTGAGAGCTTTTTTACCCAACAACAACAGTCGTGGCCTAAGCATGCACTCCTAAAAATTATTTCTATGGGGCTGTAGAAGCTTAGCTATACTGTTAAGTGATGATAGTGCGGAGAAAGCCAATGGACTGTCAGAGAGCACAAGCATAGACATTACTTGAGACGATACCTCGCTCCATTCTCATGGGCATTGTTTACAGTCCTGGTGTTGGAAAGTGGGTTATTGGTAGGGGCAAATGTAGGTCTGCCACTAGTAATAAGACCACAAACACTTGATAGGACTCAGCATAGGTCTAAGAAAATTATTCCTATGCTCAACCCCTGGTAACGTGGCTGCGAGCAGACAGGCTTAACTTCAAAGACAGGTATGTAAAGCATTTAAAAACACCAATTCAGTAAATAATTAAAACACAACACATAATAAAAATCCAACACCAATTTATAAAAATAGGAAATATTTTTATCTTTAAAATGACACCAAAACGACAAAAATCCAATGTAGGGAACCGGAGATATGAATTTTCAAAGTTTAAATAAAATCTAGCACTTAGAAGCATATAGCACCATATTGGGACATAGCCTCGCGATAGACCGGGCCAAAGTCAAAGTTTAAGGCCGACCGCGATGGAGCCCTGAGCGGATACTCCACGCGGAAGGTCCCGGTCAATGTTTTTACCTTCGCACTTAGAAACTTTTCTGGAGCTTTTCTCCTCGAGGCCCCTCGACGCTCTCCGTCAGTCCGGATCCGGTGCGGCTCCGCCGGGCAGCCTTTTGACGATCTCCCGGTGAACTTCCCTGGAGCGGACTTAGAAACTTTTTCAAGATCGCGTCCGCGGGGCAATCCAACAATCCAGGCCGACACGCGATGGAAGGCAGGCGGATTGGCGCTCGCGGTTGCTCCCGGTCGATTTCTAACGAGCGGACTTAGAAGCTTTTCTGGAGCTTTTCTCGTGGGGTCCCTCGATGCTCCTCATGTAGCCGGATCCGGTGAGGGTTCGCCGGCTTCAGATTTTCGCTAGTCCCGGTCAATCTCTGGAAGTCGATGCGATGGAGCTTTTAGCGGGACGAACCTGGTGGGCTTGGCCGGCTCGCGGTTGAAGGCAGGCGGCTTGGCTGACCAGGATGAGTCGGTCCCCCTATGGAGCTTTTTCCAAAGTTCCTCCAAAGTTCCCCAAACTTCCTGAACTTCTTCCTGAAGTTCCTCAAAGGGTCCCAAAGTGTCTCAAACTTACTCCAAGGGTCTGGAAGCTCCAAGATGGTCCTTGAAAGTTGAGGACTTCAATTCCCACAATGCACTGGACGTCACCCTTACAAATCCACTGGTAGCTCCCCAGGTTGGTGATTCTTGGTGGTGAGGGTCCAGATGAGCTCTGTTAACCTGTAGCTTGCAGGGAGTCCACTCTTGAGTTCCTTTACTCAGCACAGTTAGTCCACAAAGCTGTAGTTTCAGGGGGTGCAGTCTCCAGAGGTCAGGCCTTAGAAGTCTTTGCACAGCAGAAGTTCCAGCAGGGCCAGTCTTGCTTTCTTCAGTTTCAAGCAGCAGATCTGAGGGGCAGGGCCTCTCTCAGATACTTATTCCACAGTCTCTAGGTCATCCAGGAGGTCAAGCTTCACCAATAGGAGTAGGGTACCCTCCCACTTGAGTGACTCCTTCCTGCAGAGTGTGGCATTATTCTATCCCAGAGTGCATCAAATCTTCCAAATCCATAATGGCTGATTTTCCAGCAAGGAGGTAAGAGCTGGCTAAACACACCCCCTGGGATGGCTTATATCCCTGGCCTCTCCCCTACCATCTGCACATACCTTCCTTAAGCCTAGCCCTGACTCTGGGTCAAGAGTGTCAGAGTGAAACTGAAACCCAGGCCTCCCCTCTGCCTTTGAAGAGCATGGTTTACGACTCCACCCCCTGGCCTGGCATTCCTATAGACCAGCACACTGCCCTCCCAGGACAGTTGGTAACCCCAGGGGATCTTTATCACCTCTTCAACGCAGCCTGGCTAATCCCCTTAACTCTGACCAATCAGGGCAGACCACTGGAAGGCTTAATTTGGACCTACAAACAAGAAAGTCTTATAACTTCTTGTATGTACACTTTAGGAGAAATTCAACAATATAATATTGTTGGATTTATTACTACCATTCTGGGAAGTCTTTGAATGGTCCGGCTAGTCCTCCCTATCAATATTTATTAATCAATAACTTCCTACCATGTTAACCTATGGGCCATGGGGTTTGCAATGGGGAAAATGACTTGGGCCAGTTTTATAGCACCAGGGCTTATAAAAACATATTTTATAAGTATTTCCCTAATTTCTACAGGACCCCCAACCCTTGTGCACTTAGGGGAGACTTTAGGGGTTCTGAATCTGTAAAAATATTGCAGATCCTCAATTCCCTGTGCTCCTAGCCTCAAAGTCGAATTTGGGCAGCACTTTAACACAATGTGGGGAGTGACATGTGAAATTTCACTTTACCCAGGCATATAAAAACTCATTTTATAAGGGTGTACATTATAGATAACTGACCCCCACCCCTGGGATACCTAGGGAAGACCCTGGGGGCCCCTAAAATGCCAAAACATTGTAGGTTATCCATTTTTAAGTGCCCCAAATCCCAAAGTCGAATTTGAGCACAATTTGCTTTTTAAAAGCAGTCCTGGCACCCAGGGCTGCTTTTAAACTGACCCCTGGCTTCAGCAGTGCACCCATGCATGTGCAGAAAAGCTGCTGGCCTCTAAACTGCCATGCCCCAGGATACTGGGGACTTCTAGGTAGTTTCAATCCCTGCCCTAGTATATACTAGGGGCTTATGGGAGTAGGTCATGCCAATTACAGGGGTACCCCACCATACCAGTGTACCCTAGTGTATGTTGGGTGTCTTCACTGTATTCTAATGTGTTCCTTTCAGCTTGGCACTGGCCCTGGGCCTGGTTAGACAGAGCCCAGGGTCAGTCAGAGTCAGTTACCACCAGTTCCAGTCAGCAAAAAGTTGGGGGGTGCCCAGGGCACAGGATGACTTTACAACATAGCCCCCCCAAGCGAAAGGTGAGGGTTACTAACCTACACCCTGGTAGTCCTCCTCAGCTAAGTGGAAAAACCTGGAAAGTCCATCTGCATTTGCATGGGATACCCCAGGTCTGTGTTCCACTGTAAAGTCCATTCCCTGTAGGGAAATGGACCACCTTAACAGTTTGGGATTCTCCCCTCTCATCTGCATGAGCCATCTGAGAGGCCTGTGGTCAGTTTGAACACGAAAGTGAGTCCCAAACAAATATGGTTTCAACTTTTTCAGGGACCACACCACAGCAAAAGCCTCTCTCTCAATGGCACTCCACCTCTGCTCTCTGGGAAGAAGCCTCCTGCTAATAAAGGCAACTGGCTGATCAAGGCCCCCTTTTTTTTAGCTGTGACAACACTGCCCCAATCCCTTGCTCTGAAGCATCTGTCTGAACTACAAATTCTTTTGTGTAGTCAGGGGCCAGTAACACTGGTGCTGAACACATAGCAGCTTTCAGAGTGTCAAAAGCCGTCTGACACTCTGGGGTCCAAATCACCTTCTTGGGCCTCTTTTTAGAAGTCAGTTCTGTTAGGGGCCCCACAATGGTCCCATAATTTTGAACAAATCTTCTATAATACCCTGTCAGTCCAAGGAATGCCCTGACCTGAGTCTGGGTAACAGGTGCTGTCCAATCCAAAATAGTTTGGATTTTAGCTTGGAGAGGCTGTACATGGCCCCCACCTACCAGGTGGCCCAGGTACACCACAGAACTCTGCCCTATTTGGCACTTGCTTGCCTTAATAGTCAGGCCTGCCTGCTGCATGGCCTGAAGCACTTCCCTTAGGTGGCTTAAGTGATCCCCCAGGTAGAACTGTATACAGCTATATCATCCAGGTAAGCTGCACTGAACTGTTCCAACCCAGACAAGACCCTGTTCACCAACCGTTGGAAGGTGGCAGGTGCATTCTTTAATCCAAAGGGCAATACCTTGAACTGATAATGTCCCTCTGGTGTGGAGAATGCTGACCTCTCCTTTGCTCCATCAGTGAGGGCAATCTGCCAGTAACCTGAAGTCAAATCAAAAGTACTCAAGTACTTAGCAGCCCCTAACCTGTCAATGAGCTCATCAGCTCTAGGTATAGGGTGAGCGTCAGTCTTTGTGACTGCATTCAATCCTCTGTAGTCCACACAGAACCTTAACTCCTTGGGTCCCCCTGAGGATTAGGTTTGGGTACCAGCACCACTGGACTGGCCCATGGACTCTCAGACGGTTCAATTACCCCCAGTTCCAGCATCTTAGCAACCTCAGCTTTAATGCTGGCTCTGACATGGTCAGACAACCTGTACAGTTTATTTTTGACAGGTAGGCTGTCACCAGTGTCAATGTGGTGCACGCACCACTCAGTGATGCCTGGGGTCAAAGAGAACAGGCCAGCAAACTGCTCCAGCACTTGCTTACAGTCTCTGTGCTGCTGGTCTGTCAATTTGGGAGAGAGCACAACTCCCTCCACGGACCCATCTTGCACATTAGTGGAGAGGAGGTCGGGCACAGGCTCAGTTTCCTCCTCCACCCCCTCATCAGTGACCAGTAACATGGTCATGTCTGCCCTGTCATGGTGGGGTTTCAATCTATTCACATGCAGGACCCTATGAGGGTTCCTGGGGGTGCCAAGGTCAACCAAATAGGTAACCTCACCCTTCTTTTCTAAGATTGGATAGGGCCCACTCCACTTGTCATGGAGGGCCCTGGGAGCCACAGGCTCCAACACCCACACCAATTGTCCTGGAGTATACTCAGGCATGGTAGCCTTTTGATCATACCAGTGCTTCATGAGCTCCTGGCTGGCCTCCAGTTTCCTGTTTGCCTTGTACATGTACTCTGCCATTCTAGATCTCAGGCCTAGCACATAATCAAGCACATTGTCCTTAGCTTCTTTAAGAGGCTTCTCTAAAGACTCTCTTAGCAGGCTCAATGGCCCCCTCACAGGGTGTCCAAACACCAACTCAAAGGGACTGAAACCAACCCCTTTCTGTGGCACCTCCCTGTAGGCAAACAGTAAGCATGGGAGGAGAACATCCCATCTCCTCCTGAGTTTCTCTGACAACCCATTTATCATGCCCTTGAGGGTTTTGTTGAATATCTCAACAAGACCATTTGCTTGTGGGTGATAGGGGGTGGTGAACTTGTAGTTGACACCACACTCATCCCACATAGCAGTCAGATAGCTGGACAGGAAGTTCGTGCCCCTATCGGACACCACCTCTTTTGGAAACCCCACTCTGGTGAACACACCAAGCAGTGCTCTAGCCACCGCAGGAGCATCAATGGTTCTAAGAGGTATTGCTTCAGGGTATCTAGTGGTATGGTCAACTACCACTAAGATATACCTATTCCCTGATGCAGTGGGTGGGTCCAGGGGACCAACAATGTCCATCCCCACCCTTTCAAAAGGAATCCCAACCACTGGCAGTGGTATTAGGGAGCCTTTGTCTTGCCCCCTGCCTTGCCACTGGCCTGACAGGTGACACAGGAGCTGCAAAACTCCTTTACCTTTTCAGACATATGGGGCCAGTAGAAATGGTTCACCAATCGGTTCCATGTCTTTGTCTGTCCCAAATGTCCTGCCAAGGGGATATCATGACCCAAAGTCAGGATGAACTCTCTGTACTTCTGGGGCACCACCAACCTCCTGGTGGCCCCCTCCTTGAGGTTTCTGGCCTCAGTATAAAGCAGTCCATCTTCCCAGTAGATTCTATGAAACCCACTGTCATCCCCTTCCTCTTGCTTAGAGGCAATCCGCCTCAAGCTCTCAAGGGTGGGACAGTCACGCTGTCCCTCACTGAACTCCTCTCTGGAGGGTCCACTGGCTCCTGTCAGTTCTGCCAAATCTGACAGTTCTGGCAGGGATGGAGTCCCTCCCTCCGAGGCCAGATCCTCCCCATCAGGGTTAGATTCTGCCTGCACCTCTGGAGTTCCCTGGGCTGGCTCACCAGGCCCAGTACCCTTGTCCATGGATGCTTGGCCCTTTGTTCCAGGGTCCAAGTGTCCAGCCCCTCCCTTCTGGCTAGTCTGTGACCTAGTCACAGCACATACCCACCCAGGGAGCTCCAATATTTTCATATGGAGTCCTCTCTCCACCTCTGACCATGCAGAGGCTTCAAGGTCATTGCCCAGTAAACACTGGACTGGGAGCACCTTTGACACAGCTACCTTCATAGGGCCTGTCACACCTCCCCATTCCAAATCCACCACAGCCATAGGATGGAGTTTGGTGGTGCTGTCTGCATAAGTCACCTGGTGAAACTCACCAGGTAACAAACTCTCCGGGGGCACCAGCTCATCCAGGACCATAGTTACACTAGCCCCAGTGTCTCTGATAGCCTCCACCTCAGTCCCATTCACTTTAGGCCTCTGCCTGTACTTATCCATGTTTGGAGGTAAGGCAGTAAGGGTTGCAATATTCACCCCACCCAGGGACACTAAGGTTGCTTGCCCCACCTGATTACCCTCCACTGGAGCACCACTCTCCACCCCTACACTGACACTGGCAATCCCTGTGGATGGCCCCTTAGGGGGAGCTTTTAGTGCAGACAGCATCTCCCTGCTTGTGCCCTGGCTGGTTACAGTCAAAGCACTTACCCACTTTTGAGGGATCAAAGAATTTACCATTCTTTCCCTGAATCCACCTCCCTTGGGTTTTGGGTTGGCTCGGGGCCCCCCTCCTTGTGCAGGTTTTTGTGGGTCTTTGGAGGACTCCTTAGGTTTTTGACCTTCATTTCCCTGGGCTTTCCCCTGGGGAGGGACCTGTCCTCCTTTCTTCTGGTCACCCCCTGGTGCTGAATGGAAACCCGGGTTCTCACCCACTCATCAGCTGACTCCCCAACTTTCTGGGGTCTGTCAGCTTAGAGTCCACTAGATACTGGCGTAACTTCTCTTCTGCACAATGAGTCAAAATGTGTTCTTTCAAAAACAAATTATACAATCCCTCGTAAGTGCTCACTTTGTTACCACAAATCCAGCCTTCCAGTGCCTTCACTGAAACATCCACAAAGTCTATCCAAGACTTGGAATTCAATTTCTGGGTGTTCCTAAACTTCACCCTGTACTGCTCTGGAGTCAGACCAAACCTCTTGACTAAGCAGGCTTTCATCTGCTGGTATGATTCTGCATCCTCTCCCTTCAGGGTCAGGAGCCTATCCCTCCCAGCTACTGGAATCAACTCCCACAGGAGTGCACCTCCAATACCTAGAGTGGACCCTACTCATCTTAAGGGCCCTCTCAAAAGCTGCAAGCCATTTGTCAATGTCATCCCCCTCAGTGTACTTGGGCACAATACCCTTTGGAAGTTTAGGTTCAAATCTGCCACCCCTGGACATCTCAGCATCTTCTTCGCTTTCGCTGCCACCATTTCTCTTCTCCTCCTTCTCCCACCTCTTCTCAGCCAAATCCAGTTTCCTTTGCTCTAAAGCTATCAAAGCTAATTGAGCCTGAAGCTGTCTCTCTGCAAGGGACCGTAGTGGTTCCTGAGTAAGGGACCCTTCCCCACTCCCACCATCAGGATTCTGTTGGCTTACACTAGTTATAATGGAAGAGGCATCATCCTCCTCTCTTGGGATGATGTTGGGGGACATCCTCGACCCCCTTGATTCTCCTCAGCTGCCTGGTCATGGGCTTGTATAAACTGAAACAACCCTGCCTTCCTATACCTCTTGGAAGCAGGCAGCCCCTAAGCCTACACTGTTCCCTAAGCTCAGCCAACTTACACTGGGACAGTTTAGCCAGGTCCAACTCCATGGTTCCCTAGTTTTGGGTCACAACACTAGGCACAATAGACTTAGAACAATTTGGAAAAATCAAAACAATGGATTAAAAACAGTTTAGTCCAAATTCCAAAAATCAAACTCAAAAGTTTTGTTCTAAGGCAATTTAGAGGATTTTTATAATCTTAATTCATTCACTGAAAGGTGTATTTTTTAAACACAAGTCCACATCCACACCGCTGAGCACCAAATGTTGGAAAGTGGGTTATTGGTAGGGGCAAATGTAGGTCTGCCACTAGTAATAAGACCACAAACACTTGATAGGACTCAGCATAGGTCTAAGAAAATTATTCCTATGCTCAACCCCTGGTAACGTGGCTGTGAGCAGACAGGCTTAACTTCAAAGACAGGTATGTAAAGCATTTAAAAACACCAATTCAGTAAATAATTAAAACACAACACATAATAAAAATCCAACACCAATTTATAAAAATAGGACATATTTTTATCTTTAAAATGACACCAAAACGACAAAAATCCAATGTAGGGAACCGGAGATATGAATTTTCAAAGTTTAAATAAAATCTAGCACTTAGAAGCATATAGCACCATATTGGGACATAGCCTCGCGATAGACCGGGCCAAAGTCAAAGTTTAAGGCCGACCGCGATGGAGCCCCTGAGCGGATACTCCACGCAGAAGGTCCCGGTCAATGTTTTTACCTTCGCACTTAGAAACTTTTCTGGAGCTTTTCTCCTCGAGGCCCCTCGACGCTCTCCGTCAGTCCGGATCCGGTGCGGCTCCGCCGGGCAGCCTTCGACGATCTCCCGGTGAACTTCCCTGGAGCGGACTTAGAAACTTTCAAGATCGCGTCCGCGCGGGCAATCCAACAATCCAGGCCGACACGCGATGGAAGGCAGGCGGATTGGCGCTCGCGGTTGCTCCCGGTCGATTTCTTACGAGCGGACTTAGAAGCTTTTCTGGAGCTTTTTCTCGTGGGGTCCCTCGATGCTCCTCATGTAGCCGGATCCGGTGAGGGTTCGCCGGCTTCAGATTTTCGCTAGTCCCGGTCAATCTCTGGAAGTCGATGCGATGGAGCTTTTAGCGGGACGAACCTGGTGGGCTTAGCCGGCTCGCGGTTGAAGGCAGGCGGCTTGGCTGACCAGGATGAGTCGGTCCCCCTATGGAGCTTTTTCCAAAGTTCCTCCAAAGTTCCCCAAACTTCCTGAACTTCTTCCTGAAGTTCCTCAAAGGGTCCCAAAGTGTCTCAAACTTACTCCAAGGGTCTGGAAGCTCCAAGATGGTCCTTGAAAGTTGAGGACTTCAATTCCCACAATGCACTGGACGTCACCCTTACAAATCCACTGGTAGCTCCCCAGGTTGGTGATTCTTGGTGGTGAGGGTCCAGATGAGCTCTGTTAACCTGTAGCTTGCAGGAGTCCACTCTTGAGTTCTTTTACTCAGCACAGTTAGTCCACAAAGCTGTAGTTTCAGGGGTGCAGTCTCCAGAGGTCAGGCCTTAGAAGTCTTTGCACAGCAGAAGTTCCAGCAGGGCCAGTCTTGCTTTCTTCAGTTTCAAGCAGCAGATCTGAGGGGCAGGGCCTCTCTCAGATACTTATTCCACAGTCTCTGGGTCATCCAGGAGGTCAAGCTTCACCAATAGGAGTAGGGTACCCTCCCACTTGAGTGACTCCTTCCTGCAGAGTGTGGCATTATTCTATCCCAGAGTGCATCAAATCTTCCAAATCCATAATGGCTGATTTTCCAGCAAGGAGGTAAGAGCTGGCTAAACACACCCCCTGGGATGGCTTATATCCCTGGCCTCTCCCCCTACCATCTGCACATACCTTCCTTAAGCCTAGCCCTGACTCTGGGTCAAGAGTGTCAGAGTGAAACTGAAACCCAGGCCTCCCCTCTGCCTTTGAAGAGCATGGTTTACGACTCCACCCCCTGGCCTGGCATTCCTATAGACCAGCACACTGCCCTCCCAGGACAGTTGGTAACCCCAGGGGATCTTTATCACCTCTTCAACGCAGCCTGGCTAATCCCCTTAACTCTGACCAATCAGGGCAGACCACTGGAAGGCTGAATTTGGACCTACAAACAAGAAAGTCTTATAACTTCTTGTATGTACACTTTAGGAGAAATTCAACAATATAATATTGTTGGATTTACTACTACCATTCTGGGAAGTCTTTGAATGGTCCGGCTAGTCCTCTCCTATCAATATTTATTAATCAATAACTTCCTACCATGTTAACCTATGGGCCATGGAGTTTGCAATGGGGAAAATGACTTGGGCCAGTTTTCTAGCACCAGGGCTTATAAAAACATATTTTATAAGTATTTCCCTAATTTCTACAGGACCCCCAACCCTTGTGCACTTAGGGGAGACTTTAGGGGTTCTGAATCTGTAAAAATATTGCAGATCCTCAATTCCCTGTGCTCCTAGCCTCAAAGTCGAATTTGGGCAGCACTTTAACACAATGTGGGGAGTGACATGTGAAATTTCACTTTACCCAGGCATATAAAAACTCATTTTATAAGGGTGTACATTATAGATAACTGACCCCCACCCTGGGATACCTAGGGAAGACCCTGGGGCCCCTAAAATGCCAAAACATTGTAGGTTATCCATTTTTAAGTGCCCCAAATCCCAAAGTCGAATTTGAGCACAATTTGCTTTTTAAAAGCAGTCCTGGCACCCAGGGCTGCTTTTAAACTGACCCCTGGCTTCAGCAGTGCACCCATGCATGTGCAGAAAAGCTGCTGGCCTCTAAACTGCCATGCCCCAGGATACTGGGGACTTCTAGGTAGTTTCAATCCCCTGCCCTAGTATATACTAGGGGCTTATGGGGTAGGTCATGCCAATTACAGGGGTACCCCACCATACCAGTGTACCCTAGTGTATGTTGGGTGTCTTCACTGTATTCTAATGTGTTCCTTTCAGCTTGGCACTGGCCCTGGGCCTGGTTAGACAGAGCCCAGGGTCAGTCAGAGTCAGTTACCACCAGTTCCAGTCAGCAAAAGTTGGGGGTGCCCAGGCACAGGATGACTTTACAACACCTGGATTTTCAGGTGTCTACCTAATGCATTCTGGGTATTGTAGTCTTTGATTTTATTCCATTGAGCTAATTAGACCAACACATCTGATATCAATAGGACTGGAAATACCATCCATGGCGTGGAGTGAGAGGGTCACCCTAGCCATGCCCCCAACTGATCTGCACCTCAGCATCGCCATGAACATCATCACTTAGGAACGGCCACGGGTAGCTGATGATGTTTGGTAACCCTAACAATGCTCTTTGCTAATGCTGGTCTCTGGAGTAAGATGCTGTAGAAGGAACAGAAAGCAAAGAAGACTCTCTGTGCAATCCATCCGTCATTTTCGAGGGCAGCCCTGGATTTCAAGTGCTTTGTCCCAGAATGACTCACACCTGTTTCTAAACATGCACTAAAAGTAGCCCCGCACCTGCATGCTCATTTATGTTATTGACAAATGCAGATTACACACCCTTCTCACCCAACAGTACCGTATCTTTTGTTTTTCTAGCGTTTTTTACCTCTCTCAACTTAGAAAAGCATCGGCTGCGAGTTCCAATACACATCATGTAAATCCTCAAACGTTTGTAAACCCTCATTGGTCATAAGGTGCCATATCATAGTCACTCGACGCTGCACTGGTAATAGACTTCATCATTTCCTAAGAAATGTGGCACTTCAAGTCAGATTTAGATGCAACAAGCCGTAGCTCACCAAGGGTTGCCAGGGTGGCACCCACTGACGTCAGATCCCACTTCCATGGCCCTTCCATGCCTGGTTCCAAGGCCAGAATGGGGACTGCCCGATAATATGTTTATTTCAGAAGGTATTTTATGGAACATTAACATGGCGCCCTACGGTACCCTCCTATACTGCTAGTAAACCACAGCCTTGTGCATCAAAGGGCAATGTGCTGTGAGGTGGCACTCTCCCCCTGGTGGCGCTGCACACCCACCTGAGTGTACGGACACACTCTTCATGAGTGCCCGTTGTAGTTGGCCTCACCAGTTCTATCTGTAGCCCATTGTGTGCCACCCCCTTTAAAATCACTTCTAAGACGCCGCTGCTTTGGTGTGAAATAAAGGACACGAGAATGGCACAAAAAGATATTCTGCCAGTGGAATGGCGCGTCATCCTGGACAATTAGTCAGGCAGAAATGACAATTTCTGGTCAGATAATCTCCGGCCCGCTATGAGGTTCCCTCAGTTACAGTTAGCACTGGATTTCTAATGACTGATTAAAGATGACCTTCTTATTCTTGGGCGAGAGGTTAACCTAAAGCGATTATTAACAACAAACTCAAGGTCGAATCCCTGCTTTGCCTCTAATATCACAACCAAGAAAAAACTACTACCAAAGGTTTTTTTTGTAGCCTTAATATACAAATTAGTGGCCATGTAGATTGACATCCACCCCATGCCTGGCCCCGATTGCAGCTTGTTCAGCAGCAAAAGAGAATTTACAAAGGCCAGTGTGGGATGATCTGTTCAGAGCCCAGGTTTCTTGTAAGCACAATATATCAAAACTTAGAATGAAAGAGACAGCATCGATGCAATTTAGTTTTTCCCCCCAGACAAGCTATAATCCATGATAGTAGGTTGTAGACTCAAGCTGTCTACAGGAACAAATTCCCTACTTATATGTAAATCTGAATGCTGAAAGACTGGCTCGGCATTCTTATTGTGCTTAGGGTATCAACCAAGTCCAGTGTCTAAGAGGGTGTGCAGTTCCTGTCTGGACGAATGGGAAAGACAGGTCTTTCTTCTTGTTGCCCTCACACACCCCAGGAGGTGTCATGCTTCATCATCAGGCGTTTGCCCTCGTCAGGCCGGCGCTGCAATGCCTGACGGGCTCCAGAATCGGGGCTCTTTGCCGGGGATCTTTTAAAGAAGAAGCCGTAGGGTGCGTGCGGGTATGAAGGATAGGTAGTGCACAAAGTGATAAAATAATTAAAATAGGTGTGGAGCAGTCCTATTAAATCAAATTTTAATAAACTAGGTAGCTCTAGCCTAATTAAAAACTATGTGTGTACCCAGGTGGAAATAGTGTTCCTCAAGGGCAAACTAAATACGAGTGGTCAACATGTTTCGTGCCCGGAGTAAGGGTAGGACGAAGGCTAGTTGCTTGTTTACGCCTATTTCCGGAGCAACGACGTGCTCTGGCTACTCCCGTCAACTCTAGACGTTGTGACTAGGGGTCTACAGTACTCTTCAGTACACGTCTTTAAGGACATTTCTACCGGTCTTGGTAATTTATGTTAATATACCGAATACCAGACGGTAGTGCACCTTATTATCTTCCTTTGCTTATCGGTCCTGACGAAGTGCCAATTGACCCATTAGGGGCGAATCGGGCACGAAACATGTTGACCACTCGTATTTAGTTTGCCCTTGAGGAACACTATTTCCACCTGGGTACACACATAGTTTTTAATTAGGCTAGAGCTACCTAGTTTATTAAAATTTGATTTAATAGGACTGCTCCACACCTATTTTAATTATTTTATCACTTTGTGCACTACCTATCCTTCATACCCGCACGCACCCTACGGCTTCTTCTTTAAAAGATCCCCGGCAAAGAGCCCCGGTTTCGGGAGCCCGTCAGGCATTGCAGCGCCGGCCTGACGAGGGGCAAACGCCCGATGATGAAGCATGACACCTCCTGGGGTGTGTGAGGGCAACAAGAAGAAAGACCTGTCTTTCCCATTCTGTCCCAGACAGGAACTGCACACCCTCTTTAGACACTTAGCTATACCCGGGAGCTTGTGTGCAGGACCTCCTAACCCAGCTCCCTGTCCCTCCTTTTCAACAAATATCAACCAAGTCCACACAGCTGACTTTCACATTCTAAAGAAATCACTGTCCAGAAAGTGCATGATTTGAAGAAGCAAGCCCAAAAGATCACACAAAATTGGCCAAAACGTTAGAGCAATTGTCTGCATTCTTTTTTCAACATCCAACCCCTCTCATACGTTCATCGCCGAGTGTAGGCCTAGGACGAGTTTCCCTGTGCACAGAGCCAGGTGTAGAGAAGACCCACTGAAATGATAGGATACAAGGTTCAAAACATGTTCACCCGTACCGCCTAGTTGGTGAGCTCTGAAGTCTGCCCTAGCTCTGAAGGGAACAACTAACAGACTCCTGCGTGGCTCAGTGGCTCAGCTTTGAAGGGTTTGGTACTCTCACCGAGGCATCAGAGAGAGCTTTTCCTGCGTACGGTGCAGAGCAGACTAAGGGTCTAATTTAGATCTCGGCGGATGGACTAATCCGTCACAAACGTGACGGAGATCCTGTCCCCCGTATTACGATCATATTATATCCTAAGGAGATCGTATTACGGCGGACAGGATATCCCTCACGTTTGTGACGGAGTATTCCATCCGCCGAGATCTAAATAAGGCCCTAAGTCATTCCACACTAACGAAGCCTCATTCGCTGTCACACCTACAGATAGCACTGGACTGTAAGTATGACACTGCAATAGTGTTCATTTCGCCCAACTGACTTCAAGGCCCTGCACAAGATTGGAGTTGGATAGGATGTGTTGGGAGAGAAGATGGAGCTCTACTTATAGTGAGTAAACCAGGTAATGAACTGCAAAAGGAGTGCGTCAAGGATCGCAGTGTCATGTCTTCTGACTAGCGACGGCCTCTCCATTAGGGCAGAGGAGCGTCACCCCCCCTGCTGCCAGCGCCGCAAAGGTGGAAAATAAAATGGTAATTGAATTTGTTACCATTTTGTTTTTCCCTTTCCACATCCCGAGCCGGTGTTTGGGGGTGGGGCCACTGCTGCTGACTGGCAGCAGGAGAGTGATGCTCACTCCAGCAGTTTACACTGCGCATGTCACTTTGTCCGGCTGTCTTGCGACGGCCAGCCTGACATGCGCAGTGTAAACCTCTCCAACCAGCTGTCTTAGACAGCTGGATAGAGAGCAGCTACAGGCACCCAGTGCCTGCAGGAGCGTAAAGGCAGTCCGCTCCAGTCAATCCTGGCGCTGCTCTCATGCTGCTGAACATTATCAGCAGCATGAGAGCAGCATCTGGATTGGTGTGGAGACTTCGATTGCTGCAGAGACCACCAGTGCCGAGGGACGCACGAGGAGGATCGGAGGAGGTGAGCCAGCCAGCTGAGTGGGTAAGTACATTTTTATTTTCCCACTGACAAGCACTTACAGGTCAAGCAAGTTTCAGACAAATGTAAGCGTCTCAGAGAAAACAGAAAGTAATCCCCGACCTGCCCACAGACCCGAAAATTAAATGAACGGTTTTCTAAAAGGCTGTCAAGTTTCCGACAGTCCTTTAGCATGTGTGCATGCTAAAGGACCAGCACCGACGACACTCTCAGCACCGCTGAACACATGCACTTCCAGATCCACACGGACCCCAACACCACCCTTAGAGGCACCCTTGTCTACAGACCCCTGGGCTCCCGACCCCAGTTCAGCGACTCCATCGCCGACTTCATCAGCACGCACGCCCTGACCTCTACCGACTACATCCTCCTCGGAGACCTGAACTTTTACCTGGAGAACAACAACGACAGCAACTCCACCACCCTGATCGACAACCTCGCCAACCTCGGTCTGAGCCAGCTCGTCACAACACCGACCCATTCCGCCGGCCACACGCTTGACCCCATCTTCTCCTCAAGCTCCCACGTCTCCTTCAGCCACACCACGGAACTCCTCTGGACCGACCACCGCTGCATCCATTTCACCTTCCAGAAACCCACCACACACCACCGCACCCAACAGATCCCACGCCGCTGCTGGAGCAAAGTCACCGAAGACCAACTACGGGCAACCCTCGCTCTCAGCCCTCCCTCCGACCCATCCAACACCGACGACGCCGCCTGCAACCTCAGACAATGGATGGACGACTGTGCCAACACCCTCGCCCCGCTGAAAAACTCACCTACAGTGACACCACCAAAAGAGCCAGCTGGTTCACCTCGGAACTCCCTAGCCTCCAAGCGCACCTGCCGGAAACTAGAGAAGAAATGGCACAGTGATAAGACACCGGACAGCCACGCAGCCCACAAAGACGCCATCCGTAACCACCACCACCTCATCAAGTGCGCCAAGAGAATCTCCTTCAAAGACCGCCTCGACAACAACGCACACAACAGCAAGGAGCTTTTCAACATCGTGAAGGAACTCTCCAACCCCAGCTCCAACACCAACGACATCCCGCCGTCGCAACCCCTGTGCGATTCCTCGCCACCTTCTTCCACCGCAAGATCGCCGACATCCACGACAGCTTCAACACCCAGACAGCCCCAACTAAGATCGATGCACCAGACCCGCCGCACACCATCGACCACGACCCCCTGCCAGCCTGGGCCAGCGTGAACATTGAGGACACCATCAAGACCATGAGCACAATACACTCCGGCTCCCCGTCAGACCCTTTCCCGCACCACATCTTCAACAAAGCCAGCAGCTCCATCGCACCCCACCTGTGCAACATCATCAATCTCTCCTTCGAGACCGCGACCTTCCCAGAGAGCTGGAAACACGCAGAGATCAACGCCCTACTCAAAAAACCCAAGGCGGACCCGAGAGACCTCAAGAACTTCCGGCCCATCTCCCTGCTTCCGTTCCCAGCCAAGGTCATCGAGAAGATCGTCAACAAACAGCTAACCCGATACCTCGAAGAAAACAGCATCCTGGACCCATCCCAATCGGGGTTCCGCAGCAACCACAGCACTGAGACTGCCCTCATCGCCGCCACCGACGACATCAGGATCCTGCTGGACAACGGTGAGACCGCAGCCCTCATCCTGCTGGACCTCTCCACCGCCTTCGACACTGTCTGCCACCGCACTCTACGCACACGCCTCCACGACGCAGGGATCCGAGACAAGGCCCTGGAATGGGCCACCTCCTTCCTCACCGGCAGAACCCAGAGAGTCCGCCTCCCACCATTCCGATCCGAAGCCTCAGAGATCATCTGCGGCGTACCCCAGGGATCGTCCCTCAGCCCAACACTGTTCAACATCTACATGGCCCCGCTCGCACGCATCGCCAGACAGCACGACCTCAACATAATCTCCTATGCCGACGACACTCAACTGATCCTCTCCCTCACCAAGGACCCCCTCGCCGCCAAATCCAACCTCCATGAAGGAATGAAGGCCGTCGCCGATTGGATGAAGATCAGCTGACTAAAACTGAACACGGAGAAGACAGAGGTCCTCATCCTCGGCTCCAACCCCTCAGCCTGGGACGACTCCTGGTGGCCAACGACGCTGGGAGCAGCCCCGACACCCACCGACCACGCACGCAACCTGGGAGTCATCCTCGACTCAACACTCTCCATGGCCAGGCAAGTCAACGCAGTCTCATCCTCCTGCTTCAACACCCTCCGCATGCTTCGCAAGATCTACAGGTGGATCCCGACAGACACAAGAAGAACAGTCACCCAGGCCCTCGTCAGTAGCAGACTTGACTATGGGAACGCCCTCTACGCAGGAGCCCCGGCCAAGCTCATCAAGCGACTGCAACGCATACAAAACGCCTCCGCACGCCTGATCCTCGATGTACCACGCCACAGCCACATCATCCCCCACCTGAGGAACCTGCACTGGCTCCCCGTCGACAGGAGAATCTCCTTCAAACTCCTCATCCACGCACACAAGGCACTCCACAAGACTGGCCCAGCCTACCTCAACAGACGACTCCTCTTCTATGTCCCCAACCGCCAACTCCGCTCCGTCGACCTCTCCCTCGCCACCGTCCCTCGCATTCGAAGAACTACCACCGGCGGCAGATCCTTCTCCCACCTCGCCGCCAAGACCTGGAACACCCTTCCACTAAGCCTACGACAGACCCAAGACCTGCTGACCTTCAGGAGGCTACTCAAGACCTGGTTGTCCGACCAGTAGCAGCACCCCCCCCCCTTTTTTCTCCCCAGCGCCTTGAGACCCTCGCGGGTAAGTAGCGCGCTTTACAAATTCTGTGATTGATTGCGTGCAGCCAAAACAGCCTGACCTCTACACAGAGCAGAGACTTCAGAGCGAGCGAAGACTGCATGAAAATCCTGTGCACAGCTTTTTGTGCTGTACACCAGAGAGTAAGTGTGATTTCAGATAGTATTCGTCTTTGTCTAATAACCAGGCTTTGTAAAATGTTGCACAACTTCGGTAATGTCAGCCCAGTGTGTAAGGATCGCTTCATCACCAAATAGTTTCTCATGTGTACGAGTTTCTGTTGCAGACAGTGTTGTGCACTTGGAAGATAAACAGCCCTTGTCCGAGGATGCCCGGTGCAGGGTAGCTGTGGACACAGGAAGCAACAAACGGTCTGGCTATTGTGCAGGCTCTGTGGCAGCATCGTTCTCAACACAAGAGGCAATATAAACACTGTTTATAACGAGCCGTGACTGACAGCTTTGGCATTGACCGCCTGCTGGTCAGTGGTTGGTTGGTTGCCCCACCAAATATTTAGGGTACCAGCCGCCCCTGCTTCTGACTCACGAGACACGGTCTTTCGACTGTTACCCTGCTAACAACTATCACCAGGTGACTCAAACACTACCATCCCAGTCGTGGAAGGGATCCAGACTGTGCCTGCAAAGCACTGGAGACTATCCAGGGGCAGCATGTGCAGCACACGCTGTACCTATTCGAGGCAGGATGCGTCACAGCAGAGATGGAATCACTCCTGAATCACACCAACTCCCCTCAGAAAGAAGGGCTGCAACACCTCAGAGATGGAATCACTCCTGAATCACACCAACTCCCCTCAGAAAGAAGGGCTGCAACACAGCAGAGATGGAATCACTCCTAAATCACACCAACTCCCTTCAGAAAGAAGGGCTGCAACACAGGGCCTGATTCACAAAGGTAAACTTATACGCTTGTGGCAGTTTACGTTTGTTTTGGAATTCACAAAACTGCATTTTAATTCTAAGTTTACGAGTGCAGAGACGCAGCAGTCGGGGAGGGGAACTCCGCACATAAGATAGGCATGTTGTATCTTTTTATGTGCAGAGTTCTCCACCCCGACTGCGGAGTCTCCGCACTCCGAAACCTAGAATTTAAAGGCTGTTTTGTGAATTTCAAATTCACAGGTCTTCCCAGTGGCACTTATGGATACCATCAGACATCCTTGGCTTTTCAACCCACAGAGGGCTGCATTGTGGGGCTTGTAGTTTTCCTTTTAACGCTTTAATTAAGGACTCAAAATACAAGAACGCAAAGTTCTGTTGGGCAAAATGACAGAATTAGCTGAAGGTATTGATAATATATGGCATGAAGCCACTTGTCAGCAATGTTAAAAAAATTACAAAGTCTTTAGTCTCACACAAAATCTGGGAGTTCCGCAGAACCGCAAGGGTCGGATTTCTAACGTTCTGATGCAAGGACTGAGTTCAATGCACCAACACTGAATTAGAGAGCCAGTTGGAGCACAGCCCTAACACAATCAATGGTCCAGTCAAGGGGTTTCCATACCATTTGGCCACTGATTTTATCTCATATATACAAAATAATGTAGGATTTAGAAACAGTAGGCTTCTCTGTGATGAAGCTAGTGGTGCAAAATGTGTCAGCTCTATCCACATGTGGACATTAGGCATCCATCTTTGTAAACAATAACCTTACACTGTAAGGGGCCATTTTGTAATAGCTGCACTAATACAAACAAAAGGCATGTCAACCCTCAGAGTTGTACATCATGATGATATTAGCATTTTTGTGTGTGCTCAAGGATTTTCACTCATTCTAATAGCAATGAAGGTAATGCTAACCAAAGTCAAGGAATGAATACAGACTGTCTAAATGAGAACTCTTACAGTGTTCATAACAAGTCCATTTAAAAAAAATGGTTATTGATGAAATTACTCAATTAGGCAAATACATCTGACATTTTTATATTGCTACCTATATCTTAGATATGGCACTTGGAAAAATCAAAAAACTGCCTCCAAAGCATAGATTAACTCAAGCACTTGTGAAGTGACAAGGTGAATGCCTAGTTTCCCTGATGGCATTGGCATAAATGTGTTAGGCTCCAGCCTGGTCCCAACCAGAATGAGACATGAACAAAAGGAGCACTGATGGCACTTTTTTTTGTTTTTTTGTTATTTGCATTGAGTATTATAATTAAGGCTCCCTGTTTTCCGTTTTTACTGATTCTTACTGATAAATACAGACAGAAAACCATTTATTTTCTTGTCTGTATTTATTTTTAAATGTGGATAAAAACGGAAATTGGGTGCTTTTTGAGTGATTCTAAATACACTTTGCCATGGCAGCCAGGCCAATAGATGTGTGGATTGATAGATAGGGGGTTAAAAAAGAAAGGAATTTTAGTAAAGAGGCTTTAACAGCAGTAGATATGCACAAGGTTGATACTGAAATTTGCATATTTTCATATAGGTGTACTTATTTATCTTCTGCAGGTGTTCACAGCACTGAAACCTGGCAGACATTTAAGCAGGAGTGCACATATTTATCGGTTAAATAAATGTGGAAATATACAAATTTCAGCTTAATTTTTCCACAAAACCCAAAATAAATATGGATAAATACAGATAAAATTAGCAAAAAATAAATATTGATAAATACAGACGTAAATGGCAAAAAATGCAGGAGGCGATACATAATCATATTCCACATAATACTGACAGCAGGATACTTAAAAAAACAGTGCAAAATGGCAAGCTAAAATTTCATCTGGTAAAGTGCAATAGTGCAATTACTCCATTCTCCATGATTTTAACGACAAAGTGATTAAAGAATACATTACAAAGTGACAGAATAAAAATTCTTCAAATAGAATCCAGAGGTAAAATGACTCATCACATCACCCATGGGATAAATACAAAATGAAGACTAAGAGCTTGATTACGAGTACTCAGGTCCCAAGACCGCTGTACCCGCGATGGTGGTCCGACCGCCGTCTCCTCGGCGGTCGACCGCCCGATTATGAGGTTTGCAGTTGGACCGCCACAAGCCCGACGCAAGACCACTGTCACTGCCAGGATCCTGGATCCCGACGGGGCGACGATGGGGAAAGCGGAGATGCCGATGCCGGCACCGCCCTGCTGATCACGGCCTGCCTTTCCGCCGACCTTTTCATAATGAGAACCCCGCCATAAAATGGTTAGTGCTTGGTGGAAAGGCAGGGAAGGGGCCCCAAACAAGGCCTTATGGCAAATTTGCCCATGGGGGTTGCTTATGGGGACACATGTTGTGCCCCCCTAAGCTTCCACTGTCGTGCATGCACTGTGTGCCATGCACAACATGGTGCATGGTACACCGTGCACCGACGTGCAAGCAGCGCTGCCAGAGTGGCGGCATATGCTTCATTCTCTTTCTATGGGCCGAAGCATGCGCCCACCGTGGCACCGCCAACACAACACTGTGGATGCTGGCGGCTTGGCGGCATTCTCCTGACCGCTGCAACCGCGGGCCGGTGGTTGGACCGCCAATATTGTAATCAGGACCTCAGACTGCATAGGAGAAGACACACAGATGATGGACGGAATGCCGAGCAAATCAAACATTCACCCCCAGTCAAGAGATCTGGGTTAAATCTATCATTCTTTTGTTCACCATGCCACTCCAGTTTAGACCCAGCCATATGCAAATCAGTTTTGACCCTGTTCCTCATGGGAACAGTCAAGCCTGAACTGCCAAGCCAGGTCCTCCCTGGACTGGAAACAAGCATCCTGGGACCGGTTTCGGGGCGTCACCTCTCAGCAGCCAGGCTAGCTTGAATCCAGTGGCACAGTGAGCCCGGGACCCACGTCTGGGCATACCTGCCGCACTTAGGGCTAGAAAGCAAAAGACACACAGATGATGGACGGAGTGCAGAGCAAATCAAACATTCACCCCCAGTCAAGAGATCTGGGTTAAATCCATCGTTCTTTTGCACACCATGCCACCCCAGTTTAGACCCAGCCATATGCAAATCAGTCTTTACCCTGTTCCTCATGGGAACAGTCCAGCCCGAACTGCCAAGCCATCTCCTCCATGGACCGGAAACAAGCATCCTGAGACCAGTTTCAAAGTGAATTGGCATGGGTTGCAAAAAACGATGGATTTAAGCCAGATCTGTGACTTTGAGTGAATGTTTGATTAATTCAGCATTCCATCCATCATCTCTTCTTTTTTCATTTGTCGCCCTAAGTGGGAAGAGTATGCCCAGACATGGGTCCCGTGCTAGCTACGCCACCAGATTCAAGCTAGCCTGGCTGATGAGGGGGTTACCCCGAAACCAGTCCCAGGATGCTTGTTTCTGGTCCAGGGAAGAACTGGCTTGTCAGTTCGGGCTGGGCTGTTCCCATGGGGAACAGGGTCAAGACTGATTTGCATATGGGTGGGTCTAAACTGGACAGCCATGGCGTGCTAAAAAACAATGTAACCCAGATCTTTGACTGGGGGCGAATGTTTGATTAATTCAGCATTCTGTCCATCATCTGTTCTTTTTGCACTCAGGCAGGATAGGACATCACAGGTGATAAAGTGCATACATCCAATATCTCAAACTATAAATAGTGGGTCAGAGCCATATATAATATAATACAGCTGCCCAAAGCAAAGCACTTTTCTTATCGCAGCTTAAAACATACCATAAGGTGCTTTAGTGCTTTAAGTGCTCTGCGTCGTATCCTTTCCTTGCTTTAGGGCCCCTAAGTAAAACTCTCAATCCAATTGGTTAATGGGGACTAGATTAGATCTCTGCGTCTTTGTGCCTTCTAACCCTTACACTTGTATAAAGCCTTATCCAAATTGTACATTGCTAAAAATCATGCCCTCCATTCTGAGAAAGTTGGAAGATCAGGGCTTATCCATCCTGAGGCTATGCACATGCGAACTACCGCCATACCCACAAAGATCAGGTAAGTTTCGCCTTTTGAAAACCCTACAGTCCTCACTAAATCCTAGCAGCGTCGTTTTGTGAGTAATGTTAAACTGCTTCTTAAGAATTATCCCGATAAAAGTCCCCACTTCTTGAATATAGCCGTTTAGACCTGGGCATGTATTAAACATATGCACAATTTCTGCTTGTTCAGTTCCATACTTATGACATTTAGAGTCAGTTCCCCTGCCCCATCTAAGTAGCTTAGCTGGGGTATAATATAAATCAAATACTGTTTTAAAGTGCTGCCTTTTTAGTCCTGCGGTTAAAAGTGTCTCCCTGCAAATACCAGAGAGCCCTGGAGTAGAGGCCCTTCGAGACCTAATCTTCCTTCCCACATAGCGTTCTGGAGCTCTAGATCGTCTGGCCAGTGGCGTAGCAAGGTCAGGTGGTACCCGGTGCGGAAAATTTCTTGTCACCCCCGGCTTGACAAAATGGCAAAAATATGTGTTTAAAACACATATTTTTGCAAAACACATATTTTTGCCATTTTGTCACCCCCTCAGTGATTTCTTGTCACCCACGGCTTGACAAAATGGCAAAAATGTGTGTTTAAACACATATTTTTGCCATTTTGTCACCCCCCTCAGCGATGACATCCGGGGCGGCATGCACCCACCGCACCCCCCTTCCTACGCCACTGCGTCTGGCAGGGCCTGAGTTATCCAACTTATTAATGAAGTCTCTGATCTGGAAGTATTTAAAAATTGTCTCTCTTGTCAAGCCAAACTTTTCTTGTAGCTAGCTGAACAAGCATAGCTGGTCACCATTATGAAAATCTCCAAGTCTTGAGATACTACTTAGTTCAAATCTTCTGCCCATGTTATCATGACATATTGCAGGTAAGGCGGGAGAGCCCCATAGGGGTGCATAGTGATTAAACCTAGTGATGCCAATTCTCCTATTTAACAGCCACCACACTTTAAAGGCCCCATCCACTGTCTTAAATCTAATTTCTTTGTAGTAGCTTCTTTCCAAATTTCTCAGAAAAGAACCATTAGCATCAGACCCCAGTGTAAGCTAATATATAGTTGGGGCGTTGGCATGATTTACATTATGTGTGCTGCTCGTGATCAAAATCCCCATATGCTGTAGCATGCAAGACCAATACTAGAATTTAAAGCTGGGTACAGCCTATCCCCCCGATTTCTAGGAAGTATCATAAATCTTGATGCGCTTCTTGCCTTTTTAAACTACCAGAAAAAGCTGAAGCATAAACTTTGTAACTTGGTTAGCCAGCGCTTATTAAAATCCAGTGGAATGGCCCTAAACATATATAAAACTTTAGGGAGGATAAGCATTTTTAAGACATTACATCTCCCCACCAATGACAAATGCAAGTCATTGATTCTGACTAGTTCCTGTCTGATCTTAGAGATCAGGGGCACTAGATTTAGCTCCACCAGCTTATCAAGGGTAGATGTTATCCCCTCTCCTAAGTAGGTTGCGTCTTCCACCAGCCCCTGATCCCCCAGAATGATTCCTTTAGTGCAAACTACCTGGGTTTTACCCTCATTGAGGTGATACCCCGCTATTTCCCCAAAGTTATTTGCTTCATTCTCAATCGCAGCCAAAGTTTTAAAAGGATCAGGTGTTACCACTGCGATGTCATCGGCATAAGCCAAAAATTTGCATTCCACATTGCCTTACCTTGCCCTTTAGCCAGTATTTTAGAATATACTTTGGCATCCGCACTTATTAAAGATATAGGTCTATAGGACCCTGGGTTTAGGGGAGGCTTGCCCCTTTTCCTGAACACGACAATGATAGTAGCCTCCCAAAAGGGGGGCGGGGGCTCACCCTCCCTCTGTGCCCTTAAACGGGTATGAGTCATATCTTCTTCAAGCTCTGGGAGAAAGGCCCTATAGAATTCCAGATGAATCGTGTCTGGTCCAGTGGAATTCCCCAAGGCCAGAGATCTAACATCTTCAGCTACCTCATCGGGAGAAATCGTCAATTCAAGAGAAGGCTGCTCTTCATCGCTCAGTATGTTCCCACTTATTGTACTAAGGAATTTTATGTAGCTGTCTGACCTTGGGGATATATCCTCTGAATAGAGATCTTCATAGAATTCTTTAAATTCTCTGACAATTTCAGCAGGGATTTCGGTCTTATGCCCCTGATTGCCTACAATAGCGGCAATCCCTCTTTCTGCATCTTTTTGTCTTGTACAATGCAGCAATAGCCTGCTAGTGTTTTCCGCATATTCATAACCCTCTGACTTGCAGTTTTGGAATATGGCAGCCACCTCCGTGCTGTAATGCTGGTTAATTCTAGATTTAAGTGCCGCAATATTCTTCTAAATTTCAGTCCCGTCCTTCCATTATGAGCCTAGTCAGTGTTGCTTCAAGGAGTGAAAGACCTCCATATAGCCAGTGGATCTGACTGCACCACTGCTTCTGCTTATAAAGACCGTGGCTGAGTGTTTCACCCCTAATCCCTGCTTTAAGGGTGTCCCAGACCATATTATTAGCAGCAGTACCTCTGTTTATTGCAAGGAAACCTGTTAACCACTTAAGCATGTGATCTATATATTCTGTATCTAAAAGAAGTTTTCTGTCAAACGTCCAGGTCCCACGTGAATTCATTAGGCCAGTGATTGCACATTCAAGCACTAGTGGGCTGTGATCCGATAGCACCCCAGGATATCTTTTAATTCCCACCTATCCAGTAAGAGATGCAGACACCAAACAATAATCCAGACGCACCAATTTATTATGAGGGAGGGAAAAGAGCATCTATCCAGTGTCTGGAGCTTTTAACTTACCTCAGACATCGGTCAGCCCAGGGTCTTTAACTAGTCGTTGGACTGCTCCAAACACCAGCGGTTTCCGACCTGTGAATGAATGAAGCCCCCTGGTATTACCACCAACAAACATATGTAGATTAAGATCCCCATACAGGATAAAGTGGGTTGGCCAGGATGAGAGCTCCAGGTTTGGATAATCAGCAACGGCAGCCTAGTCTAAGTTGGAGCCATATACAGAGCATAAGGTGAGCCTCCCCAAGTCCACACGAAGCTCCAAAATCACCCATCTCCCCTAATGTATCTGCTAAGTTCCGAATTACTGCTCAAGACGTTTTGTTAGCACTGTGGCTACCCCCCTGGACGTTATCCCCTGCATTGTGCAACAGAGAAGTGAATAGCCCAGGTCTACCAGAAAGTTCATTTTCCCCCAGGGGATGTGTGTCTCCTGAATACAAATTATGTCAGGCTTCATCACCCTGAGACCCAGTGCAATTCTACCCCTTTAAAGTCTATCATTCAGACCACATGCATTTATTGTGCAAATACCTAATATTTTGAGACATTCAGTAATCTGATTCTAGTCCTAGATGTCCAGCATACCCATGATTTCATTGTCATTCTTAAATTCTCACAAATATCCTTTAAAAAACTGTTCTGCCGCCAAGCCATAAGTTTCCAAATAGAAAAAAAGAAACTAAGAAAAATGGATCTTGCTCTGTCTTTGCCACTTCTGCTGTAAAAAACTCTCACACCCCAAACCTACACCTACCCCACACTCTCATTCCCCCTTCCAAACCCAAGCCTCCCCTTACACCCAGCCCCCCACCTGGACCCCTCCATCCATCCCCACAAAAAACCCCCACCACCCAAATAGGGCAATTGGCCCAAACAAGGTCCGAAGATGGAGATGTGCCCTTCTCCCGTGCGTGCTCCTAGACAAAAACAAAAATTCATCTTAGAATTTTAGAATGTGCGCCTGCGAGATTCAAGCCTAATGGTTAATATTTGAATAGGACAGACAACAAATAACGTTGCAATATCAATAAGCAACCATGATCGGGCCAACAAACCCTTGAGTGCACTTCCCCAACTCCTTACAAATTTTACTCAAATGCTGAGCAAGCCCCATCGAGTCATCAAAATCATGACTAGAACACAAAATCCTGGAGGCCCTGAGCTGCCCCAGGTTCTCAAGAAGCTCTTTTGCTTTAATCTCTGAGGTAAAGAAATTAGTTTTATCCTGCATAATGACTTTTAGCTTGGGCAGGTTAATCAGAAACACTTTTGCTCCTTTGGACTGAAAAGGATGTATCATCTGCCTCAAGTGCCATCACCTTTCTTCTGTAGTGTGGCCGAAGTCTGGCCTCACAAAAAATGTGCAACCTTCCGCTTTGAGTCTGGGCAGGCTTTTTCGAAAACGGCCTGTCTGAGGAGGAAGCGTCCAAAAAATATTAGGATAGCCCTTGGTTTCTCCCCATCTTGGTGTTGTTTAAATGGGAACCTGTGCGCTCTTTGGAACTCCAGAACCCAGTTCCAATCTGCCAGCTCTGGAAAGGCGCTCATGAATAGGCCACCTATAAACTTCCGAGTGCCGTCTTTCTCTGCTCCCTCAGCAACACCCATAACCCTGAGGTTATTGTGCCTCAGCCAATTTTCAAATTCCTCAAGTTTCCACTGAGTGTCAGTCAATCGCGCTTTATGCTCTGTTCCCACTTTTTAGTTTGCTAGCACATCGGCCTCTAAGATGGTCACCCTAATCTCCACCTTAGTCATTTTGTCGGAGAACTCGGAGCACGCTTTTGCATAGCGCCTTGATGTATCCTGTTGGCGGTCTGTGCCCTGTGGCTGTATGCTCGGGTTTCTGATGGGCCATGATTCCCTGGTATATAGCTCCCAGAGTTACAGGGTCAAGTTGAGCAAGCCCGCACATCTGGGCAGATGGCATACATCCTTCCAGCCTTGGCATTGCCGAGTAACCCATTGAAATATAGCCTTTGCTCCGGGTTCCTCCTTCAGTGGGTTTATTTTCTTAATGGTTCACCAGGGATCCTTTTCCCCCACGTCGTCTGAGAGGGTCTCCCCTCTACCACTTCGCTCACAGGAGCAGTTTGAGACGCTGCCTCTTGAACTCCTTCTGAGCCCCTCATCCGAGTCCTCCCCAGTCCAGTCAGACTGATCAGACAATGAGTAGAAGCGTTCCACCGTGTCAGTCTCTGCTTCAGTATTGACCAAAGAGCATTTACTTTTACTTTGTGCTCTTTTCTTACGCTCGCTGGCCTTCCCAAACACAGCATACCCTGGTTCCTGATTAGGAGTTTGTTTACAGCTGGGCCCCACTTGTGCTCCCGCCATTAAGCTGTCAATATTCCCTGCATTGCATCCAGGGTCAGGCCCCCCAATTGATGTTATATTTGCTGCTTGTGACAGCATAGCTATGAAACTACTTCGCCTCCCATTGCCTGTCGAATCGACAGCCTCAGCCTATGTTTGAGGTGGCCTGGGAGGAGGAGGGCAAGCTTGTGCCATGGTACTCACAGCTACAGTTCCAGGAAACTCTGCGATGCCTGTTTCTTCATGCGCGATAGGAGTGCCCTGGTTAGTGACAACCAACACTTTGGGGCATATTCACAAGGAGCCATCGCCGAATTAACAGCACTTTATCTCAGCCAAAGTCGTGATAAATTTACCTCCCCATTCACAAGCCGGTGTCAACAGCCCACAGCACCAGTATACCCGCGATAGCAGCCGCAAAAAACATCGCCACAGAGGACCCCCGCAAATATCGCTAATGAGATGCAGAGTGGGCGTTCCCGTGCCAAAAGTCGAGACAATATCACACCTCAACATTCACAACGACCAGCCACATCGGCGATAAGTACACAAAACAGGCGATAAGGCGCGGTACCCGCAGGTATATAACACCTGCCTCAAGCAGGTGTAAAGACGGACGTCTACCTGCAGTAGGCAACGGAGTCCCGCACACAGCCATACCCGAAGAACAAACGACGCCATGGAGCTACTCTACATGCAGCTCGGAGCCCCAACAGGGCCACAACACCCACCGCCACCACCCCCAGGACCGCCACCACCCCCAGGACCCGGACCCGCCCCCCCCCGGACCACCACAGAGGCAGCGTAGAGTAAGACAGCGGACCTACCGAAAACGCACCACTCTCACAGACCTAACGCCCGCGGAAGTCATTGCCCACTACAGGCTCAAAAGGACAACTATCCTACGCATCCTGACCCACATCGCCCACAGGCTGACGGCCCCAACACAGCAGAGAACAAACATCCCTCCGCAGACAAAGCTGCTGGCAGTGCTGCACATGTTGGCCTCTGGTACCTTCCAACCAACAACTGCCCGAGTCGGAGGGGTCTCACAGCCAGCCCTATCAAAGTTCATCACACCTGTCCTGGATGCCATCATCAGCTTCATACCCCAGTACCTTCACTTCCCCAACACTGTGCAGGAACAGCTGGAGACTAAGCAAGGCTTCTACGCCATAGCCGGATTCCCGGCCGTGTTGGGGGCAATCGACTGCACACATGTCCCACTTGTGCCCCCTGCGGATACTGCACACCACTACCGCAACAGGAAGCACACGAATTCCATCAATGTGCAGGGAATAGTGGACCACCGGGGAATGTTCACCAATGTCGTCGCCAACTACCCAGGCAGTGTGCATGATTCCTTCATCTTCCGACAGTCCATCATCAACCAGCATTTCCAGGATGGCACATATGGAACGGGACTGTTCGTTGGTAAGTACCAAATCAACACACCACACATCCCACAGCCACCCACGCACAAAACACAACTGTGGGGATGCACACGTGACCTAACCACATCCGACATGTCAAACTACACGACCACCTACCAGACACGACTACACCACTCCATGGTCATCCTGGGCTACCCCTGCACCCAATACAGACTTCACATGGCACCACAGCCACACAACAGCTGAACGTGTGGAGATGCGGAATGCAGCCATGACACATGTGAGGCACTGCTCTGCCCTCATGACCCTACCCCAGTCTCCCGCAGGTCAGCGTCCCGTGGTGGTGGGCCCGTGTCGGCCGCTGTGCATCCGGGCGACTAGCCCTGTGCGACTCGAGTCATCCCCCTTGTAGTTCTGACATTGCATGTCTGTGTGCCTGATGACTGTTGGTGTAGTTGCCAGCACCAGCTACTCCCTGAGGGCTGGCTTACACTCACCCCACACACAGCCAGCACAGGCGTCACTGAATTGGTGGGCCTGCCATCACATCCTGCCGAACCAAGTATTGACTCTTTCTCCCTGCACTGTCACAGGTGATCAAGGATATGCACTCTGCCCTTGGATGATGACACCCCTCCGGGACCCGAACACACCCGCACAGAGGCAGTACAATGCGGCCCACATACGCACCAGGGGCATCGTTGAACGCACATTTGGCGTGTTGAAGTCACGTTTCAGGTGCCTGGACGGCACTGGTGGGAAGCTCCTGTACAGCCCGGACGTCGTGTGCAAGATGATCGTTGCATGTTGTGTGTTGCACAACATCTGTGTTCGCACCAGGGCCCCATGGATCCCAGTTCCAGAGGTACCGGACGATGATGGTGGTGATGGGGCAGGTGGCCCACATCCCACTGCAGCTGCGGCAGGAATGGCCCGTAGGGACTCCATCATTGCCACTTACTTCTCATGAGCACGTCACATTGTGACCATCCGTGGCATTCATGGGACAGTAGTAGATGTCCAATTGCACTGCATGTGTGAATAAAACATATTTGCAGGTTACAGGTTGGAATTGTACATTGTCGTGTTACATATCCCTGGGGTTTCAGATGTGATTTGCCATGTTGTGCACATTTTCCGAACCAGTTGTGTCCTGTGTTCAGTTGTGGAGGTGTTGCTGTTCGTACCGGGATGTTGTCAATGTCGGGGTGCACTTCTGCTTATGTGCGTATGCTGCACGGTGGGTGTGTCGCTCCTGCGGCTCTGATTTGTCTGCCACTGGTCTCTTTCATGAGGTGTGCCTGTAGGTTCTGTTCTTCCAAGGTGATTGGATGTTGTGGTGTGCATGTTGTCCTCTGCAGTTGGCCAGGGTGCATCCGTGGTACTCCGCTGTTGATGAATTTTGTTCTGTGGCATTTTCCGTATGTTGTTCTTGTGCTTTTTCCCGCATTGCGCGTAAGTATTGCTGCCCTTGCGCTGGTTGTCACTGTTTTCTTATCGCGCTTTGGCCCATTGCAGCTTTTTTCGCGTTGTGGTTTGTGTTTTTATCTCCGTCGAGGTGGTTGTATCGCGAGCATTGGCCGCGGTGTCGGCCAACTATCGCATGCTACCGCCGTGTTGTGAATTCCACGTTGTCACAGGGTTATTTTCCCGCGATAGGCTGCGATGCTGAAAGTTGCCTTGCGCTACTCTTGCGGTAGTTATCACACGTTCTTGTGAATATACCCCTTTGTGCATTGATTCTGGCGTTAAATCGAGTAGTTGACCATTCTGAGAAGACTGGAAGGGCTCTCTGTACTTGCTGGTGATGCTGGTCCCAGCACCCGGTTTGATTTTTTTTTTTTAAATCAGCCGCTGTCATGTTGGAGTCCGATCCTCCAAGGCCGGCCTTCTCCGCTACCGCATCTCCGCTTGCTCCCCATCTTGCGAAGAGCTTGCTTTGCCTTGCCCACCTCTGCTGGGGTTCGCTGTCCAGAGCTTCGAGGCCCCACAGTCTTAGGACCCATTCTTGCACCAGTGAACAGTAAGCACCTCCGACTCTGTTTCCCGGCCACTCGAGTGTAGTACCGCACCAGTAGGCTCCTGACGAACTGCAGAATCCATCCACAACAACTTACCGCCACGCGGTCAATGAACATTGCACACAGGGGAGAGGTTGCGACTTCCATGCTGGTGTAATGTCGAAATCGAGCTAGCCGGGGGGAGGGCCAGGATGCCCATACTCACACGGTCACCATCTTGCCCCGCGGACTACTGCTGGGCCTGAAGGCACTTTTTAAGTGAGTCATTGGTGTTGGGCCCACCTGGAACTCAAAGTTAAGATTTCTCCCTCAACCCCTGCAGTTGCTGTTCTGAAAGCAAAGTGTGATGAATCTGTCCCAGTGTGGGCAAACTGCTTTGGGATAAAGCTGGCAAATGTCACTGGCACCGGTGTGGATCCCGGATTCAGCTCATTAACCGCTGCTGACCCAGGATCTGACTAGGCCATCTCTTTTCCATCACTGTCTGGTTGTAAATAAAAGATTGAGATGAGAGCACACGAGGGCCGATGAAGAGGGTTGGAAAGAATGTGAGACCAATAGATGGACAAAGAAGGAATAACAAGAAAGAGAAATAGAGGAGCAGCTGAAGAGAAAGAGCAGAATGTGGGTGCAAGGTGGACATTTTTTGCCACAGGCAGGATCGGTCTGGCCTATAGGACGATCTGGCAGTGCCCAAAGGTATGGTCTCACAGATCAGTGTATGGGCTGGCTTTCTGGCTGTTTGCGGGCCAGGTTTATGGTCTGGTGAGACCGTTTTTACTGTTGATTTCTCTGATATCACCACAACCATTGCCTGCAGTAAGCACACATGCATGCAGTCTCCCACACCTTGCAAAACACGTATACTGCATATCTTTATACGTTTAAAATGGCCCTGTTTGGAAATGTGAGCCACTTTTTTAGCTGTCTGATTCGCTAATGAGCAGCCGTTTTTAATTTGGTGCCTAGGCCTATTTTCTGTCCAAGTTTGAGCACCTCATTTATGTCCCTTTAGCACATTCCTACCTCTTGTCATGCTCCCTAAGCACTCTCCTACTGTTTGTGTGGTCGTTATCCTTCTTTGAGATACACAGATGGTAGAACGGTATTAGTTTGTGTTGGACTTGGCACTTTTTGCAGGGTCATCCCTAAAATTGTTGCCTTCCTCCTGGTATTTTTTCTGACCTGGTGTTGGTGGTTTTAGGACTCTGGGCACTTTATCACTGCTGTCCAGTGTAAAGTGCATGTGGTCTCTACGGTAAAACATGGTAAGATTGGTCTACACCTGTTTGGCTAATTTAATTTACTTATCAGTCCCCAGTAATGTGGCATCTCATATACCCAGGGCCAGAGACATCTGGATGGCCTAGGGCCTGGTCCTGGCCGCGGACAGCTAGGGAGTCCCAGTGGGGTAGCTTAGTTGGTCCTGGGAGCTTTGACAGAGGGAACCACATGGGTTCAGATTGGCGTAGAACTGGAGTGTGCCCCTGCAGTTGCGGGCCCGTGTCCGTGTTCTATTGCCCCAAGCAGGGAAGCCCATCAAGGTATTGATTGGTCCACCCTTGCTTTTGGCTGGAAGGGGGTTGTGTTGGACTTGGCACTTTTGCAGGGTCATCCCTGAACTTTTGCCTTCCTCCTGGTATTTTTCTGACCTGGTGTTGGTGGTTTTAGGACTCTGGGCACTTTATCACTGCTGTTCAGTGTAAAGTGCATGTGCTCTCTATGGTAAAACATGGTAAGATTGGTCTACGCCTATTTGTCTAATTTAATTTACCTATCAGTCCCCAGTAATGTGGCATCTCATATACCCAGGGCCAGTAAATTAAATGCTACTGGTGGGCTTGCAGCGCTGATTGCGCCACCCACCAAAGTAGCCTTTCAAACCTGTCTCAGGCCTTTGCCATTGCAGGGCCTGCATGCGCAGTTTACTGCCGCTGTGACTTGGCACATAAAGTGGGTGCCACGTCTGTGACTCCCCTTTTACTACATATCAGTCACCCCTAAGGTAGGCCCTAGCTAGCCGTATGGGCAGGGTGCAGTGTAGGTAAAAGGTAGGTCATGTGCCTTAATTGTGTGGCATGTCCTGGTAGTGACAAACAGCCATTTTGGTTTCTCGCTACTGTGATGCTGCCCTCTCATAGGAGCGCATTGGGGATTCCCTGATATGTGCTTCAGTGGTAATTCCTGATCTGAGAGGAGTAGAGTGGTCAAGTTTGGTATGTTTGGAATAGTGGTAATAAATGCTGGGCAATCGTGTTCGCAGATTTATTATCACTATTTTAGAAATGCCACTTTTAGAAGTGGGCATTTCTGTGTGCTATGTGTCTTTGTGCCTGCCTGATGTGTATTGCATGTCTGGCTATGGAGTGACAGGGGCTGGGGAGGTGCAGTGGCTCCAGGGGGACTGGGTAAGTCAGCGCTAGGCTGAATAGGCCCATCTGCATTTGGAGTGGTGGGAGGAGTAGCACCTGGGCCTGAATAGGACAGGGCCTGCCTCACACAATGCTTGCTCCGCCCCCCTGTGGTGTGTCTGGGGCCAGGACCTACACTGACAAAGGAGGGTGTTGTACACATGTGTAGGTGCCCCCAGAACTGGATTGGACCAGGCGCAGAGCCCTGCGCAGGGGGAGAACAAAGACCTTGGCAATAAAAATATTAGGGCTGTGACCCATGTTGTGCTTACTGGGAGCCGGAGGAGACTGCGCGGGACCAGGGAGATCGATGGGCTGCCGGGGGACCGCCATCTAGACTTTGCAGGCATGCTGGCCTGAGCCTGCCCCCCTGCTTGGGGTCCCCAGCCATCCCTAGAGCTGTGTGGCTGGCTCTGGGTGAAGTTGGCCCAGTGTGTGGTAGGAGCTTTGGGACTCTGCACTTGCCAGTCTGTTGCAGCGTGTGGCGAGCGCTGTGCAGTCTACCCCCCTCCCTAATCACTGCGTGGGTGAGGCATGAGGCCATGTGTGTTTCGGCCCTGTCGTGCCGGAGGATTCTGCCTGAGACGGGAGAGCCATAGAAAGGAGAGCGCCTGGTGAGCCCTCCGGTTTCCAGGAAGATTGGGGGCCCAACAGAGACTTCGCTCCCTGTCCTCGGGCCGTGAAGGGTCCCGGAGGTCAGGCAGAGGATGCCTGACTGGGGTCGGGGCTCCCATAAGGAGGAGAGCCCCGCGTGTTCCCTTAGCCTGGTTGTGGGCGGGGCCACGTGCAGGGAAGAAGCCGGAGACACCGGGGCTGGCGGAGACTTCGCTCCGCGTTCTGCCCTTTCTGTGTCCCCGCAACTGAGGATTTCCCTCCAAGCCAGGCAAAGTCAGAGTGCCCTGGCTGCGAGGAGCCGATGAGATAACGCCAAACAGGAGGTCAGGCTGAGGGCGCCTGACCTTGCACGGAGCTCCTGTGTGGAAGGGGAGAGGCCGGAAGCCAGGCAGGTTTGTGGGCGGGGCCAACGGAGGCTTCGCTTTGTGTCCTGCGAGCCGTGTTCAGCATTCAAGGAGCCGGGCGGGAGGCCCCGGCTCATTCATGTTGGGCCGTTGCCTGGGACAAGTGGATTCCGTTTTCCTTCCAGCGGAGGAAAGGAGGACGGAGAAGTGAGCCTCACCTGTGCCCCGGCCGTGAAACGAGCGCTGCTCGGCCCGCCTCAGGTGAGAGGCCGTGCGAAAGGTGGGGATAGAGTAACTCCACTCCCCAGCAATAGCAGCTGCCCCGAGTGGTAGTGGGCAGCTGCCTTAACCAATTGGGCGGAACTGGCCGGGAGCGAGGGACCCTGCGAGGTTGCCCCACCGAGGAAGGTGGTCCGCCCCTCCCCCTTTCTGGCACCTATCTTCTTGGGGGCACACGAGAGTAGGACGGGGTAGCAACCCTCGACGGAGGTCCCGTTCCTTTAAGTGCTATGCGGCCCCCACGGTAAGCGCTGAAGCGCTGTGGCTGCGGAGTTGGGGTCAGGAGTGATAGTAGCCCGGAGCCCTGTGCCCAGGCTGGAAAATTCAGGTGCCCGTGAGCCCTGGAGTGTCCTTATGCACATGTGTTGTGCCGGAGGGGGCTAGGCTATGGATAAGAGGTTTTCGTACTGTGTGCACCCTATCAATGTTGTACTACGGTACTGCTGGCTTTGTTAGGTGATTTCCCTAATGTGTACAATCTGCCAGCGTTATGCGTGCAATGATGTTTATGCCATACTGACATGTTTATGGTCTTGCTAAGGTGGCTATGCATAATGTGCTTAGGCTATGGTGGTAAGGTATACACCTAGTAAGTGGTTAACATTCACTGCTGATGATGATGGGCAGGATGGGTTGTGGTGATGTACTGCACTACTGTTGATTATGTGTTACATAATATGCTATGACGTGTATGCATAATGGGTTTATGCTAAGTGCCCTATTGCCAGTAGTTACTGGTTGTTTTCACTACCTGTGAATTGTGTGATTATCAAGTGGCCCGATTGGCCCTGTAAGTGTATATAATCCCTGTAAAGTAATACCTAGTGCCAGGTGGCACAGTGTATATATGTGATTGAGTTCTAATGTGTTTTATGAGTAATACAAAGGCTATTTTTCATATAACCTTGTGTGGAGCTTCTTTTGTGGTGTGCCTAGTATGTCGCTGCTGTGTGAGTGTGTTGCGCAAACGCTTTACACATTGCCTCTGGGATAAGCCTGACTGCTCGTGCCAAGCTACCAAGGGGGTGAGCAGGGGTTATCTTCAGTGTGTAACTCCCTTGCCCTGACTAGAGTGGTGGTTTCTGTCTGGCTTAGGCGCTTGCCCTAGCCAACCAGAAATCCCATTTCTAACATTGGTTGTCATCGGTGAGGATAGGACTTGCGTTTGGGCAGTACCCCAGCGACACCTGGTTGCACTACAAACTCTGCATTTTAGACATTCACGTGTGTGGGGATTTCTCCTGATTTTTTTTTTTTATTCTCCTCAAAGTGTCATTTTTAGGTCGAGCCTCGAGTAGCTCGCAAGCGCTGCTTAGAGGCGAAGACTTTTAGTAAGCGAGTTTGAAAAGCAGTCCCAAAAACGCTTGTGCGTCGTGGCTGGCCTTTTGGGATGGAGTACGCGCGGCAAACATGTGTTTCCAACCATCGTGCCCAGACGCGGGCGCGATAATTGGAAACACATGTCTGCCGCGCGTACCCATCCAAAGGCCAGCCACGACGCGCAGCGTTTGGTCAGCTCTGCAGGCTGCCGCGCTCGCTCGCCCCCGCTCCCTGTCCCCCGATGCGCCCCGTAGTTTCCGGCTTCGCTCCCCTTCTGCGGCTCACCGCTCGCGGCCCCGCTCCCCTTATGGTTCACGGTCTCGATCCCCTCATAGTCACTATGGTTCCCGGCCCCGCTCCCCACATGATTTCCGTCGCTCGCCGCCTCGTTCCCATGTCTCCCGGCCCCACTCCCCGATGGTCCACCTGGCTCCCGGCGTCGCTACTCCCATGACCGCCGGTCTCGTTCCCTCTACGGCCCCCAAGGCCACAGGCCCAGGTCTCGTAGCCCCAGGTCTCGCTCCTCCCGTGCTCCTCAGGTCCCGCTCACCTCAAGGTTACCGTGACTTGCGCTCAAGCTCCCCTCTCCCCCTTCCACTGCGCCCTTACATGCCCCACGGTTCCCGGGAGCTCTCGCCCCTTAGTCTACGGCTGCGCTCCCCCTTTGCTGACCGACCCCGTTCTCCCAGTAGCCTGTATCCCTATCTCCCCCACAGCCCAGGGCCCCTCTCTCCTCTTCGTTCCCGCTCCCCTTATCGCCATCTCCCAGGGAGCCCCGGGCACCGTTCCCCTCATGACTACGTGTCTTCACCCTCAAAGGGGCTGCCCGAACTAGACTCCTCTCGGTGGCCTCTCACCTGCGGAGCGCGACCACGTGACCCCGAGGACCTTCGGTACCGCCTGACCCGGCCCAGGCTGAGCTGCGACGGAGAGGTAGGGCTCATGTCAACAGGTGAAAATCGTATTACAAGCATAGAGGTTATATCTGGCAGCCTCAGTTCACTTTTATATAGTCAACCTCAAGATCTGGATGTTCAACCAATAGGGACAGGCAGCATGGTCGATCCCACAGTGCCTGGAGACCATCACGAGTCAAACAGCTTTTCCACTTTCCATCTCTATCCTCCACTGTCACCTTTCCCACCCATACCATCGCCAAATTTACCCACTCTCCAAACACCCCTCTTCCCTCTGAGTTCAGCCCGAGGGGCACTGTTGAGTTGAGTATTACGGAGGTCTCGGCTGGCCCGATGTCAAGAGAGGGGGGGTTCCGCCCGTTCTCTTTCATCTGTCATCAACATTTAGCCTGCCGAGACGAGCAGTTTCATTTTTAAGATAGTAAACACGTAGTCACGAGTTCCGTTGTGCTTACTAGTTACTAGTATTGCAGGGCTGACAAAACAGGATTGAAAACCACTATCCGGCAGGCGCGCAACGCGCATTAGGCTCAAAGGGCTTCAGTGTGGCAGCCCCGGATGAGACAGCTTCCCGGGCACACACACAGCACCCGAGTACTTCACAGGTCTTTTAAAAAACCATTTGCTTGTTTTTCATGCAGACTCCAACGCAATAGTACTTGCGGATGCACAACCGGTTTTAAACAGTTTATGCTGACTGGACCCAGCTGCTTGAATATCGTTTTTTCAACATCTACTGAACTGCTGTGGAAAATCATGTTAAATCCTACCACATTTTTGGAACTTTGTAAATGAGTTTTCGAGTTTCTGTGCGCATGTTTAAGCGATGGAATTTTCTTTTCTTATAACATGCATAGCAAACACTCATTTGATATGTCTCATCTGGGCCCATCCATCATACAACATGTGTAACTGGTGAGCTGGCTTTTCTCCTGCGACGGCATGGCGGCAGCAGGGTTCAGCAGGACGCACACTGTGCGAGCCTCGTTAAATTTGACTTGACGGGTTAATGGCTGGATTGTAAAGACAAGGGCCACTCAAATCAATGTTTGTACGGATGCATTAATTTCACGAGCAGCACATCATCTAGACCTGGGTGGCACAGCACAGGGCACGGTAGTTACGGATCATGACAACCAAGGGACGGGTTTACGATCTTGCAGGCATATAAAATTAACAAGCATTGGCATAGCCAATAGGTCTCGCCTTTGGGACCTTATAAGTGTTTAGCCATGCAACACTTGATGTTGTTGCACCAAGGATATTGTGTTGGATAACTAAACACTTATAAGGTCCCAAAGGCGAGACCGATTGGCTATGCCAATGCTTGTTTGAATTGTGTATTCCTGTTGCAGCTCTAACACCTAGGTCTCCCGTGTCGCACTTGTGTCTTAGTGCCTAGCCAAAAATTGAATCTACCTTTAATGTAAGGGAGTTGCTCAAATACAGTATGTTGGAGTTGATGGGGTTCTGTGAAGATAGAGACCTAGTAGTGAAAGGGTCAGACACCCAGCTAGATCTTCAGGAAACCCTACTCCAGTGGCAAGAGAAAATATGGGCATGGGAGGACCATGAGAGGGAGGGTTCCCAGTCCGCATACCAAGAGGGTAGTGGGTCTGGGGAGGCCCTGAAGAGTCTGCGCAGGAGGGAGAAATTGACAGGGCAGGGACGCCAGTAGATAATGAGGACCCCGTAGAGAGGGAGTCCCTTACTGGGTCTAGTGCCAGGAGTAGTGCCCAATCCCTTTCATGGTCCCTAGAGGAGTTGGTGGACAGGCAGAAGGATAGGGAGCATCAGCTGGCTTTAGAGAAGCTCAAATTGGAGCATGCCATGGGGCTAGCGCAGCTGGATGCAGGGCACAGAGAGGCCCAGAGAGCCTTAGAGGAGAAAAAAGCATTGTTGGCTCAGGAGTTGAGTCTCAGGGCATTAGGCCTTGAAGAGAAAAAGCTAGAGACTGAGAGGGTCTTAGCGCAACAGAGGATGGCGGAGGCAGAGAGGGCCTTCGCCAGGGAAAAGCTAACTCTTGAGGATATGTCCCCTGAGTGTAGTTTTAGTGGTCTGGATTCACCAGTGAGGGTGGGGTCCAGTGGTGGCAGCAGAACTGAGTCCAGTGTAGGAAGTCCCACTCCCAGATCCTAGAGCGTGGTACCTAGTTCCCAGGAAGAGGGTGTCACACCTGAAGGGTATAGGTTGAGGTTCAGGGGCAGTAGGAAACTGCCTCACCAGTCTTGGGGGGGTTTGTGGATGAGTGTTGTGATGCACTGGAAGGTTGGGTGATGGGTACCACGGCAAACAATTTTGAAGGGCTGTTCAATCTGATTGTCAGAGAGCACATGTTCCATTGTTGTTTTCCAGGGTTATGCCAACACCTGTTGGAGTGTGGGTTCTCTGATCCCAGGGAACTTGCACGGGAGGCAGACCTTTGGGTGAGTGCCAGAGGGTCTGAGGAGGCATTGGGGAGTGACCCTAAGAGGAGTGGCTCAGGTATTTCCCAGCCCAGGGTGGTGGGAAAGGTTCTTAGTAGCCCAGATAGGTCCCAGTGTAGTGGGAGGGGTGTAGGGACTCACGTCCTGACTCCGCAGAGAAGGAGTGAGAATGGGATGCATCCCAAGGTGCCCGAAACTCAGTCTCAGGGCCTGGAGGGTTCCTTAAGGGAACACCAGGTGGGGAGCATAGGCTGTCCTAGTAGGCCATCCGTTGAGGGGGATCCCCTAGTGTCAGGAGAACTTGGAGCGTCTGCAAGCGGAGCTCCATCAGTTCTGGTGTCTGGCAGTGCCGCTCCTGAGTGGAGGGTGCAGGAGTCCAGATGGAGGGGTGAGAGGGGGAGAGAGTCCCAAGTGGGAGAACCAGTGGGTCAGGGGCCAGCCATAAGGGTTGAGCCTCCTAGGAGTGACCATGGTGACACCACTTCTGTCCTGGGGGGTATTTACGCACTGTCAGATGCACAGGGGTCGGGAGATCAGCGCCAGGCAGACTGTCTCGCAACACAGGAGGTATGTGTTACCCTTGGGGGGCATGCGTGCTCTCCAGGAAGTCCTGGTGTGCCAGGCGGGTGCTCAGCCGCAGGGTTTAGTCCCTGGGTTGGGAGGCCAGGTTCGGGTTCTGCCTTACCTGGAGGGAAGGACATCTGTAAGCAGTGTCCTGACCGGTTTGTCTTCTAGGGGTAGCACTCCAGGTGGGAGGGTAGAGAACTCAATAAGGGGGTGCAGAGGGATGGAGTCCTCGCCTCTGACCCCGGTTCAACCTGAGGGTTTAGTCCCTGGGTTGGGAGGCCAGGTTCAGGTTCTGGCTGACCTGGAGGGAAGGACATCTGTAACCAGTGTCCCTACCGTTTTGTCTTCTGGGGGTACCACTCCAGGTGGGAGGGTGCAGAACTCTGGAAGGGGGTGCAGAGGGAGGGAGTCCTCGCCTCTGACTCCGGTTCAACCTGAGGGTTTAGATCCTAGGTTGGGAGATCAGTTGCAGGAGAGAGGTCCTGAACTGGTGGGAGAGTTGTGTTCTGAGGGTGCCTCTCCTAGGAGGAGAGTGCGGGACCCCAGAAGGAGAGGTAGGGGGAGGAGAGCCTCGCCTGTGACCTCTGGTCAGCCTGAGGGTGCGGACCCTAGGTTGGAGGATCAGTGGCAGTTTAGAACTGCACTGATGAGAGGAAGAGTGGAGAATGGGTACTATGTACCTGGGGCTACAGCCCCCCACTCTGTGAGATGGCAAGGACCAGAGACATCTGGATGGCCTAGGGCCTGGTCCTGGCCGCGGACAGCTAGGGAGTCCCAGTGGGGTAGCTTAGTTGGGCCTGGGAGCTTTGACAGAGGGAACCACATGGGTTCAGATTGGCGTAGAACTGGAGTGTGCCCCTGCAGTTGCGGGCCCGTGTCCGTGTTCTATTGCCCCAAGCAGGGAAGCCCATCAAGGTATTGATTGGTCCACCCTTGCTTTTGGCTGGAAGGGGGTTGTGTTGGACTTGGCACTTTTTGCAGGGTCATCCCTGAACTTTTTGCCTTCCTCCTGGTATTTTTTCTGACCTGGTGTTGGTGGTTTTAGGACTCTGGGCACTTTATCACTGCTGTTCAGTGTAAAGTGCATGTGCTCTCTATGGTAAAACATGGTAAGATTGGTCTACGCCTATTTGTCTAATTTAATTTACCTATCAGTCCCCAGTAATGTGGCATCTCATATACCCAGGGCCAGTAAATTAAATGCTACTGGTGGGCTTGCAGCGCTGATTGCGCCACCCACCAAAGTAGCCTTTCAACCCTATCTCAGGCCTCTGCCATTGCAGGGCCTGCACGCGCAGTTTACTGCCGCTGTGACGTGGCACATAAAGTGGGTGCCATGTCTGTGACTCCCCTTTTACTACATATCAGTCACCCCTAAGGTAGGCCCTAGCTAGCCGTATGGGCAGGGTGCATTGTAGGTAAAAGGTAGGACATGTGCCTTAACTGTGTGGCATGTCCTGGTAGTGACAAACAGCCATTTAGGTTTCTCACTACTATGAGGCTGCCCTCTCATAGGAACACATTGGGGATTCCTTGATATGTGCTTCAGTGGTAATTCCTGATCTAAGAGGAGTAGAGTGGTCAAGCTTGGTATGTTTGGAATAGTGGTAATGAATGCTGCGCAATGGTGTTCGCAGATTAATTATCACTATTTTAGAAATGCCACTTTTAGAAGTGGGCATTTCTGTGTGCTATGTGTCTTTGTGCCTGCCTGATGTGTATTGCATGTCTGGCTCTGGAGTGACAGGGGCTGGGGAGGTGCAGTGGCACCAGAGGGGCTGGGTGAGTCAGCGCTAAGCTGAATAGGCCCATCTGCATTTGGAGTGGTGGGAGGAGTAGCACCTGGGCCTGAATAGGACAGGGCCTGCCTCACACAATGCTGACTCTGCCCCCCCTGTGGTGTGTCTAGGGCCAGGACCTACACTGACAAAGGAGGGTGTTGTACACATGTGTAGGTGTCCCCGGAACTGATTTGGACCAGGCGCAGAGCCCTGTGCAGGGGGAGAACAAAGACCTTGGCAATATAAATATTGGGGCTGTGACCCCATGGGATGTTGTGCTTACTGGGAGCCGTAGGAGACTGCGTGGGACCAGGGAGATCGATGGGCTGCCGGGGGACCGCCATCTGGACTTTGCAGGCATGCTGGCCTGAGCCTGCCCCCCTGCTTGGGGTCCCCAGCCATCCCTAGGGCTGTGTGGCTTGCTCTGGGTGAAGTTGGCCCAGTGTGTGGTGAGCGCATTGGGAATCCGCACTTGCCAGTCTGTTGCAGCGTGTGGCGAGCGCTGTGCGGTCTACCCCCCTCTCTAATCACTGCGTGGGTGAGGCACGTGGCCATGTGTGTTTCGGCCCCGTCGTGCCGGAGGATTCTGCCTGAGACGGGAGAGCCATAGAAAGGAGAGCGCCTGGTGAGCCCTCCCGTTTCCAGGAAGATTGCCAGGAAGATTTGGGGCCTGACGGAGACTTCGCTCCCTGTCCTCGGGCCGTGAAGAGTCCCGGAGGTCAGGCCGAGGACGCCTGACTGGGGGCGGGGCTCCCGTAAGGAGGAGAGCCACGCGTGTTCCCTTAGCCTGGTTGTGGGCGGGGCCACGTGCAGGGAAGAAGCCAGAGACACCGGGGCCGGCGGAGACTTCTCTCCGCGTCCTGCCCCTTCTGTGTCCCCGCAACTGAGGCGTTCCCTCCAAGCCAGGCAAAGTTAGAGTGCCCTGGCTGCGAGGAGCCGATGAGATAACGCCAAACAGGAGGTCAGGCTGAGGGCGCCTGACCTCGCACGGAGCTCCCGTGTGGAAGGGGAGAGGCCGGAAGCCAGGCAGATTTGTGGGCGGGGCCAACGGAGGCTTCGCTCCGTGCCCTGTGAGCCGTGTTCAGCATTCAAGGAGCCAGGCGGGAGGCCCCGGCTCATTCGTGTTGGGCCGTTGCCTGGGACAAGTGGATTCCGTTTTCCTTCCTGCGGAGGAAAGGAGGACGGAGAAGTGAGCCTCACCTGTGCCCCGGCCGTGAAATGAGTGCTGCTTGGCCCCCCTCAGGTGGGAGGCCGTGGGAGAGGCGGGGATAGAGTAACTCCACTCCCCAGCAATAGCAGCTGCCCCGAGTGGTAGTGGGCAGCTTCCTTAACCCCTTCGATGCTCGTGACGAGCTCAGCTCGTCATGCTGCGCGGTCGCGCTGTGCGCATGACGAGCTGAGCTCGTCACGACCACACCCGCGATCGGAATGTCCAGCACCTGGGTGGAATTCCGATCGCGGCGAAGCGGTTAACCAATTGGGCGGACCTGGCCAGGAGCGCCCGCGAGGTCGCCCCACCGAGGAAGGTGGTCCGCCCCTCTCCCTTTCTGGCACCTATCTTCTTGGGGGCACACGAGAGTAGGACGGGGTAGCAACACTCGACGGAGGTCCCGTTCCTGTAAGTGCTATGCGGCCCCCACGGTAAGCGCCGAATCGCTGTGTCTGCGGAGTTGGGGGTAGGAGTGAAAGTAGCTCTGTGCCCCTTTGCCCGGGCTGGATAATTCAGGTGCCCGTGAGCCCTGGGAGTGGCCTTATGCACATGTTTTGTGCCGGAGGGAGCTAGGCTGTGGATAAGAGGTTTTCGTACTGTGTGCACCCTATCAATGTTGTACTACGGTACAGCTGGCTTTGTTAGGTGATTTCCCTAATGTGTACAATCTGCCAGCGTTATGCGTGCAATGATGTTTATGCCATACTGACATGTTTATGGTCTTGCTAAGGTGGCTATGCATAATGTGCTTAGGCTATGGTGGTAAGGTGTACACCTAGTAAGTGGTTAACATGCACTGCTGATGATGGTGGGCAGGATGGGTTGTGGTGATGTACTGCACTACTGTTGATTATGTGTTACATAATATGCTATGACATGTATGCATAATGGGTTTATGCTAAGTGTCCTATTGCCAGTAGTAACTGGTTGTTTTCACTACCAGTGAATTGTGTGATTATGAAAGTGGCCCGATTGGCCCTGTAAGTGTATATAATCCCTGTAAAGTGATACCTAGTGCCAGGTGGCACAGTGTACATGTGTGATTGAGTTCTAATGTGTTTTATGAGTAATACAAAGGCTATTTTTTATATAACCTTCTGTGGAGTTTCTTTTGTGGTGTGCCTAGTGTGTCGCTGCTGTGTGAGTGTGTTGCGCAAACGCTTTACACATTGCCTCTGCTACCAAGGGGGTGAGCAGGGGTTATCTTCAGAGTGTAACTCCCTTGCCCTGACTAGAGTGTTGGTTTCTGCCTGGCTTAGGCGCAAGCCCTAGCCAACCAGAAATCCTATTTCTAACAGTTGCAGTGCCATCTATTAGTACTGAGTTCTGGTATCATGCATGAGGGATCGTTTTGCATGATTCTTATACAAACCTGTGAATGCTGGAGTCTGCAAGTCACTTACAACCTTATTTTAGGAAATAAACAGGTTTTTATTGTTTTTCTGAATTCTAAATGTTTGTCAGTGGCCCATGTTCTCTCTGAGGCTTATTCAATAACTTGCGTGTCTGAATTGAGGAACTTCACTAAAAAGCATATATTGATGCATTTTCAAGAACTCATTACAAAACATAATCTCCCTCAAGGAGAGTTGTGACATTATCTGACTCTGCATTATTACATCAGTAAATCAACAACAGATGCTGTTTGTCCAGACAAAGTAGGTATCTTAGTCTTGCAAGTTTTGGCAATAAAATCTGGAGAGCTAATTGAGAAAACTTCTTGTTAAAACATTCATAAACCAATAACAAAGGAAATTTAAATGTGATTTCAAAGAATAGAAGCGATTGTGACATTAAAACAGGGTGAGAACTATCAGCAATGGACTGGTGGATATATAGGCCAAAAGTAAGTGTTGACATGGTTATATCATTAGTTCAACATAAAATTATCCAAAGAACTTACTGGTCTCCACAGAAGATAGGACACATGAAAAGTTTGGATTGCTGGAGGTGCATGGATCATGGTGCAGACTATTTTCACAAGTCCAAACATGTTGGATTGTTGGTGAAAAACCAAATATCACATCTAATATTGTCCTCAACAGTAACCATGCTTTATCAGTCAAGGGAATACTTTACCAAGATAATGAAGAAAGGCAGTCAGTAGTCAAACCCAACCAAATCTGGTTTCAGAGATGTCTTATGGTGGTGAAAAAGATTATTCTAAAAAATTAGAAATCCAGCAAAGTCCTGCAAATTGCAGAAACTATCATTCACTCTATGAGATCAACTGGAAATGTTCAAACTATTCTGGGATGAATTTTTCGAACTACATGATTATTAACCACCTTAGTTCTCACTCTTTTTGTTGGCAGTTAATGAACTGCAATGATTACTTCCCTCTTGCCTATTCTTATATTTAGCTTTTAAAATCTGTTCATTAGATAATCTTGTACATTTTATGTAACAAAGCTTATGTATTATTCATGAGTTGATGTTAACATGGAGAAGGTCTGTGTTCCTTGTATTTAATAGCCTTCGAGTGTGCAATGTGTTTATATTCTAAGAAACATTTTCAACTTTAAAAGGTTCTCTAATTGCCTCCTTTACAAAATGTTGCCATTTGTATTCTGCATTACCTACAACGATAGGTGCCCACCACCACCCACCAATATTCGTCTGCCAAACACAGAGCAAAACACAAGCTACTTATGTTGCCTTTTAAAGCCATCAACAACACAACTTCCTTCAGCCGCTTGCATGCCACTGTTCCAACTGCCCTCTACCCTTTGCCACCTACGGTCTCTTTGTCATCAAATCACCATGTGCCTCATTGCTTTAAAGCATTGTAACCCCTTCACGGCTGTGCCTTCCACTCACAAGGAAGACTCCATCCCCCTTCTGGAATCTAAAAACCCACTTACTGCACAGAGCACCTGTCTACTATAGTCACCATATTTACAGCCATGTCCTACTACATCAGCCCATCTTTGGTAGATATGTATTTACCCAAAAAAATGGTTGCAGTCTCTGGCTGTGAAGGATATATTTTGTGGCTTTGCTGTCAATGTAGCAGCTGTCATAATGTAAAAAAGTGATAAGCTGGAATGCATACCTGCCAACTTGAAGAAAAATCTCACCGTGTGAGGAGGGGGCGGGGCCTCGTGCCGAGAAGTACCTACGAGGCACTTTTGAACCCCACCCCGCCCCAAGCCCCCTCCAGCCCAAAAATAAAAAAGCTTGCTGAGGGTGGTGCAGATGCCCTGGGGTGTTTTCACACCCCTTAATTGAGGTCGGCAGTTTAAAGCCTCGGAAAACGAGCTGGAAAACCACTATTTACCGTGGTTTTCAGCTCGTTTTCCCTGTCAGGCTGCCACTGTGTGATATCGGCTCCTCACCAGGTGATGGGAGCCGATATCATGTTTCACACTGTGGCACCGTGTGAGTTGGCAGGTATGGGAATGCTTTAGTCATTTCACACGCTTATAATTTCTCTAGGCCTGGAGTGGCATCCCGCTTCCCCCTACACCACTCCTGGAGATACCACTTTGTGGCATTCATAATGGAGGCCTAAGTGTGCTGATGTCTGGGTTACTGTGGTTCCTGTGGAATAATATAGTAAATAATGATACTATTTATATGCACAATCGCAATAAAAGGGTTAAGTCGGTATCCAAAGGAGAAGAAACCATATACACCTCAATTTCTGGTAATAACAATCGTCAATTATGTATATAACAATGCAATTTTTACAAAAAACGCAGAGAAATAGTGCGTAGTGTCCCCAGTGAACATGGAACCTAAAACATTAGTGACATATTTGTGACATATACACTTGGTTTCCAATATTTTGTAAAGTCGACCATCAAAAATGATAAGTAATGAGAACAGCGTCTTTATAAAATAATAAGCGCTGATAAATGGTTTGCTTTAATTTTTGTCGACGGCGTTTCGACCCCTAAAGCAATGAGGGGTCTCTTCAGGACCTAGTGATGTAGGGGCATCTGAGGCGAAGATTGTCTATCAGCGTGATGGACGTGCACCTCAAGGAAGTGAGAGTGTAAAGGGTTACTCACATGGGACCCAGGCGGGCACCCAGTGTGAGGGGAGGGGGGCTGACAGCGAGATTAATTGCACAGGGTAGCAAGGCTTGATATAGATAATTGGGAGGGTGCACAGGAACACGATGGTCCGTGTAGTCCTATTTGGTCTCAGGAACGAAGTTAATCAAAATAGCAGGAAGAGTATGGTCGCTCCGACCTGCGGTGTTCAGAAATCCAGTTACTTAATGATTCGGCAATTACTTAATGAATCGACAAGTGTAGACGGACACATGCGGTTCTACACGTGCGCGTAGCGGCTGCACGCGCTTTTGGTCTCTGAGGACACACCGTATTGCAGATACACTTATCGTCGTGCCCGAAACATTAAGTAATTGGATTTCTGAACACCGCAGGTCGGAGTGACCATACTCTTCCTGCTATTTTGATTAACTCCGTTTCTGAGACCAAATAGGGCTACACGGACCGTCGGGTTCCTGTGCACCCTCCCAATTATCTATATCAAGCCTTGCTGCCCTGTGCAATTAATCTCGCTGTCAGCCCTCCTCCCCTCACACTGGGTGCCCGGCTGGGTCCCATGTGAGTAACTCTTTACCCTCTCACTTCCTTGAGGTGCACGTCCATCACGCTGAGAGACAATCTTCGCCTCAGATGTCCCTACATCACTAGGTCCTGAAGAGACTCCTCATTGCATTAGGGGTCGAAACGCCGTCGACAAAAATGTAAGCGAACCATTTATCAGCGCTTATTATTTTATAAAGACGCTGTTCTCATTACTTATCATTTTTGATGGTCGACTTTACAAAATATTGGAAACCAAGTGTATATGTCACAAATATGTCACTAATGTTTTAAGTTCCATGCTCACTGGGGACACTACGCACTATTTCTCTGTGTTTTTTGTAAAAATTGCATTGTTATATACATAATTAACGATTATTATTACCAGAAATTGAGGTGTATATGGTTTCTTCTCCTTTGGATACCGACTTAACCCTTTTATTGCGATTGTGCATATAAATAGTATCATTATTTACTATATTATTTCACAGGAACTACTGTTTCTGTTTATACTTACACTACCCTGGTTCCTTGTGAGTAGGGTCTCCCTTGTCTCTTGTTCTCGATGTCTGGGTTACAGCTGAAGAAAACCGATGTTTCTACTTCCTGGTCCTGAGGACTTTCAATGCTCACTCTGTCTCTCTATTTCCGTGCCCCCAGACACCCCCACTCCCGTGTTTGCGTGCCTGCGACCAGAGTATAAGGTTTCACAGCCAAATGCTCACCCAGGTCACATCCCTGCATTACAGCACCTGTTCTAGGCACTGGGTACTTGGGTGTATATTTATTGATATGATATTTGCAAATAACTAACCCTGTGCACAGGGTTGGATTGGGATTAAAAATCGGCGCGGGCACGCTAAAAAAAAATGGCCCACATTTGCATATTGCCTTTCCTCAAAACACTGCTTCAGCTAAATTTTATAAAAAAAGGAGGGGGGTAAAAAAATGCACGGATTAGTTTACACTGGTGAAACACACCTGAAAACAAGTGAGGCCACTTCTGCTCAGGCCCCCTGCCCCGCTCAGTATGCATATATTAATTGTCCGGCCCAGCGAGAGAAAGGGAGTGACACCTCTGCCTGTTGCTAAACGGGAGGTAATGAGCGCCCATCTGCCTCCAGGAAGGCCACTCAGACACCCACTGGGCCGCTGGCTGTATCTGAACAACAGAGACACCGCCCAAATCGGCCCCCCAGACTGCTCAAAAAAGCAGCCCACAGCTGGAACTCGGACACCGGCCCCTCGGGCATTGCCCGACTGCCCACGTTACCAATCCGACGCTGCCTGTGCAACTTGTCTCGTCCGAGCACTCGGTCTCTGGGAAAGAACCTTCATGTGTCTCCTGATCAGGAGCTTTGGAGTCGGTGTGTACAGACAGATATAGGCTTTTTAAAGAGTAATAATGCACTTCAGCAACTGGCTGCACACTGATAGTGTAACAAGATAAACGAACCTCCCCATGAGCTAGAAATAGCCCTTATAAAGTCCCTCCATCTGTAAACAGAAGTGATTAGCGAGAGAGTTGTGTGATCAAAGCCTTTCCAGTGAGAGACAATCAGCAGGCTCTGTTTTCCAAAGAGCTTCAGATGCTTCCCGGGTAGGCTGCAGCAGAGGCCTTCATGACTGTCCTCCTCGTGGATTTGTGGCCCATTGGAACCTGCCACTGGGTGGTAAATCTGCCTCTGGAGGTGGCACATGGCTGATTTAATAACAGCATTAATCCACAGGTGACCTACCCTGCTAATCGTTCCCTCCCACCCCATTTCAAAACGTGCTTGCCACTCGTAAGGCCAAAAGTCCAGAGCTCTATGCAGGATCTGTGCAAACCAGTTTTTTTTATTTCCCCCTCAAGAGATACCCTGCTTGTTTTGACACAGTGGTCCAGATGCCAGCTCTGTGTGCTTACGCCGAACTCTAGGCTCGGGAGGGGGAGCACCCAAAGGGCCTCCAGATGAATCTTGAATCTTGAGGGAGTAGCTCTGCCACGCTATCTTAGTTGGGGAAAGCCTTTCTGATGCACCCCCGGGGTCAGGTTTAACAATTCCACTAAGTATAATCCACGCAGTGACCCAAACAAGGGCCTACAACCATCCTCGGGCTTGTGGGACTATTTGGCTGATGGATACTTGCAGTACCTTGACTCCTCTCTAGTTGACAGGCCCTGGGAAAAGACTCCACTTTCACTGGAGCCAATGGCTGCTTTCAGAGGCAGCATGTTGGTAGTTGTTGTAGAGATGCCTGCCATGTGATTGGAATACGCATTCAGCAAGTCCAAGCTGTTTTGCCCCGGTAGGTTACCTGAAACAATCTCCTATTCCGTGCCTGCTTAGATAGATGCCTAGAATTTAAAATATATCTTCTTGCTGATTAGAAGCCGGGCCATGGTCTTTCTTCCCCAAAAATAAAAAGCATAGTGGAGCTCTTCAATCAGAGATTTGAACATTTACATCCTAAAGACATATGTGGAGCTGAAGAAGGCCTTCTCTGTGTTGGGGCTGCATAGTGCCACCCCCAAGTTCAAACTAAGCTTAAAAACTTTTTCCCTGTACACTGTCAGAAGGGCCTGTGTTCCTTCCTATAGTACTTGCCCACATACCTGAACTACTCCCCATTAAGAGGCAGGCATCAGCACCACCCTTACCCACCCCATGGGCTGTCTTCCTATCCTGCACCCTTTTCACGTTGAGGTCCAGCATCCATTTGACTGTGTATAGGATTCGCCCATGGTAAACTGTAATTGTCCCTTTCCTTACAAACTATGCACCCCTCTCTATGGGAGCCAACCAAAGTCACCCAGAAACACCCCCAAGACAAAGCATAGGGAAGACAAAGCATAGGGACTATGCAGTACATGGCACTGATAAGTGTATGTAATCCTCTACCTACAAGAATCCCAACCAAATTCATATCAAGAAGACTCTTTGTAACTGCAAGAACTTTGCTTTCACTGCATAAAACATAAACAGAATTGGCTCTACTATAAATCACTGTGAACTTCAGAGGACTATGTTCCATTCAATGTTACATTGTGCAAGACTGCCTTCCACCTCTTGCTTCTGTGTGTCTCCTGGTGGCAACACTGATCAATTGACGATGTATCTGCAGTAAGCAGTAGTTGTGATTAAAATAAAGCCTAAGGGATTCTCAGAGAGGTGGTCACTGAGTACGTCTGATGCTTCGTGAAGCTTGGACAAAGGTTGACATGGCCCACCTCATTTAATAGATGCTGGCGGCCATCTTGGTTATGTTAGCATATGCTGTGTAGAAATTGCTTGTGGTTGTAACCGGGGACCGTAAGTGGGAGCGATATTAGGTTTTCACTATTTGTCACTATTTTCATTCCTCTCTTGATCTAAGTGTGTATATAAAAGACAAAACTTATTTTGAAAGCAAAACCAATGGCTAGACCCTGTCAATTTTTGCTTTCACTAATCATCAGAGATAACAAGTAAGAATCAAGGATGCCAGGGTAGCCTCAGCTAGCCATTGCAGTCCTTCTTTCAAGTGTCCTGGGTAAGGACTGAAAGTAGGCAATGTCACCTCTGAGACTGCCCACTATACATCACAAACAACAGGATCTGGAGGAAAAAGGATGGCATTGCCGATCAAGGGAGCCAAGCCAGTCTATCTTCTCTGAATTTAAACTGAGATAACTTCTGCATCCAGGCAATTATATTCTAGAATGACTTCATAAAGGGGACTCAGCTAAATCTCATTTGCATCATCTTTTCAAAGGAAGCCAGGGCTTTGACATCTGAAAACATCACTCACTAGACGTCAGGGGTCCATCTGTGGAGGGAACTGTTAAAAAAGCCTACGGCATGAGCTAAAGCTATGTGCAGACTGAGTTTGAGCTGATAATCCCCCCTACTTTAGCAATGCGGCACAGTGGATACCTAATTAATTGTGCAACCTGATGACCAGGGTTCAGTCCTACTCCTCACCATGCACATTGTGTGATTCTTGGAAATTGCACATTAGAAATGCACAATTTCCGATCAGAAAATTGTCACTAAATGTTCCCTGTCCCCCGTTTCCCATACCTGTTAAATTTAGAATTGTTTGAAATGGGCTCATTCAGGTACTAAAAATTGGACATTTACACTTAGTTCCACCCCCAGGATAGGAGAATATTTGTCACGTCCCAAAAACAATACCTAATGAATAGTGGTGCAGCATCAATTTGCACACAGAGACCAAGAACCATTGTCTGGCTGAGGCATACATCATTCAGACGCACCAAGCCTGGATGGCTAATCGAAGCTACAGTGATTGCAGGGCCCAATTCAAGAAGAAATCCAGATGTACAAAGACCAATCATTAAGAATAAGTCAGGATTCCATGAAGTCCTACACCTGACAGAAATCATTGTCTCGTACATAAAATGTATCTCGAAGACTTGTATTGATTACATGTTTGACTTGACCTCCTGGGTTTGATTGATCAGTGTCGTGGAATCTGGAGACTTCCTGATAGCTGGTGCCTATTGCAGCAAGGTAGGGTCTGGGGCAGAGGCAGTCGCATATCAGTTTTCGTCCACCTGTCTGTCAGAACTACTTACTGTCAGAACTTATCACCATTTCATTTTAGACCTTTCCACCCGCACAAAGTGGATCCCTGCCCGTTACAGTATCATTAACTTTAAAAAAAAAAAGTTTTTTTTCCGAAAACTTGACATGTCGCAGTTTCACAAATATGAGTTGCTGTTATTACCCAAGACGAAAGTGGTCATTTATCGATTTCAGAATGTTGAGCGGCTGAGTAAATCTGTTGATGTTAGAGCATGTCATGTGCAGTTACATGCAGGTCTCGGCAAAGGGCGCTCACCACACAGCGCTCTTGATGGCTTGCACATGGCATTGAAGGGATGTTGGATCTCAGAAATAAGTTTAGAAAATTTTCTTCAACAGGAAGGAACAGGGCCGGACTGGGAACCCAATGCAGCCCCGGCAGATTTTGTCAGAACAGCACCCGTACGTTGCATAGCAAGCGAGCACAGCGAGCAAGCCTGATTATTCCAAGGGGGTTTTAGTGGATTCTCCCCCTAGAAAATTTGAGGAAAATGACGACAAATGGTGCATTCTACAACACATTTTTCATTGTATATTCAATTGCATTAGCTTTTAAAGCATAGTAAATGATGACCTTACAGTGTACACCAGGATGCGACAATCTCTGTTGGAGCCCTTCAATGATTCCCTCACTAGCCCCCTCCAATAGTACCCTTCATCTCTCCGTAGCACCTCTCTCACATGTATTTAATTTTTTTATAGTCCCTCTCATACCAGTGTAGGGTGTTGGAGCACTTTACATCACACATACATAGAGGCAATGAATAATATGTGTGTAAATCAGTGCATAGAAAATGTTACATAAGACAAAGGGGACTACGAGGTGTAGGCATTTTATAAGAGTGCTTGGTCTGGAGAAGCACAAACTCAAGATTCAAAACGTAACACAGTGGTTAGGGTTGGCTTTACTACTAATAATTTATTTCTACCCAAACAAACCCTTTTTAGCAACATTAGGATAATGAAAAGCTGGGAAAAACATAACTTTCTAACCTGTGCCATGCAGCTCTTTGGTGGCAGTTCATAGCTCAGTGTGCTGCATTACGATTGTAACTTATGAACTGCACAGTAACAAAAGGATCTCTGTGACAAAAGCAGTAACCAACTGAGCTTTGCACATAAATTACAGCTCTGTGGTCTGCTTGGTACACGTTCTTTGCAGCAAGCATATTAGCCCTCTGGGCTACCTTAGATGAGTCAAAACTGCCACTAGACAAAACTCCAACCTCTCGCCAGCAGGAAGATTAATAACCAGAGATATCTTGACACTTTTATTGTTGCTGAAAACTGCTGGATATACAATGAACTCTGCAGGGAGTGCTTTCAAAACATTTCAACACACAGGGGGGCTGGACATGAAAGTGAGAGCTGAGAGAATTATGCTGACCTGCTGAGTTTGTTACAGGGGCCGATATTGCAGCATTGCCGCAAAAGCACCCCCCCCCCCCCAACCAAAACGGGTCCCCACATTTACAGCAGGTGCGTAGGTTCATGGGGGATGTTTGGGGTGCTACACCCCCCTCCCCTCACAATAAATCTGTTCTCTAGTAAATAGTTTGGTACAGGTGTTTTCACTCCGGTGTGATGCTGTCGGATTTCATCTGGGATTTTTACATACAAACACAGACAAAAACACACACGCACACACTCTCTCGTCTATGTTTTAAATGTCTTAAAATGTTTTGGTCATTTTACAAAACAGTGTGTTTTAAGTGCCCCTTACAATCTGCACTTAGCTCCTTTTCCACCCCTTCTAAAACACCCCTCTGCACTCCTTCCCTATAAACGTTTTGTAAATGCTATGCCATCATGGTTGTCGGAAAGCCCGAAGCTCACCCTTTACTGACCAGCTACACCCCTGCCTTCCAGCCTTCCCGGGGAAACGCCCGATGTCTGGTTCGGCCAGTCCGGCCCGGGGCAGTGGATGAGTGATGGGAACGACCTTCCCGTAGAAGCAGGTAACGTGGCATGAATTTTTAGAGCTAGGGAGCAGAAATAGTAGAATATTGGCATCGAGGAAACTGGAAACTGTGTGCCGCCTCTCTGTCAAGACGAGCATGCAGCGTACGAGCAGTCAGTTTGGGTCAGGGCAAACCCCCCTCATGTACTGTAGTTTTTATAACTGATACTATATCGTTGTGAGTGCTTAGCCTTCCTGTATCTGTCAATAGCATTATCAAACAAGAGAGACCTAGTCCCTACCTTCTTCCGGGACACCCCTCTTCGGTCACGTAGAGCCCCTCATGGAAGCAACATGGCGCCGCGCGTTGTTGTTCACCTTTGGTACCCAAGCTCTCCAGGAGCCAAAGTGCTCGGACTCTCAGCCTGCTATTGTCTACCAATGCTCTGGGAGGCTCGTGATTGGAGGCTCGGTCAGGCAATTGTTGAAAGGAATGTTTACGTAGTGTGTATTTTAAGAATGTGGCTGCCGCTCTGGTTTGGTGACATACCCGCGTAACAAGGCTGATGTCGCTGATTAAGGAAACGTGTGTCCGTGTACCTGGTGAAGCTGCCAACCGAAGGCAGGAGTCACAGAATACAGCCAGAGAGCAGCTACATCAGGGCTAATTTTAAGCCGGTAGTTGCAGGTGGGGCCCATCGGCACTCTTTTTTTGGGAGCTCCACTTGTTTTTCCTGATCAGATTTTGATCAGGAGCAAGAGACAGAAAAACACAGAAGGGGGAAAAGAGGAAAAGAAAGACGGAAACAGCGACAACAAGAGAAAGCAGGGATGAAAAACCCCGCGATAGTGCTGTAAGCAGGCAGAGGGTGTCTGGTGATGGAATGAGGAGGCATGAGGAGGAAGGAATCAAGACTACACTCCCTTCGTATTTGGCAGTCTCGACCTTCGACATCACCGGCCGCGGGCTTCTGAGCAAAGCGTTGGGCCTCTGCACTTGTTCTTTGACAAACTATGCACTGCGTTGTGCACTACGCAACGCACACCTCTGTACAAGAGCACTTTCCCTCAAATGAGTGCCTGAGCTGCGTCGTTTTTCTGGAGCAGCGCAGCTCCTCTTTCTGCAGTAGGGTTAGAAGTGCTTAATTTACACCTGCCGAAGGAAGCCGAGCAAGACATCCCATCTAAAGCAGGCAGCAAGACATGGGGGGACAAGTCTTGACAGCGTGAACTGCTTCAACCTATTTTGCAGGGTTGAAGTATGCATGTCTACTGAGCCCTGGCTCAGCGCTGCCCTCATGCCTGGTCAAATGCCCACACATGCCCACCCCGGCCACCGCCACTAACCAGAGCTCAGGAAAGGCTGCACGTTTGGATTTTCAAAGAACCATTTGTCCATGTTCAATATATTTTCAGCGCACCAGTCTAGTCTATTAGTGCGGCAGTGCATTGTGTTTGGTCATGTCTGTGCCCCAAAGCCTGGTGTATGATTGTCAAAAGCTTTTGTGGGGTCCGGGGCAAAAACTCTGGTTTTTAATCCAATTAGCTCCTCGTGATTAAGAATAAACATGCTTGTCAGGGAAAGATAAAACATAGTGTTAGGAGCCACCTAGTGGCAGATAGTTAGCTGCGTTGTGAAGGTACAGGTTCGGCCTGATTTTCTATTATATAAATATATTTAGTAAGTTACAAATTGTAACAGGAGCGCGGGGCCGTAAAAACCGAGGGCTTGAGCCACAAAAAATAAACGCTGGCTACCCTCCCACTGTGACAGCCTTGAGCTCTGATCTCACCTCCTTTCGTGGGTATTCTGCTTGCTCTTTTAGGTCGCCACTTTGGCAAACTAAAACTAGTATCACTCTACCACACACAATACAAGAGAAGTAGGATTCTTTGATCAGACTACACCTGCCGCCTGATTTACATTTATCAGGGACACGCTGTCCGTTCTTAGAGCCTCATTCTACTCCCAAAGTCCTGACTCAACGAGGAAAATTTGTACCCACTGGATAAAAACTTCCTAACCTGCCCCAGATGGGCAACCCGCACTCCCCGCCCCCCGGGCCTCTTGGTCATCGCTCCACCACCCATAATCAATAACACTTCCAGACCTTGTGGTGGTGTAAAAGTGGCCGCAGTTTATTAGCATTTGGTCACAAATCCACATGATCGATCATAAATCATCACGACAGTACTCAATCATATGCACACAATTACGAAATGGCATCGGTCATATTCCATTTGTCCATCCCCAAATCATTGATACCCAGTCTTAAGCTGGTGGGTCATCACTAGACCTGGGCGGAGCTCACGGAATTTTACTCCATGGAATTTCACGGAGATACTGAGAAACTCCGCCAAATTCCGCAGAGTTCCGCAAGCAGGCAGAGTATTGCTCATCCACCAGTAGTTGAAATGCGGCTGGCTGCATTCAAGACACCATCAGGACTGTGGAAGGATGCACCAACGAGAAAACAAAACTTGTGCTTGGCAATAGGTGAAATGGCTGCTGCACCCCACTTTATGTACAAAGTTCAGAGAGGGTGAGCGGGGGCATGCACAGTGCCCTGCATTAGGGGCAGGCACATTTGGAGCGTGCACAGTGCGGGGCAGGTACACCCAGAGCCACAGTCCACCACAGCGTGCGTGCAGAGGCAGCATCCAGACACTGAGTGCAGTGGGGGTGCACTGCTCACTCACGCCCCTGTCCATTGTTCCCTCCCCTGCAGCCAGACATACCTGCATGGTGGTGATCACCCCCAGCTCCTCAGCGGCCAGCCTCCGCATCTGCATTGAGAACTGAGCGTTGGCGCTCCAGTAGCACCACAACACCCCGCACAGGCGGAGCAGCAGTGAGAGTGCCCAGCTGACTACGGCCCCAGCCCAACATGGCTCCCGCTGCTCCAAACTTTCCCGACACTGCCACAGCCCAAAGTTCCAGCTGGTGTCCGCGGCCCCAGAGTTCAGTCAGGCACGTCCGGCGACAGGGGAGCAAGCTCTTCTCGCCAGGATTCACTAGCACCTATAGGACCATCGTCCGCCACCGGCGGGATCACTGCAAGTCCAGGGAAGTACCAGCTTTGGAAGCACAGGGGTAAAAGGGCTGGTATCTAAAGTGCGGTCTGGATCCTTCTTCGCCGGACTAGAGCCTGCCTCGGAAGCGCCACCACCAGGGAAGCGCCACCACCAGCAAAACAACACAAGCTGGCCTGGAGGCTGGAGCGCTGTGCGCCACAGAATGGATGTCACAAAAGAGACAAAGCAATGGCTGGAGGAGTAGCTCGGTGCGGTACAGCCCACCTACAGCTCAGGAAGGAGACTAGAGAAACCTGTCCAGGGCCCTTGGCCTGCCCTCCCAGCTAGGCGCTAGTGTGCTAGCAATACTGGTTTGGGCTCCACATTCCTCTCCCTGCTTCCAGTTACTCCACTCCACCGGCAGTTGCAGAGGTTTTGCAGAACTCCACGCTCTGAGCAGAGCACAGAGTGGCAAAACTCCGCAAACTCCACCAGAGGAACGTAGTTTGCCACCAACCCCTTGTCATCACCATGTTCCTCTTTGACAGCACTCTCTCCGGCTCAGTTACAGTCCGTGCCGGGGAAGTAAAGGTCCCTTGGGGTTACGCTTTGCAGATTCTAGGCTTCCCTTGATACCTATGTTTAACATTTGCAGCCCTCTCTGGCCATGCCCGGGCTGCAAGTGTTGTGCCTGCTCCGTGACTATCCCCCTTCTTGGCTCTTCCATTGCCCCACAGTGTCCTTACTGTGAGGCACCCCAAAGAAACCGCTCTACCACTAATTCCCATCAGACAGCCTACCGGCCGCCCTACTGTGTTATTAATGCCGGTTATTAGTTCTGCCTCCGCCACGCTGTTGGTGGTTTCACGACCGCCGACAGCCTCCCCTTTCTTCAAGAAGCATCTATTTCTACGCACAAAAACATGAGCCCCAACAATGTTCTAGAGAAACACATCCAGAACAACCCAAGAGGATGAATACTTTGCTCTCGCTGTTTATATATTGCGAACTCACCGGAATGCATTTTTGCACTAGCTACACTACCGAAGGACCCATTCATCTTTTATTGCCGGCCAGGAAGATGAACTGATTTGCCCAGAATCACCGGCTTTTGAACCATAGATGAGTCTCAAACCTGCTTGCCCAGTTCGAAAGTCGCCACATCCTCATCCCCTAAATACGGTTAGCTCCCCCTTTCCTCATGAGGCACGTATTTCTCCACAAGATTTCCCGAGCCCAAGCGATGTCCAGGAGCCACATGTCCATTCCACCTCAAACGGTGGGCTCAGTCTTCTGAGCAGTAGCCTGGTACCTGAGGCTGATGAGCCTGTGTCTCAATCAATCAATCAATCAATCATATCATTTGTAAAGCGCACTACTCACCCGTGAGGGTCTCAAGGCGCTGGGGTGGGGAATGCTGCTACTGCTCGAAAAGCCAGGTCTTGAGGAGTTTTCTGAAGGTCAGCAGGTCTTGGGTCTGCCGTAGGTGGATGGGGAGGGTGTTCCAGGTCTTGGCGGCGAGGTGGGAGAACGATCTGCCACCGGAGGTCGCTCTTTGGAAGCGGGGGACAGTGGCGAGGGCGAGGTCGGCGGAGTGGAGCTGGCGGGTGGGGGTGTAGAAGCTGAGTCGTCTGTTGAGGTACGTTGGTCCAGTGTTGTGGAGTGCCTTGTGTGCGTGGGTGAGGAGTTTGAAGGTTATCCTCTTGTTGACCGGGAGCCAGTGCAGGTCTCTCAGGTGGGGTGTGATGTGGCTGCGGCGAGGGATGTCGAGGATCAGGCGTGCAGAGGCGTTCTGGATGCGTTGGAGCCGTCTCAGGAGTTTGGCCGAGGCTCCTGCGTAGAGGGCGTTTCCGTTGTCCAACCTGCTGCTGACGAGGGCCTGGGTGACCGTTCTTCTCGTTTCAGTGGGGATCCACTTGTAGATCCTGCGGAGCATGCGGAGGGTGTTGAAGCAGGCGGAGGAGTCGGCGTTGACCTGTTTAGTCATGGAGAGGGTGGAGTCGAGGATGACCCCTAGGTTGCGTGCGTGGTCGGTGGGTGTTGGGGCGGTTCCCAGTGCGGTCAGCCACCAGGAGTCGTCCCAGGCCGAAGGGGTGGATCCGAGGATGAGGACCTCCGTCTTGTCCGAGTTCAGCTTCAGTCGGCTGTTCCTCATCCATTCAGCGACGGCCTTCATTCCTTCGTGAAGGTTGGTTTTGGCGGTGTGGGGGTACTTGATGAGGGAGATGATCAGCTGGGTGTCATCGGCGTAGGAGATGATGTTGAGGTTGTGCCGACGGGCGACGTGGGCGAGTGGTGCCATGTAGATGTTAAACAGAGTTGGGCTGAGGGAAGAGCCCTGGGGTATGCCGCAGATGATCTCGGTGGCTTCGGAGCGGAAGGGGGGAAGGCGGACGCTCTGTGTTCTGCCGGAGAGGAAGGAGGTGGTCCAGTCCAGGGCCTTCTCTTGGATCCCGGCGTTGTGGAGGCGTGTTCGTAGTGTGTGGTGGCAGACCGTGTCGAAGGCGGCTGACAGGTCCAGGAGGATGAGGGCCGCCGTTTCTCCGTTGTCCAGCAGGGACTTGATGTCATCGGTGGCGGCGATGAGGGCAGTCTCAGTGCTGTGGTTGCTGCGGAACCCGGACTGGGAAGGGTCCAGGATGTTGTTCTCCTCGAGGTAGCGGGTCAGTTGTTTGTTGACGGTCTTCTCGATGACCTTTGCCGGGAACGGGAGCCGGGAGATGGGCCGGAAGTTCTTGAGGTCCTTGTGGTCCGCCTTGGGTTTCTTGAGTAAGGCGTTGATCTCGGCGTGCTTCCAGCTCTCCGGGAAGGTTGCTGTCTCGAAGGAGTGTCTGACACACTACCAACCATACTCTTGCAACGTGAATTCATTGCAATTGTGAGGTTTCTTCCGGGCAATCAGGTATCCCTTACATGTTCAAGGTAGCTTGACCACCCTTGCCTGGCCTTTCTACTGGGCCTCTGTTGCCACATACAGCTTTATCCCTTAGTTGGTCCTTCCCCTCCTGTGGTCCTTAGTCGGAATTGTTTGACTGCCATGCCACTCCGCCTGCAGGTGGTTACTAATTTACAAGTTTAACCGCTGCAACCAGGCCTGGCTCAGATTGACTCACTGAAGAGCCAGTTTTGCTAGCTCCAGCAATCGGTGTTGTATCCGTGTGTCTCCCTAGACTGAAGACTACTGGGCAGCAAGCCCTCCCTCCTGTTATCTTCTGTCCCGTAGCTAATTCCCTGATTATCGAACCTACACTCCCGGTCATACCTTTAAGCCCAGCTGCCCTTGCGTGCGGCTATGGGGAAGCAACCCAAGGAGTTTCTTTAATTTGGTAATATCCAAGTAGCACTGTGCAGCCAAAGACGGTGAGATTATGTATTTGCATTTAGCAAAATACCCATACCAGTGGCCATGAGTTTCGTAGGTAGTGACTTGTGAATGGAGTACCATTTAGTACCCATGCATCTCTGCATCTCCGTAGTCTGCTGAATTCCGGGCAGGTAGCCATCTCCCCTATTACCTTCTCTACCTTTGCTAATTTGTCTGATTATTAGACCCTAATCTCCCATTCATACCTTACATCCCTCTGCCCCTGTGCACGGCTATGGGGGAACCACTCACTGACGTCGGTGATCTCCAAGCAGCACTGTACGCACCAAAGATGGTGAGCTTGGCGTATTTTGCACCTGGAACAAAAAGCTCCTCAAAAGCCATGACTTTCAAATCACTGACTAAATATCGAAGGTCACAATATCGACCTACAAAAATATCGCAGCAAAAATATCGAAGACAAGAATATTGACATCCTATCTACATTAAAGTAAGTACAAAAATATCGAGAAAAAAATATCGATGTCAAAAATATCGTTGTTAAAAATATCGTTTTTAATTTAAGTTAAAAAAATATTGTAAAATAAAGTAAATAATACATTTAATTAAAAGAAACATAGTTAAAAATATTTTAAAATGCCTAAAAATTATAAGTAATATATATAATTTAAAAATACATTAAACATATACATATAATATATAATATATATATACTTACTTATTAACATGTTTTAATATTTATTTTAATAACTTATAAATTGTTTAATTTATTTTTTTATAAAATATAAATACATCTATACACATAAAACAATAATATAAATAAAAATTAAATAAATATATGTAACAAATTAAAAAAATTAAAATGATTTTAAATCTTTTAAAAAATAATTATACAGTACATTAGCTCAAAAAATACAAAATATTAGATAGCGGAGGAAATACAATTACTATTCCAACTGCAGTAACTACAACAGTACGAAAAGTGTTGGATAGAGTAGGGGTAAAAATTACTATTCCCACTCTAGTGAGTGCAACAGTAGGGAAAGTGTTGGATAGCGTAGGGGTAAAATTACTATTCCCACTCCAGTGAGTGCAACAGTAGGGAAAGTGTTGGATAGCGTAGGGGTAAAAATTACTATTCCCACTCCAGTGAGTGCAACAGTAGGGAAAGTGTTGGATAGCATAGGGGTAAAAATTACTATTCCCACTCCAGTGAGTGCAACAGTAGGGAAAGTGTTGGATAGCGTAGGGGTAAAAATTACTATTCCCACTCCAGTGAGTGCAACAGTAGGGAGAGTGTTGGATAGCGTAGGGGTAAAAATTACTATTCCCACTCCAGTGAGTGCAACAGTAGGGAAAGTGTTGGATAGCGTAGGGGTAAAAATTACTATTCCCACTCCAGTGAGTGCAACAGTAGGGAAAGTGTTGGATAGCGTAGGGGTAAAAATTACTATTCCCACTCCAGTGAGTGCAACAGTAGGGAAAGTGTTGGATAGCGTAGGGGTAAAAATTACTATTCCCACTCCAGTGAGTGCAACAGTAGGGAAAGTGTTGGATAGCGGAGGGGTAAAAATGACTATTCCCACTCCAGTGAGCGCAACAGTAGGGAAAGTGTTGGATAGCGTAGGGGTAAAATTACTATTCCCACTCCAGTGAGTGCAACAGTAGGGAAAGTGTTGGATAGCGGAGGGGTAAAAATTACTATTCCCACTCCAGTGAGTGCAACAGTAGGGAAAGTGTTGGATAGCGTAGGGGTAAAAATTACTATTCCCACTCCAGTGAGTGCAACAGTAGGGAAAGTGTTGGATAGCGGAGGGGTAAAAATTACTATTCCCACTCCAGTGAGTGCAACATTAGGGAAAATGTAGGATCGCGTAGGGGTTAAATTAACATACTTATAAATTAATTAAAAAAAAAAAAAAATAACATATTAATAATTATTTAACAAAATAATTATAAATAAATACCTATTAAATTAAATTAATATTTACTTAAATAACATTAAATTACTTCCCACCCTATTCCCCAATAAACACACAACACGCTACACATAAAAAAAATAACACAATTAATTTAATTATCAATTAATCAATTAATAAAAATTAATTACCAATTAATAATTAATTAACAATAAATTAATTAACAACAATAAATAAAAAATAATAAATTAATTATCATTAATATAATTTTTAATTAACCAATTAATAAAAATGAATTACCAATTAATAATTAATTAACAATAAATTAATAATCAATAACAATAAATATACACATATTAACTAATTAATTATATTTAAATTACTTCCCACCCTATTCCCCTATAAACCCACAACCCGCTACACATTACAAATAACATAATTAATTTAATTACCAATTAATCAATGAATTAAAATTAATTACCAATTAATAATTAATTTACAATAAATTAATTAACAATAACAAAAAATAAAAATTAATAATACATTAATTATAATTAATATAATTATAAATTAACCAATTAATATAAATTAATTACCAGTTAATAATTAATTAACAATAAATTAACAATCAATAACAATAAATAAAAACATATTAATGAATTAATTATAATTAAATTACTTCCCACCCTATTCCCCTATAAACCCACAACCCGCTCTGATACTAAAACGCAAAATTTCCTTTAAAAAAATTACTATTTTCTAAACATTTAATACATATATTTAAAAATAATGAAAATACTTTAAAAATAATGTTAAACATACATATAAAATACATAACACTAAAAAAAAAATCGATATTATTTACAACTATATTTTTGCTAACGATATTAATTACTTCGATATTACTTACTTCGATATTAAAAAAATCGATATTACTTACCTTAAGGTCGATATTCTGGTCAACGATATTCTTGACTTAGATATTCTGTCCCTACGATATTAAAAACTCGATATTAGTGTAGGTCGATATTGAAAATTCGATATTTTGACTGCGCACCATGACTTTAATCTGGAGTGGCTTGCTAACGGAGTAGATTCTTTATCCACCTCAGGTCACCGTGGACAGGGCGTGACAATGCAGCAGTATTATATGGGCAGTGCCACTGGAATTCAAAGCAAGAAATAGCCATCATGATTCGTGCTGTTACCCTGTTGTGGCCATGTAACTCAATTATTTGCCACCCTACAATTGTTAGCCCTGTCTGCTCGTCAGCTTCATTTATTAATCTTAATGCAGCACCTAAAGAACGCCTTGATCGACTGGCTTGACGCCTTGATCGACCAGTTGACTTTTTAGACAAAAACCTGCCGCTGTGTGTCGACACTGTTCTAATCATTAGGTTGAAACTGGTTATGCAAAAGATAGGTTACCTGGCAGATGGGGCCAAACCATCTTTATGTGGTAAAAAGCTTGGCTCGCCAACCCCAGTGGCCTTGGTCATGGCCCAACCTCCCAGTTCTTCTGATGCCCCCCTTGGGAAAATATGATCTTCGGTACTGGGCTACTGTACGTTGACTACCTCTTTTGTCTCCATTCTGTTGAGGTATTACGTGTAATTTAGTACTTGTTAGCCTCATCAGAACTCAAGATTATCTTTGAGCTTGTACAGAAACTTTTAGATAATGTTATGCTGAGGAAACTATCTAGGTGTATGCTTTCCCAAGCATTGTACTCTCTCCTAACCATTTAGCAACCCGGGGGAACTTGAGCAAATTCAGGATTTCCCGAACTCATTCCCCTGTGCCCCCTTCTTTAAATAGAGGACTCTCTTAAGGTATTCTTCCTAAATGGAGACAGAGTTGGTTGATATCGTCTGCTCCACTTTGTTACCATTGCATTTTAACCATCAGATCTGCCAGGTATCTTATTATACTTCATCTGTTGCAACTTTAACACTTCCTGCCTGATGTACAGGGCCGCCATCCCGGCGTTAGCATCAAAAACTCCCTATTCGCCATATATATGTGTGCAGCCCTAACGCAGACACTGTCGCCCAATTACCGATGCCGCCTGCCTAAATTGCAAAATTGGTACCACTCCATGACAAATAACTTATATGCGCCACACACAACGCAGTTATCCTGCCTTTAAAAAAAGACTTGATATATATCACGCTGCGCATTTCGCAAAGGACACTTTGGTTTGCACAGGCATGGAACCTGCAGCTTTGTCATTACGGATACCCCACCATAACAACCTAAGCTCACCAACACAAGTGGCAAGGATGAACCTGCTAGAAACAGTCAAAATGCTGCGTCGAAGAGTTCCTTGTAGATTCAGGCCTTCAGATCACGGTTACTTGTACTATGAAGTTCTTGGGGTCGGGTATGCTTGAATTCAACTTCTCGAGTACCGCAACTCGACTTCTTGTCGTTCATGTTGTAGCCACATGTAGTAGAGGCCGGTGTGTTGATAGAGTGGGGCGGGAGGCAAGGGGGGTATGGACAGACAAGAAAAACAAAAACACTTACCTGCCGCATCAGGCCCCTCTCTTCTGCTGGCACAGGTTCCCAGAGTGCACTGCGGCCAATCCTGATGCTGCTTTCATGCTGCTGAAAGCAGCATCATTATTGGCTTGAGCACCAATGATTTGCGCTCCCAGTTATACTGGGAGCCTGTGCCTGCTTTCTCCAACCGGGCAACGCAGCACAGGTTGGAGAGAGCTTCAGTGCGTATGACGGTTTGGCCTGCCTGAGACGGCTGGCCCGACTGTCACGCACACTGAACTTCTAGAGCCGTCTTGCCAGCTGGTATTTACCTGTTCTTTTTTTACGTAGGATATCCCACCAGCTGACACATTTATTTGGGGTATGCAGGGGGAGCTTAAGTGATTTCCCAGAATCAGATGATGTTGAGCCGACACCGAGACTAGAACCTGGAGCCCGAGTTTCAAAGTCGGCAACTCTGCCCATCACTCCACATCCTCTTCCATGAGGTTGGGCTCCATCTTTCATGTTTTTAGAACCGTCATTAATTTGCCTCATATTCCAGCACTCTGACGAGGTTTAGGCGACATACTGTACTTTGTGGGAAACGCCCACATAAATATTTGATAACATTAGATAGCATTTTGAATTTGACACTGTGTGCTCGCCGGGATCTGGCATTATTACGCTTTGTATGGCCCCTGACCTGTTCTATGGAAACCCGCCAGCTATCACAGAGGAACCTACTCGATGAGGTTTTCTGCCATCATACTAAAAATAAAGGACTTGTTGGATGTTTTTCCTTTCCAGCACTAGATAACCGGCAGCGAGCAGGGGTAACTACTTCGAGTCACGCTGACAAGACTAAGCAGGGAAGCAATCCTTTAGCCAACAGAAGTGGGACATGACCCTGGAACCTCAGTTTGAGTCTGATGCTCTATTAGTTCTGGCCCCTTGATACACCACCCTAAAAAAAATGTTGTCCAGAGATTTTCATTTTTGATTTGTGTTTTTCTATCATTAGAGAAGTAATTTAGCTTAGGTAGACATTGCTGATCCGAGGCAAACTTTTCTGGACGACATTTAAAAAACTGGAAGATGTGTTGGCCCAACCTGATGTAATATTTCATGTAATGTAAATACTTCATTTTGGTGTCAAAACATAGGTTTGGGGGTAGTCTTATAGAGACAGAAAATAACTACTCAGAGCAACTCTTCTGTCATTTTCCAAAATGGTGGCTCTATTATGATGTGTTTTAGCCATCATATTGATAATTTATTTTAATATTGTTTTTGTTTCAGGTTTTCTGTTGATTCAAATTCACAAACATGAGCGAAGCAGGTGGTAGCAGAGGCTCATTACCTCCTGACAGAGTGTTGCTACATATAAAATCTGAGGACTCCTTCAACAAAGAAAAATGTGTCATATGCCAAACTAATCCGAAAGATAAGCTAACATCAACTGCGGCTGGGCAGAAGAGAGTTCGAAATGCTGCAGAAATACGGCAAGACGAAGTTCACTAAAGATTAAAACTGATGGGTGAAGAGGATCAAATATTTTATCATTGTAACAACAAGTGCTACAAGTCGAATACAAAGGAAAAACGCCTAGAAAAAAATTCTCAAAAAAATAGCTGAAACCAGTGAATCACAACAAGAATCCGGGTCCAACTCCAACAACTGATCAGAAAGCAGAGGACCCATCCATGTTTTATCTGTGTTTTAGCCAGAACAAGGCCAAAGGGATTGAGGAAAGAACAAAGTACAGAGTATGTGAGTCTCAAAGGCCAAGCATGTTTTTATTTGTGGCTAGCTTCTTCCAAGATGAAGTGTTCAGCTGAGAAACTGATCTAAACAGGGAGGTGAATGTATTTGCAGCAGATTTGTATGCCCACCAGAACTGCATGCGTGCATACATTCAAAAATATGAATTTACAATGAGCTCCCAGAAGCAACGTAACTGCCGGCTAAAGGAAGTGACCCGATTAGGGCCACCCGGGTCACTCGCGACCACCTCTCAGCCTTCCATACAAATGAAGAGTCGGGCAGTCAGTAGAGAATACAAACTAAATAAATTTATTCAGGTACACTTGAGCGGAGTCCAGTATGACCAGCCTCCTGGGATTGCTGCAGAGGGACTGACTTCAGCAAACATGGTGATACATTATGTACAATTCAGAACCAATGAAGACACGCCATAACTGGAAATTTCCAGTTGGAGGCAGTTAGACAAAGAAGGTACAGAAGGATGAGTTTCGATCCTGAGACCGGGCACACACTATCTTAATGCCAAGATCGTTCTGCCTGTCCCAGTCACTCTAAATGTGGGAGCAGGCCTATCTAGAGGGAAAGGTATGCGCTAATAAGAGCAGTGCATTCATTAGTACAGCAAGGCTCAACCTTGGAGAAACGAAAACTATCGCAGCTGCTTTCAGCAGGGGCAGAGAGAGAAATTAGTTTCGATCATGGCTCAAAATGGCGGCTAAACATAAAATGGTGCTGCAAATGCTCACTTAAGATGTACAATATAATACAGCTAAAACATTTTTATTCCAACAGACCCTCCTTTTAGCAATTACTAACAACTTTTATGTTACTATCTAGAAACAGATAACATATTGGACGGATAAGAAACACCACCATAAGTTGATGCGTACATAGTCAGTATTCAAAGATATCTTCGTCGATCTGCATGATGTCATCAATGTGTTTCTGCAACATGATCGCAGCATTAGTGTCATGAACTGATATTTTTGGTTTAGGGGCCAGAGCACGTACACAACAGGTACAACAAGCTGGGAGACAGTGTATGCAGAGGCACCATTTAAAGATAATACCAGCAACTGCAACCAAAAAGATAAGGATCTTCCAACCCCATGTTGTTAGCATATTCCAGAACCACCCCGATTATGTCCAAGTACCTGTCTCTCGGTGTATGTCTGATGAAAGTCTATGCAATTTTTGTATAGCTGTAAACACACTGGGGGCATGGTCAGGTATGTAAACGCAAAAGCTGCTGCCAATGATGCGACAGGCCCCTCCCCGATCAGCAAGGATGACGTCTAACACCATCCTGTTCTGTAAGGTAACTAATCTAGTAGCCTGGAGCTCAGCAGTGATGTTTGTCAGTATCCCAGCTGTTGTATTAATAACCCTTTCCACCACTCTTGTTAGCCGACGAAGCTGAAGACTATTAGCCATGGGGCCCCAGAAAGGCAAAAGACCACTTGTAGCATCGTTAAACTGTTGCCAGGTGGTATCTGTCTGATCTATATCCCCAGTGTCAACAACCCTTCTGATTCGGGGCAAGTGTATACTCCTACGTTGCAGCCGATGGTCTTTATGGTAATTGGACGGGGCAACATACACAGGGAGAAGAAGGAAAGAGAGGTAACATCTGCCAGACCACCCACTCGGAAGCCAGACATGAGCTTGGGATCCACAGACAAAATAGACATTCTGGGGTAGGATCAAGAGTGGACTATTAACCGTGCTCAGTCTGTAGGTGAAATTGCATTTACTCTCCCCCACCTTTACCTTCCCAGTCCCCTGGACACAGAAACTAGCTGTTGTGTTAACCACAGACACCGGCATCAAGTTGTCCTTAGTAACATTACGATCTTGAAAAGATTGGAAATATTCAGAGGTGTTGAACCTTTGAAAATCAGCCATTTCCATTCTAAGCCATGTTTTGTTCTTCACTTTTTCATAAATTCTCATATAGGATTTTGGGGATAATGTACCAGAGGTCCCATTTCCTGCCTGTCGTACGGGAGTAAATCTGTGATGAAAACATATATACTCTACCACAGTGCAAGAGTCAGCAGATGTCATAACCTGGGTAGAGAGTTGGAAATGATAGTGCACCATAACGAACAATTCAAACCAACCTTCACAGCTACCAATATATGACAATGGCATGGACAACAAAGTATCGCTCTTATGAGTGACGGAGGGAAGCAATCCACAAACCCAACAATTAGTTGTATTGGACATATCATGGGCTTGATGCAACATTTGTATAAATACATTGTCTGTGTAAGACTTTCTATGCTCTTCTTTGTGAGGGGCCAACGTGACAAAGATGTGCTCAGGGGAAGCAGGCGTTGTACCAACCAATGAATGTACAGGATACTTTTCCTCCAGAAACCAGGATATTCCAAGTACAGTTATTAGTGCAATCACAACTATTAATGCGAAATCTATTTTACTCTTTGTGGACCAACCCAGTGCTGGACATGGTGGTGCAAATGGCTGTTCCTCCTCATTAATAGGCCGACCAAACGGATGCATTATGAAACAAGAAAGAAAATGCAATAAAACTGATGACAGAGGCAATTGTGCCCAGTGTCCGTCTGAGCCTCACTGGTACAGGCTCCTATTGTTCATCAACGTTGGTGCTCTTGAGCACTGGTGGTGGAGCTTGCTCAGTCCTAGCTCTCGATGAATCCCACGTCTCTCAGGATAATGTACCCGCTCCAAGGGAGCACGTTCGATCTATCCTGTCCAATGTCAGAACAGTGCACCAATTTCGCCTCACCCTAAACTAACACCGTTGGTACTATAGCAAAGTACACCCTGACTTGCACAGTCCATCCCTAACTAATCTGACTTCTCCTTTGGTGCACCATTCCTCAGCCGAGGGCGCAAATTGTACCTGGTGACTCCAGGCACTGAGGGGTCAACAAACAACTGTTCCTTAAGGGCTCGAATTTCTGGAGGGACCGCTGCATTTAGCACCTCATCATTCTCTGCATCTGTTTGGGTCCATGTAAGCTTTGCATCAGCAAAAGGGACAAACTGAGGTACCTTTTCACCCTCAGCGTCCCCAATGCCGTCCCTCACCCACTGATCATAGGGTAAGTGTAAGGGTATCCTGCGGCAATGGCTGGAATGGATCCAATTCTTTCGGCCGTCGACTTCCACAGCGGTTCGAGTAGCGAGGAGGACTTGCTCAGGCCCCTTCCACGGGGCTTCAAGCTCTTCTTCCACTGGAAATTCCTCAGCAACACCCAGTCCCCAGGCTGGATGTTATGACCAGGCCGCTCTGGTATGGTGGAAGTGACTCACGAATCTGTTGGTGAATAGAACGCAAATTTTCAGTTAACTGACACAGGTAGTCTGTCAATAAAGGTTACTCAATCTCAGAAAACCCCCGGGGACGCGGGACACCCCAGACATTTGCTCGGCGTCCAAACACGACCTCGTATGGTGACAATCCTGTCCTAGAATGTGCTGTTGTTCTTGTTGATAAAAGAGCTAATGGTAAAGCATCTAGCCACTGTAACCCCGTTGTCTCCTGAATCTTTGCCAATTTCAGTTTGAGAGTACCATTGTACTTCTCAACCAAACCTGCTGACTGGGGGTGATTTGCAGCATGAAATTTCTGTTTTATGTGTAAACCATCACAAACTAACTGGATAACCTTGGCATTGAAATGACTTCCGTTATCACTGCAGATCAAACGGGGCAAGCCGAAGCGAGGAAGGAACTCCTTCAGGAGTGCCTTTGCAGTCACAATTGCTGTATTCTCTTTAGTAGGGTAAGCCTCAACCCATTTACTGAATGCACAAACAACCACCAACACATACTTCAAATTATTGACCCTGTCCATCTCTATATAGTCCATTTGAAGGACCTCAAAAGGGAAAGTGGGAGGTGCAAAATTGCTGGGTGGTGTAGGGGTACCCTTGCCAGGATTGTGCATCATGCACACCATGCAGTACTTCACTAAATGTGCAGCTGTCTTCGAAATGTAATTCTTCCATATGGGGTCTAACAACTTGCAAATACCCTTAGCACTGATATGGGCTGGGCCATGAGCCATTGTGGCTACAGGAAGAACATATGCATCTGGCAACATCCATCTCTGCTTCCCTGACTTGTCAATCCAACATCCCTCATCGTTCAAGTTTGCTGTACTTTCTTGCCACACTGCTAATTCCTCCACCGTGGCCTCACTCTGTATTTCTTTCACATTCTCTAGTGTATCCTCAAACATGGTGACCTCATGCACCCACCTAGCGAGACCTGCTACAAACATTCTTTTCATCTTAGTTTGGGCTTTTTCCTCAGCTGTCTGATCTGCAAAGGCGTTCCCCTTGCCCACATCATCAGTAACTTTCCTAAGGGCGCTACACTTCACTATTGCCAATTTTTTAGGGAATGTCTAAGTGGACAGAAGCCTATATATAAGAGGGCCGTGTTGAATTTTCGTCCCATGGGAAGTAAGGAACCCTCTCTCTGCCCAGAGCCGCCCAAAATTATGGGCGACTCCAAAGGCGTACTGACTTTCAGTATAAATATTAATAACTAGTCCCTCACTCAATTCACAGGCTCAAATAAGGGCAACAAGCTCTGCAGCTTGCGCCGACTGATAGGTAACTCGCGATGTCTCAACTACCGTGCACAGTGTAGTAATGGCGTACGCAGCAGTTGTAGTGCCATCAGGTAACTTAAAGCAAGAGCCATCGAAATATAGTTCCCCTTGAGGGTCAGATAAGGGAACATCAGTCAGTTCTACCCGTCCTTTAGTCTCTTCTTCCGTCCGGAAGATCCAATCGTGTATGTCAATTTCCTCATTCTCAGAAGGGAGGGGTAGTAACGTGGTTGGATTCAGAGTGGCACAGCATTTGATCGTAATGTGCTTCGCAAAGAGCGTTAGCTCGTAACCTGTCAGATGTGCACTGGTGAGGAGCTGTGTCCTTGTCTTATTCAAAAGTGTATCCACAGCATGGGGTACAATAACTGTGAGGTCAGTATCAAGTTTGAGTCCAGCCGATTGTCTTATAGAGGCAGCCACAGCCGTGACCGGCCTTAGACAGCTCGGTGGGCTCGTGCAACAGGGTCAAGCACAGCAGAGAAATAAGCACAGGGTCGTTGCTTATCCCCGAATTTTTGTGTTAAAACAGAAAGCGCACAACCATCCAGCTCATGGACGTACAATACGAAGCATTTAGCGTAGTTAGGGGTACCAAGCACTGGAGCCGAGCAAAGCACAGTTTTTAATTGCTCAAAAGACTGCTGACACTCTGGCGTCCAAGGCAGGGGTTCATGCACATCTTTTAGTGTTAACGCAAGCAGGGGCTTAAGCAGTGAATAGCCAGGTATCCACTACCTGCAATAGGAAGTGATACCTATGAAAGTGCGGACATCTTTCTGAGTTTGCGGAACGCGGCATTTTAACAACGGTACTGATGCGCCCAGGGGTCAATCTCCTACCCTCCTTCGACAGTAGGTGACCTAAGTAGGTGACCTCCTGTCGACAATACTGAAATTTAGAAATGGATACTTTATGGCCATGTTGAGCTAAATGTAGCAACAGTTTAACTGTACTGACTCTGCAATCTTGTTCTGTATCCGAGGCGATGAGCAAGTCATTAACATATTGAAGCAATACATTACCTGTAGGGAGCGACAAGAAATCCAGCTGACTTTTCAATGCCTGACTATAGATACTCGGACTCTCTGTATAGCCTTAAGGAGCGCGACAGAATCGAAAACTTCTACCAGCTAGGGTGAACCCGAACAGATATCTGCTATCAGGATGAATGGGAATACTGAAGAAAGCATTTTTCAAGTCAATAACAGAAAAGAATTTAGCAGAAGAAGGAATCATTGTCAAGAGAGTCGTAATGTCAGGGACCACCGGAAACTGGGGGATCACTATTTTGTTAACTTCACGCAAGTCAATCACAAAGCGATAAACACCTTCTTGATACTCAGAGGGATCCGAAGGTGTCCGCTTGAGAATGGCAAGAATAGGGTTATTACAAACATTAGCAGTCATCTCCTCAACCACTCCTGTTTCAATCAAATCCTGCACAATTTGTATCAAAGCTCGCTCACCTGCCTGCAGTATTTTATACTGAGGGATACAGGGTAAAATAGCACCTTCCTTGACACGTATCGAAACAGGCGATATCTGCAACAAACCCACATCTGTGTTGCCCGTTGCCAACAGTGTGGGTGGCACATCCTTAAATTCAGCAAGGAGGGGTGCATCTTTTGATAGACACTGCTTAGCGCACACCACATCAGGACCCATCGCTATATAGACGCCTGCTGTGGAGCAATAAATCTTCGCATGAAATTTCTTTAACAAGTCCAAAACCATCAAATTCTCTCCATAATTGGACGCCAACAAGAATGGCAAATCCACAGTGAAAGGACCAATAGTCAACGCAAGGGGTTTTGAAATAGGGCTCACAACCGGGACACCAGAAAAACCTACCGAAACGTTATTATGGCCAGACAAAGCCGCCCCAGGGACCAAGGAACGAGAAATAGAGCTGTTCGTTGCACCTTTATCCACCAAAAACTCCTTAGTCGAACCATGCACATCCGCACTAACGTACGGACCACTTTGATCTACAGGTATCGGAACTGGTCCCTCACTCTGTCCCTGGCTATCCTAGCTGTAAGACATCCCTGTCACCTCATCCGTATCATAACCATCATGATAAAACTGTCCACCCCGAGCGTCATCGAAATAGTTCTGATCTGAGCGACTCTGAGAGGCCACAGCATTCTGAGCCCTGTCTTGGCCACCAGCTCCACAACCCCGTCCACGAGAACCTCGTCCTCCAGGAGCCGCGACCTTCTGCAACAGCACCAAACACTCGCTACGCCAGAGTCCCTCCTCTTTACAGTACGCACACTGATTCGGCCCTAAAGGCGTGGAGCTTGTGGGCCTGCTAGTGCGTGGAAGCTGTCGGGCCAAACCACCACGTCCTCTGCCATTTCCCCTTGAAGCCTGCTGTAACAACACCTTTGTCTTCAAATCCTAATGCTTCTTTTCTGACCTCTCCTTATCCTCATTTTCCCTATGCTCATAATACTGCACCATATTCAGAATAACAGAAAAGGAAGAGGTGGACCAGGAGTTTTCGAAAGCCTGCAATCGGGTCGCAATCTCAGGAAGCAAATTGGAAACAAACCTGTTAACAAACAGTCGCACACCACCTTCAATCGACAAATCCTGTCCACTATAATCCAGAAACACACCTTCGAACCGAGTGAAAAAATCAGACACACTCTCATCTTTCTTCTGACGACAAGCCGATAACTTGTCCCAATCAACCTTCCTCTGAGGAATAAGGGAATGCATATACGTAATGATACGGCCGGGCAAAGCAAGTATCTCTGCTCTAGGCTTATCACCTGGCTTCCGTTCCTGATCCCATGCTTTAATTTGATCCCAGGTACCACCCAATTCCGCAACGTGATCCTGTGTGTGCACTTGTCTCCAAATATCGACCGGAACTAGTAGGCCAAAAAACATTTCAATATCAGCAAGTGTCCTTACTGTTGAGGAGGCCGCTTCAGTTAATTCCTTATAATAAGCGGTAGGATTTTTCCTAGGGTCAGGTAACTGAGTCTTGAGAGATAAAACTTCACTCCTTTTCCATGGAGTATAAACCCATTGTTCTTGGAAGCGGGCCTCTACCCTTGGCCTAGTAACATGATCATGCTGATCCCTTAGCTCTGATATCTCAGGATGGTAGATAGGATGAACCTCCCGCATCGGAAACTGAGTTACCGGGGTGGGGCTCTTCTCAAGCAGCCTTCCCCGATAAGCAACCAACGTCGCAACATTACCAAAGACATGAGCAGGCTCCATATCAGTAACATACACATGATCCCTAATATCGTATGTGATATGCAGTGCTGCACCCTTGAAATACTGCTACCAAAGACCGATCAAAGTAGCCGACATACGCCTAAGGGCATGTTTTTGTACAAAAGGCTCATAATCTTTCATCACACTCCACACATCTTCCACACTGTAAATGGGGTTACGAGCCCACTGCGCAGCCTGATTAGCCACCATCTGTTTCTCTGCATCTCCCATATCAGATCGGACCAACGTCCGCCCCATACGTTCCTTAAATTTAATCCAATCTCTATCCTCAGGGCCGCGTACCGGTGTCCCACTACTCAGTAATGTCGGGGAATGGAGGAACACGTTTGGGGTAACAACAGAGGGAGCGGGAACTAACGTCATTGTCGGCTGCGTCATGGGGGTAAGAGCTGGAGAGAGAGAAGCCGAAGCAATAGGCGTTGCAGGAGTAGTAACAGTCACAGTTGCCACAGACGGCGAGGGCAAGGAAATGACAGGAGGTGCCGTGGCCAAGGCAGTCTGATCAACATTAACAGAAGCAGAAACAGCAGACACAGAAGAACCAGGCAGCTGGGCCTGTGAGGGAAGAGCGGGATATACCCTATGTGGGACATATGGGGGTCGAGTATCTAACAATTGTTCCACTAACGTATCATTTTCTTCTTGGGCTACATAAGATTTATCAATCTGTAACCGGAATCTCCTATCTTCACGTTCAATCCCTGTCTCTTGCTTCTCTCTATCATGCGCTACAGCTTTCTGAGTCAATGTTTGCATTCTCCCTTTCCGGGCCTCTTTCTCTGCTTTCATTCGCCTCTGTTTAACCTCCTTTTGCCATGTTCTGAGGGAATCAAACATAGACTGCCTACTTCTTCTTGCAAACAACTTCTCCTGTAAGAAAGCAATTTTTTGTTCATCAAAGGTGCCCGTCAAAGGCCACTACAACTCAGCTTTGTCCCTCGTATATTTGTGCCATAGCGTACTAAATATAATAGGGCCAAGGCCATGCTTCACAAACATATAAAAATTCGGAGTGCTTTCCGGAGGCGCAGGCTTGCTTTCTTCCAGTCGAGCATCAGCAGAGCAACAACGACAACAAGAAACCAAAAGCTGGCTGAACCCAGGCATTTTCAAAAGTAAGCCAAATTCGTTATGTTGCCTGGCAAAGTGTTCACAACACTTTGTATCCAAATCGGTCCTCAGACCGTACCAAATGCAAAACAAAATCGGTCCTCAGACCGTACCAAAGACAAACCAAAATGGTACCATATCCACAAAGAACCAAAACAAACTCACCTGGTGCACACAGGTCAAACAAATTTATTCTCCACTGCCGAATCTTTGGACCAAACAGTCAAATCCAAGGGTTTCGCCGTTCAGGACCCCAGTTGGGATGACCACTGGGCGAGGCACCGACTGATCAGACAGACGGGGCAGCTGCGAGTTCAGGAACTCTCTCATGCAGGGATCCCTGGTCCGCCCGTCCGACCCGACGATGGCCCCGACCTCCCCACTCGTCCGCGGGCGAGGATGGGTCACCCGATGGAGTCCCTGTTCAGGCGCCAACTGAAGGAAGTGACCCGATTAGGGCCACCCGGGTCACTTGCGACCACCTCTCAGCCTTCCTTACAAATGAAGAGTCGGTCAGACAGTAGAGAATACAAAACAAGTATATTTATTCAGGTACACTCGAGCGGAGTCCAGTCTGACCAGCCTCCTGGCATTGCTGCAGAGGTACTGACTTCAGCAAACATGGTGATACATTATGTACAATTCAGAACCAATGAAGACTCGCCCTGACTGGAAATTTCCAGTTGGAGGCAGTTAGACAAAGAAGGTACAGGAGGATGAGTTTCGATCCTGAGACCGGGCACTTAATGCCAAGGTCGTTCTGCTTGTCCCCGTCACTCTAAATGTGGGAGCAGGCCTATCTAGTGGAAAAGGTATTCGCTAATAAGAGCAGTATATTCATTAGTACAGCAAGGCTCAACCTTGGAGAAACGAAAACTATCGCAGCTGCTTTCAGCAGGGGCAGAGAGAGAAATTAGTTTCAATCATGGCTCAAAATGGCAGCTAAACATAAAATGGTGTCGCGAATCCTAACTTAAGACGTACAATACATAAACAGCACAGCTAAAACATTTTAATTACAACACGGCCTTCAGTTAAGTTTGCACACTTTGAAAAAGCAATGAAGTTTTAAAGCCACTCTTGAGTGCTGATAATGGGTTCACACTCAGTGAGATCAGAGAAATAATGGTCATCATTGATGAAACTGTATTGATTCATAATAATGAAATTAAGATTTGTCTGGAGAGAATGTACAGTGACAGAATTCGTTTTTGTCAGTCTAACAACAAGAATGAGCCAATTATGGTGTTCTCAATTGATTTGACTCCTGAAGTTCTTGCTGCCAAGATAAGATCACAGGATGCAATAAAATCAGCAGGAACCATTTTAAGAAACTTCCTGAAAGAATGAGAATTTGGACTTAATGACAAATTTTGTGATGCCCCAGAGTTCCGCAAATCATGGGAGTCAACAAGAATGTCTGATGTTGTCTTAACATTTTTTACATCATTGTTTAACATCAGCAAAGCAAAACTGTTACAAACTAAAGTTCTTGAGTTCAGAACAGAAGCCAACAACATTGATGAAGACTTTGAAAATATAAGCGAAGAAGTGGAAGACAATCCCATGAACCGACAGGCTTATGCTGTGCAAATGTACTGTCTTTTCCAAATCATGTTTTATGAATTACATCACGCTACACATGATGACTACCCACGCAATCTATGACAAGTACAAAAGTAGAGAGCTAATCACTTTAATGAATAGGATTGGTGTATCAACAAGTTATAATAACATAGTACGGAGCAGGAACTTGTTAGCAGCTCATGCTGTAAAATCTTGTGAATCCGGCAGCACACCACTTCCAAGTCACTTTACCAGGAAAGGATTTACAATTGCTGCTCTTGATAATTTTGATTTTGAAGACAGTTCTTCTTTGTCTGGAACATCTAGCAAACATGATACTGCCATGGTCCTTTTTCAAGACTGTACCAATAAAGTAGCTGCTGGAAAACAAGCGGTGTCCGCTTTAGGTATAAACAAACAAAGCTGTAAACTTATAACCCAACTGCCTTGCCAACGTGTGCAAAATCACTACAAACCATCAACACGCCCCAGTCTGCCAGAAAGTTTCAAGGTGGCTGAGGACATGGATCTTCTTCTACCTGAAGCTGCGGTCCACAAAGTTGATTTAAATGAATTCATCATATAGCTTATTCAGTGCGGACTGAAGGATGAAGAAAAGCCAGTTCTTCCGTGGGCTTGAATTCATGATCTGACCTCCCAGAATACCGTCCCACTGAAGAAGGTTGGGTTTTTACCAGTAATACCATCTCCAGTCACAAACTATGCAACAGTATACACAGCTCTAAAACAATCCAAAATGTGCATGCTCAGCTTGAAGACCAGCCTATCCTGGCAATCTTCTGTGAGGAAGGTGTTTTCCGTATTGTAGCTGACATTTTTATGGGCAACCCAGTAGAATTTGATGATCTTTATCCATTGATGATTCTACATGACAAAAGTTGCGAATTGCTGTGTGCTGGAAGTTATCTCAGTGAATGTGGCATAGACAATGTACTTATTGAGGCTGAAATCTTTGGAAGCAAATATGTCCAGTCAGTATTAAGCGGAACTCATTATTGTTTGTTTGTTACAAGGTATGCTCATCATACCTGAGGCTATAGAAACATTGCGTTGGAATGCTTTCTGGAACAAAAAGGACAAATTAGGTTTTGCATATTTTATCTCGGAAGTGAATAAGGCACAATGTGCACTTCATTCAAAAGACATAATGCAAAGCCAGGCAATGTCCAATACACTCTGTTCAAAATCAGAAAACCTGAAAACCAAGTTCATAGAGTTTGTCATAGAATGGGAAGAAAAATCAGAACTTTGCAAGTACTGGGAAATGTTTTACACATGATAGCTCTAGTGAAAAACTTGGCGCATGCTGATCGGGAAGGTGATTGGGAGCTGCACATGAAGACTGTGGAGTCACTGATTACTGAATTTCGCGAATTCTATTGCATAAACTACCAGAGATATGGATCCTGGTATTTGGAAAGAGTGAAGAAGCTAGAGGTGGAAAAACCATACCTCTACAGAAAATTCGTCCAAAGACATTTTTTGGTGAAAGACAGAGATGGAAGGTTCAATGCTGTGGCTCCAGATATGAAACTGGAACAGACTATCCAGAGTTCACAGAAAAGCTCAAATGGAATTGTTGGTCAGACACGTAAAAGTGAATATGTTGCTCAATGGCAGCTAGTTTACCATGAAGTCCTTTCTATTTGCAATGTTTTCAGAGAGAAGACAAATTCAAAATGAATGGACCATCGTGAAACTGTTGCTCACCACAAACTTGTGGGAAAGAGACGGGAACATTTTAATAAACATGTTGACAGCCTTCTTCATTTCACGCACCAGCAAGGAAACCCCTTTGAAATGACTGAGCCTGTGTGACTACACAACTTCGTGACCAAACAATATGTGGATAACGATATAAAGACACGTCTACTAGATGTCCTGGAACATGAATTGAAACTATACACAGAAATGAAGCAGGAGAGATTTGTATTGAAAGAGAAAAAGCTGTTTGACACAATCACTAAAGCTATTCTTTCACGCTTTAATTGCCATAGTAAGAGTTTCGTCCAACCAGCCAGTTCAAAACAGGTTACTAAAATACAACGTTCGCAAGCACATAGAGGGATGGATGTAGCAAAAGAAAGGTGTGAATTTATCAAGGACATTCTATTGCATGATCTTCTTCCAACAAATACATTATTTGATGGAGATGCTGCAATAAAATGAGTGAAGCACAAACTCATACAAGAGCTAGAAAAAAAACTTTCACCTGAAGAATTTCAATTTGAAAAGGTGTCTTCATTGAAAACTGCTGTTGTTCTGGACTATGTGTCACAATTGCGAATGGTCAAGATTTTATCCATGCAAAACTTCGGAGAGGTCGTTCAGACTGTTCTACAGATATCAAAGTCTGTGTGCACCTTTCAGAAACTGTACATTGTCTTTGACAGTTATCTTGAACTATCTGTCAAAGAACGTGAGAGAATCAGATGAATGTCATGTCTACAAGTGGAACATTTGACCTTACCTGCATCAAAAATTAGACACCTATACCTGTGCATCTTGATAAATTCTGGTCATCAACATCGAACAATTTGAACTTGGAGATGTTAACTTGCCAAAACATTGCTGATGCTTCAGTGAACACTGAATTTCCAATTACTTCAAGTGGAATTATTCTCAATGAGAAGATTGTGCCTGCAGCGATAAGTACAAAAGGTATGGACCATATTGTTCAGGAATGTAACAAATTAGAGGAAGATGACCTTCGTGTTGTGCCACATGTTGAGTGGGCTGTTTGAAATGGTTCCAATCGAGTCATTGTACTGTCTAATGACACAGATGTTATTATTGTGCTTCTTAGATTTGTTGCAATGTTCATAAGTCAAGGATTGTCAGAGTTATGGATACGTAATGGAGCAGGCGAGAAAAGACACTTAATCCCGCTTCATATTCTGCAGAAGAAACTTGACCCAGAGTTGCCCAGTGTTCTTATCAAGGCACATATTCTTATGGATGATGACACTATGAGCAAAATTGGAACAAAGCTTGGAGCTTTAACTGCTGAACCTGTAAAATGTCTAAAAGCATTTGCTGAGACAGAAAAAGAATGTGACTTTAAAGACGTAGAAAAATACCTTGGGGCATATGTACAAGCCTCTGTCGCCACCACAACGTCACCTATTTTGATGTTGTGGTGGCGATAGGGGCTGCGCCTTATGTACAAGGCAGCGTTAAGCCACTTAACATGGCCTAATGCTGCCTTGTACATAAGGCCCCCTTTCACGCTATGGTTAGCGTGAAAGGGGTCGGCAGTGGGTATTGCAGTGGGCGTTCCACCGCAACACCCATTCATTTTGATTCTGCCTCCTATGTACAAGAGTGGCGTACATAGGAGACAGTGCCAAAATTAAGACCAGGTAAATGGCGAAACGACGAGAAATGCATTATTTCTCCTTGTTTTTGCTTTTTCCATGTGTGCTGCCTTGTGCAGCACACATGGAAAAAGCAAAATGCCATTGATTGTTTATGTGTAGGAAGGTGTCCCTTCTTCCACATAAACAAACGTAAAAAAAAATGCCATTTTGTCACTTCCATGTGTGCTGCATGAAGCAGCATGCATGAAAGTGACAGGATGGCATTTCTAGGATTGTTTATGTGCAGGAAGGGACACCTTCCTACACATAAACAATCCTCCACTGCACGCAGACACCCTTGCACTCTGGTGCAATGGTGCCTGCGTTGGCGCTAAGTTGCTAAACTTAGCGCCATTGCAGGGGGAAACGCAAGGCTGCTCCACATTCTTGTAAATATGGTGCAGCCTTGCGTTTCAGAAGTGGAGGAGAAAGGCGTTAAGCCAGGAAGGCTAACGCCTCTCTCCTCCACTTCCTTGTACATATCCCCCCTTGTGCGCGTGTGGAAAACAAGTTCTGACTGTCACACTTTTGATGATCTTTGATACAGAGAGTTCAAGAGATCAGTCCCGCTAAGTGACCTTCCACCAATGTCATATACTGTGTGTGAGCACATTAAATGATCGTTCTACTTGATCAGCAGATGTGTAAATGTTTTGGATCATGCATATGTAGAGAAAGATCCATGTGAATTTGGTTGGAAAGATATGGGGTGCTTAAACCTACAAAACTATAGCCTCTACCCACAATACGTACACGTACATGTGCTTGCAAAACCTGTGCTACAAAAGATGCCCCTGTCGATATGCTCTTATCAAATGTTAAACATTCAGCAAATGTACCACTTGCGATTGCTGAAACAAATAAATAAAGTGAACTATGAAAATGTGTCTAAAACACGAGTGCTAAACATTATGTTTTTTTCATATTCAGATCATAAACATTGTTTGGTGTATCAATAAAAGAATTAAAAAACATTATTAGTTTCATTTCTATATATGTCCCTTCTTTTAAAACTTTGACTATGTGTGTTTCACTACGGGGGAAACTTCACTGCGGTGAGTGTGACTCCTGCACTGTTGCGTGTTGCAGGGTGCAGGAGTGCTGTCTTCTTGCCTCGCATTCCTCACCTCGATCTAAATTCCATTTACACTAGCACTCTCACCTGGGTAACGCGGGTAAAGAGGGGCTCTTGGCTCGCCGGTCTGCCACTTTGGGTGCAGCCTCTTTCAGCTGCCCCACTTGGGACATTTCTGGGCGCCATCTTGGGTCGGCGGTCTAGTTGTCGACCGACCAGCCTCAAAACCCTTATTTAATGGGAGCTGCGACGCGGACACGCAGCGGACGCACGAGGCGGGTGCGCCGCTGGCGCACCAAGGGCAAGCCCGTCTGCGCCCGTCCGCATCTGGACAGTGGCCAGCACCAGCCATGCTGCCAGTTTTACCACCTTGACCAATATTGTCCAGAGATCAACTTTTAAAAATGAATAAAGTGGCCTGCGCAGGTAAGGCCAAGATGGACCTAGGGACGGTCAACCACGAGTACTGCTGTGACTCATGTCTCTTTATGCTGGTGGTCAGTGGAGGGAGGGCGAATGGCAGTTCGACCTTACTAAAGCCCCATACAGAACACCCCATGCCACTAGTACTAACATTAAGGCTTGCTTGATCAATTGTAGATCCTTCCCCAAACACTCAGAGGACATCTGGTTCGCTCTGGAGTCAAATTCCTGGGATCTCATGTTTTTAACAGAAACCTGGTTGAAGGCGAGCTCTAACCCTGACCTGATGTTGGCGGTACCTGAGGGCTTTCGGATGTCTTGTGCCAATCGCGGTGGCAACAAGATAGGAGGTGGTGTGGCTATTATCATGAGAGATGGTTAGGAGATCTCCTTTAGAAGAATAGAGCACATTGGGACCATTGAGGCTATGTCCTACTGCGTCAGAATCTTGCCCTCCTCGTGGGTGGCTGGGATCCTGGTATACAGACCTCCTGACACCCCATCTTGCCACCTGTTAGAGCTATGCGACATTATCGCTGATCTCTCGCTGAAGTACGCCAATTTCACGGTCCTAGGCGACTTCAATGACCACATGGATAATGAAAAAATTTCTAAGGCTTCTCAGTTGGCAGAAACCCTTGAGGGTCTAAACCTGACGCAAAGGGTGTCCGCCCCTACTCATATGGCAGGCCATATGTTGGACCTTATCTTCTCCAATGATCCTAACCTTAGAGTAGAGGCCCCACTACCACTAACCTGGTCAGACCACCTATTAGTCCCATTCAGCTTCAAACTCAAATCATTAGGCTGTATTTCGAGGTTAATATCCGACAAAAGGAGAAACTGGAGGAAGGTCACCCCTGAAACTATAGGACCCGTGCTCCAAAATGCACCCCCCTAGCTGACGGATGACCCAAGCAGTGATGTAGCCAGCTTTAACTGTTGGGTCACCTCCGCCTTAGATAGAGTGGCCCCTCTCAGATGACTGACATCTTCTAGGAACAAAATCCTCAGCCCCTTGGTTATCCATGGAATTATGAGTCCATGCAAGAAACTTGAACGCTCCTGGAGAAAATCCTATGATCCGGTGGCAAAATGCTCCTACAGAGTGGCTCTGAAAAACTTCCACAGGCTTAAGCGCAGCACCATGAGGGACTACTTTGCTAACCTAATTAAACTATCGGACAACTCGGTCAAAGAAGTATTTAAAATTGTCCAATGTTTTACCAAACCCATGGCTCTAGACAGCACAGTTACGCCCTCTCCTGCCCTCTGTGCTGACCTATTGGACTTTTTTCAGGAGAAAATCCAAATTATCTACTCCGCCTTTCCCCCCTCTATGCTCTCCGCTGTGCAAAATCTAACCTCTGATCTTCATGGCACCTGGTCTGAATTTCGCCCACTGCCTCCTGATGCGTCTCTCAGAGAGTTGTACAAATGTAAATCAAGATCTCCGGGAAACCCCTGCCCGGCTCAGTTTTTTAAACTACTTGTCCCTTGGCTCAATGTTCACCTGAACCAGATCTGAAACTCCTCCCTGATGACTGGTATCTATCCAGCTGCCTAGAAACAGGCCTACTATACTTAAGAAACCGGATGCTGACCCAGCAGAACACAAGAATTTTAGGCCCATTTCCCTATTGCCTGCTCCAGCTAAAATTCTTGGAAGGAAGTTCAGAAACAACTTTCTGAATTCCTTGAATCAAACAATCGTTTCCATGATTCACAATCTGGTTTTAGAACGGGATACAACACGGAGACAGCACTTTTGGAAGTTGCCAAAACCGTGCGTGAAGCTGTGGACCAGGGCAGCTCAACATTGTTGGTGCTGCTGGACCTCTCCGCAGCAATCGACACTGTGGCTCACCCGATTCTCTTGGAGAGACTAAAAAACCTGGGAGTGAGGGGAACTACTTTGTCTTGGCTCCAGTTGTTCTTAGAGAACCGCTCACAACAAGTATTTCTCCACCCTTATGTCTCCTCCCAGAAACCCCTTGTCTGCGGGGTTCCCCAGGGCTCGGCACTGAGCCCTCTACTGTTTAATGTATACCTAACTCCCATCGCGACTATGGTCAAGAAATGGGGATTGAGAGTGGTCTCCTACGCTGATGACACTCAGCTGGTGTTCTCTTTCAAAGAACACTCGGAGGCTGCCTTTGCCAACTGCAATGCTTGAATAACATCTCGGCCTGAATGACTGAGAATTGCTTAAAAATAAACACCGAGAAGACAGAGGTCCTATTCTTCAATCAACCGACACCTCCACCTTCTGAGCTTTGGTGGCCCTCAGAGCTGAACCCCCCACCGATCCCAGTGGATTTGGCCAGAAATCTGGGGTTTAAATTTGACAATGACCTCTCCTGTAAGACCCAGATTCGCCAGGTCTCCTCCTCATGCTTCTAGAGGCTGAGGGCTTTACGAAAATTCCTTCACTTCCTTCCGCTGGATTGCAGGAAGGCAGTGGTCCATGGATTGGATTATTCTAATAGTCCCTAAATAGGACCTGCCTATCTGGTCTGCAGGAGGCAAATAATACAAAACGCTGCAGCCAGATTAATTAGGAAGGTGCCGTTCCGCCATCGTATCTCCCCGCACTTACGGAGCCTCCATTGGCTACCCGTCAATAGGAGGATGGAGTTTAAGGCTCTCACTCTGGCCTACAGAGGCACCAGAGATCGTGGCCCGGGCTATCTGAGACATCGATTGCAAAACTACCATCAAGACTGGGTACTGAGATCAAATCACCTGAAACTGCTCAAAGTTCCTCGGTTCCTTAAGGCTAGGATAGGCGGTAGAGCATTCTCGGTGAGAGCTGCGACACTCTGGAATGCTATGCCTCTCCACTTCTGCATGACGGAGTCAGATCCGGCCTTCAGAAGCGCACTGAAAACCTGGCTTTTTAACCTCCCGTAGTTCCCCTCTTGCTTTCCTCACTGTGAATCTGCAACCCAGCGCCGGGACACCTCCGTTGGAGGCAGATGTGCGCTGTATAAATCTCACTTATTATTATTATGCTTCCTCTATTATAGTCACCATTTTGGAAAATGGTAGAAGGGTTGCTCTGAGGATTTATTTTCTGTCTCTATAAGACTACTTGACCCCTAAAACCTATGTTTTGACACCAAAATGAAGTATATGGGTCTCATGGTTCCTGAAGTATTACATCATCACTGAAACACATTCGTCATTTTAAAAAATGTCATCCAGAAAATGTCATCCCGGATCAGCAATGTCTACCCAAGCTAAATTACTTCTCTAATAATCCAAAAACACAAATCAAAAATGACAATCTCTGGACAACAATTTTTTTTACAGAGGTATATCAGGGGGCCAGGATTAGGGCCCGCAGTTTTGGTTTATTTGATCGAATTATTTACGTTACTTGTCAACCATCCTCATGTACTCCTTCAGACTGATAGTGCAAAGGATCAAGTTTCTGTCCTTAAAAGTGAGGAGGTGTGGTATGATTGACTGGGCTGGGGCCTTTCACTAAGAGCTAAGTGAGCTCTATCGATTATAAAGCATGGTGATAGTTATTTCTCACGGATTATTGTTACTAACCATTTCTTCAGAAATTGTTCTGGGTCTCTACCCTCAGCTCTTTTGGGAGACACAAGACTTAAGTTGTTCTTTCTGGAATTGCCTTCTGTTTCCTTTGAGAGTTGTAACAGCTTCTCGGTCATAGCGACCAGTTGAGTCACTGTGGTTCAGAGCTGCTAAACTGTGTGTTCAAGCTCCAATATTCATCCCTTGGCTTTTGGTGACTCTCTCAATTGCATTACAAAGATACTTTCTCAGGTGGACCATGCTGGATCTAACTTTGTCAATTTTAGTCCTAAATTCTGTTTTGGAGTCTTGCATTGTCTGAAGGATTAAAATTGTCGATATGGGCCCTTTTGAGAGAGGTAATTCAAGCTGTTCTGTGGTCTTTATTGAGTCTGTAGTGGGTTTAGCTTATCATCGATGAGCCTGGCTTTTCTTTGGTTGTAGACATTTGAGGTTGATGGTAACTTTTCTTTGGTGGCAGGCATTTGAGTTTGAGGTTGATGGTAATTAAATGTTGAGGATCACCATAAGATGTGTAAGGCCTTTTTCAGTGGACATGCTCTTAGAAGAAGAAAGAACCCCTATCTATTTATTCAACATTCATCGTGGATCTTACCTCATGTTTACACTCCAAACTTGTTCCCCCTAACAACACGTCTACTGGACACATGGGATTGCATGAGCATCTGGAGGGCTCCCTCCACTACACACCTTGTGTGATAGGTGTCAAATTCTATCGGCAGGATGGGGGAAGAAGGCCCAAGTACAGCAGGGAGTCCCTCAATTCAGTAGCCGATTCCCATTCCCAACCCGCTTACCCCAATGAGAGGATTGGTGTTTTGTTGTTGCGTAGCATGAGCAGCAAGGGACACATTTGTATATATCATTCTCGTTGAGGCTTCAGATGGGCCTTCTGACGGCTCCACATGGAGGGGAACAACTTGGTAACTATTGGTGCACAAGCACCACTCCTGCTGCCGGCCTGGGCCCGGGATCTACATGAGCAGCCCCGGACACCTCTGTACCACGACATGACATGCACTTCGGCTCTGAGGGCTCTCTGGCCAATTATGTTTTCCAAACCACAACTCTTCAGGGCAGCCACCATTAGATCTACTCCAGTACTGCACTGTGTGGGTCCTCTGCAATCTCTGCGATGCATACAGTCCCCTAATGTATCTGTGCAATGATGTCAGGTTAAAATCTTAAGTAAATTGCAGATGCCGTCAGAGCTAAAATTCATCTAGCACTGCTGGAGGTTGGAGATGATCCACCACATAAGGTTTCCTTTCCATTTTATTTGAGTGGTGCAGGAACAGGATGCTGCAGGATTATTGAGCAAGTGGTCACTTTAAAGGCATGCTAAAACGATCAACATGTCACTCATGGCCTGAGGAGCAAAAATAATTTACTTTCGGGCAGGACCCCTGAGCTTTACTTCAGGATGTGGTTTTCTAGAGTATGCAAACCCAGGGGCAGATTTACAAGAAACTGCCGCATCTGTAGAGATGTGTCAGTTCCCCTGAGCCAGCCTGCGATACCCTTGCGCCACCATGGATGCACCGTATTAACAATACGGCACACCCTGGCGCAAGGATTGACTGATGCATCAGAAATTCTGACGCATCTGTTGGCCCAAAAGTCACACATTGCTGGAGTCGTGTTGCAAGCATGACACAACTCCAGCAATGCATGTTGAGGCCTATACTTATTGTACTGCATCACTCCTTACGCCTGCTTCAAGAAGGCGCAAGGTTTTGACGCAATGGCGTCCTAGAAGTGGCACAGTGAAATCTTGTAGATTTCACTGCGTCACTTTTACAAGGCTTTCCTGCGTGGGAACGCCCACCCTGCATACATTATACCTGACGCAGGTATGATGTGACGCAGGGCTTTACAACATGACGCATCTCCCTAAATGCATCACGTTGTAAATTGGCCACATTGTTTACGCCGCTGCGTCACAAAAGTGACGCATCGGCGGCGCAAAAGTGTTGCAAGGGGCTTGTAAATCTGCTCCCCAATACTTATATTCCTTCTATGAACCAGTTAAACCGTGCTTGTTTAAAACTGTGTCTACAGTGTAAACTGCCGTACCACTCCCATGGCCCTAGCAGATTAGCTCTCTTTCTGGAAGGGTACCAATATTTCCATTGTAGAGAAAATATGCTTTGAAATCTCCCTCTTCAAGAAGTGCAAATTATCTCCCACACCTTCTATAGCAATGACCTGGGAATACATACATTTTCCACCCTGCGCTTTATTGTTCCAAACCCATCTTGTCCTTTCAAACATAAATATAAACATGCAAGCCTCTCTTGAACACTGAAGCCTTCTAGATCTGCAGCTACTAGCAACCTTTAAAAAGAGTAAGACATCTCAAAATGTTCTTCTCTCTAGATCTCCCTTAGCATCTAAACTTCCTCTTTGCCCCACTGAACAGAGCCCATCCTATTCTCTCAGTCTCAGCTTCTCCCCATCACCCCTCACCTGCATAAGTTCTTTTTCATGCAACTGATCTATCCATGGTGCATTTTGAGGCCTTTCCAGTCGTAGGTGCTAGGACTAGCCACACACGTGGGGTGCAGTTTTCATTAAAAGAAGTGTGGGAACACTGAGTGTGCTGGGCTCTTTTCTGGAAATTTCCCTAATAAAATGTAAAGGAAAATGTGTGATTTTAGCCAAAGCATGATATTTGCAGCACATTCTGGGTAGGAAATCAGAGTGGGTTCAACGTAAGCCAAGTTACCTTGGATTCGGTGGGTCTCTAGGTTTCAGAAATGCACTTGGTATGTCGGGTTTCCTGGTTACCAGCTGAATCAGAGCCTAAATAGTGTAGACTTTTATCATAGTAAGTGAGAGGGTACTGGCATTTACCCCTACTCTGTCAGCACATATATCAAAACTACATCCAAAGGAGCCCAATTGTCCTCTTGCTGGCAATGGTGAATCTGTTGGCCCCAAGGAGGCAGAAAGACTGTCTGGTCGTTCAGGAGAGCGGGTAAAGGCCAATGCCTGGGTGTGCTGCACACACACCCTTTTTTCCAAAGTTGTATTCCCTTGTATTTAGTGGACATTCTACCCTCCTTGGGGGGGGAGGGAGGGGGGAGAAAGGCTGTTAGGCCCTATATAGTTGGCAGCAGGGTCCGATGCCTGGTCGGGCCACCATCACCCCTTTTTTAAGGAAAAACATTTTCCCATGGTTTTTACTGGGCTTACAAATTAACCCCCCTGTAGGGCGGGGGGAGGGGTAAACCAACAACTAGGAATGCAGTATCATTTATTGTTTTGAGTGTGTCTTGTTATTTAATTACATTTTTCTTTTAGGTGTGATTATTTATTCGTATAAAATATTGTGAGGTCATAAGCATTACATTAGTACTGCGAGTTATGGTTTGCATAACCTGTTATGCGATTCAGACGCTGAGCCCATCCCACCATGGGTGGCAAACCTCCACTGGCCACTGCCTTCAGCCCATTCTCCGCAATCAGTCTCCAGTCATTCCCTGCGCCGAATCAGCCTCTGGCAGCCAGCTGCTGCTGTGCACATCATTTGGCTGTGCGCAGCAGGGATTGGCCTTAGGGCTTACGCCTAACCCAGTACAGATGACAACCCCTGTTGTGCACGACCTTTGGTTGTGCACAGTGTGGGTTGACCGCAAGGTCAAGACACTGACCAGGCCTGCACACATCCCACCAAGGATGGCAATGTCCACTGGATATGGCCTGAACACAGGGGTTGTCTGCAGGGTGTGGTCTACGGACAGACTACCCTTCTACATTTGTTGTTTGCAATCCACAGTTCAAAATAGGATCCATGGGCCCAGGGCAAGCATTATGGGCTGGTGTCTTGGGCCAGTGAGAGCTTAACTTGACCGTTCCATCCATTCATCTGGAACATCGAAGTGAAACTTGCACGGGTCCTTGACACCAACCTGTGAATCTTGCATTGTGTCTATGAATCCTGACGGCAGGCCCAGGAACACCTCGCTAGGCTCCATGGATCCAGCAACACAATGAGATGTCATCAGTGATGTCATAAATTATGTCATAGAACATGTCATGAGTGATGTAATATGTGAGGTAATAAAGAGTGCATGGCAGGGGCGCAAGTTATAGTTAGCTCTGCTAACTCTAACTGGTGAATGTCTGTGCTTTTTTAAGTTCAAAATGTTGAAGTTGACACTGACATATTCACTTAACTATAATGTTACTTTAACGTTTGTTTTTATCAGTAAATTTCTAGGACCCTTCGGCCAAATCCTCAGCAGGCAGCCAACCCCACTCTGCACATGGCCTGTGCCATACAAAGCATAAGTTTGCCCTTCGGGCTCCAGGGACCACATTCTAGGCCAAATACAACAGAAATGGGAAGGGGCCGCGCGACCCCCATCCCCGAGCCTTATTAGGCCCGGGGATCCCATCTTCCGGGGCGATACCAATAAAAAAAGCGGAGGGGGCTGTGTTGCCCCCTCCATGAGCGTATTTAGGCCATGGAGACCCCATCCTCCAGGGCCTTATGTATTTTAAAAGGGAGGGAGGCCACGGGATCCCCCACCTTGAGCCTTATTAACCCCTAGGGACCCCATCCCCCGGGCTGTGTTTTTTTTCAAGGAGGAGGTCCTTGTGCCCCCCTCATCTTTCAAATATACATGGCCCTAGGGGACTCCATCCCCAAGAGGTGATTGCCAGTAGGTAGTTATAGTTAGGACCTAGTTTCCATATGAAAACCATTTTTTGTCTAGCCTATAACTTTTGTGTCTTTGACCAATCTTCATGAAATTTTCCAAAAAAAGCGTCAAGGAAAGTTTGGGGGTGATCCGTGCAGTGGGGACCGAGAAATAGGGGCGCAAGATAAGGGTGCACTTGTAATGTTAATTCCCATAGGAACACGTTGTCGAACCTACAGCCCAAACTGCTGGACGGAATTACACCAAATTTGGCAGAAAGGTAGATGTAGATGTTACGCAGATAGTGCTTTTTGTTTTTTTGTTACTTGGTGCAAATCCGTTCAGTAGTTTTTCAGAAATTTCAGTTGAAAATTATAGTGATATCTCTGGTCGCGAAGTCTTTGTGAAAAAAGACGAGCTTGTGCAGGGAAATGCACAGCTCTGATTGGCTGCCAACACTTCAACCAGCAAGTGTTGGCAGCCATCTTAGGACTCTGCTTCACTGAGTCCCCAAAAAAAAGTTAAAATAAAGAAAACGGGGCAGGGTAGGAATACCCTAATCCCATGCCATGGTCTTGGGATCCCCCTGGGACACCGCCATGGCATAAAAGGATTTTTTTTAAAAAAATTCAGTGAAATCGCGATGTTCTTGAATTCGCGACAAAAAACAAAACAACAAGCACGGCCTCCCACACTTGCTTTTAAATAACCCCCAGGTGGGCCATGCGCCTGAGGCATATAATAAAAAGAGGAGGGGCGGATGGGGCACCCTCCTAGGGCTTATGAAAGCCCCGGGGTCTGCCACCGCACTTTTTATTATGTATGCGGGAGGGCCCACTGGGGCCGCCCACAACTCGTAGACTGCCACCTCCCCGGGGTTAATTACAATATTATGGGGGGCCTCATGGACCCCCCCTGCCCCGGGGACCACCCCCCCCAGCAGAGATATTCAAACTGATGTGGGGGCCTGCACGGCTCCCTGCAGCCCCAAGGACCACAACCTCCCGGGGCTACTAAATTAAATGAATGCGGGGACAGCCTTTATAGCCTCCCCGCAGCCCCGGGGACCGCCACCACCCTGTGGCTAATTTAAATAATAATAATGTATGGGGGGGTTCTGGCCCCCATGCGCAGCCCCAGGGTCTGCCACCTCCCGAGGCAACTCTCTAAAATTACATACAGGGGCTACATGGCCCCCACAGCCCGGGGACCACCACCTCTCCGGGGCTTAATTAAGAAAGGAGGACCGCCACTGCACTTTTTATTATGTATGCTGGCGGGCCCACTGGGGCCGCCCACAACTCGGAGACTGCCACCTCCCTGGGGTTAATTACAATAATATGGGGGGCCTCACGGACCCCCACTCCCCCAAGGACCGCCACCTCCCCGGAGCAAAGATATTCAAACTGATGCGGGGGCCTGCACGTCTCCCTGCAGCCCCAGGGACCACCACCTCCCGGGGCTACTGAATTAAATTAATGCCAGGGAAGCCTTTATAGCCTCCCCCCATAGCCCCAGGGACCTCCACCTCCCCAGGGCTAAATGAGACAAATGCGAGGGGTCACAAGGCCCCCTCAGCCCCGTGGACTGCCACCACCCTGGGGCTAATTTAAATAATAATGTGTGGGGGGTTCTGGCCCCCATGCGCAGCCCCAGGGACAGCCACCTTCCTGAGGCAACTCTCTAACATTACATACAGGGGCTGCGTGGCCCCCACAGCCAGGGGACCACCACCTCCCTGGGGCTTAATTAACAAAGGATGGGGGCCTCATGGAGCACAACATGGCTCTGGGGACCTCCACTCCCCGGGGCCGGCTCCAGCAACGTCCAGGGGTGCCCACCCCCAGGACATTGCAGTTTGCCATGGCTTGGCGGGAGCATGTCTGTTTCCCTGCCCGCTGTCAAGCGAGCAGGGAAACAGATACATTGCTTTGAGATCCATGTAGCTGCATGTTAGCAGCTCCCTGGGTCTCAAAGCAATGCTGGCTCCCGCAGGAGGCGGAGAGTCGGCAGGCACCACGGGGGCCTTCATGCTCCCCCTACGGTCCCGAACGAAGTGGCCTCCCCTTTTTATCAAAATACATTAATGCCTGGCCCCGGGGCCAATATCGGCCCAGGAAGGAGGGCAGCGCAGGCCCCCCTTACCATTGTTTTTTAAATATATAAAGGCATGTCCCAGAGGGATGGGTTCCCAGGGGCCAAAATCGCCCTTGGGAGGGGGGGCTGCGCTGCCCCCCTCCCATGTAAAAAATAAATAAAGGGCAGGCACCAGGGGATGGGGCCCCAGGGCCTAAATTGGTCCAGGGAGGAGGGCCACGCAGCCCCCCTCCCCATTCTTACCATGCCTGGCCTCAGGGATAGGGTCCCCAGGGCCGAAATCGACCCAGGGAAGGGGGGCTACGCAGCCCCCTTCCCTTTGAAAACAAAAAAGGCCAACAACTCGCTGGAGGCCCCGTCCGCTTTCTCCACTACTCTGCCAATTCGCCTTCTGGCACACTGCTGGTTGGGGTTTGAAGTCCCCTTGGCTGCTGAGGGCCCTTAAGGGCCAACAAGACCTCCTGTTACCTCCAGTAAACCCCACACAGTGGGATTGCTGAGAGGAGGTCAGAGGCCACACCCCCTTTCTCCACCACTCTGCAAATGGGCATACCCCGCCAACTAGTATAGTTTCAGCCGCCGTCCATCATCTCCTTGTGTTTGCTTTGTTCGCCCTAAGTTGGCAGGGTATGCACAGACGTGGGTCCCTTGCTCACTTTGCCACTGGATTCAAGCTAGCCTTGCTGATGAGGGGTATTACCCCAAAACCAGTCCCAGGATGCTTGTTTCCGGTCCAGGAAAGACCTGGCTTGGCAGTTCGGGCTGGACTGTTCCCATGAGGCACAGGTTCAAGACTGATTTGTATATAGCTGGGTCTGAACTAAGGTGGCGAATTGAGCTAAAGAATGATGATGAATTCAACCCAGATCTGTGACTGGGGGTGAGTGTCTGAAAAGTTTCAGCGCTCCGTCCATCATCTCCTTGTGTTCACCCAGTAGAGAGGCCAGGCCCCGAGGGATGGGGTCCCCAGAGCCAAAATTGGCCCAAGACGGGGGCTGCGCGGAACCCCTTCCTTTTTTTTTAATAAAAAAAGGGGGGCAGGCCCCGGGGATGGGGTCCCGGGGTTGGAATTGGCCCGGGAGGGGGCCGCAATGTCCTCCTCCCTACTTAAAAAAAAATTAAAATGGGGTGGGCCCCAGGGGACGGGGTTACCTGGGGTGGGAATCGGCCTGGGAGGGGGGCCATGTGGCCCCCTCCTATTATTTAAGAAAATAAATATAATTTTAAAGGCTAGGTCCCCCTCCCTTAAAAATGTCTTACAAAAAACTCTGGAAAGTCACCAGATGGCCACGCCCCCTTCACCACCACTCTGAAAAAGCGCCTCCTGGCGCAGTAGTGGTTGAGGGATAAAGTCCCCTTGGATGCTGATGGTCCTTGGGGTCCAGGAACCCCTTCTGTTACCTCCAATAAGTCCCAGTCAGCTGGATTGCTGAGAGGACTTGAAGGCAATGTCCCCTTTCTCCACCACTCTGCAAACGTGCCTCTTGGTGCCCTGCTCGTGGGGGGATGACATCCCCATGCCTCCTGAGAGCCTCAGGACTAAAGTGGACTTCTTCCCCCAACCAGTAGTGCATCACGGGGTGTGTTTGCAGAGTGGTGGAGAAAGAGGCCGTGGCCTCCAAAGACCTCTCAGCAATCCAGCTGTGCTGGACTTATTGGAGGTAACAGGAGGGGTAGTTGGCCCCCAAGGACCCTCAAGAGTCAAGGGGACTTCATCTCCCAACTAGTAGTGCGCCTGTAACCTTTGCTTTTTTCAGTGAATTTCTAAGTTTCTTTAAAATTCCATTTCCTAACTATAACGTCCCTGTAACCTTTGTTTTTTTTCAGTGAATATATTTATATATATATATGTATTTCACTTAAAAAACTAAAGGTTACAGGGACGTTATAGTTAGGCTCAAATTTCACTCATACAAAACCAGTAAAATTCAGCAGTTATAACCTGAGCTAACTTTAACTTACGCCCCCACAATGCACTGCTTGTGACCTCACACATTACATCACTCATGACATGAACAGTGACATCACTGATGATTGAGTGGGTGAGTTAGTAGTTGTATGGGTAAGTGAGTGTGTGTATGTGTGAGTGCTTGTATGTGTGAGTGCTTGTATGGGTGAGTGACTGCATGGGTGTGTGACTGTATGGTGAGTGAGTAGATGCATGAGTGGGTGTAAGAATGAGTGACTGGTTGTTCCTAAAAATTTTAAAAAGCAAAGTAATTGGCCCCCAGATGGGCCAGGTCCTGAGGGCATTATCAAAATAAAGGAGGGGGTGCATAGGCCCCCTTCCTGGGGCTTATTAATGCCCTAGGGACCACCACCTACCCGGGGCTTATTTATTTTAAAATTCGGGGCCTCTCAGACCCCCCTGGGACCACCACCTCCTCGGTGCCACATTCTAAAAACAAATAGGAGGGGCCTCTTGGACCCCCCCATGCCCCAGGGACCACCACCACCCCATGACTAATGCATTGTTACGGAAGGGGCCTCTTGGACTCTCCTTGTCTTGGGGACCATCACCTTCCCAGAGTCATAATAAACTTATAGTGGGGGGCCTCAGGAACCCCCCCTAGGGACCACCACCTCCCTGGGGCCAACTTCATTTTTTAAAAATGGGAGGGGGCCGCGGGGCCACCCTCCTGGGCTGCCCTTAGCCCTGAGGACTGCCACCTCTCCAGCGCAGGCGTTACAAGAATAAAGGAGGGGGGCTGCGCAGTCCCCCTCCTGGAGCCATAGGCGGCCCTGGGGACCACCACCCCCCAGGCCAGTTCTGGCTATGTCCCAGTATGCCCAGCCCTGGCACATAGCTGTTTGCTGTGGCTTGGCGGGAGCTTTACCACTCCAGCCAAGCCACAGCAAACGCTCAGCTTCCAGCAAGCAAGAGCATTAAAAATGCTCTTGTTTGCTGGAAGCGGAGCAGAATTGCTTTCGCACACAGGAAGCTGCTTTTCCAGCAGCTCCCTGTGTGTGAAACCAATGCTGTCTCCCACAGGAGGTGGGGAGCCAGCAGGGACCACGGGGGCCTTCAGGCTCCCCGTGGTCCCCAACGAAAGTTACTGGGTGCCATGGGTGGGACCAGGGCACCCAAAATGGAGGCCGGACCCCAAGGGATAAGGTCCCTACTGTAAAAAAAAAAGGCTGTCACCAGGGGATGGGGTCCCCTGGGCCTAAATTGCCCTCCCCAATTGTAAAAAACAATTGTTTTTAAAAAGGCGCCCCAGCAAGTTGCCAGAGGCCCCGCCCCCTTTTTCCACCACTATGCAAATGTGCTTCCTGACGCACTTCTGGTTGAGGGATGAAGGCCCCTTGGATGCTGAAGGTCCTTGGGGGCCAGGAAACCCTTCTGCTACCTCCTGTAAGTCCTACACAGTGGGATTGCTGAGAGGTCTTCGGAGGCCATGCCCTCTTTCTCCACCACTCTGCAAACACGCCTCCTGACATACTACTGGTTGGGGGGTGAAGATCCTTTGGCTGCTGAGGGTCCTTGGGGACGAATAACCCCTCCTGTTATTTCCAGTAAGTCCCAAACAGTGGGATTGCTGAGAGGTCTTCAGAGGCCACGCCCCCTTTCCCCAGCACTCTGCAAATGCACATCCTGGTGCACTACTGGTTGGAGGATTAAGTCTCCTTGTCTGCTGAGGGTCCTTGGGGACAACAACCCCTCCTGTTACCTCTAGTAAGTCCCTCACAATGGGATTGCTGAGAGGTCTTCAGAGGCCACGCCCCCTTTCTCCACCACTCTGCAAACACGCCTCCTAGCACACTGCTGATTGGGGGATGAAGTCCCCTTGGATGCTGAGCATCCTAGGGGGCCGAGAACCCTCCTGTTAAGCCCAGTAAGTCCCACACAGCACGATTGCTGAGAGCTGGTTGGAGCCCAGTCCCCTTTCTCCATCACTCTGCAAATGTGCCTCCTGGCGCACTACTGGTTGGGGGATGAAGTCCTCTTGGTGGCTGAGGAGCGTTAGGAGTCAAGAATCTCTCCTGTTACCTCCAGTAAGTCCCACACAGCAAGATTACGGAGAGCTGGTCGGAGTCCACGCCCCCTTTCTCCACCACTCTGCAAATGAGACTCCTAGTTAAAAAACGTAGCAATTCACTTAAAAAAACAAAAGATTACAAGGACATTATAGCTAGGAAATAGAATTTGAAAACTATTATAAATTCACTTAAAAAACCAAAGGTTGCAGGGACGTTATAGTTAGGAAGTAGAATTTAAAAAAACGTAGACATCCACTGAAAAAACGAAAGGTTACAGGGACGTTATAGTTAGGCTCAGATTTCACTCATACAAAACCATAGAAATTCAGCAGTTACCTGAGCTAACTATAACTTATGTCCCGCAATGCACTGCCTATGACTTCACATATTACATCACTCATGACATGGTCAATGACATCACTCATGGCATCATGGCTGACATCTCAAAAGGCATCACAGATGGCATCACTGATGACATCATCCACAGTACCATTAACACACCTATTCACACCCCCATACAACGTCTCATAAGCTCACTCACACACCCACATAACCACTCAGATACCCATTCACAGACCCATATCAGTACTCAAACACCCATTGATGCCTCCATAAAGCCACTCACACACCCGCTTACTCGTACAGCCAGTCACATAGCCACACATTCACCCATACAGCTACTCACACACCCACTTATTTACCTGTATAGTCACTACCACACCAACCCTCTCACCCATACAGCCTCTGAACACAGCCACTCACTCACCCATACAAGCACTGACACACTCACTCACACACACTCACAACCACTTACATACCCATTCACACATCCATACAAGGTCTCACACATCCGCTCACTCACCCATACAGCCATGCACACATACTCTTACTCTCCTATAAAGCCACTCACAAAACAACTCACTTAACCAAACACCTACTCAAATAGCCACTCACTCACCCATACAGCCACTTACACACCCAGTCATTCCCTCATACAGCCATTCAGACACCCACTTACTCACCCATACAGTCACTACACACCCACTTACCCACCCATAGAGCCACTCACACTGCCACTCACTCGCCCATACAGCCACTGATACACCCACTCACTCACCAATACAGCCACTCATGCAGCATCTCACTCACGCACCCAACCAGCTACTCACATACACAGTTATACATCCATACAGCCACTCACACACCCCTACACACGAGGATACATACAGTCAGAAAGCCACTCACATAATATATGTTAGCAATAGTATCACTCAGTAGCGGTGCACCTAGTATATAATTTAACTTTTGCAGTAGGTTAGTATATATGTTTAACACCCATAAACCCTTAAATACACTTACTTGATGATGTCATCAGTGAAATCAATTAAGATTTCATGAGTGGTGTCATGAAAGATGTCACTGACCATGTCATGAGTGATGTAATATGTGAGATCATAAGCAGTGCATTGCGGGGCGTAAGTTATAGTTAGCTCAGGTAACTATAACTGCTGAATTTCAAGGGTTTTGTATGAGTGAAATTTGAGCCTAACTATAACTTCCCAGTAACCTTTGGTCTTTTCAGTGAATAAAAAAAAATATATATATGTGTGTGTGTGTGTATATATATAATATATATATATATATATATATAGAGAGAGAGAGAGAGAGAGAGATATCTACATACATATATATATCGGAACATCAGAGAGCCATTAGAAATGTGGATTTCTCGTACCCTGTGGTACGCCACTTCTTGGAGGAACATGATAGTGACCTGTCTTAATGAAGGTTTGATGCTATTGACTGAATCCCCGCTACTTTGAGGGGAGGGGAGGGAAGAGGGTGGCTGAGCTTAGACACCTTGAGTCGCGATATGCCTAGATCTCCATACTAAAACTCCAGCTGGGCTTAATAAAGATGAGGAGATAGAAGTACATGTGGGATAATATGTATCCTACCTTGAAATCCCTTAGTGTGATCTGTAGCAACTGAATAAATGCAGCTCCCTACTACATACCCCAACGTCTGGTACAACTGAGATTTTATGCTCCTATTGGTTAAATGGTCTCAAATATAGAACACACAATAAAATATCTCAACATTGGAACTTGAGTGGGTACAAATTTAGATGAATGGATTCTTTAAGTAAACATTGCAATGTTAATCCTTTTAAGCATTGCTTTTAAATAAGTTGAATGGTGTCACTAGTTGGTAATATAGCAAAATTAAGGAAAAGCGGAATATATGTTGTATTGTAGTCTCAATTACATCTTATTTAACACATGTGGAGTTGGAGCACTGGCCAGAATGACCTCAACCACAATTATAAATTGTAGGTGGTTGTGTAATATACACATATTTTGTTTGCTTTCTTTCTCTAAGGGTCACACACTCTATCTTTGGGACTCGTGTTTTCCCTCTTTCTGACATTTACATATTGTCCCTATTGAGATAGGCATAGAAATTAATGTATTTATGAAAGGTAATTAACATATTAACATATTAACATATTAATTTAATATTTAATAATAATTTAATCTTCCGGGATAATAGGTTGAAAGAAATGGATGTATTTATCTTTGATCAAATTTAGCCTTTATTTATATTTTAGGAAATGAGAGAAAAAACATTTAGAAAATGGAAATAACAGGTTCCTTTTGTTCTTTGAACAATATGAATTTTTTGTAAATAGTAACTACATTTGGTGTTTTTACGTTGTGTAAATTGGTCAATGATTTGGATGGACATTTTTCTATGTTTATGATGATGTGCACTTATTTATAAATTTGGTGTTTTTAAGAATAGTATTTAATTTTGTAAATAATGGTGACACTTGGTGTCTGCACGCAGCTACGACTGCAGGATGATATGGATGTATGTATTTCTTCTATGTTTATGATGACGTGCACTCATCTAAAACGAAAAAACAAAGATGGAGTGGTTCGCACTTTGAAAAATGCTCTGGCCGAAACAAGTCAGTGCGTCTTTGCGTTAATAAACTAATAAACTTCTTCAATCGCGTCCTGGAGTGCCTGCTGGTTATTCGTCCGTTTGACTGAAGCTTGGAATATATATATATATATTATATATATATATATATATGTATATATATATATATATATATATATATATATATATATATATATATATGTTGTGAGCAAGGCGGCTTGCCCTCGAAACGCGTCAAGGCTTTTTGTTTGGATTAAAATTCCTGTGTCATATCTCCACGGAGTCAGTGCCTGTTATTTTGCTGTTAACAGGATTGGTGCTATATATATATATATATATATTCACTGAAAAAACCATAGGTTTCAGGCACGTTATAGTTAGAAATTAGCATTTAAAAAACCTTTGAAATTCACTGAAAAAACCATAGGTTTCAGACACGTTATAGTTAGAAATTAGCATTTAAAAAACCTTTGAAATTCACTGAAAAAACCATAGGTTTTAGGGACAGTTATAGTTAGTTGGACATTGCACTCGTACAAAACCCGTGAAATTCCCCTGTTATAGTTAGTTCAGCTAACTATAACTCGCGCCCCATAATGCACTGCTGATGACGTCACATATTACATCACTCATGACATGGTCAGTGACATCACTGATGACATCACTGATGACATCTCAAATGACATCACTGATGACATCATCCATGTGATAATTTCATGCATCTTCTCACACCCTAATATAACTTTTGATACACCCACTCTAAATTACAGACTGCCATTCTCAAAACCATAGACACTCCAACACCAAAAACTACATACCCACTCACTGATTCTTAGGTCTACACACACATCCACTCACTCACCTGTACAGTCACTCATACTTACAGTCACTCAGTACAGGACTATCATATGCACTCATACACCTATATAAACACTCACACACCGCCACTCATCCATAGAGGTACTCACACACCTAGTCAGTCATGCAAAAATTAATCACACACCCATTTACTCACCTATACAGTTATACACACACCAGCTCACTTACTCATACAAATACTAGCACATTCTTATGCTCTTATACAATAACTGATACAAGCACACACGCATCCATACAGCCACTCTCACAATAACACACTCTCACTTATAGCCATTTAAATACTCTAACACACATATATACTGCCTTTTACATATGTAGTTACTCGCACATGTACCACTGAGATATACATTCACTCACTAACACACCCATACACACACTCACCCACCCAAGCAGTCCATCACAGATGCACTCTTGAAATCATGCACCCAGTGAATCACCCACTCACACATCTATGTATAGAGTCACACACACCCACCCACACAAACACTCAGGCAGCCATACAGATACTCAGAGAACCAATCAATAACCCATATAGACACTCATGTAGCTATTTGCAAATCCATGCATCCACTTACACACCAACAAACAGACAGATACAGACATTCACACAGTTTAGTCACTAACCCATGCATTCAGTAAGATACGTTTAATCACTCACTTGTAGAGTCAGTCACTCACGTACTAAATCATCCATTCAGACACTTATACACCCACTCATTCTTCAATACGCCTTTCCCTATATATATTAAACATATTTAAACTTTACAGAAACACACAGTCACTGGATGATGTCATCAGTGATGTCATCAGTGATGTCATTTGAGATGTCATCAGTGATGTCATCAGTGATGTCACTGACCATGTCATGAGTGATGTAATATGTGACGTCATCAGCAGTGCATTGTGGGGCGCGAGTTATAGTTAGCTGAACTAACTATAACAGGGGAATTTCACGGGTTTTGTACGAGTGCAATGTCCAACTAACTATAACTGTCCCTAAAACCTATGGTTTTTCAGTGAATATATATATATATATATATATATATATATATATATATATATATATATATGTATATATATATATATGTATATATATATGTGTATATATATATACATAAATAGTAAATATTAAATATATTAAAAAGTAACAGTAATATAATAGAAATTACAGTTATGTAATTCATTAAAAAAATATATAACTATTACACGTATTTACAAAAATAAATCACACATATATTAATATATATATGTTTATTTACATATATTTCATTTTAGAATATTAAATATTATTAAGCTAATACATTTAAGTAATATAACTTACTAATTTTTCTTAAATAGTATAACCAGTATATATATATATATATTCACTGAAAAAACCATAGGTTTTAGGGACAGTTATAGTTAGTTGGACATTGCACTCGTACAAAACCCGTGAAATTCCCCTGTTATAGTTAGTTTAGCTAACTATAACTCGCACCCCGCAATGCACTGCTGATGACGTCACATATTACATCACTCATGACATGGTCAGTGACATCACTGATGACATCTCAAATGACATCACTGATGACATCACTGATGACATCATCCAGTGACTGTGTGTTTCTGTAAAGTTTAAATATGTTTAATATATATAGGGAAAGGCGTATTGAAGAATGAGTGGGTGTATAAGTGTCTGAATGGATGATTTAGTACGTGAGTGACTGACTCTACAAGTGAGTGATTAAACGTATCTTACTGAATGCATGGGTTAGTGACTAAACTGTGTGAATGTCTGTATCCGTCTGTTTGTTGGTGTGTAAGTGGATGCATGGATTTGCGAATAGCTACATGAGTGTCTATATGGGTTATTGATTGGTTCTCTGAGTATCTGTATGGCTGCCTGAGTGTTTGTGTGGGTGGGGTGTGTGTGACTCTATACATAGATGTGTGAGTGGGTGATTCACTGGGTGCATGATTTCAAGAGTGCATCTGTGATGGACTGCTTGGGTGGATGAGTGTGTGTATGGGTGTGTTAGTGAGTGAATGTATATCTCAGTGGTACATGTGCGAGTAACTACATATGTAAAAGGCAGTATATATGTGTGTTAGAGTATTTAAATGGCTATAAGTGAGAGTGTGTTATTGTGAGAGTGGCTGTATGGATGCGTGTGTGCTTGTATCAGTTATTGTATAAGAGCGTAAGAATGTGCTAGTATTTGTATGAGTAAGTGAGCTGGTGTGTGTATAACTGTATAGGTGAGTAAATGGGTGTGTGATTAATTTTTTGCATGACTGACTAGGTGTGTGAGTACCTCTATGGATGAGTGGCGGTGTGTGAGTGTTTATATAGGTGTATGAGTGCATATGATAGTCCTGTACTGAGTGACTGTAAGTATGAGTGACTGTACAGGTGAGTGAGTGGATGTGTGTGTAGACCTAAGAATCAGTGAGTGGGTATGTAGTTTTTGGTGTTGGAGTGTCTATGGTTTTGAGAATGGCAGTCTGTAATTTAGAGTGGGTGTATCAAAAGTTATATTAGGGTGTGAGAAGATGCATGAAATTATCACATGGATGATGTCATCAGTGATGTCATTTGAGATGTCATCAGTGATGTCATCAGTGATGTCACTGACCATGTCATGAGTGATGTAATATGTGACGTCATCAGCAGTGCATTGCGGGCGCGAGTTATAGTTAGCTGAACTAACTATAACAGGGGAATTTCACGGGTTTTGTACGAGTGCAATGTCCAACTAACTATAACTGTCCCTAAAACCTATGGTTTTTTCAGTGAATTTCAAAGGTTTTTAAATGCTAATTTCTAACTATAACGTGTCTGAAACCTATGGTTTTTTCAGTGAATTTCAAAGGTTTTTAAATGCTAATTTCTAACTATAACGTGCCTGAACCCTATGGTTTTTTCAGTGAATTTCAAAGGTTTTTTAAATGCTAATTTCTAACCATAACGTGCCTGAAACCTATGATTTTTAAGTGAATTTCAAAGGTTTTTTAAATGCTAGTTTCTAACTATGCCAACAGAGGTAGGACATGTGAAGAAAGAAGAAAAAACGCACAGAAAGAAGCAAAAGATGTGCAGAAAGAACCAACAGAGGAGCAGAAAGAGGCCTTGTTGCAAAATCATCCTGTGCCCACAACTTTTTCAGACGGGTACTGGTGGTAACTGACTCTGACTAACCAGAGCCAGTGCGCGTTTGCACAGTGGTGAAGGGAGGGGGCCTGAGGTGACATGTGTGCAAACGTGCCCCGTGGCGCGTTTTAAGTTGCGGGATTAAGTCCCCTTGAATCCTGAGGGTCCCTGGGGCCCAACTAGCCCCCAGGTACCTACAGTTAGGACCACAGAGCTGAGTTGCAGAGAGGCGTTCCGAGGCCACGCACTTTTTCACCTCTCTGCAACGCAACTCTGTTGTGCTTACTGAAGGTACCTGGTGGGCTAGTTGGCCCCAGGATTCAAAGGGATGCTCCCCAACTTAAACGCACCACAGGGCGTGTTTGCGCACATGTCACCTGAGGCCCCGCCCCTCCCTTCACCACTGTGCAAACGCGCCCCGTGGCGCGTTTTAAGTTGGGGCATTAGGTCACCTTGAATCCTGAGAGTCCCTGGGGCCCAACTAGCCCACCAGGTACTTCCAGTAAGCACCACAGGCCTGCGTTGCAACGCCTGTAACAAATTGTGCAGTTGTGTTTAGGTAGTGAAGAGGGTCGTGCAGGGGGTAGTGTTTTAGGGTTTAGGGTAGTGCAGTGGTGTTTGTGTAGTGTAGGGGGTCATGCTGGGGGTAGATTTAGGGTTTAGGGTAGTGCAGTGGTGTTTGGGTAGTGTAGGGAGTCGTGCTGGGGGAGTGTTTTAGGGTTTAGGGTAGTACAGTGGTGTTTGGGTAGTGTAGGGGGTCGTGCTGGGGTTAGTGTTTTAGGGTTTTAGGGTTTAGGGTAGTGCAGTGGTGTTTGGGTAGTGTACGGGATACTGCTGGGGTAGTGTTTTAGGGTTTAGGGTAGTGCAATGGTGTTTGGGTAGTGTAGGGGGTACTGCTGGGGGTAGTGTTTTAGGGTTTAGGGTAGTGCAGTGGTGTTTGGGTAGCGTAGGGGGTACTGCTGGGGGTAGTGTTTTATGGTTTAGGGTAGTGCAGTGGTGTTTGGGTAGTGTAGGGGTTCGTGCTGGGGTAGTTTTTAGGGTTTAGGGTAGTGCAGTGGTGTTTGTGTAGTGTAGGAGGTCGTGTTTTAGGGTTTAGGGTAGTGCAGTGGTCTTTGGGTAGTGTAGGGAGTCGTGCGGGGGTATTGTTTTAGAGTTTAGGGTAGTGCAGTGGTCTTTGGGTAGTGTAGGGGGTTGTGCGGGGGTAGTGTTTTAGGGATTAGGGTAGTGCATTGGTATTTGGGTAGTGTAGGGGTCATGCGGGGTAGTGTTTTAGGGTTTAGGGCAGTGCAGTGGTGTTTAGGTAGTGTAGGGGGTCGTGCTGGGGGAGTGTTTTAGGGTTTAGGGCAGTACAGTGGTGTTTGGGTAGTGTAGGGGGTCGTGCTGGGGAGTGTTTTAGGGTTTAGGGCAGTGCAGTGGTGTTTGGGTAGTGTAGGGGGTCGTGCTGGGGGAGTATTTTAGGGTTTAGGGTAGTGCAGTGGTGTTCGGGTAGTGTAGGGGGTCATGCTGGGGGTAGTGTTCTAGGGTTTAGGGCAGTGTAGTGGTGTTCGGGCAGTGTAGGGGGTCATGCTGGGGGTGGTGTTTTAGGGTTTAGGGCAGTGCAGTGGTGTTCGGGCAGTGTAGGGGGTCGTGCTGGGGGTGGTGTTTCAGGGTTTAGGGCAGTGCAGTGGTGTTCGGGCAGTGTAGGGGGTCGTGAAGGGGTGGTGTTTCAGGGTTTAGGGCAGTGCAGTGGTGTTCGGGCAGTGTAGGGGGTCGTGCTAGGGGTGGTGTTTAAGGTTTAGGGCAGTGCAGTGGTGTTCGGGCAGTGTAGGGGGTCATGCTGGGGGTGGTGTTTCAGGGTTTGGGGCAGTGCAGTGGTGTTCGAGCAGTAAAGGGGGTCATGCTCCTCAAAATGACATGCCTGAGTCAATGACCATGGATCACTATGAAAGTAAACAAAATTTGGAGACCTTTACTCCGCTGACTCAGGAATTATTTTTAGCCACCCTAACCAAGGTAAAATCAGGGTCACCACTAGACCCTGCACCGGTCAATATCTTAAAACTGGCAGCTACTACATTGGCCCCCAGTATGACCAATTTGATCAATTCTTCTCTTTCATCGGGGATTGTCCCCCACGACTGGAAGAAAGCCATGGTAAAAGCTTTGCTCAAAAGCCAAACTTGGATCCGGCTGACATGGGCAATTATCGCCCTATTTCGCTGCTTCCGACAATGGGCAAAATTGCAGAGAAAATTGTCAACCAGTCTCTCTCCTCCTTTCTGGAATCCAATTCCCTGCTTCACTCCTCCCAAACAGGCTTTCGCCCATGCTAAAGGCACCGAGACCGCCTTATTGGCAGTTGTGGAAGAAGCAAGGAAGATTCTCGACGGGGGAGGTACAGCTGCTATAATTCTCCTGGACCTAAGCGCGGCCTTCGACACGGTGAACCACCAGACGTTGGTTCACCGTCTTAGGAACTTAGGTGTTTCAGGCAAGGTGCTATCCTGGCTCCAATCCTTCCTGGAGGACAGGTGCTTCCAGGTGTTCTCAGGTGAGGCCCTGTCGAAACTGGTCCCACTTAAATGTGGAGTTCCACAGGGCTCGTCCTTGAGTCCCACCCTTTTTAACGTTTACATGTACCCACTGGCAGAGATCGTTCTCCCTTTGGGATCCAGATAGTCACCTATGCCGATGATACTCAGTTGGTGGTGGCTTTGACTCAGACCAACCATACGCTCTTGGATCTCAGCCACTGCCTGGAGGAAGTCACTAAGTGGATGAGTTTTCCCACCTAAAACTCAACGGTGACAAAACTGATCTCATGCTTCTGGGCAACCAGTTAAACTTTAAGGCAAACACTATGTGGCCAGCCTGTATGGGACCAGCACCCATTCCAAAAACAGAGATAAAAAGTCTAGGGGTCTGGTTGGACCAAGAGCTCTCATTCAAAGTTCAAGCCAGGAAAACAACTGCGCTCTGTTTTGGCCTCCTAAGAATGATCCGCAAAATTCTGCCGCTACTACCGGCCCAAGCTAAAAGAACCTTGGTACAAGCGCTCATCTTATCAAGATTGGACTACGGCAACGCCCTCTATCTGGGTGCCCCCAAAAATGTTATATCTAAATTGCAGACTGTGCAGAATTCTGCGGCCAGACTGCTTACGGGAACTCAGAAACGTAGTTCCGCAAAACCGGCACTATGCACTCTCCACTGGTTACCAATCCAGGAAAGAATCAATTTCAAGGCCCTATGCGTCGCCCATAAATCTTTGGGAGGAAATGGTCCTCCTATTATTAAGTCTTTGATTCGTCCCTACAAAGCTAATAGAAACCTCAGTTCGGATGAGTTGCACCTTGCAGTGGTACCTAGGATCAAAAAGGCTAGAAGTGGAGGCAGACGCTTCTCGTATAATGCCTCCAAGCTGTGGAACAGTTTACCGCTGCTGTTACGTAGCCAACCTAATCATTCAGCCTTTCGCAAACAACTCAAAACCTGGCTCTTTCCTTGAGGGCCTCCCCTACTCTAGTGATCCTCAGCGCTGGGATGCTTCCGGGTAGCCATGCGCTATACAAAAACCTCTTCTATTCTATTCTAGTCTATTCTATGCTGGGGGTGGTGTTTCAGGGTTTAGGGCAGTGCAGTGGTGTTCGGGCAGTGTAGGGGGCGGTGCAGGGGGTGGTGTTTCAGGGTTTAGGGCAGTGCAGTGGTGTTCGGGCAGTGTAGGGGGTGGTGCAGGGGGTGGTGTTTCAGGGATTAGGACAGTGCAGTGGTGTTCGGGCAGTGTAGGGGGTCATGCAGGGGTGGTGTTTCAGGGTTTAGGGCAGTGCAGTGGTGTTCGGGCAGTGTAGGGGGCGGTGCAGGGGGTGGTGTTTCAGGGTTTAGGGCAGTACAGTGGTGTTCGGGCATTGTAGGGGGTGGTGCTGGGGCTGGTGTTTCAGGGTTTAGGGCAGTGCAGTGGTGTTCGGGCAGTGTAGGGGGTCGTGCTGGGGCTGGTGTTTCAGGGTTTAGGGCAGTGCAGTGGTGTTTGGGCAGTGTAGGGGGTCGTGCTGGGGCTGGTGTTTCAGGGTTTAGGGCAGTGCAGTGGTGTTCGGGCAGTGTAGGGTGTTGTGCTGGGGCTGGTGTTTCAGGGTTCAGGGCAGTGCAGTGGTGTTCAGGCAGTGTAGGGGGTCGTGCTGAGGCTGGTGTTTCACGGTTTAGGGCAGTGCAGTGGTGTTCGGGCAGTGTAGGGGGTCGTGCTGGGGCTGGTGTTTCAGGGTTTAGGGCAGTGCAGTGGTGTTCGGGCACTGTAGGCGGTCGTGCTGGGGCTGGTGTTTCAGGGTTTAGGGCAGTGCAGTGGTGTTCGGGCAGTGTAGGGGGTCGTGCTGGGGCTGGTGTTTCAGGGTTTAGGGCAGTGCAGTGGTGCTCGGGCAGTGTAGGGGGTCGTGCTGGGGGTGATGTTTCAGGGTTTAGGGTAGTGCAGTGGTGTTCGGGCAGTGTAGGGGGTCGTGCAGGGGCTGGTGTTTCAAGGTTTAGGGCAGTGCAGTGGTGTTCGGGCAGTGTAGGGGGTCGTGTTGGGGCTGGTGTTTCAGGGTTTTGGGCAGAGCAGTGGTGTTCGAGCAGTGTAGGGGGTCATGCTGGGGGTAGTGTTTCAGGGTTTAGGGCAGTGCAGTGGTGTTCGGGCAGTGTAGGGGGTCGTGCTGGGGGTGGTGTTTCAGGGTTTAGGTCAGTGGTGTTCGGGCAGTGTAGGGGGTCTTGCTGGGGGTGATGTTTCAGGGTTTAGGGCAGTGCAGTGGTGTTCGGGCAGTGTAGGGGGTCTTGCTGGGGGTAGTGTTTCAGGGTTTAGGGCAGTGCAGTGGTGTTCGGGCAGTGTAGGGGGTCATGCTAGGGGTGGTGTTTCAGGGTTTAGGGCAGTGCAGTGGTGTTCGGGCAGTGTAGGGGGTCGTGAAGGGGGTGGTGTTTCAGGGTTTAGGGCAGTGCAGTGGTGTTCGGGCAGTGTAGGGGGTCGTGCTAGGGGTGGTGTTTCAGGGTTTAGGGCAGTGCAGTGGTGTTCGGGCAGTGTAGGGGGTCATGCAGGGGCTGGTGTTTCAGGGTTTAGGGCAGTGCAGTGGTGTTCGGGCAGTGTAGGGGGTCATGCTGGGGGTAGTGTTTTAGGGTTTAGGGTAGTGCAGTGGTGCTTGTGTAGTGTAGGGGGTCGTGCTGGGGGTAGTGTTTTAGGGTTTAGGGTAGTGCAGTGGTGTTTGTGTAGTGTAGGGGGTCATGTTTTAGGGTAGTGCAGTAGTGTTTGGGTAGTGTAGGGGGTCGTGCTGGGGGTAGTGTTTTAGGATTTAGGTTAGTGCAGTGGTGTTTGGGTAGTGTAGGGGGTCATGCTGGGGGTAGTGTTTTAGGGTTTAGGGTAGTGCAGTGGTGTTTGTGTAGTGTAGGGGGTCGTGCTGGGGGTAGTGTTTTAGGGTTTAGGGTAGTGCAGTGGTGCTTGTGTAGTGTAGGGGGTCGTGCTGGGGGTAGTGTTTTAGGGTTTAGGGTAGTGCAGTGGTGTTTGTGTAGTGTAGGGGCTCATGTTTTAGGGTAGTGCAGTGGTGTTTGGGTAGTGTAGGGGGTCGTGCTGGTGGTAGTGTTTTAGGATTTAGGTTAGTGCAGTGGTGTTTGGGTAGTGTAGGGGGTCGTGCTGGGGGTAGTGTTTGAGGGTTTAGGATAGTGCAGTGGTGCTTGTGTAGTGTAGGGGTCGTGCTGGGGGTACATAGCTGCCAAGGTTTCAAATCGCTATGTGTGACATTTTCATAATTTCAATGTCATTATGAGTGACATTTCAACGACTATTGAGTGACACTTTGTCACAAACAAAATTAAGCAATGAAGACCAGGGAAACACATAAATATCAGACTTTACACCCATTTGAGCAACAAGAAACACTAAGAAGATCTTAGAACTTCAGCAAAGCACCAGAAATCGAAGGGCAGGAGAGGCACACTCACAGCCTAGGGGTCACAGCCCAGCCGCAGCAGGCTGTAATTTATTTTAAAAAAAGACACACACTGAGTAACTGAGTTGTATAATAAAAGAGTAAGTTGCACAGTCTACTTAGTCTTATAAGCAATTAACACATTATTTGTAATGTTTACTTAGTTTAATTAGGATAAATACACTTTACCTGCGCTCACTCTCTCAGGCATTTGTGTCATGCAGCCTGCAGACTCCTGCTCACAGCAGCTGCTGAGGTGGCGCCGTGGCCCAGTGGGCTGGGGTCAGGTTACATTGGCTTCCTCCCGCTCTAATGTGCAGTTACACTGATGGGCCCTATATTTGCTGCACTAACTTCACTTACTTACTGACTGTAACAATGGCCTGCCTCCATACTGAGTCACTCTCGCTGGTGGGCCTGGGATCGAGTGCGGGCGGGATCTCATATTTCCGCTTTACAATTGACCGTCGATTTATTACCGGCCGTGGCGGCGGTGAGCAGCTGCTGGCAGGTTGTGCCTTGTCCTGGCGCCCAGCACTCCGGGTCACCTGCACTAGACTGCGGTTCTTGCAAGGAGTTCGGAGGAGCTGTATCGGCACCGCACTCGGTGACTTCTTGGGCAGAAATTTAAAGCGCAGCCGAAACTTATGTTGCCCACTTGCACAGCAGATGGTAGCTGAGCAGGACAGACCTGTGACGATCTGCTGTCCATGTAGTTCACCGGTGCCGGTCGTCGGGGGGTGACCTGGTCGACTCGCGGGATCTCCATTTTTAAATAATTTCCAGTCCGTGGCACACGCGCTGCAAGCAGTCTGTAACTTTATTCTGTTGGACTGCGGCTGCGCAGCGCCGGGCGGCAGCGTGAGGACGTCCAGCCGCGCAGCGCCGGGCGGCAGCGTGAGGACGTCCCGCCGAACTTTCAGCGCGTCAGCAGAGAGTGGGCAAATGCGTGACAATGCATTTCAGTGCGGTGATGCGGAACACCGCACTGAAATGCGTTAGCGTCACGCCTGAGGCGTGACACTTGGCAGGACTGGGGGTACTGTTTTAGGGTTTAAGGTAGTGCAGTGGTGTTTTTGTAGTGTAGGGGGGTCATGTTTTAAGATGCAATGCTCCAATACCTGACCAGTCTGCACTACATAAAACTGCAAAAAAACAAAAAATAAAAAGTGTTTTGCACACTTTTGTCATTGGGCTATATGTGGGCTACATCTGGGTAATATTTGTGCTACATTTGGGCTCTTTTTTCACTGGTGGCCATCTTGGAAGACTTCTTTGTTATGAAGTTTCCTAATTTCTTCATTTACTGCAGTCTCCTCAGTAGGAAATGCTTTCAGTTTTTTACTTTGATTCCATCAAGAAGGCATTCAGATGTGTCTCACATCTGCCATAAATTCAGAATGTTAGCACTCTAGTTGCTCATTAGATCACTGGAGTAAAGCTACTGCTCACCAGGGAGTTAACTGGTAGTCTGCTGCTGGTATTGAAAGTGATTGTTTCAGTCTGCATGTCAGAATTTTCTAATGAAATAGAAGAGGATTTGAGATCTCACTTAAAACATGCCCTAATTTTTCTTTCTGCAGCACTAACCATAATTTCTATTTCAAAAAGAACCCCTCATTTTGTTCCTTTTTAAATTAAATGTTTTAAGTGTTACCGGTTTATTCCAATCAAGATGGCTTCAGGTGTGCCATACTTTTGTCATAAGTAAGGCTGTTAGCGCTCTAGTTGTTCTTTAGAACACTCTGGGAAGCTGCAGTAGAACACAAAGGCATCAACTGGCAGGCTGCTCCTGTTGAAATATAACAGGAAGATATTTGAGATCACACTTGAAATATGTCCTAATTTTTCTTTCTACATCACTAACCATAATTTCTATGACAAAATGAACCCCATCATTTTGTTCCTTTTTAAATTAAATGTTTTAAGTGTTACCAGTTTATTCCAATCAAGATGGCTTCAGGTGTGCCATACTTTTGTCATAAGTAAGGCTGTTAGCACTCTAGTTGTTCTTTAGAACACTCTGGGAAGCTGCAGTAGAACACAAAGGCATCAACTGGCAGGCTGCTCCTGTTGAAATATAACAGGAAGATATTTGAGATCACACTTGAAACATGTCCTAATTTTTCTTTCTACAGCACTAACCATAATTTCTATGACAAAATGAACCCCATCATTTTGTTCCTTTTTAAATTAAATTGTTTAAGTGTTACCAGTTTATTCCAATCAAGATGGCTTCAGGTGTGCCATACTTTTGTCATAAGTAAGGCTGTTAGCACTCTAGTTGTTCTTTAGAACACTCTGGGAAGCTGCAGTAGAACACAAAGGAATCAACTGACAGTCTCTGCCCTTGTTGGATGTACATGTTTTACTGAGAATGTCAGACTTCATTCTCACATGAGTGAGAAAGATAATGTGAATTTACAGAAAATATGCTCTCATTTTAGCTTCTGGAGCACCTTCCAAACCTCCATGGGACAAGCATGAGAAAATAGTGTTCTCTCAAACATGATTCATGATATCCCAGCAGAAGGTTTTTCACATGGTAAAATCACCTTAGAATACACCACAATTCCTAAAATTAGTATGGTACCATCAACAAATAAATTCTAATGTAACTAAAGCCTGTTATCACCCTTTATAGTTCTCCTTTTGGTGACCCTCAAAATCTTCTATTCACTACAATGCATTTCAATGAGGTACTATCATTTATATTGGTCCCAAGATGGCTGCCAGCAATTCCAGGATGAAGTGCTGACAGCCAATCAGATCTCACAATGACATGTGTGGTTAGGCTCCGCCCAGATATATATGTGACTTTACTTTTGATTTTCTCAGGAACTACTGAACGGATTTACACCATTTAAGCAAAAGGCACGACACTGAACCAAGGGCTATCTCTTTGCCAAATTTGGTGTAATTCCGTTCAGCAGTTCGGGCTGTAGCTGCGACTAAAGGTTCCTATGGAAAAATGAATGGGGAAAACGCGTTTTGGGACCCCCTTTTTCTCGGCCCCCGCTTGACGTATCACCCCGAGACTTTCAGGATAGGAGCGGACCGGAGCGCCCCAACAAGTTGGAAACTTTCGCGAAGATTCGTCAACCGGCGCCAACGTTATTTCAAATAGAATGTCGCGGATTTCCTATGGATAATAGGTTTTAACTATAACTATCTACTGGCGACCGCCAGTAAATAATATAGATATATATATATATATATATATATATATATATATATATATATATATATGAACAGCATTTTCCCTGCATCTAGAGAAATTCTGCACTCAAATCTGGGAATTAACTCTTTTATTCACCAACAACACTTGCATTAAAACTGGAACGCGTTTCAGCTGTGAACTCAGCCTTTGTCAACTATGAAATGCACTGATTTTTTCATTTACTTTTAAACTCTCTCCACAGGTGTAGCCAATTAAATAAACATGAAAGAGTCACTTTTGTAGTCTTTTATCTTTCGTGTTTGTAGTTGCCTTGTGGAAAAGGTAAGTTAAAAACTATTTCGGTTTCTGCATGCTTCTAGCAGTGAACAACTTTTTTGTAACATTAAGAGCATTCTCATCAGCTCTTAGTTTGCCTCGTGTTGCATATAACTTTGGCGCTGTTTGACAAATCTTTATGAAATGGTTTTTTTTTTAAAGTGGCTTGGTTTGTCTAGCTCTGCATGGAAAGTTTCAGAGTGATCCGTCAAACGGGGGCCGACAAAAAGGAGGGATGTCAAAAAAATGTGTTTTTCCCATGCACTTTCCCATAGGGATTTGAACATGACTACAGCCCGAACTTCTGGACGGAATAACACCACATTTTGCAGAGAGGTAGCTCCTGGCCCAGAAAGAACCTTTTTGTGATCTGGTGTAAATCTGTTTAGTAGTTGCACAGTTATTAAGGAAAAACAAAATTCTATATCGAGGGACGCAGACCCTCCACGGATTCCCCGCGGTGGATCCTTGAAGTCATGTGCCACCAGCAACACCCTGATTTGCTGACCACAACCTGACCAGGAGGTTGTGGCCACCATTTTAAGTATCGGGCAATGGTCCTGGGGTCTTAAAATGTATCTGCTAAATGATTAAGGTGGTCAGGGTAGAGGTAACCTGACTCCATGAGTGTGTTAGAAGATTGTCAGAGGGACCTATGTTGAGTATAAAATTGAGTTATATTGGGTTCTTTTCATTTTGGGAGTATGCAGACCCCCGCGAGGCTCCGCGTGCCCCCATGTAAATCCGCTATGGATCCGTGAATCTTGATGTACTTTGAAACAAAAAAACTATAAGGTACTCTCACACTTATTTACAGACCACACAGACAGTCAGGCACCCATTCACAGATCTACACAAGCATTCACACACCCACTCACAAAGACATGCAGGCACTCTTAGACCCACTCACAGACCCATATAGGCACTCATCCCCTGTCTCACAGGCCTATGCAGTCATTTGCACACCCCCTCACAGACCCAGGTAGACACTTGCACACCCACCCAAACAGACATGCTGACACCCACTCACAGACCCAATCAGATACACACACCCACTCACAGATACTCACAGACCCACTCATAGACCCACACAGACACTCAGACACCCACTCACAGGCCCACACAGACACTCATACAACAAACTCACAGACCCAGTCACAGACACACACAGACACTCACATACCTACTCACAGACCCCCACTACCACTTACTCACCCATTCACAGATCCACACAGCCACTCACACACCCACTCACAGACCTATAAAGGCACTCACACACCCATTGACAGACCCATACTCCCACTCACAGACCCACAAAAGCATTCACACACCCACTTATAGATACTCACAGCCACTCATTCACGCACTCACTCACACAGCCACTCACACAGTCACTCACTCATATACCTACTCACACATTCACTCACCCATACAGCCACTCACATACCCACTCAGTCACCCATGCAGCTTCTCACACACCCATGCACTCAACCATGCAGCCACTGTTCACTCACTCACACAGCCACTCACAGTAACTCAATCACTCACTCATTCACTCATACAGCTACTCACCCATACAGCCACTCAAACACCCACTCACTCACTGATACAACCACTGACACAGCCATTCACTCACCCATATAGCCACTCACACAGCCATTCAGTCACACACCCACTAAGTCACCCATACAACCACTCACACAGCCACTCACATAGCTAGTCACACACTGATACAGCCACTCACAGAGACATTCACTTACCCATACAAACACTTACACAGCCACTCAGTCACCCATACAACCACTGATGCAGCCATTCACTCACCCATACAGCCACTCATGCACCCACTCACTCATTCATACAGCCACTCACACAGGTACTCACTCACCCATACCGCCACTCACTTACCCATATAGCCACTCAAACAGCCAGTCACTCCCCCATACAGCTACTCACACACCCACTAACACACCCATACATCCACTCAGTCACCCATACAGGTACTCACACACCTACTCACTCACTGATACAACCACTGACACAGCCACTCACTCACCCATATAGCCACTCACACAGCCTACTCTGCCACACACCCACTCAGTCACCCATATAACCACTCACACAGCCACTCACATAGACAGTCACTAATACAGCCACTCAGAGCCATTCACATACCCATACAACCACGGAGCCAATCAGTCACCCATACGACCACTGATGTAGCTATTCACTCTCCCATACAGCCACTCATGCACCCACTCACTCACTCATACAACCACTCACACAGGTACTCAGTCACCCATACAACCACTGATGCAGCCATTAACTCACCCATAGCCAGTCACTCACTGATACAGCCACCCACAGAGACATTCGCTTACCCATACAACCACTCACACAGCCACTCAGTCACCCATACAACCACTGATGCAGCTGTTCACTCATCCATACAGCCACTCATGCACCTACTCACTCACTCATACAGCCACTCACCCATGCAGCCACTCACTTACCCATATAGGCACTCACACAGCCCCTCACTCACCCATACAGCTACTCACACACCAATTCACTCAGCCATATAGCCACTGTCACACCAATACATCCACTCACTCACACAGCCACTCAGAGTCACTCAATCACTCACTCAATCACTCATACAGCTACTCACATAGCTACTCACGCACCAATACAGCCATTCACATACCCACTCAGTCACCCATTCCGCTATTCACACACCTACTCCCTAACCATACAGCTACTGATATACCCATACATCTACTCAGTCACCCATACAGGCACTCACACACCCACTCACACACCACTTACTCACTGATGCAACCACTGGCACAGCCACTCACTCACTCATATAGCCACTCACACAGACACTCAGTCACACACCCACTGAGTCACCCAAACAACCACTCACACAGCCACTCACATAGCCAGTCACTCACTGATACAGCCGCTCACAGGGCCATTCACTTACCCATACAACCACTCACACAGCCACTGCCTCACCCATATAGCCACTCACATAGCCACTCATTCACCCATACAACTACTCACACACCCACTAAACCATACAGCCACTGTCACACCCATACATCTACTCACTGTCAAGCTACTCACAGTCACTCAATTACTCACTCACTCACTCATTCAGCAACTCACATAGCCATTCACTCACCCATACAGTCACTCACACACCCACCCAGTAACCCATACAGCTACTCACACACCTACTCCCTCAATCATACAGCCACTGACATGCCCACTGACACACCTCTGCATCCACTCAGTCACTCATACAGGCACTCACACAGTCACTCACTCACCGATACAACCACTGATACAGCCACTCACTCACCGATATAGCCACTCACACAGCCACTCAGTCACATACCCAGTCAGTCACCCATATAGCTACTCACACAGCCACTCACCAATACAGTCACTCACATACCCACTCAGTCACCAATATACCACTCATACATCCAGTCACCCATATACCACTCATACATCCACTCACCCATACAGCCACTCACACAGCCACTCTTTCATACACATATCCTCTGAAACACCCACCCACTCACTCATACAGCCACTCACACACCCATACAGTCACTCAAACAGCTACTCACTCATTGATACAGCCCCTGACACAGCCACTCACACACCCACTCAGTCACCCATACACCACTCACACAGCCACTTAGTCACCCATACAGCCACTCACATAGCCACTTACTCACCCATACACCACTCAAACACCCATTCACTCACCCATACAGCCACTCACATACCACTCACTCACACATACAGCTACTCACACAGCCCTCCACTCACACAGCCACTCTGTCACCCATACAGCCAATCAGACACCCATTCAGACACCCATAGAGCCACTCACACATCTACTAAACACCTAGGGGCCGATTCCGATCTCGGCCGGTAGGGCACCGAATCGGATTCGGCTTAACCGGATCCGATTCGGAGGCCTAGTTTCCGACCGATTCGTACGGTCGTCCGCGCGAGCAAGTACGATGCGAGCGTACGCGAAATCGCCGACCGACTCGTTCCCGGGTCCGAACCGCTCCGACCGACTCGTACGGACACGACTTGCACCACGCAATGGAGACGTTACCCGACCGAGCAAGTACGATGCACGCTTCGAACAGCCCGACCGACTCGTAGCGTCCGGCTCCAAAGAGCTGTCGGAGCCGGACTTCGGGGGTCCGTGTCGGACCCCCCTGCACACGTAGCCGCACGAGTCGCACACAGGGGGGACCCAAGGGTCCCCCCTAAACATGCATGTATGGTGCGAGTCGCACCGACGCGTACCCACTGTAGGGGGCCTCCCTGTTCGCGACGTACCCATTCAGTCAATGGGAGCCCGTGTACGCGTTGTACGAACGGCTCCCATTGACTTCAATGGGAGTCCGACCGAATCGGACAGCATACGGCTGCATCGTACTCGCTCGGTCGGACTGCGGGAGTCCGGCTCGGTCGGAAATCTCTCCGGATCCGGCTCGGTCGGAGAGATTTCCGGCCCGAATCGGAATCGGCCCCTAAGTCTAACTAACGTACATGTAGACATATAGCTATAAGTATTCACACATTCACAAAAAAACATATAACATATGCTTTTTCTTCTTTAAACCAGAAATGGTGGTTCTAACAAGAACCGTTTTTTAACTTGATATTTGTGTGTGTTTTTATAACATTTTGGTTTTTTTGGGTGTTTTTATTTTTTAACAAAAAATACAAAAACAAAAGAACAAGTTTTTACCTTTGGTAATGCTTTTTCTGGTGGATACAGTATCTGCCTGTGGATTTCTCACCTTATGAATATCCCCTGCGCCAGCATTCCGCGGAAATTTTTCCTAGCTCTCCACGCCGACGAGGTCGTCACAATGCTATGGCTCCGCACGCGGCTCCGCATGACGTCACTGGAGCCATAACAGGACCACGTTGGCGTGATGATGTCAGTTCCACCCAGTTTTTCCGTGCCATCGAGGCAAACGGGCGGACAGACCAAGATACAATGCATACATAGTACACAGTATTCACACAAATAAACACAGTGTAAAGTGAAAAAAGGAAAGCAAAAGAAAGCAAGCATTTCCTATAAGCCTACACAAAGGCAAACAGAGGCAATACAAAATGACAAAATGAAACAACCATATTAACCAATACCTCTTTTAAGGTATAAAAGGGTGGACAACAGGGAGGCGGGTGGGCCAGTGAGGAATCCACAGGCAGATACTGTATCCACCAGAAAAAGCGTTACCGAAGGTAATTAACTTGTTCTTCTGATGGATACATCTGCCTGTGGATTCCTCACCTTATGAATAGAATCCCACAGCAGTCCCTCTCCCGGAGGAGGGTGTCCACCCTTCTATACCAAAAAGTCCTGCAAAACAGAGAGCGCAAAATTGCCATCCCTCCTCACTTCGGAATCCAAGCAGTAATGCTTCGCGAAAGTGTGGAGGGAGGCCCAAGTTGCAGCCTTACAGATGTCCAACACAGGAACACCCCTGGACAAAGCAGACGTAGACGATTTAGCCCTGGTAGAGTGAGCTCTAATGCCTACAGGAGGCTCCTTACCAGCCAGAGCGTAGCAGATCTTGATGCACAAGATGATCCACCTGGATAAAGTGCGCTTGTGCACCGCCTTGCCCTTCATACGTCCAACATAGCCCACAAAGAGCTGATCATCCTGACGGAAGTCCTTTGTTCTATCAAGATAGAAACTAATCGCCCTCTTAGGGTCCAAACGGTGCAGCCTTTCCTCCTCCTTGGAAGGGTGAGGGGGAGGATAGAAAGTAGGAAGGGTAATGGACTGCCCTAGATGGAAGGGAGTTACAACCTTAGGCAGAAAAGCAGCCCTGGTCCTGAGTACCATCCGTTCAGCATGTATGGTCAAAAACGGAGGTTTTGAACTCAAAGCCTGAAGCTCACTCACCCTCCTAGCCGAAGTGATAGCCACAAGAAAGACCCTTTTGAAAGTCAGCAGACTTAAAGGACAGCTATGCATAGGTTCAAACGTGGAACCCATTAAAAAAGTTAACACTAAATTCAAATCCCACTGGGGCATAATAAAAGGAGTGGGCGGGAACATGTTAGTAAGCTCCCTAATGAACCTTAAAACTATTGGAGACTTAAAAAGAGACGGCTGATCAGGCAGACAAAGAAATGCCGATAAAGCAGACAAGTATCCTTTAACAGTGGCTACAGCACAACCCTGCTGGACCAAATGAAGCAAAAAACAAAGAACATCAGAAAGATGAGCTTTCAAGGGATCAATAGACTTCTCTCCACACCATTTAACACATTTTGACCACCTGTAGGAGTAGATAGACTTGGTGGAGTGTCGCCTGGCCGATAATATAACATCCACCACATCAGGCAGGAGAGAAAAAGAATTCAGGTTGCCCCGTTCAATCTCCAGGCATGAAGGTGCAGGCTCTGGAGGTGGGGGTGAAGAACCTGCCCCTCCGACTGCGAGAGGAGGTCTACCCTGAGAGGGAGACGGAGCGGAGGGTGCGACGAGAGGTGAAGAAGGTCTGTGTACCTCACCCTTCTTGGCCAATCCGGGGCGATCAATATGACTTGGGCCCGGTCTTGGCGAATCTTCCTCAGAACCCGAGGAATCAAGGGTATGGGAGGAAACGCATAAAGGAGTTGTGAGCTCCAACTCAACTGAAACGCGTCCCCCAATGCCCCCTGCATCGGAAACTGGAGACTGCAGAATGACGGGCAGTGCGCGTTCTTGAGAGTAGCAAACAGGTCCACCCGAGGAGTCTCCCATGTCCAGAAGATGTGTCGAACTACCTCCGGATGAAGCCTCCACTCGTGGTCGGCGGAGAACTGCCGACTGAGACTGTCCGCACGCACGTTTAGCACCCCGGCCAGATGATTTGCCATCAAGCAAATCCGATGGTCCTGAGCCCAGGACCAAAGTCGCAAAGCCTCCCTGCAGAGACGGTACGACCCCACTCCTCCCTGCTTGTTGACATACCACATCGCAGCAGTGTTGTCCGTCAGGACTTGAACCGACTGACCGTGAAGGGAAGGGAGAAAGGCCTTGAGCACCAAACGAATCACCCGCAATTCCAGAAGATTGAAATGAGACAACTTTTCCTCTGGAGACCAAAGACTCTTGATCCCCAGATCCCCCAGATGAGCACCCCACCCTAGGGTAGAGGCATCCGTTATCACTGTGGCCACCGATGGAAGAAGATGAAAGGGCCTTCCTTGAGACAGATTGCCCTCCACACTCCACAAAGATAGATCAGCTGCAGCTTCTCTGGAGAGCCTGACAGACTCCCTGAGATCTCCGTTGCGCTGATACCACTGCCTGCGGAGGCACCACTGGAGCGCCCTCATGTGCCAGCGTGCATGGTTGACCAACAGAATGCAGGAGGCGAACAGACCGAGCAGGCGAAGGACCTTCAGAACCGGAACAACCGCTCCATTGTAAAACAAGGGAATAATTTCCTGGATGTCGAGAATCCTTTGCGGAGGAGGAAAAGCTCGACACACAGTGGTATCCAGTACCGCCCCTATGAACAGGTTGCGCTGAGAGGGCACCAGGTGAGATTTGGGCACATTTATCGAAAAACCCAATTTGAACAACAGCTGGGTTGTTACCTGCAGATGATGACGCACCATCTCTGGTGACTCTGCTTTCAGAAGCCAGTCGTCCAGGTAGGGGAAAACCGGGATCCCCGACCTCCTGAGATGGGCAGCCACCACTGCCATCACCTTGGTGAAGACTTGAGGTGCAGTAGTAAGACCAAATGGAAGAACCGCAAACTGGTAGTGTTGCGACCCAACCGTAAATCGGAGATACCTCCTGTGCGACTTCAGGATTGGGATGTGAAAATACGCATCCTGCAAGTCGATGGACACCATCCAGTGCTCTTGCTGCAGCGCCTGAAGAACCTGCGCTAGAGTGAGCATCTTGAATCTCTCCTGCTTGAGATAAAGATTCAAAATTCTGAGATCCAGGATCGGACGTAACCTGCCATCCTTTTTGGGAATCAGAAAATACCGAAAGTAGCATCCCTGACCCCTTTCCTGCTCCGGAACCACCTCTATCGCACCGTTTTGTAACAGGGCAATAACCTCCTTTTGAAGGAGAAGTAAATGATCCTCCGTGCAAAACCCTTGGCAAGGAGGGTAAGGAGGAGGGAATTCCCTGAAGGGAAGGGCGTACCCATTCTCTACGAGATCTAGAACCCAAAGGTCTGAAGTGATCAATTTCCAATCTCGTAGAAAATGGGTAAGCCGACCTCCCACAGGACCTACATGATCCGGGATGGCGGATCTAGGGCTGCTTTCCCGCATTACCAGGAGGGGCTGGGGAGGTAGAGGAGGAGGAGGAGGAAGGATGTCGCCCGGCACCACGTTGGCGACCTCTGCCTTTACCCCTATAGGACTTATACAAGGGGTTTTGTTGTTGTTGCTGCTGCTGCTGCTGAGGCTGTCTGAAACTTCGAAAGGAAGACTTCCCGAAGCCTCTGTATCTTTTATAACCATAGCCTCTCGATTGTGATTGCAGACCCAAAGATTTAGCCGTGGCCTTACTGTCCTTAAATCTTTGCAAGGCAGAATCCGCCTTTTCTCCGAAAAGTCTAGACCCATCAAAAGGCAGATCAAGAAGGGCAGCGTGCACATCGAGAGAGAACCCAGAAGACCTCATCCACGCATGTCTTCTTGTTGCAATGGACGAACCCATCACTCTGGCAACAGAATCCGCCGTGTCCAAGCCAGACTGGATGACTTGGCGAGCAGCAGCCTGAGAGTCCGCTAACACCTTGCTCAGATTTCCCCTATCTTCCTCAGACAACTTAGGAAGAAGCTGTTTGGCAGAGTCCATTAAGGCATGAATATATCTACCCAAGAGACAAGTTGCGTTGGTATATTTCAGTGCCATGCTAGCTGAAGAAAAGACCTTTTTCGCAGACTGTTCCAGCTTCTTGGAATCCCTGTCGGCGGGAGCTTGCGGAAAAGCCCCTGTAGACTGCTTCGAACAAGAAGCCTGCACCACCAAGCTCTCAGGAGAGGGGTGAGATGAAAGGAACACTGGATCTCCAGGAGCAGGCCTATACCTTCTGGACACTGACCTTGAAACCGAAGGAGCAGAAAGAGGGTTGCGCCAAACATCAAGTATTGGCTCAGTCAGAGCATCATTAAAGGGTAAGAGTGGTTCAACCACCGAGGACGGAGAATGGAGCACCTCCGTAAGAAGATTAGGCTTATACTCAGCCATAGGAAGCTGCAAATCCAAAAGATCCGCAGCCTTCCTGATCACAGAATGGTACGGAGCAACCTCCTTCGAGGGGGAAGCCTTCTGAGAAACAAAGTCCCACTCAGGAGAAACGTCAAGTCCACTTGCCTCACACAAGTCCTCAAACACATCCTTGTGTCATACACTTCTCCTTCCTCCCTCTCATCCACCTGGTACTGCTCCTCCTCCAACAACCTCTGCGCCTCTATCCTCGAGCGCATCTTCGGCTGCGGCGTCGGCGGCGCCACACGCGGCGTCAACGACTCCGGGAGTGGCGTCGAAGAAGGATCCACTGTAGTAACCGGCGCCGATCGAATCCGAGAAGCTTCACAGGATGGAGCCGGGGATTGCCCATACGGCGTTGACATCCTTGGAGCCGGAAAGTGCCATGATGGCGTCGCTGGCATGAAGGGCACAAAGGGGGCCTGTGGATACTCCTGAGGCACACCCAAATTGAATGCCATAGGACCCATGGGACCCGAAGGTGCACCAGAGGGGTATGAGGCCCTGGCGAACACGCCATACATTGCATTAAGAAAATGCGATGGATCTGAACCCGGAGCCGGAAACTGAGGATGTTGAGCCGGTTCGAGATCCAAATGAGGCACCTCTGGAAATGGAGCCGCTGGAGCTGCAGGCGGAGCCGCAGGAGCTGAAGGAACCTCAGTATCAGCCGGATTCGACACCCCCTCTGAAGTCGGTGAGAATCTCGGCGTCGGTGAACGCTCCGGAGTCCCTTTGTGTGATGGGGAATGGACCGGAGTCGCCTGAGGAGACACTGAGGGAGAAGGAGAGATAAAGTCCTTAACTCGACATCGAGGAGTTGGAGAAGGTGATCTCGACTCCACAGCCTTCGACGATCGGCGCCGAGAAGCATGTCTCTTCTTCTTCTTATGCCTTCTCTTGGAGTCATGCGAAGTCGACGACTTGGACTTCGGCCTTTTTCGACCCCTTTTCTCTTTGCTTGCCTTGGCCATATACAGCTTGGCCTCCCGCTCCTTCAGAGCCTTCGGGTTCATCTTCCTGCAGGAAGAACAGCCCTCGACGTCGTGGTCAGACGACAAACACCAAAGACAGTCTTCATGCGGGTCAGTAATAGACATAGGTCCTCCGCATTCCTTACAGGGCTTAAAGCCAGACTTCTTCGGGGCAGACATGTCAAAAGAGAAAGATACAATCGAAATAACAAAGTATCCTAGTCGAAAGTATGGAGAGTCCCAGAAAAAACCGTTAGCGTCGACAGCGCGGAAAAAAGGGAACTGACGTCATCACGCCGATGTGGTCCTCTTATGGCTCCAGTGACGTCATGCGGAGCCGCGTGCGGAGCCATAGCATTGTGACGACCTCGTCGGCGTGGAGAGCTAGGAATAATTTCCACGGAATGCTGGCGCAGGGGATATTCATAAGGTGAGGAATCCACAGGCAGATGTATCAATCAGAAACTCGTGCAACAAAATCTTGTGCATCTTTTTTTTCTCCCCAAAAATCCTTTAGCATTGATGGCTTCCTTCAACCCCTTGTCATGCAGCGATAGACTGCTCTCCTATTGTTAGAACTGTTTTGCACTTCATGCAAAATGTTCCAATCTTAGGGAACTTAGGCATGGTAGGAGGCAGGTGAGCGGGGACGCTAGGTGGTAATTGCTCTCCAGGCGCTACCTGTGCCGCAGTGGATGTTGATGCATGTGGTGCCTCTTCTTGTCATTGTACTCTTGAAAGCTGACGCAGATGGATTGTTTTTAAATGCTTCATAACGCTGCTTGTCCCATGGCTATATTGTTTTTACCAGTCTCTCATGACAGCTGCTTTTCACACAAGGAACATTTGACCAGCTTCGCCACCACCTTCTTTTCTGCAGATTTAATAGTAAAGAACTTTCCTACAATGGATTCCTTCTTTTTCACAACTGGCTCCTCTTCATCTGAAGAAGTCCCTCTGAGCTGGTCCTGTGTATTTTCTCCAGAAGCCATGATCAATTGTACAGCAAAAGATCAACCAAAGCACACTCCCTTACTGACTCTGTTGGTGTGATTCTTTACAGCCACACACAAATGGTTAAAAAAAACTGGGAGGTACTTCTTCTAGATATGAAAAATAATAACATTTTGTTTTTAACTTAGAAATATAGACATAGCAGGTGCCGCAGTTAAACCAGAAGTTCTCCAAAGCACAAATGATTCTAATTTCTTAGCCATGGTGAAGACAAAGCAAGTCTGTTTTTCATGGAACTGCAACTTAAAAAACAATCTGAAATCCTTGAAGCAGGAGAATGCATCGTATATCTACTGAAGCACAATCTTTTCTGTATTGACTATGCCCTCTGGGATATTTCTTCTTGTGTCCTGGTGTCCTGGTGACAGGAGAGTCTATGGTCCTTTATTTAAATTACTAAGGGGCCGATTCCGATTCGGGCAGGAAATCTCTCCGACCGAGCCGGACCCGGAGAGATTTCCGACCGAATCGGACCCTAGCAGTCCGACCGAACGAGTACGATGCGTTCGTAGGCTATCGGACTCGATTCGGTCGGACTCCCATTGAAGTCAATGGGAGCCAGTCGTGCAACGCGTACGCGGGCTCCCATTGACTCAATGGGTGCGAGGCGAACAAGGGCGCCCCCTACAGCGGGTACGCCTCGCATGACTCGCGCCGTACATGCACAGGTAGGGGGGACCCATGGGTCCCCCCTGTGTGCGACTCACGCGGCTACGCATACAGGGGGGTCCGACACGGACCCCCAAAGTCCGGCTCCGACTGCTCTTTGGAGCTGGACTGCGCGACTCGGTCGGACTGCTCACGGCGCGCATCGTACTTACCCGGCCGGGAAACGTCTCCATTGCGCGATGCGAGTCGTGTCCGCGCGAGTCGGTCGGTGCGGTTGGGTCTCGCGAACGAGTCGGTCGGAGAATTCGCATCGTACTCGCTCGCCCGGACGCACGTACGAATCGGTCGGGAAACAGGGCTCCGAATCGGATCCGGTAAAGCCGAATCCGATTCGGAGCCCTACCGGCCGAGATCGGAATCGGCCCCATAGTATGTAAATGCACAAAAGCACTTGCAAACTCCACACACAGCCACTCACACACCCACTAATACACCCGTACAGTCAATCACACACCCATATAGCCACTCATACACCTGCTCACTCACTCATACAGCCACTCACACGCCCATCCTCTAAGGTTACAGGTTACACTTATGATATAAAATAACGTTAAAAAAATGCTGAAATTCACCGGAAAAACAAAGATTACAGAGAAGTTATTCTTAGGAAATAGAAATAATAAAACCTTAGAAATTCACTGAAAAGAACAAAGGTTACAGGGACATTATAGTTAGGCTCAGATTTCACACTCACAAAACCATAGAAATTCAGCAGTTATAGTTACCTGAGCTAGCTATAACTTACGCCCCCGCAATCCACTGCTTATTACCTCAAATATTACAACACTCATGACATGGTCAGTGACATCACTGATGACATCTCAAATGACATCACTGATGACATCATCCAATGAGTGTGTAAGTTTGTTTCATAGTTTACAGAGTGGCGATTAACTACCATATTAATCCTACATACTTTTGTAAAGCGTGGGTGCAGCTAATCAGTGCAAGTGTTTACAAAACGTGTGTGCTTCTAATGCACCATTGCTATGTAGAGGCATTGAACTCGTTATAGATGTTTGCATTCAAGAGTAACTCTGGGTCAAGTGACAGTTGACTTGCATTCATTATGCTCCACATGACGTTTTGGTTCTGCAGAAAAAGTTTCCAACAGGAGAAAGATTCTACGTAGTAGATACTAACTTTTGTAAGCAGCCTTGAGTTATTAGAGGGTATTCTGTCAGCATGATAATTTATGCTTAACATGGAAGGCTGTATGTACCAAGTACTATCCTATGTATGTTTGCTTGTTTTGCTTCAGAACAAGGGCTATCTGTAAAGTTTTCACCACATTATGTAGGGTGCAGGTAGCATTTTCAGATCTTGGTTATTTTTAGTCAAATAGTGTTTTTTTACAACTGTTGCATAGAATGTACACTGTTCTTAGTAGATTCTTTTGAATACTCTGTGGAGTATTTCTCATGAGAGTTTCACTGTTTGCAAACAGTGTGGTATAGAATGAACTCTCTCCATAGAGTAAACACTGTTTATAGCACTCAGTTCTCTACTGATATCAACTTCTTTTTTTAATGTAGGCTTGGTGCATCTGAAGGGTTTGATACAGATAAAAGCTGTCTGTTGTAGGGCATTTGTTTTGGAATTGGCATTCACTATTTTAACTTTCTCTGAACAGTTGTATACAGGTTAAACACCATTCTCAATGAGGGTTTGCCATATATCTGTGTAAAGCCATAGCAATTTATATAGCAATATGTGGGAAAACGAAGCTTGGGTGATGTCAACAGTGATGTCATCAATGATATCATTTGAGATGTCATCAGTGATGTCATAAATGATGCTATATGTGAGGTCATAATCAGTGCATGGCGGGCGAACAAGTTATAGTTAGTGCTGCTAACAATAACTGGTGAATTTTTGTGGTTTTGTAAATAATTCAAAATGTTAATGTTGTCACTGAGAAATTCACCTAACTATAATGTTACTTTAGCTTTTGTTTTTTCCAGTGAATTTCTATGGTTTTTAAAAAATCGAAAACACATATTTTATTACACCTATTACAATGTTACTGTAACCTTTGATTTTATTCAGTGAATTGAAGGTTTTTTTAAACAAAATATAATTAAAAATACATAGAAACTAACTACTCTAACAAGGTTTGCACTGAGAATGTTCAACTTCTTAGTTTTTGAAACTCATACATACAGAAATATTCCCAGCATAGTTTTCATACACTTTGTATGTATTGTTACGTAAACTTTGTATTTATATTTCAAAAAGACACTGATAAGTTTTTTCTATACTGTAAACTATGGGTTTTTACTATGTACATCTATTTTAAGGTGTGTGATCGCTCGTGCAGGAATGTAGTGGGTGACTTGTGGGAGACTCACGAGATCGTAGAGTTATAAATTACATTTTAATCTAATGTACAGAGATCTTCATGTGGTTAGTTATTATTAAGTACTAATCTTTAATAATAAAGTCAGTACAGTATGTATATTGTATTCATTATTTCATTTTCAAACTTACGGCTCTCGCGAGACATTTGCAGGAGTCGAACACACAATCACACTGCGTGGACTACGAGGGGGGTGTACCTCCTGTCCGGCTCTCGTGATCAGCTCCTGACATCATACATTTGGAAATAAGTTCATAACAGTGTATTTTTGTTGTGTGAAGAAGGCAAGACATGAAAAGTGTTGCTTAAAGTAGAAAAACAGTTGATGTGTTAGTGCATTTGAAATATTAAGAAAGTTCTCTGTTTTTACGATTTCGCGAGCCTCTCGCGAGACACCCACAAGATGCCCGGGAGACAAAAGACATCCCATGCAATGATTGTGATTGGTTCATATAGATGTCTTTATTTAGCAGAGGAAAATTCCTTCCTTGTTGCTTCATTTGCCTATTGGGTTTCGCTGTGGTTAGACCTTTTTGGCTAGCTCTGTGACATTGCAGATTTTCTGTCACCCGAATGTCTTCCTCAGATTCATATGAGAACCCCACTGCTTTTCCTGCAACTCGGCCACCTCAGCCACTCAAGGAGTCCTTGGTGTGGGAATTTTTTTAAATGGTTCCCGGTGGGGAAAAAGGTATCTGAGAAATATGTGATTTGTAAAACATGCAAAAAGGAGTTCAGTAGGGGCAGCCAGAACAAGCAATACAGCATGAGTACCACTGGGATGTGATGTCATTTGAGGTCTATGCACCCACCATGCCTTTGTTTATACTAGGTTAGCCTGTGCTGCAGAGCATGATACCTCATCATGGGAGTCTACATCTTTTCAACCTAGTGACACTGTGCCTGCCCAGGTACTCACTGCTCAAGCAGATAACATCTTTGCTTATCTGCACAAATCCCTTTTTTGGTGCTTATGCAAGCAGATAATTTTTTCTTCTGAGACAAGCAGGGCTGCATGGAACACGCTTGTCCAGGATCATAAATGCCCACCTAGGCAGTAGTCTTTTTTAAAAACTTTTTTTCCCTAGTTTTTTCTCCTCTTTGTTCTGAAGGAGATGTTGTTTTTTAATTTACTCCCAATTTCTTGTTGTACCCTTTTTTTAGGCTAAAAATGTTAAAAAACACAAAAAACACAGTTGTTAAAAATGTTAATTAAAAATGTTCTTTATAAAGCTACCCTATACTTTCATTATGTATGTTGTTTGTACTGTTACCCTTTTTTCCTTCTTGATGACTCTCGCAAGACACTCGTGAGATCGTATTTTTTTTAATATCACATAATGTAAACTCTCCTTCATTATAACACTTACAATTTTTACTTTCTTCTCCTAGGACTTTAGGAAAAAGTGACCACTCCAGTCCCATCTTTCCACAGTATGGCAGCAGTATATAGTAGGGAGTGACAAGACTGGAACCTTCAAAAACACCTCACCACACTACATAGTATGGTATAATAGGGATGTGCAATACAGTGTGGGGGAAGGGCTGGCCTCAATACTAAGAACTTTTTCTTGGATGAAGGGTATGTGTACTAGGATGTAGGAAGAAACTGGCCTATATACTGGGACCCCTCTCAGATTGCAGGTGTGTGTAGGAGGGTGTGGGGAGGCACTGGCCTCTCCGCTGAGACTTCTCTCTGGGATGACAGGTGCATGTAGTAGGGTGTGGGAAGGGACTGGCCCCTATCCTTAGAACTCTCTTGAATGATAGGCATGCGTAGTAGGGTACTGGGAGGGACTGGCCTCTCTGCTGAGACATCTCTGTTGAATGACAAATCTACAACTAGGGTGTGGGGTAGAAATAAGCTCTATACTGTGAAGTTTCTCTTGAAAGACAGGCATACAGACTAGGTTATAGTAAGACTGCCAGGTCAGCTCAGACATCTCCCCAGAGTAACAGATGTGCAAAATAGGCTGTGGGTAGAGGCTGCTCTCTCTCCTCATACCACTGCCCCTGTTAATGAATGTTATTTGTAGAGTATAAAATGCAGTATTCTCTCTGTTGATACCTACTGTATCTTGGACAACCAGTGTGCATACTTGAATGTAAAGACACACTCACCTCGCTCTCAGACATCTCCTTATTGGGACAGGCAAGTATAGTAAGGTGTACACAGAGCCAGACCTCTGTGCCGAAACTTCTCTCCAGAGTCACAAACATTACTAACATGTGCAAAAAAACTTCCTTCTCTAGCATCTGACAGCAGTACATAGTACACTATGAGAAAGCATTCACCTGTGTGCCAAAACCTATCTCTTATATAAAAATCTTTATACTACAGTGGCACAAATTTATCTGTAGTACCTTAAACATACATATACATGCAGAGAATAGTTACAGTTCTTGAAGATGGAACTGCTACTTTAGGTCAACATTGCAAGACTGTAATAATATTTAAATCTTCAAAAGCTATTAAGGAAAGAAATCTGTAGTAACTTTACATTTTTATTAAAAACACAATATAACAGCATTACAAACAACAACTATATTAACACACTACATCAATAACTGTAAAACAAACTTTACTAATTTAGAAAAGATTTTCGTCACTGTCAGTCAGTCAGAATCTCTTGATTCATATATAATAATATCCATAAAAGAATCGCAAAAACAGCATAAAATATATTAAAATACATTTCACTCTAATTTACAATATATCACAGCAAAGTTAAAAAGAATAAAAATCTAGGTTAACTATACCTAAAAATATTAAAGACAGCTCAAAATTCACATCTTGTGCTACTCACAATGTAAATAATATATCTTGCTTCATAACACAGTACCGTTCGTCTCTCAATATTGTGTAAAAATGCTTCCGTATATAGGTGCCGTAAGCAGCAGAATAGGATACATTGGATACGTTTCCCACTATTTCTTAATATATCAGGACAGATATAAAGAGAAAAATAAAAGCATGAATAAACTGTGCATATAAATATCAAGAGGGCTCTTCGATCTTTTCTAATATATCTCATTTCATGGTACAATTCTCTTCATTACCTCACCTCATATGTTAATACTTCTAGATGTGAAATACATTTCCTTCTAAGAATGGCGGATACAATAAAGGTGGAGACCGAGTAGCATATATCCACATTATCTAGTGCACAGCTATACTTAAAAGCTTCCTGATAGTAAATATATTTTCCAGTTTTAAATAATGGTGATAAAAATTGCTTTCTTAAATCTTTATAAAATTTACAAAACAGGATAAAATGCATCGTAGTTTGATTAGATATACCATTGCATGGGCATTTGGGGAGCGTCTGTGACCAAGCCCCCATTCTAGCAAAGGTAACCCTAAACTGCAAGGTCCCTAGACATAATCTAGTAAGGTAAAATCTGTCTTGAATATTCCGCACAGTTAATAAATCATTTTGTATTCCTTCTTGTACGGGGCCTGAACAGTAACTACATACAGTAGACTTACAGTTCTCACGGATGTCCCCATCTACCTCTCTCTTTGCCGTTAGAATGGCTTTTAGTTTTTTCTTGCTTTAGCGCAGGATGCTAACAGGGTCCTCTACACCGATGTTTTTATCCACCATTTATGAGTGGCTATCAATATAAGCCAACCATGTAATCCTTTTCTCAAACTCAAGGGTTTAGCAGAATGTTATTATTTCTTTGGTAAATTTTGCACCTACTTTGCCCCAAAGGTTCTGAAAAAATAAGACTGGACTAAGCTGTATGGCATCCTCTAGGAAAGGTACTGCCAATTCCTTGTGTAAAACGTAAGACGAGCTAGACTTTGGGACTGCCAAAAGTCTATCTAATAAAAGGTTTTCTTGGATCTGTAGGGGGCCCAATTTACCCACCCCCACAAGGGGGCCCCAGAACTAATGCTGGGGAGGCACTTATTTTTTTTTATATAAAATTGATAATTCTCTGATTGATTTAGTGCCTACTTGTCATCCTCAGGCACCAACATATCCTCCACTTTGGCTTTATTTGCCTACTGGGTCTTGATGTAGGTAGATCTTCTTTTTCTTTCTTTCAGCCACCCTAGCCTGCCAAACAATATCTCCTTTAAAAGTATTTTTCTGGCAGGATCGGTGGCAAAACAGTCTCTTCAAATAAAATAAAATTTGCAAAAAGAAGGTCAGCAGGGAAATTAGAAAGAACCAGTGTGTTAGATCCATTACAGGAATGTAGAAGTATTGTAGATGCATTCATTCTGAAAGGATAGCTAAGACAAACTTAGCTGGTGCAGCCAAACTACACAGTTATTCAGCTGCCTACACATTGTTTCAAATGGCAGATACAATCTCTCCCCAGGTACTTACTGCTCAAGCAGACATCCCTCCTTATATAAATAAACACTTTTTTGCTGTTTAAGTAAGCAAATCATTTTATTAATAAAAACAAATAGAGCTACAGAGAACAAGCTTCTCTAAGATTACAAATGTCAATGTAGGCACTAAGAACAACAGCAGTTGTGCAATTACATTTGTTCCTCACTTTTCACACAGTTACTGTTCCGTCTTTCTTCTAAATTAAGCAATTTTTATTTTCCTCCTCTATATATAGAATGAGATGGTACTTCATGTTTTTCAGATCTTCTGAAAAAAGTCACAATAACCAAAAAATTTAAAGTTACATACTGATCAATAATTGACAATAATACATCACTATATTCTGTGACGATTTCTACATTTGTCACCTACAATCACATATTTATATGTACTGTATCACTAACTTCACAATTCTCTTTAAAAATTCCATACCTTCAAACACTGCATTTTTTAGCCACAATTAAATTATAACATACCTTCAAACATGGGTCCATAACAAAAATATGTGTACAGTCAGGTTCATAAAAATACTAGGCCTTGTGTTAACAGATTGCAGAATCTTTGTTTTATAATTTCAGAAACACTGCCTCTTTTACTTACAACTACATACAGATTGAACAATTCTTTAACACAACTTGCAATACTTGGTGATAGCTCTCCACATTCTAAAGTCTACCTCTCAAAACTAATATCAAGAAACATACACCTCTACAAACAGCTTCTGACTCACTAAACCTTGTATAGACTATGTTTACTAACAATAGTGCACTTATCGACATTTCTCAACAAAGTTCATAAAGTATATTTTTAATTACCTGAACTTAGAGCAGTTTCTTATGTGCAACTGAAGACACCAGTCTGTCTCAGTTCAAATGGCAGTCACTTCTGTGGAGCACAACTCCAAAAGACTTCCTTAACGTCCAACTCACCAAGAACAATTTGGACTATCCTTGGTTCCGCACCCAGTCAAATCATAGCATTTCTTTAACCAGGTAATAAGAATGGTAACTATTGGTTGAACTTTGGCCCTTTCTTTCTACTTCTCCCCCATTACGAGCTCGCAAGACTCTTGCGGGATCATAAAACACCTAGTGGCAGGCTCAGTAATTTTCCTTCAGGTCTTGAGAGCCTGTCGTAAGATTGCACATGTCAATATAGCACGCTTAACTCCCTGAAGCTTGTGAGCTACTCTCGCGAGTTTCACACGGGAAGGCAAAAAAATTATAGGGAAATAGTAGTATATGGGATGGAGTATCCTCTCCACTGAGACCCATCTCACATGCCAGTTCTGTGTTAGTAGGGTGTGGGGAGAGACTTGACTCTCCACACAGATGTCTGTCTTAGATGACAGGTGTACGTAGTAGTGTGTGTGAAGGGACTGGCCTCTCTACTAAGACCGTACTCTTGGATGACGGGTGGCGGTAGCAGGATAGCCACTCCACTAACACCTCTCTCCTCAATTACAAGTGTACATACTAGAGTTTGGGGAGAGACTGGACACTCCGCTGAAACCTCTCTCTTGGATTGCAAGTATACATAGTAGGGTATGGGCCGAGATTGGGCTCTTCACTTAGATCTCTCTCTGAGATCACAGGCATGTGTAGTAGAGTGTAGGGAGGGCCTGACCTCTACAGCCAAACCTCTGTCTTGCATAACAGATGTGTGTACTGGAGTATGTGGAGGGAGTGAACTCTCCCCAGAGACAAGTGTATGTAGTAGAGCAAAGAGAGTAACTGGCCTCTCTGCTGATACCCCTCTCTTGGATGATGGGTGTGGGTATTAGGGTGTGAGGAGGGACAGGCTTCTTCTCTCTTAAATGAGAGGGTGATTGGACTGCTCTCTCTTTCCACACATCTTTTTCAGATAACAGGAGTGTGTAGTAAGGTGTGTACATGGACTGCCCTCTCCTTCTAGGCCTCTCTCTCAGATAGTGGGTGTAGAAAAGTCCCTTTTTTTGCATGGTTAGCCCCCACTTTTTTCTGATGCCTAATGTAATTGGGTCCCTGCTAACCAGGTTCACAGTGCTAGATCTCTTTCCCAAAACACCATACCACAATTGGCACAACTTCAGCTATCCCTGCAAGTCCCTAGTAAGTGGTAGTCCTGGTACCTAGGACATGGGTAATGAAGAGGGTCCACTGAGGCTGCAGCACTGGTTGTACCACCCCAGGGCCCCCTCACCAAGGCTATGCACTCTGCCATTGCAGGCTACGTGTTTTGGTGCAGGAAAATCCAAAGAGTAGACATGGCACACAGCACTGTGTGCCATGCCAGGCATGCACTGCATAAGATATAGGTAAATCACCCCTACTGCAAGCCTTTAGGGTACACTATATCCTATGTGTGGGCATATCAGCATGAGCAGATATGCCCTTACAATGTCTAGTCCATTCTGTGATGTTGTAAGTGAACAGGGAAGCCATAAAGAGTACATGGGCTGGATACTTGCCAAAACGTGTTTCCTAGCTCCATGATGGCTTCACTTATTTCTAAGATGTTTGGTACATCTTGTCTTAATTAATCCTCACTGATGCCAGTGTCGGATATATTAATAAATTCACACAGGAGACCCTTTTAGAGGGTCCCCTAAAATTTAACCAAACACTAGTGGGGTCTCTGGCCGGTATTTACCGGCCTGCCACCACCAGACATGATTCTGACCTCATGGGGTGAGAGCCAGTGCTCTCAGAGGACAGAAACCATACCTGCTCTGGGCTGGGGTGTTTCACACCTCCTCCAGGACAGGATGGCCTTCCCAGGCAGGAAGCTTCAAAGGCAATGCCGCCTTTGAAATCCTATCCAGGAACTCCCAGATAGTGGAGGAGGCCAAGCCCAGGCAGGAAGCTTCAAAGGCAATGCCGCCTTTGAAATCCTACCTACGAACCCTCAGATAGTGGAGGAGGCCAAGCCACCTTTCCTGCTCCACTTTTGGCAGGAGGAAAGGCAGGGAAATTAGTTAGATGAGGAGGAGGTTCCCCCTTTAGCCTGCACCACCCCTAGGGCTGGACAGGTGAGGTGAACCCCTCTCTTGAAATTCCACCATCTTGAGATGGTGTGTCAGAATATCTTTTTCAGACCTCCTCAGGAGCAGATGAGCTTTCCAGATTCCACTCCACTACTGCACGCGACAAACTATATGAAATCTGTCATGAATACCAGCAGGGGGGAAAGGGGAAGTGGAAGAAAAAGAGAGTCACCTTCAGTCGTCTGATTACATCAAAGGCGAATCTTCTTGACAGCACCTACAATTAAACACATGCCATTACTATATGTTTTCACAAACTCCTTCTATCTCTTTTATTTCACTCTTAAATAAATAAAAGTCTTTCTAGTACCTTTATAATACTGAGGTAAAGCTTCTCTCTATTTTTTTTTTGATAATCAATTTTATTGACATTTGAGAAAAACCACAACAACAATACAACGACAGCCAGTGTCAGCACAAAGACTTGTGGAAGCATAGCAGGAGGAAAAAGCCACAAACCCACTACCCCACTCGCTGTCCCGGGGGCCCCTATAAGTCTGTCCCCACACTCAAGACCACCGTACTGATTATGGTAAGAGATTAAACCATTTACCCCAAATTTTTCGAAATAAATCAGGACAGCCTCGGGCCTCAAAGAGAGGTTCCTCTTGAGATCCGCACCAGTCCACCCCCGTCTCCATCTCTGCATTGTAGGGGGTTTGTTCTGAGACCACAACGCTGCAATGTCCCTCTTGGCCACAGCCACCGCAGTGCCAAGGAGACGCTTATCGGCTCGTGAACCACCCAAGCCATCAAACACCCCCAAAAGCAGGCGCATCGGGTCATGGGGGATCTCCCACCCCAGGGCCAATGTGAGCTCCCGTTCCACCCCCGCCCAGAATGCTGCAAGGGCGGGGCATTGCCAGGTCATGTGGTAAAAATCAGCGGGGGAGTGGTCGCAGCGTGCGCAGTTCGGGGTAGGCCGCAGTCGCGCCCTGTGTAGCCGCTCAGGGGTGAGGTATGCCGTGTGTAGGTAATATATTTGCAATAGAAAATCCTTGGGTCTGTAAAAATAGGAGGAACAATGATTAAGCCAGAGATTATTCCACACAGAAGAAACTGTGGGAGATTCCCTTTAAAGGACGAAATCCCTCACTCACCATAAGGTGACATGCTTCATCATATGGGATTCTCCTCTCAAAGGAAAAACCTAGTTCCTTCGAGGGCTACATGCTCTACATGCTCTACAGGCTCTATATGGGCCCGAGGTACCGACGGATAGGTGAGTGTTAGGGACAAGCTCAATGTGATATTATATTTCGAAGAGGTTTCTCTGTAGGAGTCCCTCCGTTCATTTGCATTTCCCTTGGAGCTTTTTCTTCATGGGCTTTTTTAGTACCCTGTAACATTGACATGCAATTTGATTGATTTTATCGGTTTATATATCTTGTGTGTTTGGGCTCTTTGTTACACATATGAGTCCGTTAAACCACGTGTATGCTAGATGTATGGCGGACCTTGTGTGCTCCATTTTGTTTTTCCTCTTAATTTGCTCTATAATACCTCCTGACTAGGCCGTATGACTTAATGTTGATTGTCAACTATGCCACCAAGAGTACAGGATATAAATAGTTGCTATTATATCTATATATACCTTCTCCTTTTTAGAGCGGTGCCTTCATCCTGAGCTGTTGCCAGGCTGAGGTAGAGTTCTTTACCTAGCTTTTGCGGGTAAGGAATTGTTTCCAGATACTTTTCTATTTTCATTCTTTATTTGTAGATGTAAGCCGAGAGAAACTTCTTTTCCACACAGTGTATATGAAATTTTATTATTGTTTTTGTTTCCAATAGGTTTCTTTATCGTCCGGAGCATTTGGGGCTCTGAACACGTTTAGTTTTTGTATCCTTTATTTGTATTTTCACTTGAGTACTGGCAGCAGCATTGTTTAGGTCCTGAAGAAAGCCTTGCCCGATGTTTGGGGCATACAGGCTGAAACATGTCGACCATTAATGACCATTAATTCATCAAACATTATTGCGACTAACATTTACGTCGCTGTTGCACCATTGTTTTTAATCCTAGCAGAGGGTGCCCCTTAATAAAATTTATATAGGACGCCCCTAGTTAGTTTTATTTTCACTTTTCTCTACACCATTTTTCTTATTTTGCGCTGCGTCCTCGTTCACACTAATTTACTCATCTATGTGGATTTAGAATATCCTGAATATCAGACATTCAAAAACATCCCTGAGCTCCTCCCTCTCATAGAGGGGGTTGTCAGCCCTCGAAGGAACTAGGTTTTTCCTTTGAGAGGAGAATCCCATATGATGAAGCATGTCACCTTATGGTGAGTGAGGGATTTACGTCCTTTAAAGGGAATCTCCCACAGTTTCTTCTGTGTGGAATAATCTCTGGCTTAATCATTGTTCCTCCTATTTTTACAGACCCAAGGATTTTCTATTGTCTTTATATGTTAATGGTTGGGGATTGAATCCTTTGCAGGTCTTTAAACTTTCCCTAGGACCCTCCTGTTTGAAACTGTTTTGGTATTTAGTTGTTGAGAGCAGCCTAGGCTGCGGGTCCCTTGTTTTTCCCTTTTATACGAATATCATAGTAAGATATCCGTTTCTGTTAGGGTTTTATCGGCGGTCAACTGATTTGGTCGCATGTGGTTCCCAGACATCTAGCTTTTGTTTTTAAGACTTATTCTGACTATTTAGATCTAAGATGGTAGAACGGCAGGGTTTAGCATTTGATGACACTGCAGCACAATCTATACTCAGTACACCGAGTATATTAGACACTTTTCAGGGTGGACCATTGGCACAAGTAGATGATTGGGTCAAATTGCTAACTCTTAGAAAATCGCATTCACGAATTTACATACATGGTGCCATTATGACAGAATACTTGAGGGGCAACTGTGCACCCACTGGCCTTATAGTTACCAACGCACCTCGCCTGTTCTTGGATGATAAGTTATTTCTCACAGATTGGTCACTCGCGGCATGGCGTTGTACCCACGATTGGCTGATCCTTATAATCAACACGGCTAAACGTATTGCAGATACGATTTTAGTTGAGATACAGACTCTGGAATCTCAGATTCGAGTAACTTTATCAGGTGCACTGTTTAAGAAACAGAATGAAGAGAACAATAAAAGCAACAAAGAGTTTAAAGACTCGGTTCTTACATTGAAAATCAATAAATTCAAGAAAGATCTTGCGCGCTTCTCTATGGAGAAAGTGTATCCGTATACAAGTGCTGATTATATTCCATCTCAGTTTAATCGGCAAGGAAGGAGATACGGATCCAATTATTCCACATCGGAGAGCGATGAGTGGTCCAGTGACTCAGACAATTCCCATCAAAACAACGCAGGCTTTAGAGGTCCTGCTCGCAGAAACAGAAGGAATTGGAGAGGCTATCGAGGAGGTTTTCCATCCCAAACTCCAACACCACCTCATTGGTGGGCACCAGCCCCTTTTGGCTTTCCTAATGCATTTCCACAAGGAAATATGTTTCCATATCAACCACAACCACAACCATATTTCCACCAGCCTTTTTTAGGGTTTGGCCAAGGCAGATCGAGAGGGAAACGGCGGAATCATCAGGCCCAGGTATAATGGGCAGATACTCCGCCAGTTCGGTCGACTCGGAGCATGATGGAAGCAACTGCCAGCTCGAGCAACAAAATGATTTAGTGATTAATCTGAGTAATCGTAGTCTGAACACAGATGAACAAGCCGTCCTTAGTAAAGGATTAGGCTTTGTTCCCTCACACCGGGGGGACCCGTTTGTGTTTTTTTCCGGAAAATCCGTCTCAATTTCTTTTTCAGAGACAAGGTGCATAATATAGGTGATGAGATTATTACCAACACAGGTCTCAAGAAGAAATCTACATTCACCCCCTTGCACATCAAGTACCTTCTCAGGTCCTTACCTTTGAGAAAGCTGTGACAACTCAGGTTACCAATATCTGTGCCAGTGGCAATAGGCAATTTCAAAATTTGACGAATAATGAACATAGAGCAGTGCAGGCATTGGCCAATGATGACACAATAACTATCAAACCTGCCGATAAAGGGGGAGCAATTGTTATAATGGATACTTCCACCTATTGGACAGAATGTCTCAGACAATTAGAAGACACTCGATTCTATGCATTATTAAGAGAAGATCCTACTAAGAGATTAGAGAATGAAATCAAAATCTTGGTTGAAGAGGCTAGCACAAACGGATGGATTACAACTCAAGAAGCGGCTTTTCTGATCCAGTCCCATCCAATCATTCCATACTTTTATGCGCTACCCAAGGTGCATAAGGATGTGAGACCACCCTTAGGGCGTCCTATCATCTCTGGTTTAGGTTCATTACTTGAACCTTTATCCACATTTGTGGATCACTTTTTGAGGCCTTTGGTCAGTGAAATGCCTACATACTTAAAAGACACTAAAGATGTCTTACGGCTGGTGGAAGAGATACGGTTTGACTGTGAACTTGATTTTCTTGTCTCTTTTGATGTGGAGTCGTTATACACGTGTATTCCCCAAGATGAGACTTTATCCACTGTTGAGACGTTGCTTATGAATAAAAATGTGGATACTATTACACCTGTATCTTTCATTATGGCCTGTGCCCGTTTAGCAATGAAGGAGAACTTTTTTAAGTATGAAGATCAACTCTTTCTCCAGGTGTCGGGCACATCCATGGGGAGTGTTTTTGCCCCAAGTTTGGCGAACCTGTACGTCCACGCCTTTGAACAGGAACATGTTCTCAGTGGTACGAATCCATACATGAAACATATACGTGTGTGGAAGCGTTATATTGATGATGTGTTGGTGATTTGGAGAGGAGGTCTATCATCTATCATGGACTTTAAAGCCTGGCTCAATGACAGAAATCAGTATTTGAATTTTACCTGTGTACATAGTAACATCAGTCTCCCCTTTTTGGATGTTAAGATTTTTTCCATTGATGGAGGTTTGGGGACTGAACTTTACAGAAAACCGATGTCTAAGAACTCTTTGTTGTCGTTTCATAGTTTTCATCCTAAAGCTCTGCGTGAGAATTTGCCTTTCGGCCAGTTCTTACGGATTAGAAGGAATTGCTCATCTACCTCTAAATATCATGAGCATGCGCACAATTTGGCCACGCAATTACATGCTAGGAGACTATCCCAAGAAACTAGTGAGGAGATCTTTAAAACGGGCAGCCAATAATCATAGAGCTGCTCTTATAGAATCTAGTGAACCGAAGACAACTAATGATAGATTAACTTGCGTGCACACATTTTGTAGCTTTTCCAATAAGATCAAAAAGAGTATTCTTTCTAATTGGAGAATTTTGAACATCGGGACAACACCATTGCCACGTCCTCTTTTTGCTTTCAAGCGGAGTTCTAACATAAAAGACCGCTTGATACATACAAGACCTAGAGGCAGAAAGACAGGTCCACAAGAAACTCTGTGGGGTTTGCCGCCGGTGAAAGGACATTTCCCTTGTGGTTCATGTGCAGCGTGTTCTCAGACGTCACACACTACAGAAATAGACATTGGGACGGAGAGACCACTGGGTCCTATTGAACCACACGAACTGTAATAGGGATCAGTTGATCTATTTGATCACTTGTCCCTGCACACTACGATACTGGGGATGACTACACGCAAAGTCAAAACCCGTATCTTAGAACATAAGAGCACTATTCGTTGCAGAAAGTCTTCCACTAAATTGACTACTCATTTCCTTGAAGCAAATCATTCACCTCAAGATCTCAAATGGACGGTTCTAGAGAAGCCGCACATACCTAATCACATAACATATATTGCCACCTTTCTGTTCAGGCGTGAACAGCGTTGGGTTCATAGATTGGAAAGTGATAAGCTGAGTTTAAATGATGAGATTCCCTGGGTCTCTCTTTAAGGTTTCATTATAACATCCAGCTTGAGTTCCTTTCCTGTTTAGGCACCTATATATATATATATATATATATGCGTTCTTGCCATACAGCGCACTTTTGTTCAAATCGACTCTGAGACCATTTTTATGAGCATTTTATGTCTATCCACTGTTAGTTGTGCCCTGTGATTTCTGAGGTACGCTATGTCTGATATACATGAGTGGAGAGGTATGTTCTCTCTCTCCTCTCTTCTGATGTACATGAGTGGAGAGGTATGTTCTCTCCTTCCTCTCTTCTGATCCTATTGAGGTCCTGATGTCTTGCTATATATTTTGCAAGTAATTTTACCATCATTCAACACTTGTTGTGTTTCATTTTTCACATGTATTTTACACTTGTATGCGTTCCACCTATGTGTCGTCTTGGACACTTTTTAAGTGGTGACGCTATGATACCAAGCAGTTTGTTTACTTGACGTGTTCTACTTTGAGTCATCTGAGCATGCGCAAGTAATTAGCACCTCTCTACAAACGGGTGCGTTCTTTCTTTGTTAGCAGTCCCTTTTTGGGAGCATGCGCATTACTGCAGTGCCGCTTTTATAGCTATTTTTATGTTTGTTATGCGGCTTATACGCCATCACTTTTTAGAGTTGGTCTCTGTTTGCTTTAGATGCGCCCCATTTGGCAGTCACATGTAGTACTTTGGGTTTGCACATCGTTATTTCTGAGACACTACGCATGCGCTGAGAACGAGTGTTCTCTTACCGGCGCATGCGTAGACCCGTTACAATTAGGGTCTTCACAACTGTGTTTGATTAGCTATGGGTAGTATAAATACGAGTGTATTTACCACCAACACTCACCTCCGGTTGCAGGCTCTATATGGGCCCGAGGTACCGACGGATAGGTGAGTGTTAGGGACAAGCTCAATGTGATATTATATTTCGAAGAGGTTTCTCTGTAGGAGTCCCTCCGTTCATTTGCATTTCCCCTTGGAGCTTTTCTTCATGGGCTTTTTTTGTACCCTGTAACATTGACATGCAATTTGATTGATTTTATCGGTTTATATATCTTGTGTGTTTGGGCTCTTTGTTACACATATGAGTCCGTTAAACCACGTGTATGCTAGATGTATGGCGGACCTTGTGTGCTCCATTTTGTTTTTCCTCTTAATTTGCTCTATAATACCTCCTGACTAGGCCGTATGACTTAATGTTGATTGTCAACTATGCCACCAAGAGTACAGGATATAAATAGTTGCTATTATATCTATATATACCTTCTCCTTTTAGAGCGTGTGCCTTCATCCTGAGCTGTTGCCAGGCTGAGGTAGAGTTCTTTACCTAGCTTTTGTGGGTAAGGAATTGTTTCCAGATACTTTTCTATTTTCATTCTTTATTTGTAGATGTAAGCCGAGAGAAACTTCTTTTCCACACAGTGTATATGAAATTTTATTATTGTTTTTGTTTCCAATAGGTTTCTTTATCGTCCGGAGCATTTGGGGCTCTGAACACGTTTAGTTTTTGTATCCTTTATTTGTATTTTCACTTGAGTACTGGCAGCAGCATTGTTTAGGTCCTGAAGAAAGCCTTGCCCGATGTTTGGGGCATACAGGCTGAAACATGTCGACCATTAATGACCATTAATTCATCAAACATTATTGCGACTAACATTTACGTCGCTGTTGCACCATTGTTTTTAATCCTAGCAGAGGGTGCCCCTTAATAAAATTTATATAGGACGCCCCTAGTTAGTTTTATTTTCACTTTTCTCTACACCATTTTTCTTATTTTGCGCTGCGTCCTCGTTCACACTAATTTACTCATCTATGTGGATTTAGAATAGCCTGAATATCAGACATTCAAAAACATCCCTGAGCTCCTCCCTCTCATAGAGGGGGTTGTAGCCCTCGAAGGAACTAGGTTTTTCCTTTGAGAGGAGAATCCCATATGATGAAGCATGTCACCTTATGGTGAGTGAGGGATTTCGTCCTTTAAAGGGAATCTCCCACAGTTTCTTCTGTGTGGAATAATCTCTGGCTTAATCATTGTTCCTCCTATTTTTACAGACCCAAGGATTTTCTATTGTCTTTATATGTTAATGGTTGGGGATTGAATCCTTTGCAGGTCTTTAAACTTTCCCTAGGACCCTCCTGTTTGAAACTGTTTTGGTATTTAGTAGGTAATATATTTGCACCAGACGCAGTTTAGAGGAGGTCGTGAGGGTCCTGGGGGCCATCAGTGCATCGCGCCAGTCTTCATCTTCTAAGGGGCCCAGCCAACCCTCCCAGCGGGTGCGCAGTGAGTCCAGGGATGCAGGGCCGTGCTTCTCTCTATTTTTATCAATTTTTTATTTGAAACTTTTCTAGAGCACTTTTAAGGGGGCAGTTGAAGTTTGACAGACACTGGATTTATCATTTTAACCACTCCAAACGGGCCTCCAAACTTTGGTTGGAACTTTCTATTCTCTTTTAACCTCAGATTTTTAGTGAACAACCATACTTTATCACCTTTCTTAAAAATTGGACTTTCTTTTCTTTTTTTGTCTGCTTGTGCCTTATAAGAGTCCTTTGCTCTAATAAAATTTTTCTCTGCTTTAAGCAAGGTTTCCTGTACTCCTTCTACAAATTCTTCAACTGCTGGAACAGATTCTTCCCCCTTTTGGAAAATTATGTCGGGATGCCTGCCATAGTTCAAATAGAATGGAGTGAAACCTTTGGATGAGTGTTCAGCATTATTATAAGCAAACTCTGCAGCCCAAATCAATTCTGACCACTCCTTTTCCTGATCTAATAGGTATAGTCTCAAGTACTGTTCTAATTCTTGATTGACTGCCCATCTGTCTCGGGATGATAACTGGTGGAGAAACGAGTGTCAATACCCAATTTTTTAGTGAAAGCTCTCCAAAAGTGAGGAATAAACGGTGACCCTTGATCAGCAATAATGATTTTTGGAATTCCATGTATTCTTACTATGTGAGTGGTAAATAATAAAGCTAACTGTGAGGCTTGATGAATCCTTTTTAAAGGAAGGAAACGAGCCATCTTTGAAAATGTGTCTACAAAAACCAAAATTGTGTTATACCCATGACTAAGAGGGAGTTCTACAATTAAATCCATGGAGACGGTGTGCCTAGGTTGTGGAGGTTTAGGTAATGGCATTACAAATCCTTGGTGAGCTTGTCTAATTGATTTCCCTTTTAGACAATTCTCACAAGTGGCTACATATTGTCTTATCTCAGATTCCATTTTGGGCCACCAAAAGTTCCTTCTCATCAGTTCTAAGGTTTTTTGTATTCCCTTATGCCCAGCCATAGGGTGATCATGACACAAATGTAAAGCTTTCTCTCGAAGGTTAGAGGTTGGTCAAAATAACCTTCCGTTTTGATAAGGTAATCCATCTTTTCTTTTTTTTTTTTTAGCATGTTTGTTTTTGAAGTTTTATTTAAAGGTTCTTTTTATTGAGTTTAAGAGAGAAGACGAATACAGAGAAACATAGACATTGGTAGCGTATCGCTCAACATCTGCTTTTTGGCATACATATTGAGAACAGGGTAAACTCGGGAGTCATTAAGGCATAGATCGAAGGAATAAGTCCGTACAGAGTGTCCATTCCCTTCAGGTGATGTCTATATCTCAAAACAGCCATCTTCTAAGAGGCAAAACCGGTTCCCAGCCCTGAGCCGAACAGACAGGTTGGAGACACGAAAGGGAGAGAGAGCAGAGGAATAAGACAATAGAGGGAAAGAAGGGAAGACACCCCTCACGTGTTCTGACAAGGGTGTATTAGTCCAGTCGTGCTCAGGATGCTGAATGGGCCATGAGCAAATCATACCGCAAGCGCGCGGTGTCTAGGCGACCACCTCTGCTTCATCTGCGCTGTGGTGGGAACGAGACTCGAGGTAGCTAAGCAGAGGCGCCCAGATATCCCTAGGCTGGGAATGTGCAGGAATTAGCTCCCAATAGTCAGACAGTTGATTGTGGCAAAATGCTGCATCCTTAAGCCAATCCTCCATCTTCGGACTGCGCTTTCGGCCCCAGAAAAAAGCCACCCGTCTCTTAGCTAAAAGTAACAACATTGCCACAAGTTTTCTATGTACTGCGGCTACGCTGCGCACGTATCCTAGTAGGGCCACTAAAGGGAAGCACTCAAGTGGGGTTTTGATCAACAGGGTCAGGGTCTCAAAGATGCGTTCCCAGTAACTCGCCACCGCAGGGCACTCCCAAGCCAGATGAATAAAGGAGGCCTCCGGGGCTCGGCAGCGCACACATCTGTCATCTTCACTAAGACCTGCTCTGCGGAGCCACACTGGGGTTCTGTACAATCTATGAAGAAATTTGAAGTGGATTAGTCGCAGTCTATAGTTAGGTGATAATTCCTTTAGCTGTGCGCAGCAGTAAGCCCACGTGCCATCTTCAAGCGGACCCCCCAGCACCCTCTCCCACTCTCGCTACGCTTGGGGAATACAGATCGGGGAGGCGCGTTGCATCCCCGCATAAAGCCGGGTCACAAGTTTTTGCGGCGAGGGGTTCATCAGAAAATCCTCCAGCACCTGGAATGTTGGTGGTGCAACAGGAAATGACTCGTATAAGGCGCGTAGTGCTGCTCATAATTGATAGTAGGTGAACCTGTCCAGCAGCCCTGTGTGCTCATCGCCTAATGCATCGTCGACAGTGACAAACACCCCGTCGCGGAACGCCTGCCCCATCGTGGTTATCTGAAGCCCTCGTAATCTCTGACCCATCCCAGCCTCAGTAGTTACAGGCAGTCCCGGGAAGGTAATCCATCTTTAATCTCGCTCTCAGGAGCTTGATTAGACCAGCTTAACATCTTATCTACAGGCAAGGCCTCTTGCATTCCTATTTTGAAATCTGAGCATTGAATAATTATGATAATATTTTCACTAGGAATGATGGGTTGCTTTTCTGAATTTACCTCAGGCAAATCTATATTAATTCTAGAGAGAGCATCCGTTTTTCTGTTCCTAATCCCTGGCCTGAACGTGATCACAAAGTCAAAATCTGTGAAGAATAAAGACCATCGTAATTATCTTGCTGTCAAGGTTCGAGCTGATTTCAAGAATTGTAAATTTTGAGGGTCTGTGTACACTGTTACCTTCTGTTGAGCCCCCAACAAATAATGTCTCCATTCCTGAAAGAAATTTTTAACAGCTAACAATTCTTTATCAGCAATACAGTAGTTGATTTCCGGGAAGGTCAATTTCCGAGAGTAATAATCTACGGGATGCAATTGTCCTGTGTTCTTGTGTCGTTGAGAGAGTATTCCACCTATGGCAAATTCTGAAGCATCAGCCTCCACAAAGAAAGGTTTTTCAGGATTTGGATGCAACAAGATGGGAGCCCTAATGAATGAATCTTTCAAAAAACATGAAAGCTGCATGCTTCAGGGGTCCATTCGAACTTGACTCATTTTTTCAATAATTTAGTGATGGGAATGACTTTCTGTGAAAAGTTTGAAATAAATCTCTGGTAAAAGTTGGAAAATCCTAAGAAACTTTGTATTTCCTTTACATTTCTGGGAACTGGCCATTCCTGCACTGCTTTTACCTTAGTAGGATCCATGCTGACCCCATTAGGGGACAAAATGAAACCTAGGAATTCAAATTGTTAAACATGAAAAGCGCACTTCTCCAATTTCACATATAGATCATTCTCTTGTAATCTCATTAAAATAGATCTCATGTGCTGATGATGTTCCTCAAGATTCTTAGAAAATATCAAGATGTCATTTATGCAGACCACAGTTATTCGATCAAGAAATTCTCGCAACACATCATTTACGAAGTGTTGGCATGCTGCTGGAGCGTTACAGAGCCCGAATGGCATTACCTGATATTCAAAAAAGCCATTCCGAGTACGGAAAGCTGTCTTCCATTCATCTCCAGGAGCAATTCTAATTAAATGATAAGCTTCTCTTAAGTCCAGCTTCGTAAATATCTTGGCACTTTTTACCTGCTCTAATAAGACTGAAATTAAAGGCAATGGGTACCGATTTTTTTATGGTGACCTGATTCAATGCTCGATACTCAATGCAGGTACGAAGTTGGCCATCTTTCTTGGGTTTAAAAAACAAAGGAGTGTAAACTGGAGATTGAGAAGGTTGTATAAAACCATTGGCAAGGTACTGATCCAAATATTGCTTTAGGTATCGACTTTCACCTTCCGTTAACGCATATATTGGACTGCAAGGTCAAATTGCTCCAGGAGCAACTCAATCTTGCAATCATACGGCCGATGAGGTGGTAACTTCTCGGCTTCTTTTTTATCAAACACTTGTGACAGATCTTTATATTCAAAGGGAATTTCCTTCATCTCTAAGGTACAAATAACTGCAGGTTTAGAAGCCATTTGTCTAGCAGGAGGTTGTTCACAACATTCCAACTTTTGTATCAAAACAATTCTCCTTACAATACTGTGAATTCATCAAGACAGTTCTCTTACCCCAATCAATTCTTGGGTTATGTTCTGTAAGCCAAGGCAGACGAAGGATTAACTGGAATTGCGGAGCATCTATTAAACTGAAGACAATCAATTCAGTATGGATATTTAAGCCCATCAATTGAATTTGTTCTGTTTCATGAGTAATTGGTCCTGAGGAGAGATTGGTTCCATCAACAGCACGAACCACTTCAAGATTAACTTTTCTTATGAACTTAATACCAACTTGCTGTGCATATTTGATGTCACAAAAATTCCCAGTTGCACCTGAATCTATCATGACAGTCACACCTTCTATTTCAATGTTTCTAAACCTTGCAGAAATAGATGCAACTAAATGTGGTGCTGCTGACTGCAACGTATTTGCCACACGTTGTGATGTCGGAGTTGACTTTTGATTCGCTTCCATCAGGGCAACCCCTCCTACTGATGGAACTGATCTTTTAACCCCTGATTCGTCTTGGGTCTTTTTTTGACAATCTCTCACAAAATGCCCTGCTTGTGCACAATATAAACACAAACAGCCTAACCTCTGCTTCTCTTTTTATTCTTTTGACAAAGGTCCTCTTATGGATTCTATTTGCATAGGTTCTTCAGAATTGGAGTGATCTAAAGCCTTCAAATTTATGATCCTTACTCTATCATACCTGAGGGGAATTGGACGGAATTCTCTTCTTATTTCATTCTTGCTTTCACTAAGACAGTGGTCTATTTGAAGAACTAAATCTATCAGTTCAGAGATCTCAGTGGGCCTCTTAGGCATCTGAGCTAAGGCGTCTTTTAGTTCATCCTTGAGTCCTCTGTAAAAGACTGCTGCCTTTTTGGAATCTGGCCAATTTGTCTCTACAACTAATTTGTTAAACTGGGCTAAATAGCCCACCAAATCTCGATTGCCTTGGTTTAACTCTAATAGTTCCTTATCGGAAGCTTGTGATGCAGCTCGTCGATCAAATATTCTCAAAAATTCTATTTTAAAACTTTCAAACTCAAATAAAACAGGGTCATTTTCAGTTACCAATGACATTGACCATGCTGCTAAGTCTCCACTGAGATAGGACAATATGAAAGCCACTTTAGATTGATCGTCTGAAAAATTACTGGTCGGCATAAAAAATGTAGAGAACATAGGGTTAGAAAAATTTGTGCTTTTTGTGGATCCCCACTAAAACATTCAGGAGAGGCTAACAACATTATTGAAGAAATAGCATGAATGACTTTAGTTGAAATATCTGAGGGAGATGGGTTACTAGACAATTTTGGAGCCTCTCTAACACCTGATCCTGAAGCTATTCCTGCAACTAACTCATCCATCTTTTGTTTGATTTGTATGGATTCTTGACTGGACCTTCTGACCTACTCCTTTAGTGACTTATTGTCCTCCAACGCACTATTCAACTGCTTTTGCATGCCCTCCTATATGGACGCCATGGCCTTCAAATCTATTTCCTCAGCCATTCTGCCCAGGAGGAGATCTAATTTCCCAATTAAGGGTTTTTTGGCCCTTCAATCTGTCAGAATATCTTTTTCTGGCCTCCTCAGGAGCAGATGAGCTTTCCAGATTCCACTACACTACTGCACGCGACAAACTAGATGAAATCTGTCACGAACACCAGCAGGGGAGAAAGGGGAAGTGGAAGAAAAAGAGAGTCACCCTCAGTCATCTGATTACTTCAAAGGCGAGTCTTCTTGACAGCACCTACAATTAAACACATGCCATTACTATATGTTTCCACAAACTCCTTCTATCTTTTTTATTTCACTCTTAAATAAATAACAGTCTTTCTATTACCTTTTTAATACTGAGGTAAAGCTTCTCTCTATTTTTATAAATTTTATATTTGAAACTTTTCTAGAACACTTTTCTTTTGATTTGTTATATCTAAATTTCATGTTCTTCTTTTCTCATTGTTATGCTGTCATTGTTATGCTGTATTTGAGTTTTTCACCTTTTTCACTATAACTCTTTTTCACAATTTTTACTGTGCAGAATGTTTATCAGTCTCTTAAAGTCTGTATTTAAATCTTTCCTGTAGACTTGAAGGTATTGAGAATCTGAGCAACTGATTGTTGCTATATATATATATGTGTGTGTATATATATATATATATATATATATATATATATATATATATATATATATATATATTATCTACTGGCTGTCGCCAGTAGATAGTTATAGTTAGGACCTATTTTCCATAGGAAATCCGCAACATTCTATTTGAAATAACTCTTGCGTCGGTTGACGAATCTTCGTGAAATTTTCAAACTTTATGGCCCGCTCCGGTCCGCTCCTACCCTGAAAGTTTCGGGGTGATTCGTCAAGCGGGGACGGAGAAAAAGGGGGGCCCCATTCATTTTCCCATAGGAAACTTTAGCCACGGCTACAGCCCGAACTGCTGAACGGAATTACACAAAATTTGGCAAAGAGGTAGTTCTTGGTTCAGAAAGAACCCTTTTTGTTAAATGGTGTAAATCCGTTCAGTAGTTGCGGAGAAATTAAAAAAATAAGAGTCAAAAAATCAATTTCCCATAGGAAACTTTATGCAAGGCTACAGCCCGAACTGCTGAACGGAATTACACCAAATTTGGCAAAGAGGTAGTTCTTGGTTCAGAAAGAACCCTTTTGTTAAATGGTGTAAATCCGTTCAGTAGTTGCTGAGAAAATCAAAAGTAAAAACACATATATATCTGGGCGGAGCCTAACCACACATGTCATCGTGAGATCTGATTGGCTGTCAGCACTTCATCCTGGAATTGCTGGCAGCCATCTTGGGACCAATATAAATGATAGTACCCCATTGAAATGCATTGTAGTGAATCGAAGATTTTGAGGGTTACCAAAAGGAGAACTATAAAGGGTGATAACAGACTTTAGTTACATTAGAATTCATTTGTTGATGGTACCATACTAATTTCAGGAATTGTGGTGTGTTCTAAGGTGATTTTACCCTGTGAAAAACCTTCTGCTGGGATATCATGAATCATGTTTGAGAGAAAACTATTTTCACATGCTTGTCCCATACAGTTTTGGAAGGTGCTCCAGAAGCTAAAATGAGAGCATATTTTCTGTAAATTCACATTATCTTTCTCAGTCATGTGAGAATGAAGTCTGACATTCTCAGTAAAACATGTACATCCAACAAGGGCAGAGACTGTCAGTTGATTCCTTTGTGTTCTACTGCAGCTTCCCAGAGTGTTCTAAAGAACAACTAGAGTGCTAACAGCCTTACTTATGACAAAAGTATGGCACACCTGAAGCCATCTTGATTGGAATAAACTGGTAACACTTAAAACATTTAATTTAAAAGGAACAAAATGATGGGGTTCATCTTGTCATAGAAATTATGGTTAGTGCTCTGGAAAGAAAAATTAGGACATGTTTCAAGTGTGATCTCAAATATCTTCCTGTTATATTTCAACAGGAGCAGCCTGTCAGTTGATGCCTTTGTGTTCTACTGCAGCTTCCCAGAGTGTTCTAAAGAACAACTAGAGCGCTAACAGTCTTACTTATGACAAAAGTATGGCACACCTGAAGCCATCTTGATTGGAATAAACTGGTAACACTTAAAACATTTAATTTAAAAAGGAACAAAATGAGGGGGTTCATTTTGCCATAGAAATTATGGTTAGTGCTGTAGAAAGAAAAATTAGGACATGTTTTAAGTGAGATCTCAAATATCTTCCTGTTATATTTCAACAGGGAGCAGCCTGTCAGTTGATGCCTTTGTGTTCTACTGCAGCTTCCCAGAGTGTTCTAAAGAACAACTAGAGTGCTAACAGCCTTACTTATGACAAAAGTATGGCACACCTGAAGCCATCTTGATTGGAATAAACTGGTAACACTTAAAACATTTAATTTAAAAAGGAACAAAATAAGGGGGTTCATTTTGCCATAGAAATTATGGTTAGTGCTGCAAAAAGAAAATTTAGTGCATGTTTTAAGTGAGATCTCAAATCCTCTTCTATTTCATTAGAAAATTCTGACATGCAGACTGAAACAATCACTTTCAATACCAGCAGTAGACTTCCAGTTAACTCCTTGGTGAGCAGTAGCTTTACTACAGTGATCTAATGAACAACTAGAGTGCTAACATTCTGAATTTATGGCAAATGTGTGACACATCTGAATGCCTTCTTGATGGAATCAAAGTAAAAAACTGAAAGCATTTCCTACTGAGGAGACTGCAGTAAATGAGGAAATTAGGAAACTTCATAACAAAGAAGTCTTCCAAGATGGCCACCAGTGAAAAAAGAGCCCAAATGTAGCACAAATATTACCCAGATGTAGCCCACATATAGCCCAATGACAAAAGTGTGCAAAACACTTTTTATTTTTAGTTTTTTGCAGTTTTATGTAGTGCAGACTGGTCAGGTATTGGAGCGTTGCATCTTAAAACATGACCCCCCCAACACTACAAAAACACCACTGCACTACCCTAAACCCTAAAACACTACCCCCAGCACGACCCCCTACACTACACAAGCACCATTGCACTATCCTAAACCCTAAAACACTACCCCCAGCATGACCCCCTACACTACACAAACACCACTGCACTACCCTAAACCCTAAAACACTACCCCAACACCACTGCACTAACCTAAATCCTAAAACACTACCCCCAGCACGACCCCCTACACTACCCAAACACCACTGCACTACCCTAAAACATGACCCCCTACACTACACAAACACCACTGCACTACCCTAAACCCTAAAACACTACCCCCAGCACGAGCCCCTACACTACACAAGCACCACTGCACTACCCTAAACCCTAAAACACTACCCCCAGCACGACCCCCTACACTACACAAACACCACTGCACTACCTTAAACCCTAAAACACTACCCCCAGCACGAACCCCTACACTACCCAAACACCACTGCACTACCCTAAAACATGACCCCCTACACTACACAAACACCACTGCACTACCCTAAACCCTAAAACACTACCCCCAGCACGACCCCCTACACTACACAAGCACCACTGCACTACCCTAAACCCTAAAACACTACCCCCAGCACGACCCCCTACACTGCCCGAACACCACTGCACTGCCCTAAACCCTGAAACACCAGCCCCTGCATGCCCCCTACACTGCCCGAACACCACTGCACTGCCCTAAACCCTGAAACACCAACCCTAGCACGACCCCCTACACTGCCCGAACACCACTGCACTGCCCTAAACCCTGAAACACCACCCCTTCACGACCCCCTACACTGCCCGAACACCACTGCACTGCCCTAAACCCTGAAACACCACCCCCAGCACGCCCCCTACACTGCCCGAACACCACTGCACTGCCCTAAACCCTGAAACACTACCCCCAGCAAGACCTCCTACACTGCCCGAACACCACTGCACTGCCCTAAACCCTGAAACATCACCCCCAGCAAGACCCCCTACACTGCCCGAACACCACTGCCCTAAACCCTGAAACACCACCCCCAGCACGACCCCCTACACTGCCCGAACACCACTGCACGGCCCTAAACCCTGAAACACCACCCCCAGCAGGACCCCCTACACTGCCCGAACACCACTGCACTGCCCTAAACCCTGAAACACCACCCCCAGCACGACCCCCTACACTGCCCGAACACCACTGCACTGCCCTAAACCCTGAAACACCACCCTCTGCACGACCCCCTACACTGCCCGAACACTACTGCACTGCCCTAACCCCTGAAACACCATCCCCAGCACGACCCCCTACACTGCCCGAACACCACTGCACTGCCCTAAACCCTGAAACACTACCCCCAGCAAGACCCCCTACACTGCCCGAACACCACTGCACTGCCCTAAACCCTGAAACATCACCCCCAGCAAGACCCCCTACACTGCCCGAACACCACTGCCCTAAACCCTGAAACACCACCCCCAGCACGACCCCCTACACTGCACGAACACCACTGCACTGCCCTAAACCCCGAAACACTACCCCCAGCAAGACCCCCTACACTGCCCGAACACCACTTCACTGCCCTAAACCCTGAAACATCACCCCCAGCAAGACCCCCTACACTGCCCGAACACCACTGCCCTAAACCCTGAAACACCACCCCCAGCAAGACCCCCTACACTGCCCGAACACCACTGCACTGCCCTAAACCCTGAAACACCACCACCAGCATGACCCACTACACTGCCCGAACACCACTGCACTGCCCTAAACCCTGAAACACCACCCCCATCACGACCCCTACACTGCCCGAACACCACTGCACTGCCCTAAACCATGAAACACCAGCCCCAGCACGACCCCCTACACTGCCCGAACACCACTGCACTGCCCTAAACCCTGAAACACCACCCCCAGCACGACCCCTACACTTCCTGAACACCACTGCACTGCCCTATACCCTGAAACACCAGCCCCAGCACAACCCCGTACACTGCCCGAACACCACTGCACTGCCCTAAACCCTGAAACACCAGCCCCAGCACGACCGCCTACACTGCCCGAAAACCACTGCCCTGCCCTAAACCCTGAAACACCAGCCCCAGCACGACCCCCTACACTGCCCGAACACCACTGCACTACCCTAAACCCTCAAACACCAGCCCCAGCATGATCCCCTACACTGCCCGAACACCACTGCACTGCCCTAAACCTGAAACACCAGCCCCTGCAAGACCCCCTACACTGCCCGAACACCACTGCACTGCCCTAAACCCTGAAACACCACCCCCAGCAAGAACCCCTACACTGCCTGAACACCACTGCACTAAAGCCTGAAACACCACCCCCAGCAAGACCACCTACACTGGCCAAACACCACTGCACTGCCCTAAACCCTGAAACACCACCCCCTGCACGACCCCCTACACTGCCCAAACACCACTGCACTGCCCTAAACCCTGAAACACCACCCCCTGCACGACCCCCTACACTGCCCGAACACCACTGCACTGCCCTAAACCCTGAAACACCACCCCTCAGCATGACACCCTACACTGCCCGAACACCACTGCACTGCCCTAAACCCTGAAACACCACCCCCAGCACGACCCCCTACACTGCCCGAACACCACTGCACTGCCCTAAACCCTGAAACACCATCCCCTGCACGACCTCCTACACTGCCGGAACACCACTGCACTGCCCAAAACCCTGAAACACCACCCCCAGCACGACCCCCTACACTGCCCGAACACCACTGCACTGCCCTAAACCCTGAAACATCAACCCCAGCAAGACCCCCTACACTGCCTGAACACCACTGACCTAAACCCTGAAACACCACCCCCTACACTGCACGAACACCACTGCACTGCCCTAAACCCTGAAACACCACCTCCAGCAAAACCCCCTACACTGCCTGAACACCATTGCTCTGCCCCAAATCCTGAAATACTAGCCCCAGCACGACCCCCTACACTGCCCGAACACCACTGCACTGCCCTAAACCCTGAAACACCACCCCCAGCACGACCCCTACACTGCCTGAACACCACTGCACTGCCCTAAACCCTGAAACACCAGCCCCAGCAGGACCCCTACACTGCCCGAACACCACTGCACTGCCCTAGACTCTGAAACACCAGCCCCAGCAAGACCCCCTACACTGCCCGAACACCACTGCACTGCCCTAAACCCTGAAACACCACCCCCTGCATGACCCCTACACTGCCCGAACACCACTGCCCTAAACCCTGAAACACCAGCCCCAGCACGACCACCTACACTGCCCAAACACCACTGCACTGCCCTAAACCCTGAAACACCAGCCCCAGCACGACCACCTACACTGCCCAAACACCACTGCACTGCCCTAAACCCTGAAACACTAGCCCCAGCACGACCCCCTACACTGCCCGAACACCACTGTACTGCCCTAAACCCTGAAACACCAGCCCCAGCACGACCCCCTACACTGCCCGAACACCACTGCACTGCCCTAAACCCTGAAACACCACCCCCTGCATGACCCCTACACTGCCCGAACACCACTGCCCTAAACCCTGAAACACTACCCCCTGCACCACCCCCTACACTGCCCAAACACCACTGCACTGCCCTAAACCCTGAAACACCACCCCCTGCACCACCCCCTACACTGCCCGAACACCACTGCACTGCCCTAAACCCTGAAACACAACCCCCAGCACGACCCCCTTTACTGCTCGAACACCACTGCACTGCCCCAAACCCTGAAACACCACCCCCAGCACGACCCCTACACTGCCCGAACACCACTGCCCTAAACCCTGAAACACCACCCCTGCACAACCCCCTACACTGCCCGAACACCACTGCACTGCCCTAAACCCTGAAACACCACCCCCTACACTGCCCGAACACCACTGCACTGCCCTAAACCCTGAAACACCACCCCCAGCACGACCCCCTACACTGCCCGAACACCACTGCACTGCCCTAAACCCTAAAACACCACCCCAGCATTACTAACACCACTGCACTGCCCTAAACCCTAGAACACTACTCCCAGCACGACCCCTACACTACCTGAACACCACTGCACTACCCTAAACCCTAAAATACTACCCCCAGCACAACCCCCTACACTACCCGAACACGACTGCACTGCCCTAAACCCTCAAACACTCCCCCAGCACGACCCCCTACACTACCCGAACACCACTGCACTGCCCTAAACCCTAAAACACTCCCCCCAGCACGACCCCCTACACTACCCGAACACCCCTGCACTGCCCTAAACCCTAAAACACTCCCCCAGCATGACCCCCTACACTACCTAAACACCACTGCACTGCCCTAAACCCTAAAACACTACCCCCCGCATGACCCCCTACACTACCCAAACACCAATGCACTACCCTAATCCCTAAAACACTACCCCCCGCATGACCCCCTACAATACCCTAAACCCTAAAACACTACACCCCGCACGACTCCCTACACTACCCAAAGACCACTGCACTACCCTAAACCCTAAAACACGACCTCCTACACTACACAAACACCACGGCACTACCCTAAACCCTAAAACACTACCCCTACACTACACAAACACCACTGCACTACCCTAAACCCTAAAAACTACCCCAGCACGAACCACTACACTACCCAAACACCACTGCACTACCCTAAACCCTAAAAACTACCCCCAGCAGTACCCCTACACTACCCAAACACCACTGCACTACCATAAACCCTAAAACACTACCCCCAGCAGTACCCCTACACTACCCAAACACCACTGCACTACCCTAAATCACTACCCCAGCACGACCCCCTACACTACCCAAACACCACTGCACTACCCTAAACCCTAAAACACTACCCCCAGCACGACCCCCTACACTACCCAAACACCACTGCACTACCCTAAACCCTAAAACACTCCCCCAGCACGACTCCCTACATTACCCAAACACCACTGCACTACCCTAAACCCTAAAACACTACCCCCAGCACGACCCTCTTCACTACCTAAACACAACTGCACAATTTGTTACAGGCGTTGCAACGCAGGCCTGTGGTGCTTACTGGAAGTACCTAGTGGGCTAGTTGGGCCCCAGGGACCCTCAGGATTCAAGGTGACCTAATCCCCCAACTTAAAACGCACCACGGGGCGCGTTTGCACAGTGGTGAAGGGAAGGGGCAGGGCCTCAGGTGACATGTGCGCAAACACGCCCTGTGGTGCGTTTTAAGTTGGGGAATTAATTCCCTTTGAATCCTGAGGGACCCTGGGGGCCAACTAGCCCACCAGGTACCTTCATTAAGCACAACAGAGTTGCGTTGCAGAGAGGTGAAAAAGGTGCGTGGCCTCGGAACGCCTCTCTGCAACTCAGCTCTGTGGTCCTAACTGTAGGTCCCTGGGGAGCTAGTTGGGCCCCAGGGACCCTCAGAATTCAAGGGGACTTAATCCTGCAACTTAAAACGCGCCACGGGGTGCGTTTGCACACATGTCACCTCAGGCCCCCCCTCCTTTCACCACTGTGCAAACGCACCCTGTAGCGTGCTTTAAGAGGTAGTTTTAATCCCCCTGCCCTATTATGTACTAGGGACTTGCAGAGGAGGTCATGCTAATCACAGGGGTACCCCAACGCATAGTGTTCCCTAGTGTATGTAGGTGTTTTCACTGTATTCTAAGTGTCTTTTAGCATAGCACTGGCTCTGGTTAGTCAGAGTCAGTTACCACCAGTACCCGTCTGAAAAGTTGTGGGCACAGGATGATTTTGCAACAAGGCCTCTTTCTGCTCCTCTGTTGGTTCTTTCTGCACATCTTTTGCTTCTTTCTGTGCGTTTTTTCTTCTTTCTTCACAAGTCCTACCTCTGTAGGCATAGTTAGAAACTAGCATTTAAAAAACCTTTGAAATTCACTTAAAAATCATAGGTTTCAGGCACGTTATAGTTAGAAATTAGCATTTAAAAACCTTTGAAATTCACTGAAAAAACCATAGGTTTCAGACACGTTATAGTTAGAAATTAGCATTTAAAAACCTTTGAAATTCACTGAAAAAACCATAGGTTTTAGGGACAGTTATAATTAGTTGGACATTTCACTCGTACAAAACCATAGAAATTCCCCCGTTATAGTTAGTTCAGCTAACTATAACTCGCGCCCGCAATGCACTGCTGATGACGTCACATATTACATCACTCATGACATGGTCAGTGACATCACTGATGACATCACTGATGACATCTCAAATGACATCACTGATGACATCATCCATGTGATAATTTCATGCATCTTCTCACACCCTAATATAACTTTTGATACACCCACTCTAAATTACAGACTGCCATTCTCAAAACCATAGACACTCCAACACCAAAAACTACATACCCACTCACTGATTCTTAGGTCTACACACACATCCACTCACTCACCCGTACAGTCACTCATACTTAGTCACTCAGTACAGGACTATCATATGCACTCATACACCTATATAAACACTCACACACCGCCACTCATCCATAGAGGTACTCACACACCTAGTCAGTCATGCAAAAAACTTAATCACACACCCATTTACTCACCTATACAGTTATACACACACCAGCTCATTTACTCATACAAATACTAGCACATTCTTACGCTCTTATACAATCACTGATACAAGTACACACTCATCCATACAGCCACTCTCACAATCACACACTCTCACTTATAGCCATTTATATACTCCAACACACATATATACTGCCTTTCACATATGTAGTTACTCACACATGTACCACTGAGATATACATTCAATCACTAACACACCCATACACACACTCACCCACCCATACAGTCCATCACAGATGCACTCTTGAAACCATGCACCCAGTGAATCACCAACTCACACATCTATGCACAGAGTCACACACACTCCACCCACACAAACACCCAGGCACCCATACAGATACTCAGACAATCAATCAATAACCCATGTAGACACTCATGTAGCTATTCAGAAAGCCATGCAGCCGCTTACAAACCAACAGACAGACGGATACAGACATTCACACAGTTTAGTCACTAACCCATGCATTCAGTAAGATACATTTAATCACTCACTTGTAGAGTCAGTCACTCACTTACTAAATCATCCATTCAGACACTTATACACCCACTCATTCTTCAATACGCCTTTCCCTATATATATTAAACATATTTAAACTTTACAGAAACACACAGTCACTGGATGATGTCATCAGTGATGTCATCAGTGATGTCATTTGAGATGTCATCAGTGATGTCATCAGTGATGTCACTGACCATGTCATGAGTGATGTAATATGTGACGTCATCAGCAGTGCATTGCGGGCGCGAGTTATAGTTAGCTGAACTAACTATAACGGGGAATTTCTATGGTTTTGTACGAGTGAAATGTCCAACTAACTATAACTGTCCCTAAAACCTATGGTTTTTTCAGTGAATATATATATATACATATATATATATATATATAACCAGCACAAACATCACTGTCGTCGGGGGCCCCCGACCCTGCAGGGCGGCCATGGCGGGACGGGAGACAGCAATTCCCGTTATTCAAACAACCATGTGAGACAATGGTTACTTTCGCTGAATCTTGAGGTAAATTATGGGACTTGTAGTAAGGTGTGTGCAGGCACGTGACTTTATCACCAATTATATCACCTGGGACACTGCACATGTGATGTTGCACCTTTGATAAAGGCAATTCGCCGAAACGCGTCAGGTTCATCACGCTTGAATGTGTCTGCGCCAATTGAAAATAAATGCTGTTTTACCGGACCCGGGCTGTGGCAAATCTCTCTGGTTGTTTGAATAACGGGAATTGCTGTTTCCCATCAGCCATGGCCGCCCTGCAGGGTCGGGTCCCCCGACGACAGTGATGTTTGTGCTAGATTTGATAAGGGGGGCATGACCCGCTTTCCTCACTGCAAGCCTTTGGATTTTGCCGGCGATTATTGCGGAGGAGGAGAGAAAGGGAACCGAAGGAGGCTTATACCTCCGTTTGGCAGGATCCGGACTCGGCGCATTATTGAAATTGTGGGACACATCAGGTATTGGTTGTGTGCACCAGTCTGTCCTGACACACCATACTTACCATCAACATCATGCCAGAGTTTACAGCGTTCAATACATCACTGTGAGACAATGGTTACTTTCGCTGAATCTTGAGGTGAATTATGGGACTTGTAGTAACGTGTGTGCAGGCACGTGACTTTATCACCAATTATATCACCTGGGACACTGCACACGTGATGTTGCACCTTTGATAAAGGCAATTCGCCGAAACGCGTCAGGTTCATCACGCTTGAATGTGTCTGCGCCAATTGAAAATAAATGCTGTTTTACCGGACCGGGGCTGTGGCAAATCTCTCTGGTTATATATATATATATATATATATATATATATATATATATATATATATATATATGTATATATATATATATATATATATATATATATGTATATATGTATATATATTTATAACTGTGTATATATATATTTGAAGATCCTTCCCTTCTTTGGTATATTGAACTAGAATGAAGTTCTATTGCTCGAATTGCTTTTATTCTGTCACTACTCTCTGTAAACTTGAATACGGCGATCAGACACCTCCCATTATGGAGTCTGAAACAACTTAAGTCTCTTTTAGAAAGTGCAGAACCAACAAAGTCTCAGAATACTCTTACTTCAATTTTTTGGATAACACTTCTCTTCACTGAAGGTTCTCCAAAAAGCTCCGAAAAATGCTGCTTTCTCCGATTGAAAATATTTTCAGTATGCCCTTCAAACCTGCACTGGAAAACGCTGTTGCTTTCTGGCCACAAATTTGCTTCGAAAAATATACATTGAGGTGGCGCGAAGGAGAGATGCTACAATGGAGTCAAAAGCTACAGTTGAAGTTCGCAGCACGATACATGCGCATGCGCATTAACGAAACAGTACCGTCTAGCGGTCAAAAGAACTAGACCGCGAACTCTGCCTTTGTAGCGCTGAAACCACACTGGAACGTTATTCACAGGACAATGCTAGGCATTGTAAAATCAATCTCAACAAGGACTTCCAACAAGGACTTAATCTTCTCCACAGCGGATACCTCCTGATCAAAGCCTTTTTAAACCCAAGAGAGGACCTTTCAAGAAACAAGTAATGACACGATAAAGGATTCCTGACATGGTGGAAATACCTCCAATCAGGGCTATGGTAGTGCCTCTTTCCCCAGGAAGTGGTCACTAAAGAGTGTAGACACCCTAAAGGTAGATAGCCCATTGGCTATTACCTGTCTCCTCTTATAAACCCCCCATAATCCAGTATTTAGGTGGCTCCCCGAGACCTGAACCTCAGATTCATTGGACCAAAGAAGACCAGGACAAAGAAGACCCGCTGCATGAGAACTGAAGCCCTGCTGCAGAAAGAAAAGGCGCCAAACCCTGCTTGCTGCAAGGACTCGACAATCACTGTTTCTGTGTCATCCTGAAGCCTGCAAAGACTCCAAGAGCCCCGGAGCACCTCCAGTCTTCGAGAAACCACTGACAAGCTCCCTTGGAGTGAAGGTATCACTCCCCTGCACATCGCAGGCACCGATCCCATGAAGCCCAGTTTGTCGACTTGCTGCTCCTCAATGACCTCGGTGCAACACCAAAGCAAGAAAAGGTGCTACAGCTCTGGAGGATCAGATCTGCCTCTCCACCAAGTTTGTAGGCACCAGGCCCTACCAGAGCTGCGGCATACCAATGCCCAGGGTACCAGACCCCCAACTGGAAAAAACAAGAAGAAGAGTCCACACTGAACTCCCAAAGCACCAGAAGCAAGCATCCATAGAGGGACATCAAGGCACCTGAAACCCACTTCCTGAGTGGCCCAGCTGTCTCGAGATCGCCTCTCCAAGTTGCCTGCTCCTGACCGCGAGGACCTCAAGGACGCACAACGCCCGGCTGACCTGTTAGCTCTGCACCCGGCCCCACCGGCACCAGCTCTGGCCAACCAGTTCTGCTCCAGTGGACCCTTGCAAACTCCTCCCTCCAGGGAGACCCTCCGGACTTACCTGTAAGTCTATCTGTGCAGTGCATTTTCAAGGGACCCCATTCATCTTTGCGCACCAGATTCTAAGACCCTCAGCACTTAGCTCCCGCCCAATCCCTGATGCTCCTAGACATCTCCTGCTGGACCTGGCCCAGACATTGACCTAAAACAAGAAGGTAAATTTCGTGAAAGCATTGCCAGATTTTATATACAATTTTCTATACATTTTCCGAACTCTTTAAAAATCGTAACTCGAAAAGTAATTACCTTAGAACTATGTTCTTGGTCTCTAAAAATACATAAAAACAGTCTTTATTTTTACAAATCGGTCTCAGATTTATTCTTGAGTGTGTGTCTCATTTATTGCTGCTGTGTGTGACATCAAATGCTTAGCACTACCCTCTGATAAGCCTAACTGCTTGCACACACTACCACAAAAATAGCATTAGAATTATCTACTTTTACCTCTGCATACCTAGTGGAGAATCACACGACTGTCTGCACAGTGTACTTCATTTCAGTGCACTATATAGAGAGCCATCTTCCTACAATAGGTTTGTGTAGTAGGGTATATGGAGACAAACTGCCCACTCCACTAAGTCCTGTCTCTCAGATGACGGGTGTACGCTTTAGGGTGTGTACATAGACTGATCTCTTCTGTCAGATGTCTCCCTCAGATGACAGATGTGTGTTGTAGGCTGTCTGAAGAGAGAGTGCCCTCTTAACTGAGACCTCTCTCTTGGATTACATTCGTGCATAGTGTGCACTGTCCAGGGATTGTCCTCCCTGCTGACACCCCTCTCTCCGATAATGGGCGTATACATTAGGGAGTGGGAAGAGACTATACTCTACTCACAACTCTTACAAGCCTGATGGGCATAAATAGCAGACTCTGATTAACACCATTTCTGGTAAGACTCCTTCCTACAGTAACAAGTGTGCATACGAGAGTGTATGTAAAGATCACCTACTGTTTCCTACTTTTGACGATCCAGCGAGAGTCTCGCAGGATCATAACTTTTTAAAAATAAGAATTAACCACTTACTCATCACAGTGCTTAACTGTTACACACTTCCTCTCAAAAACAACAACCACAATATGCATTCCTACTAACGGAGTGTATGAAGAACTCAATTACCCCTTTTTACTATTCGAGATCCTGCAAGAGTTCCACGAGATCGTAATAATTAGTTAAAAACAATATACATTTATTATCTTCACAGTAGTTATCCCTTAGACACCTCCTCGTCTCTAAACCTTGGGGGACAGCATCCCTTTCTGCTGCCCCCGTATATAGCTTGTTTATTTAATTTCCACAACACCTCCAAATTTTCACAGTAAACAGTAATGGCGGCCATTTTATTTCTAACATTCCAACAGCCAGCCCATCAGAGCACTTGCAGGACTCGAAGGAGCCTCTCTCCCCAGCGAGAGCATGAAGGCTAAAGGGAAAAATGAGTCTCTAGACCAATCATGCGGCTCCATTTTTTATATCGCTCTCTTGCGGGAGGCAGGCCAACTGCCAAAATATACAATTATTTCTGACCCTTAATATCTCAAAAACTACTGAACGGATTTACACCAAATCACAAACAGGACAATCCGCTAATCAAGATCTAGCTTCCTGCTAAATCTGGTGCAAATCCATTCAGCAGTTTTTGGTGCGGCCGTGTCTAAAGAAGTCTATGAAAAATGCTGCAGCTGTGTCTAAAGTAGTCTATTAAAAATGAATGGGTATTTTATGTTTTGGGACCCGCCTTTTTTCCACAGCCCCTGCTTGACTGGTCACCCCAAAACTTTCCAGGAAGGAGCTGACATGGATGAACTTTTTTTTCTGAACGTTTTGTGAAGATTCGTCAAACGGGACTAAAGTTATTAGCAAACAAAAAATGCTCCTTCTAAGGAAAAGCAGACCTAACTATAACTACCTAGTTGCGACTATATTTACTGAAAAAAACAAAGGTTACAGGGATGTTATAGTTAGGCTCGGATTTCACTCGTGCAAACCCATTGACGTTCAGCAGTTATAGTTACCTGAACTAACTATAACTTACGTCCCCAATGCACTGCTTATGACCTCACATATTACATCACTCATGACATGGTCAGTGACATCACTGATGACATCACTAATAACATCTCAAATGACATCACTGATGACATCATCCAGTGATTGTGAGTGTTTTCTAAACGTTGCTGAGTGTTAAACATATATACTAAGATACCACAAAAGTTAAATTAGAATACTTTGTGGAGCACTAATGAGTGATACTATTTCTAACATGTTATGTGATGTGAGTAGCTGTGTGACTGTGTGCATCTGTGTAAGAGTGGGTCTGTAAGTGGTTGTAAAGGTGTGTGAGTGGGTGTTTGAGTGGCTGTATGGGTGAATAAGCGGGTGTGTGAGTAGCTATATGGATTAATAAGTGGGTGTGTGAGTAGCTGTATGGTAAGTGAGTGGCTGTTAGAGTGGCTGTATTGGTGAGTTAGTGGCTGTTTGAAAGACTGTATTACTGGGTGAGCGGGTATGTCAGGACTGTAGGGGTAAGTCAGTGGCTGCTTTAGTGGGTGTATAGGTGAGTGACTGGGTGTGTGAGTGGTTGTATGGGAGAGTTAGTGCCTGTGTGAGTGTGTGTATTGGTGAGTGAGTAGACGTGTGAGTGCTTGTATAGAGTGTGAGTGGGTATGTAAATGGTTGTGTGAGTGGCTCTGTTGAGAGTCTATATGGGTGAGTAAGTGGATCAGTGAGTAGGTGTATGGGTAAGTGAGTAGCTCTGTGAGTGGCTGTGTGTGAGTGAGTGGGTTTGTGAGTGGCTCCGTGGATGAGTGAGTGGGTGTGTGAGTGGTTGTATGGGTGTATGAGTAGGTATATGAGAGGTTGTATGGTTATGTGAGTGGGTGTGTGAGTGGGTCTGTGTATAATGTCAGTGATGTCATCAGTGATGTTATCAATATCATAATTGATGTAATATGTGAGGTTATAAGCAGTGATTGCGGCGGCATAAGTTATAGTTAGCTCAGGTAACTAAAACGGCTGAATTTCAATTGTTTTGTACGAGTGAAATCTGAGCCTAACTATGACGTCCCTATAACCTTTGTTTTTTCCAGTGAATTTCTACAGTTTCTTAATGTTATTTTCTAACTATGGCGTGCCTGTAACCTTTGGGTTTTTTAGTGAATTTTGAAGGTTTTTTAAAATTTTATTTCCTAACTGTAACCTGTAACCTTTGAGAGTGGGTGTGTGAGTGGCTGTATAGGTCGGTGAGAGGGTATGAGTGACTGTATGGGTTTGTGAGTGGGTGTGTGAGTGGCTGGATGGGACTGTGAGTGAGTGTGTGAGTGGCTGTATGGGTCTGTGAGTGGGTATGTGAGTGGCTGTATGGATCAATGAGTGGGTGTATGAGTGGTTGTATGGGTCAGTGATTGGGTGTGTGAGTGGCTTTTGGGTCTGTGAGTGGGTGTGTGAGTTTCTGAATGGGTGTATGAGTGGGTGGGTGTGTGAGTGAATTTGTGAGTTGGTGAGTGGGTGTGTGAGTGGCTGTATGGGTTTTGAGTAGGTGTGTGAGTAGCTGTGTGGGTGTGAGAATGGGTTAGTGAGTGGCTGTGTAGGTGTGTGGGTGGGTTTGTGAGTGGCTGTATGGGACTGTGAGTGGGTGTGTGAGTGACTGTATGGGTCTGCAAGTGGGTTTGTGAGTGTTTTTGTGGATGTGTGAGTGGCTGTATGGGTCTGTGAGTGTGTGTGTGAGTGGTTATGTGGGTGTGTGAGCGACTGTATGTGTCTGCAAGTGGGTGTGTGAGTGGCTTTGTGGGTGTGTGAGTACATGCGTGAGTTACTGTATGGGTGTGTGGCTGGGTGTGTGAGTGGCTATTTGGGTCTGTGAGTGGATGTGAGAATGGCAGAATGGATGTGTGAGTGGGTGTCTGAGTGTCTGTGTGGGTGTGTCAGTAGCTACGTGAGTGACGTGTATATGTATATGTGTCTGTGTGTGTGTGTGTTTGTGTGCGTGTGTGCGTGTATTTGTGTGTGTGACCAAGACTCCTTGGAGTCAAAATGCATTAGCCTCGTATGAAATAAACAGATTGCTGACCTGCAGTTACCGGACTGGCTGGTTTCTTCTTTCCATTAACTCGGGAGGCTGAATACATATATATATACATCAAACATCCGCAAAGTCAGGATGCCCGACCCTCTCGGCAGTGTCTCATAATGCCGTTGAAGCAGACCCCAGTAAATTTTGTCAAGCCAATTTTCAGGTTGTTAAATACACATGTACAAAGAACAGTGTACAGAGAAAGTGTGATCTTGAAATGTTTTAAAAAACACATTGGTGCACAAAAAACTATAAAGTTACAGCGTGAAACCCCATATATATGAGATGACTTGGCATTGCAAAGCACGACGTTCAGTGGTTTATAAATCTCACCAGAACCATGAGACAGTATTATAGGACTATATTACAAGTTACCTAATATGTATTTTTAATACTCCGGGCCCGATTCTCAGAACTAACTTAAGACAAAATCCTAAACTTACTACCATTTTGGTATTCACAGAAGGCACTTACTTACTCATTTTGAGTAACTTACTCATTTTGAGTAACTTACTCATTTTGTGTAACTTACTCATTTTGGTATTCACAGAAGGCACTTACTCATTGATGAGTAAGTGCCTTCTGTGAATACTAAAATGAGTAACTTACTCATTTTGAGTAACTTACTCATTTTGTGTAACTTACTCATTTTGGTATTCACAGAAGGCACTTACTCATCAATGAGTAAGTGCCTTCTGTGAATACCAAATGAGTAAGTTACACAAAATGAGTAAGTTACTCAAAATGAGTAAGTTACTCAAAATGAGTAAGTAAGTGCCTTCTGTGAATACCAAAATGAGTAAGTGCCTTCTGTGAATACCAAAATGGTAGTAAGTTTAGGATTTTGTCTTAAATTAGTTCTGTGAATCGGGCCCTCCATGTTTATTTGAGGGTAGATACCTTGACAAAGCTGTTTTCTTCTAAGTGCAGGAAACAATGGCAGTTGATTGGGATTAGAATGTTTATTCTTGTCTTTCATGAATAAAATTGACTGTTGGTAAAACAATGTTTAATGGTGAGGGTCAGTGGTCAGTGGACGTATGCAATTCAGTGATTGCAGGTTTACCACATAATTATAGATCTAGCACATAATTTGCATAATTTAAAGATTTAACAAAAAGTATTAGGCCCGAGCCACAAAGGTAAATTTACGTGTAAATTTACTCATGTATAAATCTACTATTGCATTTAGATGTAAGGCTACAAGCTTTTTGTAATATAAGATTTATACCTAAGTGCAGACATGCATGTCTCCACCCCTTCAAGTCAGGGGTTTGGGACATCTAAGACTAACTCTCAAAGTGTAACGTTACTTCTAGTAACTTCACACGCAGGCAGAGATCTACTCCGTCTCCGAGGAGATCTCCCTCTGCTACAATATAGGGAAAAATAATAAAGTTGTTTTATTCTTGGGAAAAAATTACAAACATTTCAATGTAGAATAAAAATGTAAATCAATTAAAAATAATGATTGTTATCCTAGAACTCATAAAACAAAATGTTACTACACAGTAATTCATCAAGCTTAGTATTGATTAAATAATTAAATAAGGAAAATGTATTAAAATGTAATTTATAATAAATATTTTACTGTACATTAACAAAAGTGCCCTCTAACATTTTAATATTTAATCAATATTTAGTCAATGTAATGAATAATCGTGTACTTTTGTATTAATTTAAAATAATTTAAGATTTATATTAAGCAGGTAAATGTTTAATGTAATTATTTTTTTTAAATAAGTTAAGTATAAAAAATGTACATTTGATCATTACATTTTAATTGAATCTAACTTTTTAACCCATAAAAACAAGTGTGTTGCAGTTCCCCTGCATGTGGTACATGACTTACTCCAAAGCTTGGCTTGAGTACATTTACTACTAGTTTGGGACCTTTATTTGCTGTAGTAAATTGAAAAGTATAATTTGCGCATAGCAATGGTTTTAATCTTGTGTGGTTGGGTGGGTGTTTGCAGTAGCTCATCCCTCCATAAACCCCTCCTTACCCCTTCCTAAACCCCTCATTTCTCTTCCCTAATGGCCGGGTTATCTTTTTATATGCAGAGTTCTCCGCCCAACTTAGGAGTCTCCGCAGTTGTAAGAATACTATCATTAAAATTAAACTTGTAGTTTGTGATTATCAAAAAAACGTAAACTTACACAAAAGAGTAAGGTATCCTTTGTGAATCAGGTTGAGTGTAAGTTACACTTTTGGAGTAATTTAAGCTCAGATTTTGTGAATAGCCCAAAAATAGTAAACTTACTCAAAAGTGTAAATTACTCAAAAGTGTAAAGCCCCCAGGCCCTTCAATTTGGTGGAGACATGCAACTTACACCTTTGGGGTAAATTTGCACTCAGATTTTGCAGATAGCCAAAATGTAGTTAACTCTCAGAAGTGTAAATTACTCAAAAGTGTAAGTTACCTTTGAGATTCAGGCCCTCAGAGTCTTGTCTGTCATTCCTTCTTACACTGCAAGTTGCTCACGAAAGACCAGACAAGCTCTTACAGTTTTGCAAAACAGAGTTTATCAGAAAGAGTTAAAAGTGAAGTTTACTCATATTTATTACACATTTTTACAACACAGAACCTGTGTCACAGCTGCTTACAACAGAGCAACTTACAGAAAGTTTCTTACTTACACCCCGTCATATAAGAGACCTGATAAACATTCTGTGAGCACTGAAAATAGGAGTAAAAGATACATTTTCATAGATCCTTTCAGAAAATGGGAAAGAAAATTCTCTCTTCTTCCATAATAAATAAAGAGAAGGTCTCTCAGAGCTTCTCACCACAGAGGAGGATGAAGAAAAGACAAGTTCTCCTAAGTAGCAGGCCTGCCCAGAACCCTGTCTCATGGAGAGAGCAAAGGTACTCTCTAGAATGGGGTTAGCATTCAAGTAAAGGAATAGATATTTCCTCCCGTGCATTAAAGTACAAAACATACTTGTGGCTAAGCTTTAAGGATGATTGGCACTTGATTAGCTTTTATAAAGAAATTCCCAGATTAATTCAGAAATCCCCATAAACAAATGAGTCATTATATTTGATCATTGCTGTCACATGGAAGAGATGGTCAGGATACACGGTCCAAGCATGCATTTGTAGTTACAGCATCCTTGACCAGAACCACAGCTTTGATATTGACCAGAGCCCTGGGCTCAGCTGCAGCCAGAGAGCTGATGGACAATTCTTTGTGTGCATGTACAGTCCTTTCTCTGCTTTCATTGCATCTGATGTCAGCCCACGAGCCACATCAGAGTACCTCTGATGACATGGCACATTCGGATAATCGGACAACATGCTTTTCGCAGATACTGCTCAGCATATAATCACATGAGCTGTGTTATTTGTAAGCCTAGAATCTGCTCCACCAAAGGGCAAGGCATTGTGGGTGCCACACTAGAGGAATCTAAGCCATGGAAATCGTTTTTGATGTTGTTGTGAAGGGGCTTGTTGCATAATTGTGAGGTAGCTGACAAATGAGAAAGAATTTCCATTAGTTGTAATGTTTCTTTTGTTTTCAGAATTATTAGGCAGCTAGCCCCATAGGGGCACTCACCCTGTGACAGTCACATTTAGAGGCACACAGGCAGAGACAGACGGATAAAACCTCCCAAAGAAACATATATGAATTTGGAAGGTCTTCAGGTGACTGAGTCATGGAAAGGTACCAGTGTTTAATGTGTCGTGCGGTCCACGGGCTCTAAGGTGTCTTTATGTAGGGGAATCAACTACTTCATACTGAGACAACACTTTTATTTAAAGACAAACATGTCTTCCACATACAATGGCCTCAAGACTGGAGCCTTGGGACATGACCTGTGCCACTCCTTATGAAGCCAGTGATCTTATTCACACCTCTCCAAACCTGAACACAAAGGTGTCTTACCCAAGGGAAGGATAGATCAGGGTGGTACTACAGAGCACATCACCCCTTAGACACCAGGATACAGGGTTGCGTGTCACAGGATAGAGGTCAATAGCACAGACCGTCACATATACAGCTCTGCATCCATGATAACCAATGAACATCCATTTTATAAATCGGCAGTCAAGAACCCCTCAGTGTCTTGTCTCACCTTTGTTCTCTTTATTTCACTACCTCCTATTAGATACAGGATAAGTCTCCCACCCCTTTCCGCACTGTGCCATGTCCTCCCCCAGTGAGAAGAGGGTGCGACTTGGTCACCCTCCGCAACATCCCACCACCTAAACCTCTCTCTCAGGGAGTCCAGTCTGGGCATGCAGGTGAAGGAAGAAGAGATTAATGGTGTCTCCCTGTTGAAGGTGTGGCTTGCGCGCCAGGACAAGATGGCGGCGATTTGCTAAGCTCTGTCTATTCATGGAGCTACGGACATGAGACCATGCCCAGCGCTCTCAAAGCTGGTCTCCTGCAGCGCATTGTTGTGGCCCACTAATGAGTTAATGGGAGACTCTTTAAACCCGTTCTTCATAACTTTTTGCCGCGACGACGTTTTTCCTCACTCGCGAGCGCCCGCCATTTTTGACACCACGTCGCTCGCGATACTTGTCTTCAGATCCCTCATGCGGCCAATAACACCTGGTTGAGCTGCTTCTCATTTCTCACCATTCTCATCATTCTCCATGCATTTCTGGCTCATGTCATGGTTTTATTTTAACCCCTTCGCTGCTAGGCCTTTTCCCCTCCTGTTCTAAGCCTTTTTTTGGCTATTTGGGGTAGTTCGCGCTTAGGGCCCTGTAACTTTTTGACCACATAAGGTATCCATGCCTAATTTGCGTCCTTTTTTTCCAACATCATGGGGATTCTAAAGGTACCCAGGGTTTGTGGATTCCCCTGGAGGGGACCCAGAAATTAGCCAAAATACAGCTAAATCTTAGTTTTTTGGGGAAAAATGCGAAAAAAGGGCTACAGATGAAAGCATCTGGTTTTTCCCCTGCAAATGGCATCAAAAAAGGGGTTGTGGTGCTGAAATCATCATCTGCCCAGCTTTCAGGGACAAGCAGACTTTTGTCAGAAAACCAAAATTTTGTACACAGTTTTGGCATTTTTCTGGGACATAGCCTATTTTTACTATTTTTTGTGCTTTCAACCTCCTTCCAGTTAATGGTAGAAATGGGTATGAAATCAATAATGGATCCTGGAAAGCCATACATTTCTGAAAAGTAGACAAAATTATGAATTCAGCAAGGGGTCATTTGTGTAGATCCTTCAAGTTTTATTTATAGAAACAAACAGTTAAATATAGGAAAAATTGAAAATTAGTTGAAAAAAAACAGCCATTTGTGTCAACGTTTTCACCTGTAACTTCTTCTAATTATGACAGCTATTTGAAAGCTTTATACCATTACATCCGCTGGACCTTTCTGGTTGTGGTGATATATAGGACTTGTAGGTTCACCAAGAACTCGACGAACCCGGAGCCAATAACTGAGCAGCGTCTTGCAATGGTTTTTTATTATGTCCCGGGTATATAGCAATTATTCTGGGAAAATTTATACATGGAAAAATCGGTATGAAAGACACCTATGTATTTCTGAAATGGGATCAAAATATAGAGTTTAGAAACAGTAGATATTTGCACATTTCCGAAATTGGGAGTACCCATATTAGCATGAGAATTATAGGCCATTTTTCAAAATGACTTCTTTTTTACTCATTGTCTTTCATTTGGAAGGCAGAAATGCATCAAAAGTCAATAGATAATAACAGTTGCTCTAACATTTTGTGTTACCCTAAGTCTCCCGATAAAGATGGTACCTCACTTGTGTGGGTAGGCCTAGTGCCCGCGACAGGAAACGGCCCAAAACGCAACGTGGACACACCACATTTTCACAGTGAAAAATGACCCTTTTTTTGCAAAGTGCCTAGCTGTAGTTTTTTAACCCTAGCTCTGCCGGCACCTAGGGAAACCTAGCAAAATATACATTTTTTAAAACTAGACACCCAGGGGAATCCAGGATGGGGTGACTTGACTGGCTCTCACCTGGTTCTGTTAGCCAGAATCCCTTGCAAACCTAAAAAATTGTCCAAAAAAACACATTTTCCTCACTTTTCTGTGGTGGAAAGTTCTGGAATCTGCGTGGATCCACAAAATTCCACCCACCCCGTGTTCCCCAAAGTCTTTCGAGAAAAACGGTACCTCACTTGTGTGGGTAGGCCTAGTACCCGCGACAGGAAACGGCCCAAAACGCAACGTGGACACACCACATTTTCACAGTGAAAAATGACCCTTTTTTTGCAAAGTGCCTAGCTATAGTTTTTGAACCCTAGCTCTGCCGGCACCTAGGAAAACCTGGCAAACCTATACATTTTTGAAAACTAGACACCCAGGGGAATCCAGGATGGGGTGACTTGACTGGCTCTCACCAGGTTCTGGTACCCAGAATCCCTTGTAAACCTAAACAATTGTCAAAAAAACCACATTTTCCTCACTTTTCTGTGGTGGAAAGTTCTGGAATCTGCGTGGATCCACAAAATTCCACCCACCCCGCGTTCCCCAAAGTCTTCTGAGAAAAATGGTACCTCACTTGTGTGGGTAGGCATAGTGCCCGTGACAGGAAACAGCGCAAAACGCAACGTGGACACACAACATTTTAACAGTGAAAAATTACCCTTTTTTTGCAAAGTGCATAGCTGTAGTTTTTTAACCCTAGCTCTGCCGGCACCTAGGGAAACCTAGCAAACCTATACATTTTTGAAAACTAGACACCCAGGGGAATCCAGGATGGGGTGACTTGACTGGCTCTCACCAGTTTCTGGTACCCAGAATCCATTGCAAACCTAAACAATTGTCCAAAAAAACACATTTTCCTCACTTTTCTGTGGTGGATAGTTCTGGAATCTGCGTGGATCCACAAAATTCTACCCACCCCGCGTTCCCCAAAGTCTTCCAAGAAAAATGGTACTTCACTTGTGTGGGTAGGCCTAGTGCCCGCGACAGGAAACAGCGCAAAACGCAACATGGACACACCACATTTTCACAGTGAAAAATGACCCTTTTTTTGCAAAGTGCCTAGCTGTAGTTTTTTAACCCTAGCTCAGCCGGCACCTAGGGAAACCTAGCAAACCTATACATTTTTGAAAACTAGACACCAAGGGGAATCCAGGATGGGGTGACTTGACTGGCTCTCACCAGGTTCTGGTACCCAGAATCCCTTGCAAACCAAAACAATTGTCAAAAAAACCACATTTTCCTCACTTTTCTGTGGTGGAAAGTTCTGGAATCAGCGTGGATCCACAAAATTCCACCCACCCCGCGTTCCCCAAAGTCTTCCGAGAAAAATGGTACCTCACTTGTGTGGGTAGGCCTAGTGCCCGCGACAGGAAACAGCGCAAAACGCAACATGGACACACCTCATTTTCACAGTGAAAAATGACCCTTTTTTTGCAAAGTGCCTAGCTGTATTAACCCTAGCTCTGCCGGCACCTAGAGAAACCTAGCAAACCTATACATTTTTGAAACCTAGACACCCAGGGGAATCCAGGATGGGGTGACTTGACTGGCTCTCGCCAGGTTCTGGTACCCAGAATCCCTTGCAAACCTAAGAAATTGTCAAAAAAACCACATTTTCCTCACTTTTCTGTGGTGGAAAGTTCTGGAATCTGCGTGGATCCACAAAATTCCACCCACCCCGCGTTCCCCAAAGTCTTCAGAGAAAAATGGTACCTCACTTGTGTGGGTAGGCCTAGTGCCCGCGACAGGAAACAGCGCAAAACGCAACGTGGCCACACCACATTTTCACAGTTAAAAATGACCCTTTTTTGCAAAGTGCCTAGCTGTAGTTTTTGAACCCTAGCTCTGCCGGCACCTAGGGAAACCTAGTAAACCTATACATTTTTGAAAACTAGACACCCAGGGGAATCCAGGATGGGGTGACTTGACTGGCTCTCACCAGGTTCTGGTACCCAGAATCCCTTGCAAACCTAAAACATTGTGAAAACAAACACATTTACCTCACTTTTCTGTGGTGGAAAGTTCTGGAATCTGCGTGGATCCACAAAATTCCACCCACCCCGCGTTCCCCAAAGTCTTCCGAGAAAAATGGTACCTCACTTGTGTGGGTAGGCCTAGTGCCCGCGACAGGAAACAGCGCAAAACGCAATGTGGACACACCACATTTTCACAGTGAAAAATGACCCTTTTTTGCAAAGTGCCTAGCTGTAGTTTTTGAACCCTAGCTCTGCCGGCACCTAGGGAAACCTAGCAAACCTATACATTTTTGAAAACTAGACACCCAGGGAAATCCAGGATGGGGTGACTTGACTGGCTCTCACCAGGTTCTGGTACCCAGAATCCCTTGCAAACCTAAAAAATTGTCCATACAAAAAAACATTCCTCACTTTTCTGTGGTGGAAAGTTCTGGAATCGGCTTGGATCCACAAAATTCCACCCACCCCATGTTCCCCAAAGTCTTCCGAGAAAAATGGTACCTCACTTGTGTGGGTAGGCCTAGTGCCCGCGACAGGAAACAGCGCAAAACGCAATGTGGACTCACCACATTTTCACAGTGAAAAATGACCCTTTTTTTGCAAAGTGCCTAGCTGTAGTTTTTGAACCCTAGCTCTGCCGGCACCTAGGGAAACCTAGCAAACCTATACATTTTTGAAAACTAGACACCCAGGGAAATCCAGGATGGGGTGACTTGACTGGCTCTCACCAGGTTCTGGTACCCAGAATCCCTTGCAAACCTAAACAATTGTCAAAAAAAACACATTTTCCTCACTTTTATGTGGTGGAAAGTTCTGGAATCTGCGTGGATCCACAAAATTCCACCCACCCCGCGTTCCCCAAAGTCTTCCGAGAAAAATGGTACCTCACTTGTGTGGGTAGGCCTAGTGCCCGCGACAGGAAACAGCGCAAAACGCAACATAGACACACAACATTTTAACAGTGAAAAATTACCCTTTTTTTGCAAAGTGCATAGCTGTAGTTTTTTAACCCTAGCTCTGCCGGCACCTAGGGAAACCTAGCAAACCTATACATTTTTGAAAACTAGACACCCAGGGGAATCCAGGATGGGGTGACTTGACTGGCTCTCACCAGTTTCTGGTACCCAGAATCCCTTGCAAACCTAAACAATTGTCCAAAAAAACACATTTTCCTCACTTTTCTGTGGTGGAAAGTTCTGGAATCTGCGTGGATCCACAAAATTCTACCCACCCCGCGTTCCCCAAAGTCTTCCAAGAAAAATGGTACCTCACTTGTGTGGGTAGGCCTAGTGCCCGCGACAGGAAACAGCGCAAAACGCAACATGGACACACCACATTTTCACAGTGAAAAATGACCCTTTTTTGCAAAGTGCCTAGCTGTAGTTTTTTAACCCTAGCTCTGCCGGCACCTAGGGAAACCTAGCAAACCTATACATTTTTGAAAACTAGACACCAAGGGGAATCCAGGATGGGGTGACTTGACTGGCTCTCACCAGGTTCTGGTACCCAGAATCCCTTGCAAACCAAAACAATTGTCAAAAAAACCAAATTTTCCTCACTTTTCTGTGGTGGAAAGTTCTGGAATCTGCGTGGATCCACATAATTCCACCCACCCCGCGTTCCCCAAAGTCTTCCGAGAAAAATGGTACCTCACTTGTGTGGGTAGGCCTAGTGCCCGCGACAGGAAACAGCGCAAAACGCAACATGGACACACCACATTTTCACAGTGAAAAATGACCCTTTTTTTGCAAAGTGCCTAGCTGTAGTTTTTTAACCCTAGCTCTGCCGGCACCTAGGGAAACCTAGCAAACCTATACATTTTTGAAAACTAGACACCAAGGGGAATCCAGGATGGGGTGACCTGACTGGCTCTCACCAGGTTCTGGTACCCAGAATCCCTTGCAAACCAAAACAATTGTCAAAAAAACCACATTTTCCTCACTTTTCTGTGGTGGAAAGTTCTGGAATCTGCGTGGATCCACAAAATTCTACCCACCCCGCGTTCCCCAAAGTCTTCCGAGAAAAATGGTACCTCACTTGTGTGGGTAGGCCTAGTGCCCGCGACAGGAAACAGCGCAAAACGCAACATGGACACACCACATTTTCACAGTGAAAAATGACCCTTTTTTGCAAAGTGCCTAGCTGTATTAACCCTAGCTCTGCCGGCACCTAGAGAAACCTAGCAAACCTATACATTTTTGAAACCTAGACACCCAGGGAATCCAGGATGGGGTGACTTGACTGGCTCTCGCCAGGTTCTGGTACCCAGAATCCCTTGCAAACCTAAGAAATTGTCAAAAAAACCACATTTTCCTCACTTTTCTGTGGTGGAAAGTTCTGGAATCTGCGTGGATCCACAAAATTCCACCCACCCCGCGTTCCCCAAAGTCTTCAGAGAAAAATGGTACCTCACTTGTGTGGGTAGGCCTAGTGCCCGCGACAGGAAACAGCGCAAAACGCAACGTGGCCACACCACATTTTCACAGTTAAAAATGACCCTTTTTTGCAAAGTGCCTAGCTGTAGTTTTTGAACCCTAGCTCTGCCGGCACCTAGGGAAACCTAGTAAACCTATACATTTCTGAAAACTAGACACCCAGGGGAATCCAGGATGGGGTGACTTGACTGGCTCTCACCAGGTTCTGGTACCCAGAATCCCTTGCAAACCTAAAACATTGTGAAAACAAACACATTTTCCTCACTTTTCTGTGGTGGAAAGTTCTGGAATCTGCGTGGATCCACAAAATTCCACCCACCCCGCGTTCCCCAAAGTCTTCCGAGAAAATGGTACCTCACTTGTGTGGGTAGGCCTAGTGCCCGCGACAGGAAACAGCGCAAAACGCAACGTGGACACAACACATTTTCACAGTGAAAAATTACCCTTTTTTTGCAAAGTGTATAGCTGTAGTTTTTAACCCTAGCTCTGCCGGCACCTAGGGAAACCTAGCAAACCTATACATTTTTGAAAACTAGACACCCAGGGGAATCCAGGATGGGGTGACTTGACTGGCTCTCACCAGTTTCTGGTACCCAGAATCCCTTGCAAACCTAAACAATTGTCCAAAAAACACATTTTCCTCACTTTTCTGTGGTGGAAAGTTCTGGAATCTGCGTGGATCCACAAAATTCTACCCACCCCGCGTTCCCCAAAGTCTTCCAAGAAAAATGGTACCTCACTTGTGTGGGTAGGCCTAGTGCCCGCGACAGGAAACAGCGCAAAACGCAACATGGACACACCACATTTTCACAGTGAAAAATGACCCTTTTTTTGCAAAGTGCCTAGCTGTAGTTTTTAACCCTAGCTCTGCCGGCACCTAGGGAAACCTAGCAAACCTATACATTTTTGAAAACTAGACACCAAGGGGAATCCAGGATGGGGTGACTTGACTGGCTCTCACCAGGTTCTGGTACCCAGAATCCCTTGCAAACCAAAACAATTGTCAAAAAAACCACATTTTCCTCACTTTTCTGTGGTGGAAAGTTCTGGAATCTGCTTGGATCCACAAAATTCCACCCACCCCGCGTTCCCCAAAGTCTTCCGAGAAAAATGGTACCTCACTTGTGTGGGTAGGCCTAGTGCCCGCGACAGGAAACAGCGCAAAACGCAACATGGACACACCACATTTTCACAGTGAAAAATGACCCTTTTTGCAAAGTGCCTAGCTGTAGTTTTTTAACCCTAGCTCTGCCGGCACCTAGGGAAACCTAGCAAACCTATACATTTTTGAAAACTAGACACCAAGGGGAATCCAGGATGGGGTGACTTGACTGGCTCTCACCAGGTTCTGGTACCCAGAATCCCTTGCAAACCAAAACAATTGTCAAAAAAACCAAATTTTCCTCACTTTTCTGTGGTGGAAAGTTCTGGAATCTGCGTGGATCCACATAATTCCACCCACCCCGCGTTCCCCAAAGTCTTCCGAGAAAAATGGTACCTCACTTGTGTGGGTAGGCCTAGTGCCCGCGACAGGAAACAGCGCAAAACGCAACATGGACACACCACATTTTCACAGTGAAAAATGACCCTTTTTTGCAAAGTGCCTAGCTGTAGTTTTTTAACCCTAGCTCTGCCGGCACCTAGGGAAACCTAGCAAACCTATACATTTTTGAAAACTAGACACCAAGGGGAATCCAGGATGGGGTGACCTGACTGGCTCTCACCAGGTTCTGGTACCCAGAATCCCTTGCAAACCAAAACAATTGTCAAAAAAACCACATTTTCCTCACTTTTCTGTGGTGGAAAGTTCTGGAATCTGCGTGGATCCACAAAATTCTACCCACCCCGCGTTCCCCAAAGTCTTCCGAGAAAAATGGTACCTCACTTGTGTGGGTAGGCCTAGTGCCCGCGACAGGAAACAGCGCAAAACGCAACATGGACACACCACATTTTCACAGTGAAAAATGACCCTTTTTTTGCAAAGTGCCTAGCTGTATTAACCCTAGCTCTGCCGGCACCTAGAGAAACCTAGCAAACCTATACATTTTTGAAACCTAGACACCCAGGGGAATCCAGGATGGGGTGACTTGACTGGCTCTCGCCAGGTTCTGGTACCCAGAATCCCTTGCAAACCTAAGAAATTGTCAAAAAAACCACATTTTCCTCACTTTTCTGTGGTGGAAAGTTCTGGAATCTGCGTGGATCCACAAAATTCCACCCACCCCGCGTTCCCCAAAGTCTTCAGAGAAAAATGGTACCTCACTTGTGTGGGTAGGCCTAGTGCCCGCGACAGGAAACAGCGCAAAACGCAACGTGGCCACACCACATTTTCACAGTTAAAAATGACCCTTTTTTTGCAAAGTGCCTAGCTGTAGTTTTTGAACCCTAGCTCTGCCGGCACCTAGGGAAACCTAGTAAACCTATACATTTCTGAAAACTAGACACCCAGGGGAATCCAGGATGGGGTGACTTGACTGGCTCTCACCAGGTTCTGGTACCCAGAATCCCTTGCAAACCTAAAACATTGTGAAAACAAACACATTTTCCTCACTTTTCTGTGGTGGAAAGTTCTGGAATCTGCGTGGATCCACAAAATTCCACCCACCCCGCGTTCCCCAAAGTCTTCCGAGAAAAATGGTACCTCACTTGTGTGGGTAGGCCTAGTGCCCGCGACAGGAAACAGCGCAAAACGCAACGTGGACACAACACATTTTCACAGTGAAAAATTACCCTTTTTTTGCAAAGTGTATAGCTGTAGTTTTTTAACCCTAGCTCTGCCGGCACCTAGGGAAACCTAGCAAACCTATACATTTTTGAAAACTAGACACCCAGGGGAATCCAGGATGGGGTGACTTGACTGGCTCTCACCAGTTTCTGGTACCCAGAATCCCTTGCAAACCTAAACAATTGTCCAAAAAACACATTTTCCTCACTTTTCTGTGGTGGAAAGTTCTGGAATCTGCGTGGATCCACAAAATTCTACCCACCCCGCGTTCCCCAAAGTCTTCCAAGAAAAATGGTACCTCACTTGTGTGGGTAGGCCTAGTGCCCGCGACAGGAAACAGCGCAAAACGCAACATGGACACACCACATTTTCACAGTGAAAAATGACCCTTTTTTTGCAAAGTGCCTAGCTGTAGTTTTTTAACCCTAGCTCTGCCGGCACCTAGGGAAACCTAGCAAACCTATACATTTTTGAAAACTAGACACCAAGGGGAATCCAGGATGGGGTGACTTGACTGGCTCTCACCAGGTTCTGGTACCCAGAATCCCTTGCAAACCAAAACAATTGTCAAAAAAACCACATTTTCCTCACTTTTCTGTGGTGGAAAGTTCTGGAATCTGCTTGGATCCACAAAATTCCACCCACCCCGCGTTCCCCAAAGTCTTCCGAGAAAAATGGTACCTCACTTGTGTGGGTAGGCCTAGTGCCCGCGACAGGAAACAGCGCAAAACGCAACATGGACACACCACATTTTCACAGTGAAAAATGACCCTTTTTTTGCAAAGTGCCTAGCTGTAGTTTTTGAACCCTAGCTCTGCCGGCACCTAGAGAAACCTAGCAAACCTATACATTTTTGAAAACTAGACACCCAGGGGAATCCAGGATGGGGTGACTTGACTGGCTCTCACCAGGTTCTGGTACCCAGAATCCCTTGCAAACCTAAAACATTGTGAAAACAAACACATTTTCCTCACTTTTCTGTGGTGGAAAGTTCTGGAATCTGCGTGGATCCACAAAATTCCACCCACCCCGCGTTCCCCAAAGTCTTCCGAGAAAAATGGTACCTCACTTGTGTGGGTAGGCCTAGTGCCCGCGACAGGAAACAGCGCAAAACGCAACGTGGACACACCACATTTTCACAGTGAAAAATGACCCTTTTTTTGCAAAGTGCCTAGCTGTAGTTTTTGAACCCTAGCTCTGCCGGCACCTAGGGAAACCTAGCAAACCTATACATTTTTGTAAACTAGACACCCAGGGGAATCCAGGATGGGGTGACTTGACTGGCTCTCACCAGGTTCTGGTACCCAGAATCCCTTGCAAACCTAAAAAATTGTCCATACAAAAAAACATATTCCTCACTTTTCTGTGGTGGAAAGTTCTGGAATCGGCTTGGATCCACAAAATTCTACCCACCCCGCGTTCCCCAAAGTCTTCCAAGAAAAATGGTACCTCACTTGTGTGGGTAGGCCTAGTGCCCGCGCGACAGGAAACAGCGCAAAACGCAACATGGACACACCACATTTTCACAGTGAAAAATGACCCTTTTTTTGCAAAGTGCCTAGCTGTAGTTTTTTAACCCTAGCTCTGCCGGCACCTAGGGAAACCTAGTAAACCTATACATTTTTGAAAACTAGAGACCCAGGGAAATCCAGGATGGGGTGACTTGACTGGCTCTCACCAGGTTCTGGTACACAGAATCCCTTGCAAACCTAAAACATTATGAAAACAAACACATTTTCCTCACTTTTCTGTGGTGGAAAGTTCTGGAATCTGCGTGGATCCACAAAATTCCACCCACCCCGCGTTCCCCAAAGTCTTCCGAGAAAAATGGTACCTCACTTGTGTGGGTAGGCCTAGTGCCCGCGACAGGAAACAGCGCAAAACGCAACGTGGACACACCACATTTTCACAGTGAAAAATGACCCTTTTTTGCAAAGTGCCTAGCTGTAGTTTTTGAACCCTAGCTCTGCCGGCACCTAGGGAAACCTAGCAAACCTATACATTTTTGTAAACTAGACACCCAGGGGAATCCAGGATGGGGTGACTTGACTGGCTCTCACCAGGTTCTGTTACCCAGAATCCCTTGCAAACCTAACAAATTGTCCAAAAAAACCACATTTTTTTCACTTTTCTGTGGTGGAAAGTTCTGGAATCTGCGTGGATCCACAAAATTCCACCCACCCCGCGTTCCCCAAAGTCTTCCGAGAAGAATGGTACCTCACTTGTGTGGGTAGGCCTAGTGCCCGTGACAGGAAATGGCGCAAAACGCAACATGGACACAACACATTGCAAAACCAGGTCAGTTTGTGATAGGCAATTTTGATGTCGCCTCAATACGTTTTGGGCCCTTGCCTGTCGCGAGTTCTTGGGCCTCCCACCCGAGTGTGGCACCATTTTTATCGGGAGACCCGGGCGAACGCTGGGTGGTAGGAAATTTGTGTCAGCTCGGTGATGCCACAACCTTCCCACACACAAATGTGTGAAAAAAGTGATTTTTTCAGCACAATTTCAGGTTTGCAGAGGATTCTAGGTAAGAAAACGTTGGGGGATCCATGCAAGCCATACCTCCCTGGAATCCCCCGGGTGTCTACTTTTCAGAAATATGTGGGTTTGGTAGGTTTCTCTAGGTGGCCGCCGAGCCCCGGGCCAAAAAGTCATGGGACCCCCCTTGCAAAATCAGGTCATTTTGTGATAGGCAATTTTGATGTCGCCTCAATACGTTTTGGGCCCTTGCCTGTCACGGGTACTTGGGCCTCCCACCCGAGTGAGGCACCATTTTTATCGGGAGACAAGGGGGAACGCTGGCTGGTAGGAAATTTGGGTCAGCCCGGTGATGCCACAACTTTCCCACACACAAATGTGTAAAAAAAGTGATTTTTTCAGCAAAATTTCAGGTTTGCAGGGGATTCTGGGTAAGAAAAGGTTGGGGGATCCACGCAAGCCATACCTCCCTGGAATCCCCCGGGTGTCTAGTTTTCAGAAATGTGTGGGTTTGGTAGGTTTCCCTAGGTGACCGCCGAGCCCCGGTCCAAAAATTTATGGGACCCCCCTTGCAAAACCAGGTTGTTTTTTGATAGGCAATTTTGATGTCGCCTTAATTCGTTTTTGGCCTTTGCCTGTCGCGGGTACTTGTGCCTCCCACACGAGTGAGGCACCATTTTTATTGGGAGACCTGGGGGAACGCTGGGTGGTAGGAAATTTGTGTCAGACCAGTGATGCCACAACTTTCCCACACAAAAATGTGTGGAAAAAGTGATTTTTTTTCAGCTAAATTGAGGTTTCCAGGGGATTCTGGGTAAGAAAACGTTGGGGGATCCACGCAAGCCATACCTCCCTGGAATCCCCCGGTTGTCTAGTTTTCAGAAATGTGTGTATGTTTGGTAGGTTTCCCTAGATGGCCGCCGACCCCGGGGACAAAAACCCAGGTAACCCCCCGTGCAAAACCAGGTTGGTTTGTGATAGGTAATTTTGATGTCGCCTCACTAGGTTTTGGGCCTTTGCCTGTCACGGGTACTTGACCCACCCACACAAGTGAGGTACCATTTTTCTCGGAAGACTTTGGGGAATGCTGGGTGAGTGGAATTTTGTGGATCCACACAGATTCCAGAACTTTCCACCACAGAAATGTGAGGAAAATGTGTTTTTTATACACATTTTGAGGTTTGCAAGGGATTCTGGGTAACAGAACCTGGTGAGAGCCAGTCAAGTCACCCATCCTGGATTCCCCTGGGTGTCTAGTTTTCAAAAATGTACAGGTTTGCTAGGTTTCCCTATGTGCCGGCTGCGCTAGGGCCCAAAATCCACAGGTAGGCATATTACTAAAAACAAATCTGTGCCTAGTCGGCTTTCTGCCGCCCTGGGGGGGGGATAGCGGGGGTGGGGTTGCCCCAATATGCCCCCAAGGGGGGCAAAAACACTGTGGCTATTTTTTTGGGGGTAGGGGCATTGGTATGCCCATTCTGGGCAGCCACCACACATAAAAAAGCCAGCGTAATCGTTGGCGTCTAGTGGGCTTTTTGCCCCCCCGGGGCGGGGCAGATTGGGGGCACCTGCCCCCATCTTCCCCCCAGGGGGGGAAGAAAGGCTGTAATTGTTGCAGGTGGGGGGTGGGGGCATTGACATGCCTGTTTTGGGCAGCCCCCACCCTAATTAAAATTTGCCCAAAAAAATCCCTGCCGTCTAGTGGGCTTTTTGCCCCCCCCGGTGGGGCAGATTTGGGGCTAATGCCCCCATCTGCCCCCCAGGGGGGGCAGAAAGTCCATTAGACGCCAGGGAGTTTTTAGGCAAATTTTAATTAGGGTGGGGCTGCCCAAAGCGGGCATGCCAATGCCCCCACCCTAATTCAAATTTGCCCAAAAAATCCCTAGCATCTAGTGGGCTTTTGCCCCCGGGGGCAGATTGGGGGCTACTGCCCCATCTGTCCCCCAGGGGGGCAGGAAGGCTGTTATTTTTGCGGGGAGGGGGTGGGGGCATGGGCATGCCCGTTTTGGGAGCCCCCACCCTAATTCAAATTTGCCCCAAAAAACTCCCTGGCGTCTAGTGGGCTTTTGCCCCCAGGCGGGGCAGATTGGGGGCTAATGCCCCCATCTGCCCCCAGAGGGGCAAAGCCACTAGACGCCAGGAGTCTTGGGCAAATTTAACTAGGGAGGGCTGCCCAAAACGGGCATGCCAATGCCCCCACCCTAATTAAAATTTGCCCAAAAATCCCTGGCATCTAGTGGGCTTTTGCCCCCCGGGGGCAGATTTGGGGCTACTGCCCCATATGCCCCCAGGGGGCAGGAAGGCTGTCATTTTTGTGGGGGAGGGGGTGGGGGCATGGGCATGCCCGTTTTGGGAGCCCCCACCCTAATTCAAATTTGCCCCAAAAACTCCCTGGCGTCTAGTGGGATTTTGCCCCCCGGCGGGGCAGATTGAGGGCTAATGCCCCCATCTGCCCCCAGTGGGGGCAAAAAGCCCACTAGATGCCAGGGAGTTTTTGGGGAAAATTTTAATTAGGGTGGGGGCTGCCCAAACGGGCATGCCAATGCCCCCACCCTAATTTAAATTTGCCCCCAAAAATCCCTGGCGTCTAGTGGGCTTTTTGCCCCCCCGGGGGGGCACATTGGGGGCTACTGCCCCATCTGCCCCCCAGGGGGGGCAGGAAGGCGGTAATTTTTGTAGGGAGGGGGTGGGGGCATGGGCATGCCCATTTTGGGCAGCCCCCCCTAATTCAAATTTGCCCCAAAAAAATCCCTGGCGACTAGTGGGCTTTGCCCCCCCGGCGGGGCAGATTGGGGGCTAATGCCCCCATCTGCCCCCAGGGGGCAGAAAGTCCACTAGACGCCAGGGAGTTTTTGGGCAAATTTTAATTAGGTGAGGGCTGCCAAAACGGGCATGCCAATGCCCCACCCTAATTAAAATTTGCCCAAAAATTCCCTGGCGTCTAGTGGGCTCTTTGCCCCTCCGGGGGGGCAGATTGGGGGCTACTGCCCTATCTGCCCCCCAGGGGGGGGCAGGAAGGCTGTTATTTTTGCAGGGGAGGGGGTGGGGGCATGGGCATGCCCGTTTTGGGAGCCCCCACCCTAATTCAAATTTGCCCCCAAAAAATCCCTGGCATCTAGTGGGCTTTTTGCCCGCCCCGGCGGGGCAGACTGGGGGCTAATGCCCCTATCTGCCCCCCCAGGGGGGGGAAGAAAGTCCACTAGACGCCAGGGAGTTTTGGGCAAATTTTAATTAGGTGGGGCTGCCCAAAATGGGCATGCCAATGCCCCCACCCTAATTAAAATTTGCCCATAAAATCCCTGGCGTCTACTGGGCTTTTGCCCCCGGGGGCAGATTTGGGGCTAATGCCCCCAGCTGCCCCCCAGGGGGGGCAGAAAGGCTGTCATTTTTGCGGGGGGTGGGTGGGGGCATGGGCATGCCCATATTGGGCAGCCCCCACCACAAATTATAATTTAAAAAAAATCCCTGGCGTATAGTGGGCTTTTTGCCCCCCCGGGGGGCAGAAATGGGCTACTGCCCCCAACTGCCCCCCTGGGGGGGCAGAAAGGCTGTAAATTTTGCAGGGTGGGGGCATGGACATGCCCTTTATGGGCAGCCCCCACCCTAATAAATTATGCGGCAAACAAAAATATCCCTGGGGTCTAGTGGGCTTTTTGCCCCCCCGGGGGGGCAGATTGGGGGCTACTGCCCCATCTGCCCCCCAGGGGGGGCAAAAAGACTAAATCACACCCAAAAAAATTGGGGGGAGCAAAAGCCCTTGCCCAAGGGGCCGTATCCCTGCTTGGGGATTGCCCTCCTGGGGCGATCCCCAAGCAGGGATCCACTGGCGAGGGGTACCATTGGAAAGGGGAGATTCTCCCCTTTCCAATGATACCTCTCCCATCTTTCTACTTGCCCGGGGGGCTGAGATAGCCCCTGAGCACATAGAAAGTGAAACTGATATGAGCCTAAAGGCTCATTTCAGTTTCGGTTTCTGTGCAATGAGGACAGCGCGACATGCGTGCTGATCCTCATGGCACAGAAACCAGGGAGGGGGCCTCGGGAGCTGGGGAAGCTCTTCCCCAGCTCCCAAGGTCACAGGGGTGAAATAGACATCCCTCTGCTGTCTGCAGCAGAGGGATTTCGTGCCCCTGGCCTCATGAGCATCGAAGGGGTTAAACTAGTGTAAATGGTGCTTTTTTTTATTTGGTTTCTTCAAGCCTTTAATCCTAATTGGTCCTATATATATATTTCTAAATACAGCCATATCGAAAGGAATAAATTTGCTGGATTAAGCACATACTACTATAGTCCGTGTCCTTGTGGTGCATGCAAAACACGTGATCTGGAACTGGTTTTTGGTACCTCTATATATCTCTACATAGTTCTACTGTGCTTAAGTGGTAAAAATCGTCGTTGGATCAATTATACTTGCCCCTTCTTGTGCCTGAACCTGAGGGGAAGTGAATGTGATTACACATGCTGTCAGGTGTTACTTCAAGAATCCTTTTTTATACTTGTTTCCTTGCATGTGATACAGTTAGTGGGATTTTTCATTTCTCCTCACTGCATAGTGGTCCATGAATCATTGCACACTTATATTGAACTATCACTAATTTTATGGGCAGACTCTCTACTATTAAAAAGCTTCCTCAACGTCAGACATGCAACATCAAAATGTCTAGCGACTCGCTTAGCCTTGCCAAAGCATCCTCCTCTGGCACTAAACCTAAAAGACCAAAAAATGACCCTACATCTCCGGTCCAGTCATCTCCAAACCCGGTCCTGGATACAATTTTGGACGAACTACGTGCACTCAAACCATTCATGAACACCACCAACGAAAAACTGCAGTTGATTGAGGACCGATGGATCAATATGGAAGGCAAAATAACTGAAATGGAACAACGTGTGGGCCATCTTCAGGTCATGGCGACTAAAATTCCTCTGCTGGAACAAGAAATCCAAAAGCTTAAGCTCCACACTGAGGACCTCGAAAATCGCAACAGAAGGAACAATCTGCGTCTTTATGGTTTACCTGAGAATATTGAGGGCCAGGATCTTCTCTCCTTCTTACAGAAATTTTTGCCTGACCTTCTAAGTCTTCAATCTTCTGCTCCTCTAAACATCCAAGGAGCATATTGTCTTGGTCATCCTCAGCCTCATTCTACCAGACCACGTGGTATTATAATGCTCTTTTTAGAATTCACCGACCTGATGCGTGTATTAAAAAGTGCCAGAGAGAAACATCGTCTTGTTTGGTCCAGTCATAACATCTTTATCTCTCAAGATCTTTCTAATGCAACCAATCCTAGACGTAAGACATTTCTGGCGCTTCGTCCTCAACTGAGATCTCTGAATATCCGATATGGCATATTACACCCTTGTCTCTGTAAAATTACTTACGAAGGTGTTTCCCGCTCATTTGAAGATCCGACCAAATTAAAACTGTTCCTGCAAATCATCACCAGAACACCTATGGACACAAATGTACAATGTACCTAAATCGTTAAATTGTTGTTACTAACACATGACTTCTTGTATCTAGTTTTATTCCCTAGTTTTGCTCTTCAAGCACGGGTTACGTGGCCGGAATCTTTCTATTTTATCATTGTCTTTTTTCTCTCCGCTGTTGTTCTTGTCTCTGGGTGCTGACATGCCTGATCTTTATCTCATTCTCTTTTTACTTCAGATCTGGCTTTATGTTCTTGATCTGTCTCTTCTTTTTTCTATTTTCCTTATCCCTCTCTCATTCCCTCTCTCTCTATCCTCATCTCTCCATTCCCTTTTTCCTCTTTTATTCCCTTCTTCCTCCCTTTATAATTGCATGAGGGTCTTCTTGTTTCACCTCTCCATGTTTTTTGCAATCCTGTTATGTTACCCTATTTTTGACGAACGGTGTCTTTTTGTTTCAATTGTTATCTTTGTAGTGTGTCTTCATTGTTCCTGTATCCTTGTTTTTAAGCTGCAACATGTTTAATGTTGTGTTGTGAAACGTCCGTAGTCTGGGGCATCCTGTTAAGCGTCAAAAGGTACTTTCTCATTTATCGAAACTCAATTGTCAAATTGCTTTTCTACAATCTGCGATTTCCTATTTCTAAATTATATCATACTGTTTTTTTAATTAGACAATTCTATGCTCTAAATAGGCAATATCAAGACTCACCGATACCTAGCTGGATTACTTTTGAACGCTCTTTATTACATGAATTCTCTTTTTATGACATTTGTTCTATGTCCAACGGAACCTTTATTTCCAAGTATCCCATTTTAAAATATTCCCAGCACTTGATACACTCACTGTTCACAGATGGCTCTAATTTTCATCAAGCTTTTCTTGCCTCCTCCATCTGGTACAATAAATTCATTAAGTTTCGCCATAAATCATTCTGCTTCAAATATTGGAAAGAAAAGGATATTTTATATGTTCACCAACTAGAATCCCATAACTCTGTCATACCCTTTGCTACATTACAAGAACGTTATAACTTACCCCCATCCTGCCTATCCCAATACTCACAACTATCACAGGAACTCCAATCATTCTTGCTATCCAAAGATTTTCCTGATGACTCCACTCCATTTACTCCCCTGACTCCTTTGTACAATATCTCCTCTGACTCTAACCCCAAAGCCTCATTTATATATAAACTTTTATCTACTCCTATATCCGATAGACCAAAATCCTTAATCGAAATAGCCTGGGAACAAGACCTCCCGTTATCCCTCTCGACTCAAAGATGGAATAAACTATGGCACAAAATCTTTACCACCTCCAGAGCCGCTAACATCACTCAATCCCTACTTTTCTTATATAATAGAGTGGTTCGTACACCCGTCTTTATTCATAAGATTAATTCCTCTTCCTCTCCCCTTTGCTGGTCCTGTCTTTCCTCTGACGGCACACTACTACATTTAATATATTATTGTCCTAATGTTTTTAAATTCTGGAAATCCATTTGGTCTAAATCTTCTAAGATATTTCAATGTTGCATTCCATTATCAATTCAAAATGTTTTTCTTGGATCCATGTCTGATGATTTTTACGACACCCCCTCGAAGTTGAAATTGTTTGATCTTTTAATTGCTCTTGCATTTAAAGTTATTTAAACTTGCTGGAAAGATAATTCTAAAGTATGTATGTTAACATGGTGGAATCTTATCTGTGATGAACATAGAATTTCTACTGTTTCAGCGTCAACGTTATCTCAGAAAATCAAGTCCGATTTATTCTGGCTTCCCTTTACTTCTTTCTTATCTTCACACTCGTCTTTACACTAATCACTCTTCTACTGCCTCTTCCCCCTCCCTTCTCCTCTTCTATCCCTTTCTTTTCCCCTCTTTCCTCTCCCAATCTTTATTCAAAAATTATAAATATACTATTATTTGATTTGATATGTACTTTTATTTCTTTTTACTCATTTTACTGCATAAGGTTGTTTCTCTTTATGTCTTTTCTCCACCATGATAGTATCATCTTTATTATTGCAACATCTTTTAATAATATGTTTTTATTATGCTATTTCTCCACCTTATGCTAAATGTAATTTTGGTACTTTCTTATTATACCAATAAAAATTATTTAACAAAAAAACAAAAAACGGTGTCTCTCTGTAGCCTGTTCCCTAGTTATCCCTATTATGGCCTGGAAAGGGTGGAATGTCACTCCCATTTTGACCTTCACCCTCCATTAAACCTCTCTTTCCGGCCCCACTCTTTCTTCTGATTCTACACACATTCCTTCTACTGGTTTCATGAACCTCACCTCATCTGGTGGGCTGTGCTTCCTCTGCATCTGGGTAGATCCCTTTCATCCTCTACCGGGGCATCAGTGGTATGTGATGTGATTGACTTTGTGATTTGTGATGTGATGTGATTTGACCGGTCCCAGGATGCTTGTTTCCGGTCCAGGGAAGACATGGCTTGGCAGTTCAGGCTGGACTGTTCCCATGAGGCACAGGGTCAGACTGATTTGCATATGGCCATGTCTGAACTGGGGTGGTGGAGTGAGCTAAAGAATGATGATGGATTAAACCCAGATCAGTTGACTGGGGGTGAGTGTTTGATTTGCTCTAACGCTCCGTCCATCATCCCCTTTGGTATCGCTTTGTTCGCCCTAAGTTGGCAGGGTATGCCCAGACGTGGGTCCCTTGCTCACTTTGCCACTGGATTCAAGCTAGCCTGGCTGATGACGGCTGAATAGCCAGAAACCGGTCCCAGGATGCTTGTTTCCGGTCCAGGGAAGACATGGCTTGGCAGTTCAGGCTGGACTGTTCCCATGAGGCACAGGGTCAGACTGATTTGCATATGGCCATGTCTGAACTGGGGTGGTGGAGTGAGCTAAAGAATGATGATGGATTAAACAGAGATCAGTTGACTGGGGGTGAGTGTTTGATTTGCTCTAACGTTCCGTCCATCATCCCCTTTGGTATCGCTTTGTTCGCCCTAAGTTGGCAGGGTATGCCCAGACGTGGGTCCCTTGCTCACTTTGCCACTGGATTCAAGCTAGCCTGGCTGATGACGGCTGAATAGCCAGAAACCGGTCCCAGGATGCTTGTTTCCGGTCCAGGGAAGACATGGCTTGGCAGTTCAGGCTGGACTGTTCCCATGAGGCACAGGGTCAGACTGATTTGCATATGGCCATGTCTGAACTGGGGTGGTGGAGTGAGCTAAAGAATGATGATGGATTAAACCCAGATCAGTTGACTGGGGGTGAGTGTTTGATTTGCTCTAACGCTCCGTCCATCATCCCCTTTGGTATCGCTTTGTTCGCCCTAAGTTGGCAGGGTATGCCCAGACGTGGGTCCCTTGCTCACTTTGCCACTGGATTCAAGCTAGCCTGGCTGATGACGGCTGAATAGCCAGAAACCGGTCCCAGGATGCTTGTTTCCGGTCCAGGGAAGACATGGCTTGGCAGTTCAGGCTGGACTGTTCCCATGAGGCACAGGGTCAGACTGATTTGCATATGGCCATGTCTGAACTGGGGTGGTGGAGTGAGCTAAAGAATGATGATGGATTAAACCCAGATCAGTTGACTGGGGGTGAGTGTTTGATTTGCTCCAATGCTCCGTCCATCATCCCCTTTGGTATCGCTTTGTTCGCCCTAAGTTGGCAGGGTATGCCCAGACGTGGGTCCCTTGCTCACTTTGCCACTGGATTCAAGCTAGCCTGGCTGATGACGGCTGAATAGCCAGAAACCGGTCCCAGGATGCTTGTTTCCGGTCCAGGGAAGACATGGCTTGGCAGTTCAGGCTGGACTGTTCCCATGAGGCACAGGGTCAGACTGATTTGCATATGGCCATGTCTGAACTGGGGTGGTGGAGTGAGCTAAAGAATGATGATGGATTAAACCCAGATCAGTTGACTGGGGGTGAGTGTTTGATTTGCTCTAACGCTCCGTCCATCATCCCCTTTGGTATCACTTTGTTCACCCTAAGTTGGCAGGGTATGCCCAGACGTGGGTCCCTTGCTCACTTTGCCACTGGATTCAAGCTAGCCTGGCTGATGACGGCTGAATAGCCAGAAACCGGTCCCAGGATGCTTGTTTCCGGTCCAGGGAAGACATGGCTTGGCAGTTCAGGCTGGACTGTTCCCATGAGGCACAGGGTCAGACTGATTTGCATATGGCCATGTCTGAACTGGGGTGGTGGAGTGAGCTAAAGAATGATGATGGATTAAACCCAGATCAGTTGACTGGGGGTGAGTGTTTGATTTGCTCTAACACTCCGTCCATCATCCCCTTTGGTATCGCTTTGTTCGCCCTAAGTTGGCAGGGATATGCCCAGACGTGGGTCCCTTGCTCACTTTTCCACTGGATTCAAGCTAGCCTGGCTGATGACGGCTGAATAGCCAGAAACCGGTCCCAGGATGCTTGTTTCCGGTCAGGAAGACATGGCTTGGCAGTTCAGGCTGGACTGTTCCCATGAGGCACAGGGTCAGACTGATTTGCATATGGCCATGTCTGAACTGGGGTGGTGGAGTGAGCTAAAGAATGATGATGGATTAAACCCAGATCAGTTGACTGGGGGTGAGTGTTTGATTTGCTCCTAACGCTCCGTCCATCATCCCCTTTGGTATCGCTTTGTTCGCCCTAAGTTGGCAGGGTATGCCCAGACGTGGGTCCCTTGCTCACTTTGCCACTGGATTCAAGCTAGCCTGGCTGATGACGGCTGAATAGCCAGAAACCGGTCCCAGGATGCTTGTTTCCGGTCCAGGGAAGACATGGCTTGGCAGTTCAGGCTGGACTGTTCCCATGAGGCACAGGGTCAGACTGATTTGCATATGGCCATGTCTGAACTGGGGTGGTGGAGTGAGCTAAAGAATGATGATGGATTAAACCCAAATCAGTTGACTGGGGGTGAGTGTTTGATTTGCTCTAACGCTCCGTCCATCATCCCCTTTGGTATCGCTTTGTGATTGACTTTAGGGCACACAATCGACCCTATACTGAGAGTGGGTATCACCACTATGAGCACCCCTTCGGGGTATACTCAGTAGACCTCCCATTGAGGTGTGTGTGGTAATCCTTAGGTCTTTTCTATCCATTTTCGGGTGGATTTCTCAGAGCCAGTCTTTAATCTAACTTTGATATTGTTCCATTTTTGCCTCAGAGATGAACCCACAGACCTATCACCTATCACCGTGGCGTTATCCAAACAATTTACCACTGGATTGAAAGCACCTTCTGGTGTTGGGATTCTGTTGCTTTTGGGTGGACGCCATACAGTGTTTACCAGTGCCTTCACATGCCTGCAGTGGTTGGGTTTCTGTTATAGAGTATTTACTGTTGGAATAACAGTGCTTCCTGTGGTTGGACTTCTGTTGCTCTCTGTTGAGAGCAAGCCCCACAAACATGCTCCAAATAAAAATAATGATTATCAGTAGTCAACTAGAATTGCTGTTCTCAAAAATCAGAACTCAAATGATTTTCAGATTACAAGTCATATTGGTTGTATAGGCAGCCTGTGAACCTATGCCTAACGCTTCCAAATTCAAGGTAATGATTAAGGCAAGTGCCTATCTGGCTGCCAATTACACCTATGTCCTGCTCAAACATTCAAGTACCTTGTGCTCTCCAAAGCTGCTGCTCTACGCCAACAAAAATACCATCAATAAAGCTCTAGCTTCAGCACCTTCCCCTCTTTTCTCCAAGAGCTCTTACTCCAGGCCACTCAGGAAAAAGACCTTCAATCACTCAAACAATCAATCAGGGGAATTGTAAGCGCGCTACTCACCCGTGAGGGTCTCAAAGTGCTGGGAGGGAGGGGGGTAGTCATCTCCGTTCAGTCGAAGAGCCAGGTCTTGAGTGTCTTACTGAAGATGTTCCAGCGGACGCAGCCCTCTTTCACCATCCTTTGAGACATGGGTTGAATGTAGTCACTTAATGCACTGAGGGCCTCATTTACAAGACCATTGCGCCTCCGGTGGTCACTTTTTTTGTTGCACCGGCGGCGCAGTGTGCCTGCCCATATTTACATGACGCAAGGGTGCCTGCGCTGGCGCATGACAGCCAATTGTGCACCAGCGCAGTGTTGTATTGTTGTCAATACGACACATCCCTGTGCTTTTAAAAGGACGCAGCTTGGCGCAGCGAAATAGCTTGCGGCGCCGCGCTGTGTCATTTTTTTGTAAATGAGGCCCTGAATGTTCAGGTCATCTGCATATGTTTTCTTAAAAGTGCCGGACATACATGGGTTACTTTAAAGAGTGATTTATTTGGTTTTGAAGAGGTATCATCCACAATACCTGCTGAGTAGATCTCTCATATTTCCCTCGCCCAGGTATTCAGAAAAAAAAGCCCGAGGGAGGCCCAGAGAAGTTTGGCTAACAGTGGGTACTTCTAATAGGAATAAAATTAACAAATGCCTTGGAGTGTTCACAAATGCTAAAGAAATGCTCAACACCAGGCGTCCCACTGGCTGATTCCCTTCACAGAACATGGTGCGAAGAGTGGTGCCAGGCCCTAGCGCCGGTGAGGTTTACCGCTCATCCACCTCATGTGCTGCAATGCAGACCCGACAATGAGGTGGGTGGGCTACAAAACATTGTTCTATTAAATATGTTTGTTTGTGAGTAATATTGATATGTTTAACATTTTAAAAGGGTTGCGAGCATTTACATTTATGACCAATCAAGCAATGAGGAATGAATACCACTACTTTCTTTTTACTAAGTCTATTACTTCCCCCTCTCCCCCAGTTGCAGTATATTTCGTTCTGCAGTTCTCTCTTCGTCTTAAAGTGTTAAACTAAACCCATCACTCCCTTCAGCATCCTACCCTACTCCAGCCAACCCAAACGGTAGCTGTTGCACTATTTTAGTTGTTACTCCTTCGCCTTTACTTAAGGTTTTGCTGTGAAAGTCCTTCAGAACTAGTAAGCACCCTCTCTCAGGAATGCTCAGTAAATATAAGACTGAAAAACCTATATTGTATTGTATTGTAATTGCATTTATATAGCGCTTACTACCCCTGACGAGGCGTCGAAGCGCTTTTTCGGCGAGTAGCACGCTACTCCGGGACCCATAGAGGATTAGTGTTGAATTAGTATAGTGAAAAATGCAAGTACATTTTAAGTGGTGGATAGGTTAGTCAGTTATTTGGATTTGGAATGATAGCAGAAGGATAGAGGAGGAAAAAAGGTTTGTATTTATATAGTGCTTGTTACCACTGATTGGGTGTTGAAGCACGCTACTCCGGAAGCCCATAAAGGATTAGTGGTGAATTAGTATGGTGAAATATGAAAGTAATTTCAGTGGTGGATATTAGTCAGTTATTTGGAGTGAGAAGGATAGCGAAGGGATAAAAGGGGAAGAAAGGTTTGCATTCATATAGCACTTTTTACCCCTGATGGGTGTTGAAGCACTTTTCTGGTGAGAAGCACGCTACTCCGGAACCCATAAAGGATTAGTGTTGAAAATTAGTATAGTGAAATATGAAGTAATTTGAGTAGTGATATGTTATTCAGTTATCTGGGTAGAGAAGGGTAGGTGGCGGGATAGAAAAGGGAAGAGGTTTGCATTTATATAGCGCTTGTAACCCTGATGGGGTGTTGAGAAGCTTTATTGGCGAGTAGCACGCTACTCTGGACCCCATAAAGGATTAGTGGTGAATTAGTATAGTGGAATATGGAATTTGAGAAGTGAACATGTTAGTCTGTTATTTTGATTGAAAAGGATAGTGGGGGGATAAAAGAGCAAAGGAGTTTTTTTTTTTTTTTAGGTCATAGTAGGAGGAGGCTTTTGGAGTAAAAGGAATTTTGGAGGGGAGGAGCCGTATATATATATCTCCATCCCTTCGGGAGGGATGGGGGGGGGCGGGGGGGACACCCACCTACCCAAGGGGCAAGAATAAAAAGCAAAAATTGCTGCAGTCTTTTGGGACTCCCGCAGGATTGTTAACAAAATGGCGTCTGGGGCTACTTACTTGGAGTGAGCACCTCCCCTCCCCTAGCCTTTACAGGCCCCAAGGAGCCCACCCACAGGGCTGAAATTAATGTTTATGGGGAAGCCCCCCTCCCTCAGGCTCATATGGTGGGTGCCGTAGGTGGGCACCAGGGCACCTACCTATAAGTAAATCGGGCCCCGGGAAATGGGGTCCTCAGGGCCAGAAAGGCTTGAGGACTGGGGAGAGGGGCGGCACGCACCCCCGCCCCTTTAATTTAAAAACCAGCCCTTGGGAATGGTGTCCCCAGGGCCTAACAAGGCTCAGTGAGGTTGACAATGCAGTCCTGCCTCACCTTTAACTTTAGTAGTGGCCTGGGGGATGGGGTCCCAAGGGCCTAACAAGGCATGGGAATGGGGGCCAATGATGTAATTTGAGACTCACCAGTCATGTCATAAATTAGGTCATAGAACATGTAATGCGCGATATAATATGTGAGATCACAAGCACTTTTTTTTTTTAGTTCAAAACGTTAATATTTCACTGACCTATTCACCCAACTATGACGTTACTTTAAACTCACGTTTTCTCAGTGGATATATATATATATATATATATATATATATATATATATATATATATATATATACATATATATACATACATTTTCTCCCTGAAAAAGACAAAAGGTCAAAGCAACCTCTCATAGTTAGGAAAAATATTAGTGATAACTTAATGTTTTAAACAAAAAAAAACAGTGAAATTCACCAGTTCTAGTTATCTCAAGTAACAATGGGAACTACCTAAAGTTCCCCACTTTTAATTGATTCAGTGAGGGTTTTTGTTTTGCAGATGTGCTGCTATTTGAGACTAAGAATTTTAAATCTACTGTTGTCTCGTAAGTGACTGAACTTTGTTCTAGATATTTCTATTTGATTTTTTTCCCAGTTCCACTAACCTAAGATCATTGTGAGTTTACTGAAAGGTCCTCACCCTCAAGTGCAAAACACTTTACTTCAATTGTTTTTGTAATCCTTTTTATTTTATTTTCAGTTACACTCCAAACACCTCTAATATAATAAACAACACTGCAAGACCAAATATCAAACAACAAAATAGTTGCTATGTATAGACATTGGTGGAATACAGGAGGTAAATAAATAAATGGTCATCTCCCGTTGGCCATGTTTAGGCCAGGACTCCAGGCTCATTTATTGTCAGATGTGCCGGTCAGATCTCTGCCCCACGACGTGTCTATCTATATCTCTGGCATAACCTTTCTACAATCTAACAAGTGAGTCCACATGTTTCTAGTCAGTACTGCTATAAATCAGTACATCCTCATATAGAATCTAGAATTTCAGTGGCCAATTTCGATTTTCATATACATCACCTTCTGTGCAGCTCTATGCTAATCCATATTACAGTGTCGATTCAAGGCTGTTGTTAAACTCCAGGGACCTGCATTTCTTGGTGCAGTCCCTTGTAGTCACAGTGAAACTCTAATTCACAGTCTCTGGTATCAACTCAAGTAGGTCTATCAGATCTTCAGCAACACAGTTGAAGTAGTGGTCTCCATTTGCTGATCCACCGTATCTTCCAGCGCCCTACCTCTCCTCAGCAGCAGAATGCTATCACCGATCTTCCCCACAGTATATGCAAAAAGGTGCACCTTTGTCAACATCTTCACATGCAAAATGAATTGCGCCATCCCAAATTTATGGAGCTGTAGCACTTTGTAGTAAATTCTATGGTGTCCCTTAATTTGCATCAGCCTAAAGCTGGTTCTCTTAGAAACGGGAAAGCCTACCCTCCTATATTGTCTTCTATCCTTACAGCCAGTACACTGTCCCTATTGTTTTTTTTTTTTTTGCCCTAAAGGATTCCATCAGCTTCTGTCTAGAGGCAAGGATTACATAGTTTCTTCATCCATCCCTATGCTCGCAGTTGGTACCTGTGTCAGTTGAAGATACATGAAGGTCTGTGATGTATTCATTTCACGTTTGACCTATAGGTGTGTGAATGATATGACTCCCATTAGCATTCCACACTTTGCTCAGCATGGATATTCTAATGTTGTCCCAGTGTCCAAATCTCTCTGGGGTGGTCCCCATCTTCATTTTGGTACCCATCCATAACAGTGTCTAAAGGGTCAATCTATTTTTCCATCCAATTTCCTTATTAATCCTGCTCCACATTTTCACCCCTGATGGTTGTGGGAGGTGTGATGCATGCTACCGACCCTCCATAAAGGTACATGCAGGCAACGTTTTCCATCCAGCACTTGTCTGCCCCTCCACATAGTACATGTAGGTAACCCCTGTCCATCCACCACTTGCCTATCAATTCAAAACGCAGGTTCCTCCTGTGGGCATGTCCCCATTTGTTCCCTGTGCAGAGTTGGGCAGCTTTCAAATTTTTTTTTTTAACAATCTGGAGTGAGACACCCCCTTTATTAACAGCCTTGAACTGTCTTCAATGCTGTCCTTAGAACTCCACCCACCCATAGCAATACCCTGGGTAGTGGTCAAGTTTCCTTAAGAACTCTGCGGGCACAATGTATAGCATGTTCCGTGAGATACACATAAAAAGAGCAATTCATTTGTACAAAGCTGTCCTTTCCAGCAGTGAAAGCAGAAGCTCACGGTGGTCAGATACATCATTCTCCAGTAAATTTAACAATAGTTCAAGATTGCCAAAATATTGTGTGTTTTTGTCAATCAATAGCCATATATCTAGATATTGTAAGTGTTACTGCCAGGCTCAACCCCTGTTCTTTATTCAATTGTCAGGTGGGACAATCCGATACAAATTCATGTAGTTCCCTCTGGTCACTTGTTTTGGAGCTGCTAAAGAGTGGAAGTAATCGTTAAATACTTCTGCTGCAGCCATATTTCCCACTACCTCTTGCCGCTTTGCATCTTGATATGTCATATGCGTCTCATTCCCTTCTCTTTCCTGCTTATGCCAAGCCAATGGCTTTCTGGACTTATCTCCTACATCATATAATTTCCTTTGTTTACCCATGTATGTTGCCCATGATTTGTTCGATAATACAGCATATCATTCATCTTTTTTACTTGTGCCTGCCTTGTTAATTGTTCTGATGGGTCGCCTGGTGTCTCCCACTTCTCCAGAGATCAGGCAGCCCCTTATCACAGCCTCGTAGAAGTCACAGTACGCTCAACTGACTACTTCGTCAACACTAAAGTAATTTTATGTTGCCTTTTTGTAGGTTGTCCACCTTTTTCGGATTGGTCAAGCACCATGATGTTTAGCGCCAATCATCAAATTGTTCAGAGTTTCTTGAATTTAGCATCACCATGAGAGAAGTGTGATCACAGATTCACCTGGTAGTATACCCATGGTCCATGATTATCTAACAGAGGTTTTGGGTAGGCTTTGTCTAGCTGTGCATCTATTACTAAGTTAAAGTTATATTCCATTAATATCAATGCAGATATTAATGGAAGTCTGCCATCAATGTTACTAGCACAGCTAGTGTGTCATTTACAAGCCTGGGTGCAGACAGACGAGGGCCAAGAATATTCGTTCCCTTTCACAAGTTCCCAGTGCCACTGCTTATCTTTTCGAACTATCAGCAAAAGTTTGCTCTAGGTGGAATGAGAATTTTATTTTAAATCAACATGGCCACCTCCATGAATCCAATGGGGTTTGCCCAGTAGCAAAGTACTTTATACGCCCCCTCCTGATAAACTGCCATTGATTATCCTTTAAATGTGTCTCCTGGGAGTACACCATGCCACTTTATGGATGGATAATATCCTTTGTACCAAACCTTGCTTTATTAATGAAACCACTGACATTCCATGTCATGCATGTCAGTGACTGTGCCATCACAGGGGACAGTTACTAGCTATGTTCAATTGTCCTAATGGAAGAGTTTGCATATTAAAGCCTATTTCCTGCCCCACAAATGTCGCCACTGTTTTCACAGAAAACCTATAACTGTGAACTACCCCCACCCAACAGAATCATGCTTTGGACCTCGAACTGACCAACTCTGCAATGCATATTGGTCCTTTGCCTCGACATTACATCATTTAACTTGTTTGGAAAAGATTCTCCAATCTCATTTGCCAACTTGATCATCAAGCCCCACAACCTTCCCATGCCCAACCAATGCCTTCAGTTCGCTCCAGGCTCAAATAACTTTCGTTCCCACATAGGAGGCTTTAGCTTGATAGTGGACTCAACTGTCCTGGCAATTAGGCAGGCAGCTTTTTTTTTTTACTAGTTTTCCTTTCATCAATGAGATCAGTATAAAGCATACCCTTTAAAACATACCACTCGTATATCACACTGTATCAGTCACTCATCCATTTCATCATTCGAGTCCAATGTCTGCACCGTTGAGTTTTCCTCACTTAAAGCAATCCGCCCTCAGTGCTCTAGGCAGTTCGTTCACCACAGATGTTTCTGAGTTGTAAATGGGTGATTCACCAACTTCTTTCCACTGGCGCTGTCCAGAGTTATGTGTTTTTCCAGTGTGCGGTCTTAAATCCATCAGGCTGTGGTCAATCCTCCAATCAATCCCAGACCTCCTCAGGGGAAGTAAAGAGCCAGGATTTCCTCTGCTCAACTTGGCCCGGTACATCATCATATACTTTTTGATATTGTTCCTCAATTCCCTTTTCACAGCACCAAACGATCAGCATTGTGCCTGGGTGAAGTCCAGGAATATCAGGATCTGTGTATTTCTTTTTAACTGTAGGGGGGTTTTGTACCTCGCTCTCTCCATAGTTGAAGTAACGGACTATTATTGCTCAGGGCCAACCCCCACAGCACAGGCACCACAGCCAGGCGGGTCAGAGGATTTCCGGATGAGGTATTCCATAATCAAATTAGAGTAATTCCACCCGCTCTGGGATGTCCACCAGGTGAAAATTTCACCAGTTGCAACTCTGTGTCCTCCGCTTTTGCTGACAGCCACTGGTTGTTTTCTCACCATCTATATGATCAAGTGCAGTAGTAAGCAGCAGACAAGTGCTTAATTTGAGCCGTGGGTTTCTGGTGGTCGACACCGGCACTTAATTGCCAGACCCTGCATTTATGACAGCTGCCACATGGTGGCCCTTTGTGTGCAATTTAAAGATGAGCAGAAAAACAGTTGTTTGTTAATTCAACATACATTAAAAACAACTGATACCTGCCACCCAAGCCATTCTTAAAGCTTTGCGGCCTCGAACAGTCTTGTCAACTTGTAGCAGTGTGATGTTTAGTAGTTGTGTAAGTACAGTGGCAATTTGTGGTGCAAACTGCGGTGGCCTCCTGGCGAGGGCCCCGCACTTAGATTTTTTTTACAAATTAAACTCTGCAGACAATGCAGATTATCAGGGACAGGGCCCTGAAGGGTATCCTGCAGAGGCCCTTCGTGTGGGCTCGATGGTCACATATTGCTATCAGTCATGGGTCAGTCCATCCCTCTGAAGTCCCCTTTAACATGCAAAAAACTGAACCGTGCTTGGCGTTCGACCCCTTTACCGCTCAAAGACGCATAGCGTGCAGGAATCGACTTATTACACAACTGTGTGGTTAGTTACACAGAGGGCAAAGAGGAAGTGTGTCTGCGAGCGCCCCTCCCTCGAGGGCGATGGAATGGTGGCGCAGCCGGCATCAGGGAGTGATGGAAGCATTTTATACCAAAAGGAACGTAATTTGCTGCTTCAAATCTGGTGTACTCGCGCGTACCTGCTAACTTCATTCACCCCCGGAGGGTCTCAGGAGGCGGGAAAGGCAACTGCTTCTGGTCTGCCTTCCGAGGGTAAGTAATGCAACCTACCTCTTTTTATTTATTTATCTGACGTTGCCCCTTACGCGAATGCAAAAACATTACATTTTCCTAAAACAGACAGTAAGACGAATCCTAGTTTATAGACTGCTATCTATTCGAAGTATATTTAAAAAAACAACACCCTTAGGAATTATATTTTGACTGAGAAACGAAAGTAGGCAGCTTGCTCTACTCAGCTAAGGTAATTCAGAATTTTGTGACAACAGTGGAGGTCGCGCGAGTTACGTGAGGAGTGGGAAGAACAATGAATGGTTGAAGAAGGACCATTTTGGAGATTGAATGAGGAAAAAATGCCTCAAATACCTTCAAATTCAGAGGCAAAACTAACAGAAATGACGAGGATCAGTACTGATAAAGTTTTGAAAGGAAGTGAAATCATGTCAGGTATGAGTATCAGAAGGAAGTTGGGGGAAGGTGTAAGAACGAAAGCCTGGATTGGTTTATTGCAAACCCTCCACTCTGCAATGTTTTAATTGTACCCTGAAAGTTCCTTTTGTTGTCACCTGGGGTCATATTATACATTGTCGCCCAGGGACGCAACGGGCATGTGTGTCTGCTTTGTGCGCCACTGGGGCATAATGGTATTACTGAAGGAGCTGCAGACGCTTGTGCGTCTCCTTCCGTAAAACTGATATTGTTGGCGCTATCATGAGAGGGCATTCCCTCATTTGCATGGGTGCGTGGCCCTATACAAATGAGGGGGTCACATTGCTTCTGCACAGCGCTGTATTATGTACGCCTGCACAGAGGCAAATAAGCCGCTTATGAGGCACACTGAAAGTGTGTCACAAAAAGGTGGTGCACTTTTAGTTTGCCTCCTAAAGGCAGCCCTCTGGAGGGGATAAAGGGGGTCCCATGGACCCCCCAGACATCCCCCTGTAGGAGTATAGTCACTCACTGCACTGCAAGGGGATCTCTAATCTCACTTGAAAGTGCAGGTGGGTGCCGCTTGCACTGTGACACATGGAGCAGCTTTGAAGCAGCTGCTCCGTATTTTCACTTGAATGCGTTGCCCCGAGGGCAGCACAAGTTCGCAGCTGCTCTAGGGCCAGCACAATCTTTGTAATACTGCACACTGTCCCTGTTTGCACCTGGCACACCTTTTGAAAGGTGCGCCGTGGTGCACACAGGGAAAGTACACCATATATATTATACGACCCCTGAGGGTCTGTACTTCCAGAGACCATAGGTGCCGACTCTAAAGTGCTACTGTGCGGGGTTCTAGACATGGCCTGGATAAGCATCACCAAAAGACCTCACACAGAAACCATCCTTGGTAGGCTCTGGTGTTAAAGCCAGGTTCCTGGCAGTTCATCCAGAGGGACACAGCATTTATTTTTGCACGATGAAGGATCAGTAGCGGCCCGTGGTGGGAGCGCTGCCGGGCGGTGACGCAGGGCGGGGGGTAGTAAACTACAGATTTCGGCCGCACTGAGGTAAGTAAACAAAAGAAGAAAAAAAACGAATTTAGTTGCGCGCGCTGCATCGCATTTGGCTATGCAGCGCGCGCAACGAAATTCATTTAATTTATTTTTTTGTTTACTTACCTCAGTGCGGCCGAAATCCGTAGTTCACTACCTCCCGCCCTGCCCCTCATCCCCCCCCCCCCCTGCGTCACCGCCCGGCAGCACTTCCACCACGGGCCGCTACTGTGAAGGATGTAACCCATCGCCACTCCATTTAAATCCAGGCAGTAGCAAGTCTGTTTATTTGAATGTGCTTATAACCTCTATTTGAGAAGTGGATGCATTAATGGCCGGTTGTCCTCTTCAGTGTGAACTTGTGTACTTGACCTTCCTCACATAGACAAAGCCTGAAAACAGATAAACCTCTTCATAAGCTGTTGCTTACTAGATGTCTGACTTGGGAGCTGGAATACACACAATGTTCATGCTTAAGACAGTTCTAGCAATATGCCTTTTAGATGGGAGTAAGTTCGCCCTTTGTCTTGGTTGGCTTGCTGTCAAAACTTAAAGCGCCTGGGTTAGTTACAGCTGGACCCTGTATAGCTACCTAAAATAGAATACTATTCCACAGCAACCTTGCTGGTGATTCCTGGATGTTGAGATTGCATTTCGCATTCCCCAGCTCTCCTACCTGGGGCAAAGTTGAAAGTTTGGGGCCTTGTCCCTGAGCATCTTTGTTTCTGCCTGCTGAGAAGCTTGTCAGTAGTACTGGAAATTAAAACAAAATCCTGCAGGACACCATAAATAGGGGGTCAGGTGGGGCAGAAAATAAGCAAATACAGGTCGAGTCACAAGGGGGTGAGACATTAAAAGTGGAGTCTGACAGTCACTTATATATATATATATATTTTAAATGTCTCCTTAAAAGAACTTGGTAAAAAGGATACACAGGACAGTATATCTGTCCTGGCTTACTTTATTGGTCACAAAAAGGCTGCATTTCTAAATATCGTGTGTGGTTGAGGCACCCGCTGCGGAGATCTTTGTGTGCCCAGCAATTTTCAGGGGAGAATACTACCAGCAAGATAACTATGGTGGTTAATGCACTTTTTGGAGAGATTTGTTTTTTGTCTTGTCAACTCATTGTAAAGTAGGCTAGAGGGTTAATGTGCCTGCTGCAAATGACAACGTGTAACATGTAGATTACAGATTGTTCTTTATGTAGATAGTTCAGTGGGGTATTGCTTTTGTTACAGAGATCCTTTTGTTACTTGCAATTTATAACGTACAATTCTTCTAATATACCACACTGAGCTATGAACTGGCATCAAGGAGCTGCATGCAAACTGCAAGGCATTGGTTGAAAACCTTTCTATTTTTTCACAAACGTTTGTAATTTTAAGGTTGCTAAACGTCATTCCTTCAGGTAGTAATAGTGGGTCTGATTTAGACCTGGCATGTGGCCTGTCGTCCATCAGGATGGCGGAGGTCATCTTCTCCGCCACCATGGCCCGACTACTGCCTGCCCAGGGCCGGACTGGGAACCGAAACCGGTGCCGGCAAACTGCTCGGACGGCCCCCCTGTGGTTCAGGGGGGGGTGCGGCCGAGTAGCTTGCTAGTGCCGGTTTCGGCCGATTTTGTTACAGGGGGCTGATATTGCCGGCCCCTAGTAACAAAAACGGCCCCCCAGGGGCCCAAAACCGGCCCCCACCCTGGCGGCCCACCGGGGAAACGCCCGGTGCCCGCTACAGCCAGTCCGGCCCTGTGCCTGCCAAATTAGGAGATCACCTCCAGCCCTGCGGTGATCTCTAGGCCTTGTGAGGAGCTGTCTTTTAGCGGCCATGCAACATACTTTTTTTGTTTTTCAGAAACAGACTCCCAAAGTGGGAGTTTGTTTCTGAAAATCAAAACAATTATCCCACACCTTGGAAGCTATCTCGCAGGGTATGGAAGCACTAATTGTTTATCTGTCTGTGACCACAGGGGTTTTATCTGGCAGTAATGAACCAGAAACATAGACATCAGACAGTCTGCTCTAAAGAGGAAGGGCCTTCTGATGTCCTGACTCCATGGCCCCTACTCCATTGAGCCCTAGGAGTAAGCTTTGCAACAGCAGAGCCAGTGGGGCCACCCGCCATCGGAAAACTGATGGTTCAGCCAAGACAGAATAGAGTGGATGGGCCAAGGCTTTGTTAGACAGGGTACTTTGTCACGCTTGTGATGGAGTACTCTGTCCGCCCAACTTTAATCAGGCCCAAAGTCTTATTAGTACAGGCAACAGCAACCACTGCATTATATTTTAAATCCTGACTTTTTGTTTCTTCAGACCAACCACTCCTAAAATATAATGCCTACCAGTAAGCATTCTGACATTGGTATAAATAGTCCTGTAAAAGAAATTCGTAAAAAATAAATTAGTCAGTGCTAAATAAATCATTATTAGTAGAAATACTCATATAGTCATATACATCTGACATTGCTACAGTGCATGCATATGATTGCATGCAACAGATTGGGAGTTGGATGTCAAATAACTGCCTGAAGCTGAACTCGGATAAAACCGAGGTTCTGCTCTTTGGTAATCGTTTATCCTTTTGGTCACCTAAGTGGTGGCCCCAGGAATTAAAAAAACACTATGTAGGTGGATACTTCCCTCTTGGTATAGTACCACTGAGAGTAACTCTGTAGAGAAAGGAAAAACAAAAACAAAACATACAAACCAAACTGTGTGAGTATGTAAACAAATAGTTTATAAACATCATCCATCCCGCGTCATACCTATAGCGCGCGTGGTGGTGTGAAGTGGTCTTTATGAGACACGTGGCAGGTGCAACGTGTACTCACACCGTTAAAAAGTGGTTGTAAACCAACTCTTACCCTGTATTTCTTCCCTAAACGCTCCATGGGAGGGCTGAGGTGGAAGGACCTACTTAGACTTTCTGTAGGGAAAAAACACATAAAATCACTACTGGTAGTTAAGGGTTAGTCACCAGTATTCAGAAAGAACCAGGACCAAGGTTCCTAGTTAAAGCAAACATAACAAGGTGAAATCCAGAACTAATGGACCACCTATTCATTTAAGTTCACACCAGCATTCCTTCAGGCATACTCTTACTGTCTAGTTTCAGTGCTTCCAGCCGTTCTTCCCGGAGGCGTCCTCTCTGTCTCCCCGCTGATGGTAAATGGTGAGATTCAGAGGGTTTCTATACTAAAGAGAAGAGCTGTGACTAATTAGTGAGCTAATCAGTGTTAATTGGGCCCGTTAAGTGAGTTTCCTGTGTCCCTCTACGGGACCAACAGGCCACTACCCATGCGGCAACTGTGTGTGCTGCCGGCTGACCACCACAACAAAAGAAGTCGACATAGGTACAGAGAGACCCTGGAAGCTAAAACATTTCAGCAACTGCAATACAGAAGTTGTGGTGTACCTCCTATCCTGTCCATGTAACCTGAAGTATGTCGGGATGACCACCAAGAAGGTGAAGACGCGGATCAGCGAACACCGGAGTACGATTAGGTGCAGGAAGACCAACACCAAACTGACGAAACATTTCACGGAGAAAGGCCACAACGACCTGGACCTCAGATGGGTGGTGCTTGAGGTTATGAATAAACAAAAGACTGATATCTCTAGACAACTCCATATCCGAGAACAGCGCTGGGTATACAGGCTTCGCAGCGATGATAAAGGCTTAAATGATTAGATACCATGGCTGCAACTTGCGAAATAGAAAATGTATAGAATTGACCATGCACACCTTCTTTAGTCAACAACCAACTCCAAGAAAGCTGGCCTAATAGAGTAGGGACTATTCTCTACTGCTACCCTTCTGGTCTACTTTATTTTTAAGTAGTTCACTAAGAGTGGGCCCATTGTTATGCTCGCAAATTCAAACAGATCAAGCTGGCATGGGGAACATATTGGTTTGTGTAAACCCATGTTATCAAACATAGATACCAGCTGTAGCAATTACCACCACTGACTATCATTAGTGTGTACTTCACACATATAACAAGTGAGGTACCATTGGCCCGTAATCCCATTATGAACAGAGTAATGTTGCTTTATTTTTCTCACAGTGTTTAGAACTCTTGGGGTATCCCCTCACTTTACGGGGATCTCGAGCGGCCCCTGCTGTAATCCACGCTGGTAGTTATCAGTGCGCAAGCATAGGAGCCATAGCAGGGCAAGCGTCTCACGGAATACACCTAGGCGCATGCGCGGTAGCGGGTTTCCCACTACTCCAGCGCATGCTCAAATACCGGGAGACTGATCAGACCCGGTAATGAACATGGGCGTCCTCACAAACATGGGAGCTAATGACCTCGTAACTGCATTTGTTTTCCCGCAGGAAGGGGAAGGACCATAACATCGGTATCAGCGCCGTTTGACCAATGCCGAACGTAACCTTCATTGAATACACACCCTCAACTAGGCGGTCAGGCTCACGCAAGAGGGACACAGGAAACAAACCTCACAAGCCCATTGTTTACTATCTTAATGGCCTTGGTAGTGTTGGAGGCATGTTTTGACCAATCGGGTGGGGCGATTTACAGTTACGCCTCCCACCAGGCGGTCAGGCAGTCCCGTAGAGGGACACAGGAAACTCACTTAACGGGCCCAATTAACACTGATTAGCTCACTAATTAGTCACAGCTCTTTAGTATAGAAACCCTCTGAATCTCACCATTTACCATCAGCGGGGAGACAGAGAGGACGCCTCCGGGAAGAACGGCTGGAAGCACTGAAACTAGACAGTAAGAGTATGCCTGAAGGAATGCTGGTGTGAACTTGAATGAATAGGTGGTCCATTAGTTCTGGATTTCACCTTGTTATGTTTGCTTTAACTAGGAACCTTGGTCCTGGTTCTTTCTGAATACTGGTGACTAACCCTTAACTACCAGTAGTGATTTTATGTGTTTTTTCCCTACAGAAAGTCTAAGTAGGTCCTTCCACCTCAGCCCTCCCATGGAGCGTTTAGGGTAGAAATACAGGGTAAGAGTTGGTTTACAACCACTTTTTAACGGTGAGTACACGTTGCACCTGCCACGTGTCTCAAAAAGACCACTTCACACCACCACGCGCGCTATAGGGATGACGCGGGATGGATGATGTTTATAAACTATTTGTTTACATACTCACACGGTTTGGTTTGTATGTTTTGTTTTTGTTTTTCCTTTCTCTACAGAGTTACTCTCAGTGGTACTATACCAAGAGGGAAGTATCCACCTACATAGTGTTTTTTTAACCCCTCCCCTGATCTAGCAACAGGATTTTCCTTCTATTTTTCACTAGTTAAAAGGAAGTGAACACATAAGGTATATAACCCCCCCTTTCCCCCCCCCCTTTTTAGGTCCTGAAGAATGCTACGTTCCCTTCGGGGACACCTCAGCAGAAACATGTCGACCGCATTTCATACGGTGAAGGGAGAATAATATCCCATACCACCGTTCACTTAGTTTTTAACCACCATACATTTACCATTTGAATAAAGCATAGCACATGGACTAATGTAATGGTTTTTAAATCACTTATCACTCCCCCACGGCCATCACTTAGATTTAGAAGTGCATCCCTGTCTCCAGGTGTATGCCCGCCCTCTATCAAACCAAGTTTTTAGAGGGCGAGGACAGCCGATGATGAAGCATGACACCGGGCGGTGTGTGAGGCCAGTCCGTAACTTTTTATGAGATGCCCCCACTGGTAGTGCATCTCTATAGAACTCTGTAGATAAACATAGGAATTGATTCAAGGGGCAGCCCACTTTTGTGTATTCATGAGATAGTGGAGGCTGGCTCGCCCTTTGGCCCCGTGCCTCTGGTTCCCACCCTCAGCAACATTGCTGGGGTTAGTGTGTGTGGACTGTTGTGCAGCTTTCGAGCTGTGGGAACGTACTGGGGCTCTACACGTGGTCACAAAGGACCAGTGGGTCAGGTTAAGCCATTACAAACCCTCGCAAATTACGCTAAAAAACAGGTGGGCTAAGACAACATCTCACCCGGTCTAATCACCCTGATATTTCGACCATGGAGACTGAACTGGCTTTCGATGAAAGCACATATGCAGACATACTGAGGACCCCATCAATTCTGGCGGAGGCGGTAGTCTCACAAACTATCAAGAACTCAGATGAATGGGAGGCTTTATCAGCAAAGAAGAAAGAACAAATCCGCACGGCTCTACATGGAGCATTTATGACGGAATATTTGAGAAAGAACACGGCACCACGGGGACTCGTGGTCACAAATGAACCCCGGCTGTTCCTAAATAACAAGGAATTTAGGATTAATTGGTCGAGCATAGCATGGAAATGCACCAAGGACTGGCTGGTGTTGATCATCAGCACAGCCAGACAACTAGCAGATGCTCTGCTAGTTGAGATACAGCAGAGTGAGAGTAAATTGAAAACATCAGTTCACATTACCGTCTTCAAAAAAAGGCTTGAAGAGATAAACAGTGACCAGTCAGCATACAGGGAATATCTTACCCAATCTAAAATAACCAAACTACAGAAGGATGTCCAGAAGTTCAAGCGGGAGACGGTGTACCCCTACACAACGGACGAATACTATGACAAACCCCAACAAACACCTGCACCTAGACGTCAGCCACGCTTCAGACCTCTAAACTGGACTTACAGCTCAGGGGAAGAGAGAAGCGACAGCAGCAGCGATGAGAGCACAGGAGGGCAGCAGACACGGAGATACCGGAACCCTAACTTACCAATGTTTGCGCCACCGATGCAGCCATTCGGCTTCTGGCCACAGCAATTTTACCCCCCAGGGTTGGGCCCCACCAAGGACAGCAGCCTTTTTAATTCCGAGGAAGAGGCAGACAGAAACCGAGGAGGACAACGAGGATCCAATGGGAAGACGAAGCGTCAACCAGCGGCGCAGTGACACGGAGCAGGGACAGAGGCTCAACAATAACAACGACCAGGGAATAACCAATGTTGTAAACCTGAGTACGCATAGCCTCAGCATAGAAGAAGAAGCGGTTCTAGCGAAAGGCTTGGGTTTTGTCCCCACCCCAAATAACGACCCTTTCTTCCTCAACACTGAATTAGCTCAGTTCTTCAGAAAGATCAAGCTGAAAGATTATTTTGGCGAAAACGAAACACTGGACAGTGACCGGACCAGCACTGGACTACGGAAGAAGTCCACTTTCTCTCCCCGAACCAGAAGATATCCTGCAATGTCCTGGCATTTGAACAAGCGGTCCTCACAGAAGTGGAAAGAATCGACTTCAACAATATGAGGGGATTCCAGAATATGACCAAAGGAGAGAGAACGGCTCTGGAGCAATTGAAGAACAACCATGACATAATCATCAAACCGGCAGATAAGGGGGTGCCATAGTCCTGATGGACTATACTATGTACAAAGAGGAATGCTTACGCCTGCTATCCGACACCTCGAGCTATGAGGTACACCAGGAAGATCCAACACCCCGCATCATGACCAGTATCAAGAACATGGTCAACGAAGCAGAAACCCAGGACTGGATTACCAAGCATGAGGCTGAGTTTTTAGTGAATTTGGAACCAAGGACTCCTAGGTTCTATACCCTTCCTAAAATTCACAAAAACAAAACACCCCCACCGGGCAGACAGATAGTGTCGGGTATTGGGTCAGCTCTGGAACCACTTTCCCAGTTCTGCGACTGGTTCTTGAAGCCGATTGTACAGAAATCTCGATCCTACCTTAGAGACACCAAAGATGTACTTTGCCATCTTCGAGACCTGGACATAGATGCAAGCGAAGACATGTTCATAACCATGGACATTGAAGCGCTCTATACGAGCATCCCCCAGAGGCGTACTCTGGAGGTGGTGGAACAGATTCTACTGGACCAGGATTGGACATATGTGACACCCACGCATTTCATCATGGAGTGTGCGGAACTAGCACTTACGGAGAATTTCTTCGAGTTTGAGGACTCCCTGTACCATCAAGTGGGCGGCACATCCATGGGCAGCACCTTCGCGCCGAGCATGGCGTATCTGTACGTACACCGCTTTGAGGAGGACCACATCTTTAACCCCTCGAACCCCTTCACACCTCGAATAAAGACATGGAAACGGTACATAGATGACATTTTTGTCATCTGGCGAGGTACCAAGCATGAGGCAACACGCTTCGTGGAGTGGGTCAACGGCATTGACCCCCACCTCAGGTTCACACATACCATCGACAAAAATCAGGCTGTTTTCTTGGATCTGGATATAACCTTAACATCAGAAGGAATATCCACAAAAGTCCACACTAAACCAACAGACAAGAACAGTTTATTAATGCATGACAGCTACCACCCGAGGGCCCTCCGTGAGAACCTTCCTGTAGGCCAATTCCTGAGGATTCGAAGGAACTGTTCTGAGATAGATACATTCCAGATACAGGCAGAACAACTAGAGACAAAACTCCTGGAGAGACATTACCCCAAGAAGATGGTTAAACGGGCAAGGAAAAGGGCGAGGAATAATAACCGGGATGCAGTTTTGGAGACAACACAAAAAGAAAAGAAAGACCGCCTGGTCTGCGTTACAACATACACGCCCGTGTCGAACAGAATCCAGAACATTATAAAGAAAAAATGGGCCATCTTAAACAGCGGCAACAAGAAGTGGGAACCCCCACTATTCGCATACAAACGGAGTAGGAACTTGAGGGACACCTTGGTACACTCCAAAACTCCCAATGATCAAATTGAGAATCAGATGACTCTGTGGAGCCAACCGAGACCAACAGGCCACTACCCATGCGGCAACTGTGTGTGCTGCCGGCTGACCACCACAACAAAAGAAGTCGACATAGGTACAGAGAGACCCTGGAAGCTAAAACATTTCAGCAACTGCAATACAGAAGGTGTGGTGTACCTCATATCCTGTCCATGTAACCTGAAGTATGTCGGGATGACCACCAGGAAGGTGAAGACGCGGATCAGGGAACACCGGAGTACGATTAGGTGCAGGAAGACCAACACCAAACTGACAAAACATTTCACGGAGAAAGGCCACAACGACCTGGACCTCAGATGGGTGGTGCTTGAGGTTATGAATAAACAAAAGACTGATATCTCTAGACAACTCCATATCCGAGAACAGCGCTGGGTATACAGGCTTCGCAGCGATGATAAAGGCTTAAATGATGAGATACCATGGCTGCAACTTGCGAAATAGAAAATGTATAGAATTGACCATGCACACCTTCTTTAGTCAACAACCAACTCCAAGAAAGCTGGCCTAATAGAGTAGGGACTATTCTCTACTGCTACCCTTCTGGTCTACTTTATTTTAAGTAGTTCACTAAGAGTGGGCCCATTGTTATGCTCGCAAATTCAAACAGATCAAGCTGGCATCGGGAACACATTGGTTTGTGTAAACCCATGTTATCAAACATAGATAGCAATTACCACCACTGACTATCAATAGTGTGTACTTCACACATATAACAAGTGAGGTACCATTGGCCCGTAATCCCATTATGAACAGTGTAATGTTGCTTTATTTTTCTCACAGTGTTTAGAACTCTTGGGGTATCCCCTCACTTTACGGGGATCTCGAGCGGCCCCTGCTGTAATCCACGCTGGTAGTTATCAGTGCGCAAGCATAGGAGCCATAGCAGGGCAAGCGTCTCACGGAATACACCTAGGCACAGGCGCGGTAGCGGGTTTCCCACTACTCCAGCGCATGCTCAAATACCGGGAGACTGATCAGACCCGGTAATGAACATGGGCGTCCTCACAAACATGGGAGCTAATGACCTCGTAACTGCATTTGTTTTCCCGCAGGAAGGGGACGGACCATAACATCAGTATCGGCGCCGTTTGACCAATGCCGAACGTAACCTTTTTTGTATACACACCCTCTACCAGGCGGTCAGGCTCACGCAAGAGGGACACAGGAAACAAACCTCACTAGCCCATTTTTAACTATCTAAAATGGCCTTGATAGTGTTGGAGGCATGTTTTGACCAATGCCGAACGAAACCTTCATTGAATACACACCCTCAACTAGGCGGTCAGGCTCACGCAAGAGGGACACAGGAAACAAACCTCACAAGCCCATTGTTTACTATCTTAATGGCCTTGGTAGTGTTGGAGGCATGTTTTGACCAATCGGGTGGGGCGATTTACAGTTACGCCTCCCACCAGGCGGTCAGGCAGTCCCATAGAGGGACACAGGAAACTCACTTAACAGGCCCAATTAACACTGATTAGCTCATTAATTAGTCACAGCTCTTTAGTATAGAAACCCTCTGAATCTCACCATTTACCATCAGCGGGGAGACAGAGAGGACGCCTCCGGGAAGAACGGCTGGAAGCACTGAAACTAGACAGTAAGAGTATGCCTGAAGGAATGCTGGTGTGAACTTGAATGAATAGGTGGTCCATTAGGTCTGGATTTCACCTTGTTATGTTTGCTTTAACTAGGAACCTTGGTCCTGGTTCTTTCTGAATACTGGTGACTAACCCTTAACTACCAGTAGTGATTTTATGTGTTTTTCCCTACAGAAAGTCTAAGTAGGTCCTTCCACCTCAGCCCTCCCATGGAGCGTTTAGGGTAGAAATACAGGGTAAGAGTTGGTTTACAACCACTTTTTAACGGTGTGAGTACACGTTGCACCTGCCACGTGTCTCATAAAGACCACTTCACACCACCACGCGCGCTATAGGTATGACGCGGGATGGATGATGTTTATAAACTATTTGTTTACATACTCACACGGTTTGGTTTGTATGTTTTGTTTTTGTTTTTCCTTTCTCTACAGAGTTACTCTCAGTGGTACTATACCAAGAAGGAAGTATCCACCTACATAGTGTTTTTTTAACCCCTCCCTGATCTAGCGACAGGATTTTCCTTCCATTTTTCACTAGTTAAAAGGAAGTGAACACATAGGGTATATAACCCCCCTTTCCCACCCCCTTTTTTAGGTCCTGAAGAATGCTACGTACCCTTCGGGGACACCTCAGCAGAAACATGTCGACCGCATTTCATACGGTGAAGGGAGAATAATATCCCATACCACCGTTCACTTAGTTTTTAACCACCATACATTTACCATTTGAATAAAGCATAGCACATGGACTAATGTAATGGTTTTTAAATCACTTATCACTCCCCCACGGCCATCACTTAGATTTAGAAGTGCATCCCTGTCTCCAGGTGTATGCCCGCCCTCTATCAAACCAGGTTTTTAGAGGGCGAGGACAGCCGATGATGAAGCATGACACCGGGCGGTGTGTGAGGCTAGTCCGTAAGTTTTTATGAGATGCCCCCACTGGTAGTGCATCTCTATAGAACTCTGTAGATAAACATAGGAATTGATTCAAGGGGCAGCCCACTTTTGTGTATTCATGAGATAGTGGAGGCTGGCTCGCCCTTTGGCCCCGTGCCTCTGGTTCCCACCCTCAGCAACATTGCTGGGGTTAGTGTGTGTGTACCTTTGTTTCACTCCATGGTACATGTATCAACCTGTTTGGCTCCAGATAACTCTCAGCCAGGGCGGGACTCCACCAAAAAGAGGGCTGATGAGCCTTTAAGTGAGGACTTTTTGTTGAGCCCAGCTGGAAGTGAAAATAAGAAATCCTCCTCACCCCTTGTAGGTTGCTCCTTCAAACAGAAAGCAGACAACATATGAGTGTTATTGAATGTGTCTGGAAATTAGACCAGGACAAAGTCAGCGTATTTCACTGAGGCCAGCCAGAATTCCAATCCGTCTCAATAACAGCTGAAGGATCCAGGGTCTGGATGGATCCCCTTGACTTCCTGCACTGCTTATCAGTAAATTAGAAATAAACCCCTGGTTGAAGAGAGCTTCTGATTCCAGACTGAGGACCTCCTGACAAAACCAATGCAGAGACAGTTACGTTCTCCCAAGCTTGAACAACCAAACGTTAAAGTGGAGAAGCATATCTATGAGGATGATGAAGAAAGCCTACATGTGGGGAGGCTGCAGTGGTGAGAGTCTATCAAAGTTATTTCCTTGCGCCAATAAAAACACTTTTGTTACCTCCCCGGACCCTTCTTGCCCGGGGAAACACACATGCTCTGACTTCCTTGCGCCAGGCTCGACTGCGTGATCCCTTCCACTCTGCTCTGACAGCTGCTGAAGTCACATGGTGCCCATTTCTCTTTACCCAGTGTAGAGGGAAGTAGTCAGAATGTGAGTTTATTAGCCTACTTTAGAGGAACTCAGGGGCAGATTTACAAGAAACTGACACATCTGTATAGATGCGTCCGTTTCCCTGCGCCTGAGTGAAAAACCCTTGCGCCACCATAGATGCGCCGTATTTACAATACGGCGCACTATGGCGTAAGGATTGACAGATGCTTCAGAAATTCTGACGCATCTGCTGACGGAAAAGTCACGCATTGCTGGAATCATGTCGCAAGCACGACGCAATTCCAGCAATGCTTGTTGCTGCCTTTTCCCAATACACTGCGTCACTCCTTATGCCTGCTTCAAGCAGGCGTAAGGTTTTGACGCAGTGGCGTCTAAAAGTCACGCAGTGAAATCTCGTAGATTTCACTGCGTCACTTTACGAGGCTTTCCTGCGTTGAACGCCTACTCCCTGCATACATTATACCTGACGCAGGTATAATGTCACGCAGGGCTTTACAACGTGACGCATCTCCCTAGATGCGTCACGTTGTAAATTTGCTGCATTTTTTACGCCATTGTTGCGTCACAAAAGTGACGCAACTGCAGCGCAAAAATGTCGCAAGGGGCTTGTAAATCTGCCCCTCAATGTTTCCTTACTATTGGATTTGCCGAAATGTGCTCCAGGCCAATAAGTAAAAATAAATAATTTTCTAACAAAAACCCATAGACCCAGAGAAGAAGCATCCAAAGCACCACCCACAATCCCAGCTCCATAACCCTAGTTCTAACCACAGGCCTGCTGCGAGTCCAAGATACCCACCCTTAGTAATCCCCAAAAAACATTCATGTAATTAGTCAGTTTGAAGGCGAGGCCCTCATTCAAACAGCCTAGAGATTTTATCTATGACCACAAGGCTTAGGCCTTCAAGGGCTAAGCAAAACTTTGAATATGATTTATAAATCGAATATATTTGATGATATATTGTCCTACAAATATATTATAGCCAAAATACGCCCACTCACACACACAAAAAAACACTCACTTACTCATTCACAAACCCATACCAGTACTCACACACCCACTCACTCCTCCATAGTGGCAACCACAGTCCCATTCACTTACCAATACAGTCACTCATACAACCAGTCACTCACCCATACAGCCAGTCTCATTTATCCACCATTTTAGGTCTTGCCTCAGCCAAGCATTGTGGAAGAAAAGCATGAACCTGATACCTATATCCACATTTCCTGGTTGTATGTTCGAATATCATTAACAGAAAGATCGTCTGATGGTGACCAAAATATATTTTACAAAGGCCAGCCATAACCAAATCAAACTTGATCTTGTTTCAATATGTACCTTTATGCCCTAACTGACAGGCCAGGTCCCTTTCAAAAGGGAGCACAGGCAACCTCAGACCGATGTCAGCCGACAGATATACAGAATGTCACTAAGAAAGGTACTGTATGTCAAGGATCATTGCGCTAACGATAACTAGAATGCTATCAAGAATTTCCTCTACATTTCAAAAATGGGGCAATAGTACGGTATGAATAACCAGAATGTCATTTTCTTATCTGTAAAGAATAGGCTGCCTTTATTCCAGAGGTACCATAAAACTGTCAATAATGAGCAAAACATTACAGAGATGGGTTATTAATGAGCCATGGACAGCGAGAATGTTGCAAAGAATACCTACAATAAGGCACAAATGGCCACCATTATACCAGGGATGGACAACATGTAGTTATCACAGTATTACAACATCACTATTGGCCTTGCCTGTTAACTTCCCCTTCGTGTTTAATTTGAGCTGGTGGTTTCTGGTGCTCAGCACCGGCACTTAATTGTCAACACCTGCACTTCTGCTACATGGTGGTGCTCTATGTCTCATTTAGAGACGCGCATAACAACAGTTATTAATTCAGTGCACTTCAAAAATGACTAATTCCTGCCGCCAAGCCATTCTTGCAGCTCTAGGGGTCCGGAATAGTCAGAATTGTCATACTTGCAGGTGTGTGATGGTTAGTAGTTGTGTTGTCCCTGTTACTGGCAGCGCTGACAGAAACAATGGGTGGTGCAAGCAGAAGTGGCCTTCTGAAGAGGACCCTGGCACTTCTATTTTTACAAATTAAGCACTGCTTTCACCTGGCAGTCAAACATACACAAAGAGGTGAATGCACACGGACACACAAGGGGCACGCTGTCTGCCCCCACTCCCAAATTACCTCCCAATAGTGATCCTGACTTGCCTGCTACACCACTAAGCAATCCCTTCTTCCTGGCTCTACATCATTGTCCTCCAGGACAGGCATCTGCATAGGTAGGATCTGGTAGGAGGGACCAGCGATGCCACATGGTGCTGGACATCCCAAGGGCTCAGGGAGACTTAGACATGTAGTCAGCCCAACTCTTCTTTCTGAGCCCTGAGGAAGCCTATAGACACTTAGCGAGACAGATTTTAAAAGCGAGGGAATAAGAGTGCAGGGTTTGGCTGGCTTTAGCCAGGGACTGGCCTAGGCAGGTAAAGGTCAGGGTAATCATGCCTGCAGGCAGCAGTGGTTGCTTTGGGCTCTATGCCTCCCAGACTTCCCTTCTTCTCTCATTGGCTGGTTCCAGACATGCCCATCCAATGCGCAGGGGAGCCTTCGTCCCCTGGGATGGTTTCAGCTGTTGTCAGGCTCAAGACTAGATACTTTATTCTGTGAGGGGGTCAAATCGGGCAAAATGTAATTGCTTTGCAGGAGGCACATTAACCTTCTATACTACTTTGATTCAAATATGGGACTACACAAAACACAGATTTCTTCAGCAAAAGCGTTAACCTTTAGAGTTATATCACCATTATTACTATTCCCTGAGATTTACTGGGCACACAAAGATCTCTGGAGCAGGTGCCTTAACCTCATAAGACATTTTAAAATGCACACATTGCAACCACTTAAGCAGAACAAATCTACTACCATGCTTCTCCTTGTTGCGAATCATTGCAAATATTTTTTGTGACATCGTTTTCAGAAAAGTGTATGTATAAGTTGAGGCCCAGATGTTGCGTCGGTATTGCGCCACATTTTTGGCACTATCCAGACGCAAAATCTAATTTGTTAAATCCCATAATGTGCCTAAATGTACTCATGATATACCTGATAAACATATGTGTAGGTCTTAATATTCGATGTCACTTCTTGTGATGCCACTTCCAATGAGGTCACTTCCCGTTATGTCTTGTGCGATGGCACGTGCTGTGACGTCATGCGCTGTGATGGGACGCGCCCTTATGTCACTTGCATACTGCCTAACTTAGTTAGTCGACTTGTGCTCTGGTAGGACAGGATCTCAGATACAGTATGACATAGGGATCACATAGTTAACTAAATGGCCTTTGAGAACTATAGCCTTTAAAATGAATGTCTTTAATAAAATATCAGTAAGGGATGAGAGTTAAAATGAAGAACAACTAAGAAGGTTCTCGCACCTTCTGGGGTCAAGATATGTAAAATAACTAACACAGAGACCAGATGTTATTCTATAAAGTGCAGACCCTAAGCAATCTTCAAGTCTCACTTCCTTAACGACTGCCATGTTTCCCAAAGAGCAAATGTGCTAGACATAGTGCTAAAAATCAGAACATAATTGAAATTAGAACATTGGAATGTTGGGCGCTCCATTGAAGACAATGGAGTTGCTCTGGGCTTATAATGGCTGGTATAAGCCCAGTGCTCCAACATTCTAATGTTTGTCTTTTTGTTTCTTCATTTTTAATTTAGAACATTCTACCCTTAGTGGGTGGAATGTTCTAATAGCCTTATAGCCCTTCTGCCTCAGGCTATACCGGTTGTTAAAGGCCCTCTCCCTCGTTATAGGCCCTCGCCTGCGGCTCGGGCCTATAACTCGGGATCAGGGCCTTTAACAGCCGGTATAGCCCTCGGCAGCGGGCTATAAGGCTATAGTAAACTGTTTAAATCTGCTTTACATGTGATCACTCCGAATTTGGCAGCTATGCTTCGTGTGTAAGAACTGCAGCAAAGTGAAAAGGCCTAAGATTATAAGAAACACGCTTGAGCAAAAGTGACATCTACATCAATTAAAATATTTACAAAAAGAAAATCGGTTCAGTCTCATCACATTAAATATGAATGCGATTGAACATCCCTGCGAATAACGCGCTACAAATTGTTAACACATATAGGGGCATATTAGCAAGCCCCTTATCGCCGCTTTTGCGGCCGTTTTCGGCCGAAAAGCGGCGATAATTATATCGCGGTATCACCAAGGACACGCTAACAGGCCTTAGCGCGTGTTCCTGGTGATAGCGCCTGTTTACTAACGCCTTGCTTCGCATCGCTAATGAGATGCGAAGTAGGCGTTCCTGACATAACTCAAGGAAATCATCCGCTACGCGGCTCCGGGCTATTAACAAAGATGCCCCGGACCCGCGTATGCGACTAATAAGCACGCTAAGCCCCCATTAACGCAGGAATTTAAGAACTGCTAAATTCCTGACTTATGTATTCATTACATGGGGGGTGGATTATTGTGATACGACCACAGGGTCGTATCAGCAAGGCCAACACCGTTTGTACTGCAACATCGCTGGTTTTTCAGCGATGTTGGCCCATTTCCCCCGCTATCGCTGGAATATTCATCGCCATAGCGCTAATCGTTGCTAATACAGCGTTAGCGTGGCGATATATTCCAGCGATAGCCGGCGATATAAAAAATCACGCTAAGCAGGGTTAGCGATGATTATCGCCTCTTCTAGCTAATATGCCCCAAAGTCTTCCTTCATCTCATGCGCATCGCCTTCAGAAACTTGTTGATTTTCAAACAACTTCACTTTGTATTTTGTGACTTCCAGTTCTGTGTATCCCAAAAGAATGGGCTTGAAACTGCCACCGTGCAAAGCAATGTTGCCTAAAAAAACAGTATTGGCTAGAAGTGGCAAATAATCGTATTCTTAGCATTTTAGTATTTGCAGTTTATTTTTTTCATTGTTACGAAAGGACTGTGTTCCAGAATGTAAAGAAACAAGGACAGGTATACAGTAACCACTCACAAAGTACATGTGACTACCTGATATCCCTAAATGCTCCACAATAACACAGCAAGTAATGCAAAGCATACTGCTTTACAAAGCCTCTGGACTTTAGTAATGTTTAAACAAATGCAGAAGAGCAGAACATCAGATCACAGATGACAACACACACACGGAATGCACAGCAAAAATAAATGAGTACTGGAGTAAGCAGTCAGACTCATAACAAATTTTTACTTCGCTCCCAACAAAAATAGCACCACATTTTACCACAAATAGCAAATGACGATTCCTTCACTGACCCACATCTTTTACTACATACGGTACATGTCTACAAATAAAGGCCTTCCCTCGATTTTATCCTCGAATCTTTTGACACTTCAATGACCCTTAACCCACCCAGAAATTCGAGTTTGTCAATTTGGAGGAGATTTGGTTCACCCCAGGAGCTGCCTTTTCATCAACAAGCACCCCAAGCAAAACTTGTATTTCTGACAAATCATTTGCTTGCTTAACCTCGGCCATAGCTCCTAATGCTGTCCTTCACAACCACAGTTCTCCAAAGAGTTGCGCTATACGCCACATTCACATCATATACTGTTGTAATGGATTCATTTTATGTAATATCAATGGATCTCATTCCTCCAGTCTTCAAACGACCATGCCCTGGTTCCAGTACCAGGCAGCATGTATGATCAATGATAGCGAGATCAGTGATCCTCGTTTCCATCCACATGCCCATACTTCTGTCAGAGTCTGAAACTCTTTTCCTGCTCTAACACAGACAAAGCGCTCCCGAAGGAGAGGCATGCAGTACTGGTGCTAATTGAGTAACTCCTTCCATAGCTAGTGATCCAGCGCGATATTAGCAAACAGCATTCATCCACAAAATACTCACTTGGGCCCATACATTCATACTACGCTAATACTTACGCTGGAGTGTCAGTTGTACTCTTTATCAAAATTCCCTGCTACCAATTACCTTCTGTTTGAAGAGTAATGACTTACCGATGAATCCTTTGCTAATTGGGAAGTTTAAAATGAGTGACATTCAATATAATACATAAATCCTGAAAATAACCACTGAGTCAGGAAGTTTTAAATTGTTTATCTAAAGTTTTAGCAGAGTAAAATACAGTAAACACGGTACTTGATCGAAATACCCATGAAAAAGCATAAAAATGATTTTGCTAATAAATGACGGTGTTTAAGGAAAGGAAGAGAATAGAGACAGCAGCGCAACTAAAGGTTGCATTATAGTTACCTAAAAATGCGAGAACCAAGCCCCTTAGCCAAGGAGTTGGAAAGAATAGAACCCAGGAAGGATGAAGAGCAAAGACTTCTTCCAGGATCAGGACAGGACCAGTGACCTCTCTATAACGACGCCTGCGCCGTTCCCCTCTCCGGTACTCGGTTTCTCCACGATTCTCCCTTCTAATGGACTCCGCCGCCCCCTCCTCAGGACCTCTTCAGGACAGGAACTCAGTCAGCAATCGATCAGCTGGGCAGTCTGGAGCTAGGAGCGCTCTGGCAGCATGGACGCCTGTTCTTCGTGAACGCATGCTCTGACTAATTAACTAATGCTATATTCTATTATACCCTTCTACGCCCATGTACCTCCCCTTAATGTTGCTAAAATATGGGGCCACTACTTCTGATTGGACAGGGACAGGGGGTGGATTCTCGCACCACATCAAATTTGGCCTAAATTGTAAAGCCTATTGTCTTTACGTTCCCACCCTTCAAATTAATACATTCGCTTTATTTCCCACCCGTCTCACGACAAATGTAATCCAATTTTCATAGACATTGTATCCATGCGCGACAGGAAATACAGTAGTATAACATTTTTGGCCATCAGGTCACGGCCTTGGAAGACGTCCAAGTTGACTTCACTTGGCAGGCACAAAGGACACATGCGCAGAACCATCTGTCTCTCGAGTTTCAAGTCACCAACCCAGGCCCAAGTTTACGAATTACTAAAAGTGCAAGAAGAAAATATTAAAATCACAGAATAAAAGATTTCACTGTATACCCACTTTCCCTAGTCTATTCCCAATTAATTATATATACTATCCCACATTAGTAGCGTTATGAAACGACAATTTAGTAATGACATGAGAGCAAGCTTAAGCATGTGAAAACATCAAGCGGCCATTTTAATGCACACTGCGCAGAAGCAAAGATTTCCCACCAAGCAAAGAAAGACGTCACACCATGTGATCAGGTTGTGACATGCGCAATAAAGTCCCGCGCTTTAGCGTGCCATTTTAGTTTTATAGACAAGCGTTATTCATTAGTAAAACACATAGACAAGCTTCTGTCCCTCTTGTTTTGTGAATGCAAAAGTTAGTATTTACAATACAAGTTTAATAAATTAATACTATGAGGAGGATTGCTTACAAGCAAGTTTCATTTTTGAAACCTTGCTCCATCAATCCCCTCTCTGATGGCGTTTCTGAGCCATCAAAATACTATCCTCAATCAGATGCCAACTTCTAGCAATTCGTTTCATTCTCATTTTTACTTTTTCTATTTTTCACCTCCCCTTTTAACTTTTTATAAAATTCACTTCTCCATTCTTCTAATTCTAATTCATCTAGTTTTATCTTCTTTCCTTTTCCTGTCACTTTATATGTTCCATTCTTTCTACAGCATTTGCACCATATTGTTATTGCTAAAATTATTATTGCTATCCCTGCTAATGGTACTAAGATTTGACCTACAAGTCCTTTTCCTACATTAGCAAACCAGGTTCCAATTGACGTAATACTATTTGTCAATCTTTCCCATACACTATCAACTTCCAGTGGTTTAAGTTCATTCTCAAGTTTTGTTATGTTCTGTATATACGTTCCAATTTCTGCACTCTTATCAGGAATATAAGTGCAACAATGTTTCGTCTTCAATAATTTACAGACTCCGCCCTCTTTTGCTAATATAATGTCAAGAGCAAGTCGATTTTGCATCACCATAGATCTAATCGCAACCATTTCCGCATTAATCATTAGAAAACCTCCAGCAGTATCCGTTGATAAACGATCAACCACTGTAGACAAATTACATATTTTCCTTGAGTTCAGAATTATTCCCACTGAAGGTATCAATGCACCAAATATATCACCTACAATTTCAGAAAAACTAGCTCTTTTACCACGTATTAATTCACTATTGTTTTCATTGCTTCCAGTGTCTCTTTTTTACGTGGTATATTTTTGGAAAAACTATTCCAAAATAACAACTTCCATACCACCTTGCAGGAAGCCTAAAGTAAGCCTTATTCCCGCACACATAATAGATTCCAGGAAAAACTGAATCTGTTCCTCCTTTAATTCCCCAACCTCCAAGAATTAAGAAATTGTGTTCACATTCACTGGTACCGATGAAAATATTGTTATAGTCAGTTTTTAACCTATGAAGACAAATTTTTCCTGTCTTTACAAAATCCAGAGCCATAGCAGCTTGAGCCTTGCCAGGTGTGCAACTACCCTCTTTCTCAGCCCAAGGTGGCAGATGAGCCTTATGCTCAGAAGCTTTCTTTTGAAAATCTTGTCTTCTATCTTCTACTAAGTTCAAAAATATCTTTTCTTCTTCTAATAAAGAACATGTTAGATTGTGTCTATGTGCATGTGTTATGTCTATCGATTTCATTGTTAAGAAAAATTCTCCCATAAACTGTGCGTCTTGACTACTAAGCTCTGGGTTCATACTCTTGCTAATCGGAACCTCAGAAAATATCACATCTAAGTTTGAATAATAATACTGTAGTCTACCTGTTCTATAGAATAAACTTGTTAATACACTACAAGATATGCCATATGTCAGTGGTAAGTGGTGATATGTTAGACCTTCTGCTACTGATTCAGGTAATTTCATACAGACATAACAATTGCTAACTTCCATGGTATCTACATATTGAAATAATAATTTTGTGAAAACATTTAAACTAGTGTTATTATCAGTTATTTCATGATGAATTTCTGCCTCATCTTCTGCCATTAGTTCTACTCTATTGCCCTTCATGTTTGCTGTCCTCCCTTTGGTTTCGTTATTAATCTTCTTATCTATTATCATAAGGTAAGGAACTGCTACAATCAGGACTAACCATACTATAAGTACCAATACTAGACTACATATGCAGATTGCACAGCATCTTCTACAACAATTTCGTTTTGGTCTCCCAGTAACTCTATCATCAGGCATTTTTCGACAATGAAGATTGCTCTTCTTATCTCTTCTTCTTTTCTTTAGAGGATTCTTTTGTTTAGTCAGGGTGGTCTTGTTTCTTCTTCGTAAGTTAATTCTGCACTTGTTCCTTCGCCACCACTGTCACTTGACTCTGAGCTTTCAAAATCTTCAAGAATGATATAAGTCCAGTCAGGACCCTTGAATTTGTTATTCACAAGTTTCAGTCTTTTACTTTTTCTTTTGCCTGACTCTTTCTCTTGATCAGTTTGACTTGTTACTTCATGCACTTGATCTGGATCTTCACTTCTGGTTGTTATGTGGTACTTTACTCTTTTAATGACACTCGGCCAATGATCTCCTTTTCTTGTTTTCTTTGTTGGCACTGTTTCTTTGTTTTCGTCTTCAGAGATCTCGTTATCTTCACCGCTTAGTATTGCTTCGTTTTCTTTATTTACTATTTCTTTTGTTTGTTCTTTTTCAGATCTGTTTGGTTTCTCTTCAGTAGCTCCACAATGACTTTCAAGATTTTGACCTTGTTCCCTTTTTATTTCTTTATGTTCATTTGTATCGACCCCTTTTTCTTTAGTGAATTCTTCTTGATCTAACTGCTTCTGATCAGGGCTTATTGCACTGTGAACTTCTGCAGCCTGACCGGATTCTTCTAAACCTTTCTGTCCCTCTTCAAAGTTTATTAAATCTTCACTGTTTTGAGTCAATTTTCTTTCCCTATCTGATTTAGTTCAGGATCTTTTACTGTCTTGTCTTCTTGATCCTGAACTGTTTCTTCTTCACCTATCTGATCTTCTTCAATTTCTTTCAATTTAGTTTGATTTCTCGTTCTGTGGTATACTTCAGGCACTTCTACCACTGGTATCCAATCCTGACTTGTGCTCGGTTGTTCTCCGTCAGCTTCTCTCGAACCTCTAGCTTAAGATTCCTCCGCTGGGCAACCTTCAGCTTCTTCAGTGACTGGCGTTGTCTGTAGATTCTCTTCTTCAGGTTCTGGTACTCTCTTGTGTGGCTTACGTGAATCCAATTAGGAAATCTTGCACACTTCACTGCTGTATTGGTGGTCAATATGATTTGACAAGGTCTGCTCCACCTAGGTGATAGACACGTTTCTCTGGTGTGATTCTTCACTACCACCCAATCACCAGGATTCAGATCATGTTCTAGTTCAGGCTGCCTGGAAACTGCGTCTTCTCCAACCTGATGAGAGACAGAACGCACGAGGTCAGCCAATCCTTTGCAATAACCCAGAACCATATCATCAGATATATTTACTAATTTGTTTGTGGGAACATGTGTTAGTCTCATTGCTCTTCCCATCATTATTTCATGGGGGCTCAATCCTGTCGTTCTGTCAGGTATGCTTCTTATTCCCATCAGGACAAGTGGCAATGCATCTGGCCAATCTAATGATGTTGATGCACACATTTTTCCCAATCTTGACTTTATAGTGCCATTCAATTGTTCAACCACTTCAGAAGCCTCTGGGCGATATGCACAGTGCAATTTCTGTTTGATTTGAAATGCTTCACAAATTATCTGGATCACTTCACTATTAAAGTGTTTTCCTCTATCTGATTCCAAAGATACTGGAAAACCAAATCTTGGTATGAGCTCTCATAGCAATAGTTTTGCGACTGTTATGCTGTCATTTCTTCTAGTAGGGTAAGCCTCCACCCACTTGGAAAATAGACACACTATGACTAGTACGTATTTCAGCCCTCTACATGGTGGTAACTGTATGAAGTCAAACTGGAGTCTTATAAATGGGCCTTCTGCCTTTCCAATCTTTCCAAACCCAATTATCGTTTTTCTGCCTGGATTGTGCATTTGGCAAGTTAGACATCTCTGGCAAAGACTCTCTGCAACAGCCCTGAATTTGGGATTGTACCAATTTTGTCTGAACAGCCTAATCATTGCATCTCTCCCTATTGTGTGTCTCCATGATGCATTCTAGCCATTTGTGAGAGTAAACAGTCTGGCATGACTGGTCTGCCATCTGCACTGATCCACACTTCATCATCTCCTCTTTGGGAGCAACCCACTTTGATCCACAAATTCCTCTCACTTTCATCAACCTCATCTTGCAATTTCTTGACGTCATTCCAAATTTCAGGTGGCATATACAGCATAAGTTGGCAGCTGATTCCCATTCTTTCCACCCTCTTATTAACTGACGTTCTGGTTTTGGCACAATGTTGAGCCACCGAATCCGCATATCTGTTGCCGACTACCACCCAGTCATCTCCTGACTGGTGTGCGGCACACTTCACCACAGCCAATTCTTTTGGTGATTGTATTGCTTCCAGCAATTCCCTTACAAATTGTCCATTTTTAATGGGGGATCCTGAAGAAGTCATGAAATCCCTCTGCATCCACAGTTGGCCAAAATCGTGCACAACCCCGTAACCATATTGACTATCAGTAAATATAGTTACTCTCTGATTCCTCCCAATTTTGCAAGCTTTTATTAATGCAATCAATTCAGCTACTTGTGCAGGTTTGACTCCTGGTAAATGTGATGCTTCGACTATTCCAGTTAATTCACATACTGCATAGGCAGCAGTTAGTTTACCATCTTCATGTCTTTGACATGATCCATCGACAAATAGCTCCCTATCTGGCTTTTTAAGAGGCTGTTCCTCTATATCTGGGCGTGGTTTTGTGCATAATTCTGTAATCTGTATACAATCATGTTCATCTTCTTCGTCATCTTTATTTGTTTCATGATATGGGTCTGGTAGTAAGGTTGCTGGATTTATTATAGTACACCTTACCATGGTCACATTTTCAGCACCCATTATTATTCTCTCATACTTAGTCAGCCGACTAGGAGTAAGATGCTGAGTTCGGGTTCTTGTCAACAGAATCACAACCGCATGTGGAACATACACTTTTACAGGATGTCCCATCACAATTGACTCGCTTTGTTCAATGCTCAAACAAGTTGCTGCTACTGCTTTTAAGCATCCTGGCAACGCGGCTGCTACTGGGTCCAATGTAGCAGAAAAGTATGCTATAGGACGTCTATCTAGTCCATGTCTCTGAGTTAGAACAGAAAGTGCACAATTTTCTCTTTCTTGACAGAACAATGCGAATTCTCTTTTATAATCAGGCATGCCTAAGGCAGGTGCTGAACAAGGGCGTTTCTCAATTTTACAAATGCTTCTACACTTTCATCCTCCCCCTCAACAGGGTCCTTTGCTTTCTTTTTGGTCATGTTAATTAAGGGCTTAGCCAACATGGAAAAATTTGGTATCCATTGTCGACAGTAACCTACTATTCCTAGGAACATTCGCACTTGTCTTTGAGTTACAGGCATTTGCATTCTCTTTATTAATTCTACTCTTTCAGCGGTTATTCTTCTTTTTCCCCTCTCAATTTGATGTCCCAAATATTTAACTGCTGTCCTGCAAAACTGTAACTTTTCAGGTGAGACTTTATGCCCTTCCTCAGCCAAAAGATTCAATAATGCTATGGAATCAACAACACAGTCTTCTCTGGTGGTCGACGCCACTAATAAGTCGTCTATATATTGAACTAAGACTGAGCTTCCTGGCATCACTAATTTTTCAAGATACTTTTTCAGTATCTGGTTGAAAATGGAAGGACTTTCTGTGTACCCCTGAGGAACATGATTCCACACATAGACTTTGTTCTCAAATTTGAATGAGAAAAGATACTGGCTGTCTGGATGCAATGGTATTGAAAAGAATGCTTGACACAAATCAATTACTGTGAACCATCCTGCATTCCAAGGAATCTGGTATAGGATTACTGCAGGATTTGGTACTATAGGACAACATGGTTCTACAATCTTATTTATTTTCCTCAGGTCCTGAACAATCCTATATTTTCCACTAGGTTTCTTTAATCCCATGATTGGTGAATTGCATGGGCTACTCATTACTTCTTTTAGAATGTTTTGTTTTACCATTCGATTGATTTCCTCAATAACTCCTGCTTTTACTTCTGCACTCATTCTGTATTGTTTAGTATTTGGGAAAATCGCACCTTCTTTTACAGTAATTTGAACTGGATCTATTTTTGCCATAAGTCCTGCTTCTTTTCCGGTGAAATCCCATACTATTTGATTTACTGTACCTTTTAATTCTTCTGGCAACTCATCTTTTGTTATTAACGAAAACATTTCGTCTATTTCTGTACCTTGTTTTGCAACCATAAATTTATATACATGGTCCTCATCTGGTGTCTGAACTGCCACACCATCCGGCGTGCAGAAAATTGTACAGTTCATTTTGCACAATAAGTCTCTACCTAATAAATTCACTGGGCTAGAATCGCACACTACAAATTGGTGCATTTCTCTGAAGTTTCCAATTTTAACTTCCATTGGTTCGGTAAGAGGTGTTCTAATTCTTTGATTAGCTACCCCTACTACTTGGATATCTTCACCAGAGAGAGGAAGGTCTGGGATGTCTGCTGATCTCACAGTAGACCTGGTAGCACCAGTGTCCAAAAGGAAAGTAATATCATTACCTTTCACATTCCCTTCAACATATGGACCAGACTGATCTACCTGTAAGGATGCGCCAAGTACGCACTCCTTCTTCCCCTCTCCTAGGCACCGTCATGAGTAGGAGTCACTGAATTTGTCCTGCAAAAGAAATTGTGATGTCATATAATCATTCTTACCACTTTCTCCTGAGTATCCGATGTCTGTACCGTGCTTTGCTCTACTTACATTACCCTGAACAGGTGGAGGTGGCAACTGACTCTGAGGATTTACCCCCTGCTGTGAGTCATTCTGTGTCTGTGAATTTAAATTTTGATTTGGGCCATTATTATTTCGAATCTTTTTACACTCGTCCTTCCAATGCCCCAATTTTCCGCATCCATGACAAGGAAATTTCTTTTTAGCCTCTTCTCTACTCATTCGTCCTTTCATTCTTCCACCATTCCCAGAATCACCACTCATTCCAGAATCCTTTCCTTGATTTTCACTCGGATTTTCCAAATTAATTCCCTGCTTCTCTGCCATTTTCACTTGTGCCCACATCACTTTCTCCTGCAATTTCTTATGTCTATCCTCAATATCGTCTCCACAATATTTCGCAATTTCAAAATTTCATCAATCGGTTTCCCCTGCCAGCACAGCATGTGCTGTTTAATCATCTGGCAAATCTCTGGCTTCAGACCATATACAAACCGATACACAAACTGACTCATGTTTTTGTCTCCAATGTCCTCAAATCCACTATACTGTTTAAACACCCGTAATAGGCGTTCATAGTAAGAATATTCTGTTTCACTGGCTTCTTGGGTGGTTCGATCTATTTTTACCCAATCTGTTTCTTTCGGGGGTATTTTCGCTTTCAGGTATGTTATCACCTGCTGATACTTTTTCATCACGTCACTTGACCAGGCACCTGTCTTTGGATCTCTAGGATACTCATCACTAGGCCAATCCACTGTGATCTTACAATCTGTCCATAAATCGGCAGGTACCACTATGTCAAACAGACCATCCAAATCCTTCAACAATACCTTTGATACTTTCACAAACCTTTAAACCTGCTTGTACCATTCAATTGGCTTTTCCCTCAACTTTGGAAAATCATTCGTAAATGATAAAATATCCTGTCTGCTCCATGGGACATGTACATATCCTCCTACCGCAACTTCTCGCATTGGATACATTTGATCTGCTTTCCCTGTTTCCTTCATTACATATTCCGATGCTGTTCTACTAGTTCGTGCTTCTTCCTTTTTCTTGGCCCACCTAGTTCTCCATTTATCTAGGTCTCCCCATTTTTGTAAAACTAACATTAATTCTCTTATTTGTAGTCTTCTTCCAGATGCATTCATATTTTCTAAATCTTTGTCTGAAAATTCTGCTCTATAGGGTTTCTGTAGTACTTTTGATCTCCCTATTTCGATTCCCATCTGTAGTGCTAGATTAGACAATTTTTCATGAAATAACCTCACATTTCTAGTGATACTTCTGCACAGGAACAATAATTCTTCTTCATCATAGGTATTCAAGCGTTCTACTCCTACATTTCCTGCTATTATTTCTTCTAATTCAACTTTCAATTTATGGATATCCAGTATTTTCGGAGGTGTGCACAATTTGTCTGATCCATGTACCCATCTTTCTAAATCTTCAGGTGTTACTATGGTGGCACTCTTTGCCCCCGATGAAGTTATTAAACTCACATCTTTTGAACATTCCGGTACCTCTTTTCTAGGAGTGCCCTTTACTGGACCTCTGATAGGCAAGTCCATGAGAGATATTGTGGAGTCACAATCACTAAATTGATCTTCAATTATAACTGGAGTTTCAGGTCTGGGATTACTCACAGGAGTAGGTGCAAGTATCGGTGGAAGACAATTTCCCTGTGTACCATATAATGGAACTACTGGACCAATCGTTACAGGTATGGTCAATGAATCAGGATGTACTTTTATCTGGGTTATTTTCTGTACTAATTCTGCTCTGGTCTTTTCTAGAGCTTCCTTTTCTTGATCATGAAGTATTCTAGTCAGGGTAAATTCATGCATTACCTTTGGTACCATTGGAGTTTGTGGTGGTGCACTAGGAGGGCATCCACTTGTCCCTTCCTGATATGGTGGGGGGTTCCTCAACATTTCCTCCATAAACTCATCTTCTGAATCTTCATTTCTCATTAAATGTTTTGTCTTTTCTGTACACTTGCCTCCTGATTTCTCTCCTTCTGTGAATAATGGATACAGTCCTTCTGTAATCATTGCCCTTCTCCATTGTTTCATCTGACCTTCTCTCGACTCACGTAAATATCTGGGATAAAATCCTGGGTAACTTCTATTACTTCTAGATCGGTCACGTTCAAATGCCTCGGTTTCCCATTCCTCTAAAGCCTCATATTGAGTTAATCTTGGTCTGGGTTCTAAATCATTCATCCTTAATCTCAAATTTTGAAGAATTCTCACATTGAACGTGCCATTTTCAGGAAATGCTAATACTCCATCATTTTTGGTATATACTATCCAATTCTCCATCCATACACAAGTATGATAACATCTCTCCATCATCATGAATGATGCTGTCGTTTTAGCTGGTGGAATAATAATTCCTTCTCTAGTTTTCATTGGTTTGTCCTTTTTAAAATAATTCTTAATCTTTTGTAAAAATGACATTTTTCTTCTTTCTCCGTACATTCTATCTAATCTTCTGTGTACAAAATTATATTCTGCAAACCCTAGGAATCTCCTATCCGGACGAGTTCCTATTAAAGTTGGATCGCGTTTTAACATGCAATCCTTTCACCACTAAGAATTTCGCTTCTATAATTTCAACCAATCAAATGTCTGCTAACTTTTATTTCCGAACCAATCCTTGCGCGGCCTTTTGGTGACGTTTCTCTGTCAACCCCTCCTTTACAATCTGCTCTTTTCTTTCCCACGCTGATTCAACCAATCCCAGCGCGGCACCTGTGACGTCAGTACTACTCCTGACTACTGACCCCTCCTTTACAAGAGTCTTTCCACACCCGCTGTTTCAACCAATCCCAGTGCGGCGTTTTGTGATGTCAGCTCCCTCTCTGGCAGCTGACCCTCCCTTTACAAAAATCTTACGCAAAAACTTATTTTCTCTATAAATCTTCAATTAAATTTCAGTAACAACATAAAACATTCGCTATCGTGCCAGTTTCTCTAAATCCAAAAAGATAGTTTTCTCTCACACTTAGTAAAACCTTTCTTACTAGACATACACTACGAGTAAAACACTTCCGTCTACTCTTCACACAAGCTCCAGAAGTACCTGTTACTTCTCCAATGTTACCCTTACTAGGTGATATAACATCAAATTTTTATCAGCGTACCCTTTTTGCTATTACTCACACGCATAGAGTCCCTAACTAGTACTAAAAGTCCTGCGTAACTTTTCAGTACTATTTCTGCCTGACAGATAACCTCACTGCAGTATGGCTTCCACTTGCCACCCACTATTCTTTTTACCTACCCGGGGTATTCTGGACAACATAAAACAAAACTCAAGAATAAGCGGATGTTAGTTCATAAAAAATACAAATAAAATTCTCATTACCCAATTAACAAAGAGTAACCATAACCGTCCTCTGCTTACCAGAAACCTGATCCAGCGCGATATTAGCAAACAGCATTCATACACAAAATACTCACTTGGACCCATACATTCATACTACGCTAATACTTACGTTGGAGTGTCAGTTGTACTCTTTATCAAAATTCCCTGCTACCAATTACCTTCTGTTTGAAGAGTAATGACTTACCGATGAATCCTTTGCTAATTGGGAAGTTTAAAATGAGTGACATTCAATATAATACATAAATCCTGAAAATAACCACTGAGTCAGGAAGTTTTAAATTGTTTATCTAAAGTTTTAGCAGAGTAAAATACAGTAAACACGGTACTTGATCGAAATACCCATGAAAAAGCATAAAAATGATTTTGCTAATAAATGACGGTGTTTAAGGAAAGGAAGAGAATAGAGACAGCAGCGCAACTAAAGGTTGCATTATAGTTACCTAAAAATGCGAGAACCAAGCCCCTTAGCCAAGGAGTTGGAAAGAATAGAACCCAGGAAGGATGAAGAGCAAAGACTTCTTCCAGGATCAGGACAGGACCAGTGACCTCTCTATAACGACGCCTGCGCCGTTCCCCTCTCTGGTACTCAGTTTCTCCACGATTCTCCCTTCTAATGGACTCCGCCGCCCCTCCTCAGGACCTCTTCAGGACAGGAACTCAGTCAGCAATCGATCAGCTGGGCAGTCTGGAGCTAGGAGCGCTCTGGCAGCATGGACGCCTGTTCTTCGTGAACGCATGCTCTGACTAATTAACTAATGCTATATTCTATTATACCCTTCTACGCCCATGTACCTCCCCTTAATGTTGCTAAAATATGGGGCCACTACTTCTGATTGGACAGGGACAGGGGGTGGATTCTCGCACCACATCAAATTTGGCCTAAATTGTAAAGCCTATTGTCTTTACGTTCCCACCCTTCAAATTAATACATTTGCTTTATTTCCCACCCATCTCACGACAAATGTAATCCAATTTTCATAGACATTGTATCCATGCGCGACAGGAAATACAGTAGTATAACATTTTTGGCCATCAGGTTACGGCCTTGGAAGACGTCCAAGTTGACTTCACTTGGCAGGCACACAGGACACATGCGCAGAACCATCTGTCTCTCGAGTTTCAAGTCACCAACCCAGGCCCAAGTTTACGAATTACTAAAAGTGCAAGAAGAAAATATTAAAATCACAGAATAAAAGATTTCACTGTATACCCACTTTCCCTAGTCTATTCCCAATTAATTATATATACTATCCCACATTAGCAGCGTTATGAAACGACAATTTAGTAATGACATGAGAGCAAGCTTAAGCATGTGAAAACATCAAGCGGCCATTTTAATGCACACTGCGCAGAAGCAAAGATTTCCCACCAAGCAAAGAAAGACGTCACACCATGTGATCAGGTTGTGACATGCGCAATAAAGTCCCGCGCTTTAGTGGCCATTTTGGTTTATAGACAAGCGTTATTCATTAGTAAAACACATAGACAAGCTTCTGTCCCTCTTGTTTTGTGAATGCAAAAGTTAGTATTTACAATACAAGTTTAATAAATTAATACTATGAGGAGGATTGCTTACAAGCAAGTTTCATTTTTGAAACCTTGCTCCATCAATAGCTTCAACGATATTCCCATCAAGGCTAGGAAGAAGACACACTTCCTCATCTCAGGTCTTCTCCTATTTCCTCTGATACAACTTCTTTGTCTGTATTAGAGGTGAGAACCAAAATATGCAGATCCACAGATCTCCTCTTCTGGCTTCTCAATGTTCTATGACAAGGGTGCATATTACAAACCAACTGCTAGTTTTCCCCTGATCTGCGTTCAAGTGTAAAGTTGCAAATTTGAACTTAGGCACACCTAAATAACGCAGAACCACAACACATAGACATTAAGGAGGGACCAATTATTTTGCGTTATCTTTCAAAGTTCCAACAGTATTAAAGTTACTGACTTCCAACAATGATGCACAGAAGGCAAGCAGGTTTTTAGAGTTATGTGGCCTGAAACCAGGAGGAAGAACTCCGCGGATAACTGGACTCATTGACCTAAACTAGGGTTGAGGTAGATTCCACAAAAATCCCTCCCCACTTGGAAGAAACCAAATCAGTGCAGTCCTCATGGTTGAAAGGCAGGTTATGTTACGCACAGAGCTGTGGAAAAAATGCTGAGCTGTGCACAGGCATTTGATTTACAAGCATTTGTTTATGTTTTTTCTAATTTGCTTTTCTTTTCTTTTCTCCACAGCTGTTGCGAAGGACAGAACGCAGATATATCCAACCGAGCCTGGGTGTGGAATTTTCATGTATGGACCAGCTTGTGACTGCACTCTAGATTTGTGAGGAACTATTTAATTAGGTTATGAGGTTTTTTGTTTGCTAAATAGAACTTCTTACCGAGGCCATGATCTCTCTTTTTGTAACACTAATCCTGATGTCCGTAAATACCCAGAGGGTAGCATGTTTCTCCCTACAAGGCTGCCAAGTGCAAGGAGTCTGGGGAAAGGACATGAAGGTTCTATGCTATCTCGTGGGCTTGTCACGAGTTCCCTGGTCTCTACCTGTAATGGTGGTGAACTTGGATCTCTCCCAGAACAGGTTCTCCAACCTGCAGGCGAATGACTTCCAGAACCTGAGCCGACTCCAGGTGTTGAATGTTTCCCAGAACAAGATCAGCACCATTGATAGTCATACTTTCTCCAACCAAGGCCGACTGGAACTATTGAACCTCACCAATAACAGGCTAACTGACCTCTCCAGCAGCATGTTTACTGGGCTGAGCAGCCTCACCACCCTTCTGCTCAGCCACAATAGCATCACCAACATTGAGCCACATGCCTTTTCAAGCATGAAAAATTTAAGAATGATTGATTTGGCATCCAACAAGTTGCAGACCCTGGATTCAATGCATGCGGTGTTCATGCTGAGGACCTTGGAGAGGTTACATATCGGCGACAATGGTTTACATAATTTTCTAACTAAAGATTTGAGGGGCACCCTCATGAACCTCACAAAGCTAGACATTTCAAGAAATCCGCTCTCTGAAATTAACATGACCAGCAATGTTTTCCAGAATCTCCACTCGTTGGATTCTTCATATGTTGGTGGGGGTCATTCTGTCACATGGTTTTTTAAAGATCCCTGTTTCTTAAATGCACTAAAGAATTTAATGCTTAGTGGTGTTAATATGAAGCCTGCTGATTTGTCAGGTCTTATCCAAGGACTTTCTTGCTCTTCTCTGGAGAACATTCAACTCAATTATTTAAACTTGACAGACTCCGACAATCTAGTGGAACAGATCTGCTCTTTCCAACCAAATCTCACGTTTCTGCAACTGCGAGGCAACAACTTCACAGGGCTGAAGGAAGATGTCTTTAAAAACTGCACTTCTCTAACACATTTGGATTTGTCCATGAACAATTTCCAGGAGGTAAGCAAATTGACTTTTAAACACCTACATTTTCTGCAGGTCCTGTCCCTGGCATATAACCAGCTCTTTATTGTGTCAGATGACATTGTACAAATGCCATCTTTACAAATGTTGGACCTTAGCTACAATAATATTGAAGACATTTTCATGAATCAATCTGCGTCTGCCAGTAAACTGACACATCTCAGCCTTATCTGTAACCAACTAACAAAAGTATTCAGTTCTTCTCAATTTCAGGCACTTGGCAGATTGGCGGAATTACAAATTGGTAAAAACCTCCTCTTAGAAATCTCAGCACCTTTCTCTCCGGCTTTAGTGATGCTGAAATCACTTGAACTAAGGAAAAATAAACTCACTGCCATCAAGAAATATACCTTCGTAAACTTGTCTGCATTGCAGACTCTTAATCTAGTGGCGAACCAGATAGAATCAATAGAAGCAGGAGCTTTTGATGGCCTCAGTAATTTAGAAACACTACTAATTGGCAGTAACAACATTGCCAGTCCATTGTTAGAAAAAGGGATCTTCAATGGATTAACCTCCCTCAAAGAACTACAAATGTTTAGCAATTACATATCCTTCACTTCAACTGAAAAACTTAAAAGACCTCCTTTTCTTCAGCTGAAGTCATTACAAATATTCACTTTAAACAGTCAAGGCCACACAGGGCTACTTCATTTACCAGCAAATTTCTTTGAAGGATTGATATCTATCAAGAGGATTCATGCAGGCAACTTGGCTATAACCACTCTGGACCCAACCACTTTTACTTACACCCCTAAACTCAAAGAACTAGACCTGAGCAATAACCTTCTCAACACAATTGACCCAATGGTGTTCCAGCCAGTAGCAAACCTAAGTCAACTGCATATTAGTAGAACTGGGCTTCAATCCCTGGATTTCCTACTCCATGTCAATTTTTCTGAAATGTTTCTTTTACGTGCAGTGGGAAATCAACTGCAAATAATCAAAGATCAGCACATAAAGGCTCTACCATTCCTCAATTTCTTAGATATCAGGCAGAACCCCTTCACCTGTGATTGCAATAACAAGGACTTCCTGAATTGGTCCCTCAACGATCTGAAAACCCAAGTGCTGCATTTCTATGAATACACCTGTGCATATCCACCCGGATCCAAGGGAGAGCCTCTACACAAGTTCAAAACCAAATGGTGCCCACGCTATGAGTTTATCCTCTTCATAAGCACATCAGGGGGAACAATACTGGTGATGGCTTGCTGCACAATCCATCACTTGTTCAGGTGGCAGGTGGCATATGCTTATTACCTCTTACTTGCTTTTCTCTACGATAAGAAACAAAAGAGAAAATTGGATTCAAAATATACCTACGATGCATTTATTTCATACAACAGGCATGATGAAGAGTGGGTGATGAGAGATCTTCTTCCAACACTTGAAGAACAATACCAGTGGAAGCTATGCCTCCATCACCGAGATTTTCAGCCAGGGAAGCCAATTTTGGACAACATTGTGGAGAACATCTATGCAAGTCGGAAGACCATCTGTGTCGTCAGTGAACACTACTTGGGGAGTGAGTGGTGCTCCAGTGAGATGCAGGTGGCCAGCTTCCGCCTTTTTGATGAGCGCAAGGATGTCCTTATTCTGATTTTCCTAGAAGAAATTCCCAGAGAGAGGCTGTCACCATATCATAGGATGAGAAAGCTGGTCAAGAGAAAGACCTACCTCCGTTGGCCACAGAAGCAGGAAGAGGTACAATTATTCTGGCACAAAGTCAATATGGCCTTAAAAACACTGGACGACGGAGGAGAAAACAACCCAATTTTACGTGGGACTATTCCAGATGACTACTAATAGACCTGTTACCCCAAATCTGCTGAAACTATCAGTGCCTCAATTATGAACAAGCAAGAAAAATATGAAGGATCAATTCTATTTGACAAGGCCCTTCCCACACTTCCATTGTTGAGAAATATCTTTCTTAGTGAAGAGCCAGTAACATTTATGATTTCCTTAATCTAAATAAATTATGTTATTACACACCAACCAGATCAGTCTATTAAGTCAATAGGTATGTTATTTGAATTTGTGTAAAACAAGGTGCTACTTAGACTTATTTAAGTACTGAAATCTTGCCTCTTTTCACTCAGGGTTGGGATCATAGGCACCAATTCTCTCGTCCCTAGAATAACTGTTCTGGTAGGCAGTAGCGATCCTACCAGTTGCTGATCTCTCTTCTGTGCCACACGATCCTTGGCAGTATGAAAGACCCCAACGAAGCCCTGAACTGAAATTCCAACATCATGCCTACGGCTGGCTTACAGCCCCCACTAACTTTGGTTTGGGTTGGGGCTTTTTAACTAACTTATGCCCACCCTCTAGCTACTTCTTTATCACCATATAGTGCAGGCACTCCCACACCTGGATATCCGAACAAAGGGTAACAATTAATGGCATCTACCTATTTGGGCCAGTTGGCCAAGAAACTCTCTAATCATTTTCCCCTGCCTTTCTTTCACTTTTCTAGCAACATGTAAAATGCATATGCTGCACGAACAGCCATAATCTATATTATGTAACTATATGTGTATATGTGCATGCATATAAAAATTGCAAGATTATCTAATGCGCAAAAATACATATGCTTCCTTCCCATGTGTGATCCAAATTAGCATGCCATCTCCAAGTAACTACACATATTGAGTTATAATATGCTGCTCCGGAGGACTTTAGGAGGAGGTACTTGCTCACACTCCTTGCCATGCTGTGCTCACATGGGACTCTTCTATTCATACTATCTCCTTTCTTTGGTGCGTATGGCATTTTTAACCTTGGAGGTAATTTTCTAATGTCAGCTTAATAATTACAAAAGCAAATGTTTTTTCTCCTGAATCTAGTCTAAAACCTATAATTTCTAAAATCTGAAGAGATTATTTGTTTCTGGATGGCAGCTTAATGACTGATGCATCTAAAGACTGCAGCAGAGGTTGGCAGCAAGTGCTGACCAAGGAGGGTTGAGCACAGCCACACACTCAAGTCTATCCCTCCTTTATGCAGCTTAAGGCCATGTGCAGTCAGAGTGGGGCACACGCGGTGGGTGGGATGCAGAGCATGACTGTGGCCTACCCCTGTGCACAATTAAAGACCATGCGCAGGAGGGGTCGGATGCCCACAGTGGGTGGGGCCCAGGGCTTGCCTGAAAACCTGTCCTTCTGGACCTACCTGCTACACATAGCAGAACACTATACGCAGCGAGAGCTGGATGCCCAAAGGCGATGTGAAATGGGAGTAGGACAGCAGCGAAGGGTTGGGTGCCAGATATGACAAGAAGCCAGGCCCTGTGGCCTTACCCCGCTGCGCATGGACAGAGGCCACGCACAGCAGGGGTGATCACACCTGGATGGTAGGGTGCATGGCTCCATAAGGGATTAATGACACACTAAATTTTTTCTGCAAGTTTTAGGAATCACCCACCCTCTGCAAACCCAGCAAGAGAACTATGGGAGAACTATGCAGCAAAATGGAGTTTTGCCTTGGGTCAGTGGAGGGAAGATCCAAGGCCCCAAATAAGGGCAATTTTGTTTTATAAAAAGAAAATCTAAATGCGCTCATTTAGTAAAGGTGGCCCTGAGAAGAGCCCCTGTGTTCATGATGTGTATTGTGCAGCCATAGAAATAGAATTGGATACATTCATTCAGGTTGATTAGGAAGAACTTATTCCATTTTGCTGTTAAATGTGCTGCATGTCTTCATAAAATTCCAAGTATTCTGAATCGAATGCCATTGTTGTAGATATATCCCATGCTATGGACCCGGATGTATGCAGATGTCACTTTGTTGATATGGTTATAGGAATTGTCTATTTGTGGACAAAATTAGTCGCACCATTTTGACTCTTGCCTGTGACAAGTTTGAATATACAGAGCCTGTGTGGGGGAAGAGGCACATCAACTTTCCAAAGATTTCTTTCATTTCAGTTAAAAAGATAAAGTGTGCCTAAATCATACCCTTAAATCATTACATCTGGTTGCTCATATGTCAAAATGCTTTCCACCAAAGGTAATGGTTGATGCAATTTCATTCCAAAGATGCCAATCCAAGAAATGTCATCATTAGGAATGGTAAGTGTTGGTTGACTCAGTGCACTCCACAGTTCAACATAATGTAATCAATACTTCAAATGTTTCAGGGTGCAGGAGGGTATCGCCCACTGGTCCAGGGTGTGAAATTAAAGCCCATACATGCACTGCACCAGACTTTTCATCGTGTCTTCCTTTGCAGTCTTATCGTTCCCTAATAGGTTACTGATTTGTATCTGTCTTCATAAAAAGATTTTATCGATGCCATTTTTTGGGGATGAAACCGATAAATGATATATTCAGTATACTATGTAATCAATGTCTTACATTTCTTTCTTTCACTTACTGATTTTGCTTGTCTTCAGCATTTGAATATTGATAAACTCATTTCCAACACAAATTGGTTCAAACTAAAACCCTCAATGCATTTCCGACCCATGGTCCTTCATCAGGAGGTCATTTTCTCCGTGGAACTAAAAGAAAAAATAGTGCAAGCGTTTTGCATCTTGTTTCATGTCAGATATATAATTTTCAAAAAATGTTATGTGTCGTGCAGTTTGCTTACCCATGCTTTAAGAACCTCATGATCTGTAGATCCAGAAGAAATCAAAAATAATTTTGCTCTATGGATTCATAGGATTTGCGAGTTCTTGAGTAAAAAGCTGGAGATTCAAGAGAACAAGTGAATGTCAAAGAGGAGCCTTGACTGTGAAGTGCAATAGATGTATCCAGGATCTCTGGTAGATCATTTACTTACCCTTCTTTTCTTTTTTTTCTTTTCCTCTCTGCATTTTGGTCCTCTCTGTCTTAAGCGCCGGGACACTCTATTGAGTAGCTGTGCGCTCTAGAAATCTGTTTTAACATAACATAACATGATTCACAAAGTTAAACATCACCCCCATGAGTGGGGTGGATGTGTAGACAAAAGACCGTCTCTGAAAAGGAAATGTTAACGACCTGAAGGAACATGTGTATTAGAATGTTCAAGAATATTCAAATTTGTCTGGATGAATATAAAGAACTACCATGCGATGTTCCGAATTATTAAGTGGGATGTGAACGTGCCAGTTTCAGAGATATTTAAGTTTAAAAAATATAGATATCTCGGGACGCAAGTCCTTGCAGTGGACTCGCGGATCCTACTGAAATTTGATTAGCTGCCAACACTTGAAGTAAAAAAAGAAAGAAAAGGGTTCAGGGTAGGAATACTCTGACCCCCCCCAATATGGTGGGGGGGGTGTCACCCCCAACCAAGTAAAAACATTTATTTAAACATTTTGCAGCAAAATAAAAAAATAATATGTGCGGGCTCCCATGTGTCGTTTATAAGAAGTCCCCAGGTGGGCCAAATCCCGGGTGCATGTTTTATAATATTTGTGGGGGGTGCCCATCGAACCACCACTTCCCCGGGGCAAACAAGTAGAGTGATGCAGGGGGCCTGCATGCCCCCCCCCCCCGCAGCCCTGGGGACAACCACCTCCCCGGGGCTCAAATAATAAAATGCAGGGGGTCCATTGTGGACCCCGGGGCACCACCACCTCCCCGGGGCTAAATTGAACAAAGGGGGGGGGGTGCGGCCCTCCTCCTGGAGTCAAAGATGGCCCTGGGGACAATAACACACACCCCCCAGGGACGGCACTCGCTATGTCCCAGGGTGCCCACACCCGGGACATAGCTGTTTGCTATGGCTTAGTGGGAGCTTTACTACTCCCACCAAGCCATAGCAAACTCTGCGCCACTTCTAGCAAGCAAGAGCATTAAAATGCTCTAGTTTACTAGAAGCGGAGCAGAATTGCTTTTGGACAGAGAGAGCAGCATGTTCAGCAGCTCCCTCTGTCCAAAAGTAATGCCGGCTCCCGCAGGATGCTAGAAGCCAGCAGGGATTGCGGGGGCCTTGAGGCTCCCCCGCAGTCCCCAACACCAAAAAGTGGGTGCCCTGGGTGGAACCAGGGCACCCACAACAGAGGCCAGGCCCCGTGGGATGGGGTCCCTGGGGTCAAATTTAGCCCGGGTGGGGGGCCGGATGACCCCCCTCCCCTTACTTATTTATTTATTTATTTTAAAGAGGTTGGGCTCCGGGGATGAGGTCCGCGGTGACAAAACTTTCCATGGCCCACCCCCCCAAAAAGATAATTTTTTTTTTTAAATGGCAAGTCACCGGACGAGCCCCTTTCTTCACCACTCTGCAAATGCGCCTCTTGGCGCACTGCTGGTTGGGGGTTTAAGTCCCTTTAGGTCCAGGGTTCCTTTGGGGCCAACAAGCCCTTCTGTTACCTCCAGTAAGCCCCACACTGTCGGAGTGCTGAGTGGTCTTCGGAGGCCATGCCCCTTTTCTCTACCACTCTGTAAATACACCTCCTGGTGCAATACTGGAGGCAAAATGAAGTCCCCTGGGCTGTTAAGGGTCCTTGGGGGCCAACTACCCCTCCTGTTACCTCCAGTAAGTCCCACACAGTGGGATTGCTGAGAGGTTGTCAGAGGCCATGCCCCCTTTCTCTACCTCTCTGCAAACTCACCTCCTGGCGCAATACGGGTTGGCGGATGAAGTCCTCTTGGATGCTGAGGGAACTTGGAGGCCAAGAACCCTCCTGTTACCTCCATTAAGTTCCTTACAGCGGGATTCCTGAGAGCTGGTCAGAGGTCCCGCCCCCTTGCTCCACCACTCTGCAAACGTGACTCGCAGTTAAAAAACCATAGAAATTCACTTAAAAAACCAAATGTTACAGGGACGTTTTAATTATGAAATAGAATTTTTTTAAACATAGAAATTTGCTGAAAAAAACAACGGTTACTGGGACGTTATAGTTAGGCTCAGATTTCCCTCATACAAAACCAGTGAAATGCAGCAGCTATAGTTACCTGAGCTAACTATAACTTATGCCCCCGCAATGCACTGCTTATGACCCCACATATTACATCACTCATGACATACAGATATTGAGGTCCTCCTCTGTACTGCTGATTCTTTTGAGGCGTAAAAGTTCGCCAAATGGAATGTTGTTGATTAGATGTTTCGGGTGTGCACTGCTGGCATGGAGTGTAGAATTGTCAGCAGTGACTTTTCTATGTAGCGTAGTAGCTATTTTTCCATCTTTTATATACACTTTTACATCCAAAAACTCAATGCTCTCTTTACTGAACTGCGAAGTAAATTTGAGGTTAGCAGTATTTATATTGATGTTGTGAATAAAATCAATGGCACTCTTTTCGTCCCCTCTCCACACAATAAAAACATCATCAATATACCTTAACCAGTGTTGTACATGGTTAGCATACTCAGTGGAGTGTGTGCGCTTAAGGACCTGTTCCTCCCACCAGCCAACATGCAAACACGCATAGCTGGGGGAGAAACAGGCCCCCATCGCCACTCCCCTCTTTTGTAGGTAAATGTCGTTGCCAAATGTAAAATAGTTGCTATACAGACACCATGAGGCTAAACTTAACAGCATCTTATTATGGTTATAGCAGTCCAAGGGCCCAGTATTAAGAAAATGTTTGACTGCATTTAAACCTGTAGCATGTTCGATACTTGTGTAAAGTGATTCGATGTCCAGAGTGATGAACATCAAATCTTCTGCCCACTGGACATCATGCACTTTTTTAAGAAAGTCCCCTGTGTCCTTTACATATGTAGGGAGCTGTTTTACAAAGTCCTGCAGAAAGAAGTCCACATATTGCGTCGCTTGTTCCCCCACACTATTTATGGCTGAAATAATCGGTCTGCCAGGTTTTGGTGAGGTCTTTTTGTGGACTTTTGGAATAAAATATAGCCTCGGTAGTACCGTATGTTCAACATTTAAAAATCGGTATTCTTCCATGGAAATGACCCCTTCTCTTTTCCATTCAAGAAGATTCTTTTTTAAGGTTTCTTTGGCTAGATTGTATTGCTTATAGTTGGTTCTTTCATAGCAGGATTGATCATCAAGGTGTCTGCGTGCTTCCAATAGATAATCTTTTTGCGGCCAAATATATATATATATATTGCTTGAAGATCACTTAGTAGAAGTAATCAGAGGACAACAGCGGGGAGCTTCAGGGAATCCATTTATTCACAGCTGTATGGCATAATGCATTTCGGCGTAGTGTGCCTTCCTCAGATGCCACAGACACCAGGGTTCTACCTCCTCCCTCCTTTGAACCTCCTTCGGCCCTCCCAATTGGTGGGAGTTCAGCTAGCCTCACATCATTGGTTGTAACCGCAGTCGGATGTTTACGACTACAGTTCCCAGAATTCAACATAATACGGTAAGTATCCATGGTGGGGCTGAATAATGTTCGCAATAAACGCTGTTGTGCCAAGCAAAAGAGGGGGGTTCTGTGTGGCTGGTGAGCCCCGTAGATCAAGTGTCCTGGACTCCCTTGGGTCCCCAACGTCCTGCCCCGATTGCAGAGGTCAAACCAGGCCGTGAAATGTTGATGAAATCACTGCGGTTCTCCGTGCAGTCACGGACTGCCGTTAGGCAGCAGCCCTTGCTTGGTCCGATCTCGAGGCGGTCCTGGGGTATCCAATCCCTTGGAGAAAAATTTGCCACGTTGCCAGTAAAGCCCCGGACTCTTGTAGGATGGGTCCTCTATACGCGCTCCTGGCAAACGCGTTAAACATTGCTTGAAGATCACTTAGTAGAAGTAATCAGAGGACAACAGCGGGGAGCTTCAGGGAATCCATTTATTCACAGCTGTATGGCATAATGCATTTCAGCGTAGTGTGCCTTCCTCAGATGCCACAGACACCAGGGTTCCACCTCCTCCCTCCTTTGAACCTCCTTCAGCCCTCCCAATTGGTGGGAGTTCAGCTAGCCTCACATCATTGGTTGTAACTGCAGTCTGATGTTTACGACTACAGTTCCCAGAATTCAACATAATACGGTAAGTATCCGTGGTGGGGCTGAATAATGTTCGCAATAAACGCTGTTGTGCCAAGCAAAAGAGGGGGGTTCTGTGTGGTTGGTGAGCCCCGTAGATCAAGTGTCCTGGACTCCCTTGGGTCCCCAACGTCCTGCCCCGATTGCAGTGGTCAAACCGGGCCATGAAACGTTGATGAAATCACCGCGGTTCTCCGTGCAGTCACGGACTGCCGTTAGGAGCAGCCCTTGCTTGGTCCGATCTCGAGGCGGTCCTGGGGTATCCAATCCCTTGGAGAAAAATTTGCCACGTTGCCAGTAAAGCCCCGGACTCTTGTAGGACGGGTCCTCTATATGCGCTCCTGGCAAACGCGTTAAACATTGCTTGAAGATCACTTAGTAGAAGTAATCAGAGGACAACAGCGGGGAGCTTCAGGGAATCCATTTATTCACAGCTGTATGGCATAAGGCATTTCGGCGTAGTGTGCCTTCCTCAGATGCCACAGACACCAGGGTTCCACCTCCTCCCTCCTTTGAACCTCCTTCGGCCCTCCCAATTGGTGGGAGTTCAGCTAGCCTCATATATATATGAGAAAACTCGCATTTACTACTTAAAATCCTTCGGAAATGACGAGCGTAGACCCAGAAATTCGTGCAATTATTTTTTATTTATTGCCACCATGTAGTCTGCCATGACGCGTTTCGGTCAAACACTGACCTTGATCACATGACCATATATATAAATAGTAAGACTTACAACAAGGGTATCCACATATGTATTCATTTGACATCTGTTGCTTGATAAAGCACACAAGGGCTGCATATCTGAATGAGTATTCCAGAGTAGAGATGCAGAGGAAGAAATCTTGCCCTCAGACTCCAGCCGCAAGTGGAAGAGGAGGAACATCACTGCCTGTAGGGAAAACAATAAAACACAATACACCTCTCAAAGCTCACAAGATCCAGCACCCATTATCTCCCCACCACTGTATCACAGCACTTCCAAACTTTCAGCTCTGTCCATACCCACACCCCTCAATTTGACCTCCCAGTCTCCGAGTAACTATCAGATTGGGAGTCTACCGGTACATCAGTATCAGGTGGTGTCTTGGATAGCCATGCAAGCATCTCCTTCCAAAGTTCCAGGCCTTGCTCTTCATTTTCATCTGTTTGCACTTGGCACAGATGTCAGAGAACCTCCGCCGTCGTTCATTCAGGCATATCAGCTGTCCAATGAGGAAGACTGGGGGAGAGGGGGCTGTGAAAGCCAATGTAAGGCTATTAGGGGCTTATTTACAAGAAATTATGCATCGCTGTACCCAGGCAGCGATGTATCAAAATTTCTTGCACCTGGGCCAAAAAACCTTACAACGTCATTGATGCACCGTATTTACAATACGGGGCTCCACATCGCAAGGTCCCAACAATGCGGCAGAAATTCTGACTCATCCATGGGTAGGATGGCGCAAGGCATCCGGGCCAAAAGTGGAGCACTGCTGTAGTTGGTCATACGACTGACGCAATTTCAGCAATGCATCAGAAATCAGCGATGAATCAGTTTTGACTGATGCAAGTAACCTCGTGTGTGGGTACCAATGTAATAGTGTGTGAAAAGGCAAAAAACTCACCTTGCATTCTATAACATTGGTCCTGGATGTTACACATACAATTGGGCATAGTGTACTTATGAGTACGTATGTGTGGCATATAATGTGAAATTACATAATGAGAATGCATACAAGTCTGTGATGGAGTGTGATGTGATATTTACTGCATTACCTACATTATGTGTGCGCACGTACCTGTTGAGGGGATGTCACTTGATTGCAGATTATACTGTTTCAAGTCACTTCAGCTAGTCTGATACCTATGCCACAGCTAATGCGTCATTTCTACGCCTGGGTTTTAGAGCTGTAGGAAAGCTCAGTGGCCCTCTTCCCAAAGATGTGTCACTTTTACAAAATGTCATAAATACCCCTGTGTCAGACTTACAGGGGATTTAGGTGGGAATGTCGACCTTGCATATGTTAGAACTAAAGTGACGCAGCAATTCCGACAAAGGTAAAAACTGGTGCAGGCCGACGAAAAGTGACGCATCTGCCTAGATGCGTCACCTGATAAATATGGAGCAAAGAAGGCACCGCTTCTGCATCAAAAAAAATGAAGCAGCTGCAGTGCAAGCTCCTTTTAAATATGCCCCTCAGTCTTTTGGCTAACAAAAACCCAGTTGTGAGAATCTAGTCCTAGATTCTGTGCCCTCTCTTTGGCAAAAAAGGAAAACAAGGGAGACCCTACTCACTCGGAACCAGGGTAAGTTGTATGTAAACAGAAACAATGGTTCCTGCGGACTGATACAATAATAATAATACTTATAAGCACAATCGCAATGGGAAGGGGTTGGGGCAATATCCAAAGGAGAAGAAACCATATACCACTCAATTTTTTGGTAATAGCAAAAGTAAATTTTATATACACAGCAATGAAAATCTTCAAAGGAAGTCAATACGTATGTAGTGCAAAGTGTCCCCAGTGAAAAAATGGAACCTACAGAAATAGTGACATATTGTGACATGAACAAAAATTGGTTTCCAAAGTAATAAAGTCGACCATAAAAATGATACACAATAGAAGCAGCCACTGTATACAATATTAGGGGCTGTTGAATGGTTCGCTTTAAATTAATGTCGATGGCGTTTCGACCCCTGTGACAATAAGGGGTCTCTTCAGGACCTATTGATGTAGGGACATCTATAATTAGAAAGGAAAGGGATAACATGAGTATGAGTCTTAGACCACCTGCAGAGTAGTATGGAACAATAGGGAGGGCCTGTCAGCGTGAAAAGGTGCAACCCAAGGAGGTGATAGGGACGGAGATGTACTCACATGGGACCCAGCCGTGCGCTGTACATGTGGAGAAGGAAAGGGGAGATGTAACAACTGTATAAATAGATACATCTGCCAAGGCGAATGGTGGGAAGAAAAACTTACCCCAGTGAGGGGAACTGACAGGAGTGGGTCAGTGATAGTAGTCCTCACAGAGGATGATAGCTAGGTAAAACACAACACTGTGTGTATCAGGATAGGAATCTAAAAATAAAAAAATAATAATAAATATTAAATGAGGAATTGTGAAACGGGTACATAGATTGACGGCTAGATAATCATAAAATAAGGAGGTGCACTTACCAGAGTAGGAGCATCAATGTCAGCCACTCTGCCTACGAGGGTATGATCTGATTATGGATATGGCCTGTACACGCCGGTCCGTGTAGACCTGTATGCGGGGGAGAGCTGGATAGAAAGCGCTCTGTTGGGAACGAGAGCGCCTGAAGTATGCTTGTTAGTGCGGAAATTCTTACCGTAGAGTGGAACAATGTCCTTTGTTACGATCGAGTGCACGCGTGCATCCGCTACGCGTAAAGGGTCGATCTGCCCGAGTCCGTCTCCCCTGTTTAATGATAAGGCGCCTGAGTTCGCCGAGTCTAAAAATAGATAATTCGCCCGCCAAAAACCGGATGTCACGGCAAGCAGTGCTAGAGATAGCCGCCCGTCCGTGCGATCAAGTTCTCCATATTCTGTGAACAGAATAGAAAGGAAAGAAAGCACAAATTGCTGGGCCGAGGTGATGGCCTGGTGTGGAAAAAAGTAGATTGTATTGGAGAATTTGAAAACTGCACTAATATTGTATTCTAAAATGATATCCTGAGACCATGGGCCATAGTTATATCAAAGTATGCATACAGGTTAATATAAACAATAGAGGTAACAATTGCACCAAGTGTATTACGTAAATGTCTCAAAATTAGCATTGAATGTAACATTTGCACCACGTATATTATGTACATGTTTTAAAATTAGCATTCTAGGCATTTACAATATAGGGCAACTTGTCTGTCAATTATACTTGGCAACAATAGCATAACCACGGTGGAGTACTCAACAACATTGTTTATGTACAGTTAGATGAGAGGAACACATTTATGAATCATGTTTGTCATTCGAATATGACATGCGTGTCAGAGAGCATGTGGAGTATCGACATTGTATGGCTAGCCTGATACAGTAATTTCTTCACGGCACAGTATAGACATTGGTTTATCAATTTGATAATGTGGCTACAAAACCGCGCCATTCCTCAGCTGAATTCAGACCGTGTGCAATGGAGTTGGTCCTTTCTATCCAACGGCACTCTAGTCTTTGCAAAATTTGTGTAATGTCGCCCCCTCTTTCAGGGATAGTGGCTCTGTCAATAACCTGCCACTTTATGTCATCCACTGTATGGTTTTTTCAGAAAAATGAGTGACCAATGGAGCATTCATGACAGAACACCTGATACGACTCCGATGTTGGCTGATTCGTGCTTTGATGGGTTGAGATGTCTGTCCAATATATGGTAAATTGCAAGGACACCATATACAGTACACTACATTACGCGTGTTACAATTAGAGAAAAAATCTAGTGTCTGTCTCACATTGGCATGCTCAAATTTGTTAGTGTCAAATGTAAATGCGCAGGAAACACAATTGCCATATTTAAAATGTCCTTTCAATTCAGGTAGGCCCCATACTGATTCTAGGGTTCTGGTTTTGCGTGCAATTATGTTTTCTGTGGATGAATGTATCAGATGATCTTTAACATTTTTGCCCCGTTTAAATGCAAACATGGGAGATTCCATGGTGGAATCGATGTTTTTTAAGAGGTCCCAATTCTTTGTGCCCGAGGAAGAACTACTAATCACCAAAGAAAAGACTCCCATTGACAGACTCATTTGTGTAACCACCTTTGGTGAACACACTAATAAAGTACGTAATTTAATCACAAAGAATTGGGACCTCTTAAAAAACATCGATTCCACCATGGAATCTCCCATGTTTGCATTTAAACGGGGCAAAAATGTTAAAGATCATCTGATACATTCATCCACAGAAAACATCATTGCACGCAAAACCAGAACCCTAGAATCAGTATGGGGCCTACCTGAATTGAAAGGACATTTTAAATGTGGCAATTGTGTTTCCTGCGCATTTACATTTGACACTAACAAATTTGAGCATGCCAATGTGAGACAGACACTAGGGGGCCCATTACGATACCCGGCGTAAAAAAATCCGCCAGGCATGGAAGCGGCAAAAATCCGCCCGCACACACCGTCTGAACACCGACCACGCCATTACGATTACACAAACCGAAAACCGCCATCGGCGGAAAATCACACAAAATACCGCCCGCCAACGTCCGAGTCGGAGTCAAACCGCCCGCCACGGACGGAAACACGCACGACAACACAAAACCGCCCGCCCTCACGGCCGACACACCGCACGTGAAATTACGATCGCACCGCCATGAGCGCGGAAAACCACAAATATACCGCCCGCCAGCGCAAACAACGCCGATGAGAATCGACACGGCAGAAGCCATGGCGCCCACGTACCTGCACAGAAACCATCCGCTCACAAAACCAATAGCACACAACATGGCCAACAAGTCCACACAGCAAGGCACGCACAAATACACAAGCACAGTACACATCCCGAAAACACCCCCCGGACAAACAAAAAATACAAAGGCCAGAACCCCAGACACAACACACCTGAAAACAACAGACCATGAGGACACACCCACATAGGTGAGTACAAAAGCAGCACTCCCACAGACCACAACCCCTTGCTACATTGCAAACCAGAGAGGAGAGGAGAGGACACAGTGACACAGCAAGGACAGCAGCACACCACAGAAACGCACACATCACAACCACCACCACCACCACCACCACCAAACACCTGCACCACAAACCCCTGCACATTACACAACACACACCGCACCAGCACCACAAACACCATGGCACCACAAAGAATGCCCAAGTACACGCCCATTGAGCTGACGGTCATGGTCGACTGAGATCATCAAGGTGTACCCACAAATCTATGGGAACATGGTCCAGCACACACCACTAGCCACCAGAAACAGAATGTGGAACCGGATCGTAGACCAGGTCAATGCAGTCGGGACCCTGCCCAGGAACAGAGGAGAAATAAACAAACGTTGGAATGACGTAAAGAGCCTGGTCAAGAAGAAGGAGGGCAAAAACAGAGAGCTGGCTGCCGTCACTGGCGGAGGGAATCCCGCGCTCTTCAAGACCTTCAAAGCGTGGGAGGAGAAGGTGCGAGTCATAATACATCCGGAGATCCTCGCCGGATTAGCAGGGGAGTGGAGGCTGGTAAGTACAAACTAATGTATACCAGCACACCGCTATGTACTCACATGCACTACCACCATGCCACAGCTCCCAGGGACAAACACCCCCATGTCCAGCACACAATACACAACACATCACACACACATGCAACAGACACCACCACACACAGCCCAAACCGAACAACTGTAACATACGTGGGGACATGTGTACACTCAGCCAGCCACGTAACCACCAACAGGTCCCCAAATATGCCAGAAGCGCCACAACGAGCACCCACCACACCCATGTGTCCGCCACAGCTGCACTAACCGACAAGTAACAGGTAAGTGGCAGGAACACAAAGTGCAGTGGGTGGGACGGTGGACAGCCCAAGTACAACACACACCAGGCCCCTAGTCCCACAGCACAGCAAGGACGAGCATCCCCACACCCCACAGCCACGTGTCAGCCACCGCAGTGCACAACGACAGCCGAAAGGCAGACATCACGGTCCACAGCAATCGGTGTCAGTGGGTGTCCAGCCACCCCACGACCCACAACACCCCCCACCCCCACAGACCTGCAACATGGAGCACCCCCGCTAAGAGCCATGTGGCATCCAGTACAGTGCACGCACGAACAACTTGCAGGTGGGAAACTGGACAGGGCTGGATTACTGGAGGCATGAGGACCATAACACGACCAACACATGGGACATGTCACGTAGCAGACGAACACGCAGCACCGCCCACCATCACGAACAAGTGAACAATGTGCACACGGACATGAACAACAGACTCACACCCCACATGACCCATCACAGACATAGCAACACCCAAGGAGCCACGTCTGCATGCACAAGCCACACTGAATATAGTACCGCCGTCAGCCACTGTGCAACTCATCACACACAACCGAAACACCATTGAAGTCCTGTCCATGTAGCCCCTACTGCCTGTCAACCACACACCCCACAACTACGCCTATGTAAGACAAACAACACTAGACGCAACAGAGCGGAACAACATAAATGCACACGAACACCACTGAACCCATCAAACACACAGACACACCATGCACATACAACATACCATCCATCCCATCCGTCAGCCCCAGTCTCATGAAAGGCATGTCATCCGCACAGCTGCCACACATACAGCAGTCACGCTAAGATACATGCCCATGACCAACCATGTGCCAGAAGTCAATGAAGCGCACGACACACTGTGAGCAACAACACACAACATGGGCCACACCCCCGAGCACTGCAGTGATGCACATGGCACAGGGCAGCACGCACACCAAGGAGATGGGACAACTGCAATACGTTGGCTGGCACACAACCATCACTCACTCATAACGATGCGTCCAATGCCATGTCCAGTAATCACAACAGACAGCAAATATGCAGGCCATGTCAAGCATGCACACACCTCAAACCATGCACTGTCATGCTGCCACAACACATGTCACGTTCGGCACCCATGGCTCACAGCATGTACCCCAAAAGCATATTCCCTCCCAAATGCGAATCTGGGGCATGGCCCCCATGTTGCCATATGCGTTCCTAAGCGTTCCATTTGAACCCCAAAAGCATATTCCCTCCCAAATGCGAATCTGGGGCATGGCCCCCATGTTGCCATATGCGTTCCTAAGCGTTCCATTTGAACCCCAAAAGCATATTCCCTCCCAAATGCGAATCTGGGGCATGGCCCCCATGTTGCCATATTCGTTCCTAAGCGTTCCATTTGAACCCCAAAAGCATATTCCCTCCCAAATGCGAATCTGGGGCATGGCCCCCATGTTGTCATATGCGTTCCTAAGCGTTCCATTTGAACCCCAAAGCATATCCCCTCCCAAATGCGAATCTGGGGCATGGCCCCCATGTTGCCATATGCGTTCCTAAGCGTTCCATTTGAACCCCAAAAGCATATTCCCTCCCAAATGCGAATCTGGGGCATGGCCCCCATGTTGCCATATGCGTTCCTAAGCGTCCCATCTGAACACCAAAAGCAAAGTACAAACCAGACCCAGGATGGGCCAGGAGCCCGCATACACCAGAGTCACAATAAGTAGGGGCACAGCAACACACCCATCGGCATGGCCAATCCGTCCCATGCCACATGTGCACAGCACACAGTCCCATTGCCAAGCACACACAACTACAGATGCTACAGCCACACACACGCCTCCGGGAAACCCATGTACGAGATTGCACGAACTGTTAATGTCAGACGACAAATACATACTTCGCCAGGTGCAACACAATAACAAATCTCATTCTCTCCACAGGTGACGAACTGCTGGATGCTGGGGATGGAGCCAGCAGCCAGCACAGCCAGCCTACAAGCCCCCAACGAGGACACACGGATCTGGAGGATCTGTCCTCCTCTTCGGACACGGACCACCAAGCAGGCCCATCTGGTGTGGCAGGGCCCAGCCGCTCCCCAGGACCCCTCCTACCCACCAACCCATCATCCAGGGCTGCTGAACATTCCCAGCCCCCTGCTGCCACTGTCGTTGCGGCCACACCCACGGTCATTGTGGCCACTACCACTGCCGCAACCGCCACCATCGCCGCACCGACCACCACCGCCGCCACCACCACCACGTCTTCACTGGCACCAGCCCCAGCGCAGGTGGTGGCCCGGCCGACTGGATCCACCCTGGGAGCCACAGCGAGGACCGTGGTGAGCAATGTGGCTAGTGGGCAGGCCGGTGGCAGCAGGACTGGTAGGAGGAGCAGGGTCAGGGAAACGCCAGCCTCCCCTGGGAGCCATGCCCTGCCTCAAATGGCCAGAGTCCTTGGGGCCTATGAAGAGGCCCAAGGACAATGGGTCCGGTCTGCTTCAGACACGCGTGAGGTGCTGGGGGTGCTGAGGTCCATGGACGCCCGTATGGGCCAACTCGTGGACCTCATGGGCCAGCTGGTGGTGGCGGTGAGGTCACAGCCAGGGACAGCAGCTCCCCTCCGCCACCACCTGCTGGGGCGCAGGGTGGAGCAGCAGTGTCCAGTTCCCCTGCGTCCACAGCCAGTGAGCACACCTCAACCACCAGCATGTCGCAAGCAGGCACCCCCTCGCAAACGTGGAAGGGGCCGTCCGAAGTGGAAACAGATCTCCCGGGAGGACTTCGCACGCTCCAAACGCAAGTGAGGCAGCCAGCCAGCCTTCCGCCAGCCTTCCTTGACCAGCCACTGCATTGACTTGGACTACGATCCCACTCCACACAGCCATCTGGATGGCATGTGTGTGTTGGACTATGGCCATAGAACCAGTGGGTACACCCTGAGCATCACGCAGCCATGACCGACAGCTCATTGTCACTGCACGCACCACTTTTGTCATCACCTTACACACAATCACATGTCACAGTTTGTAATAAATGCACCTTTTACACTAACTGCTGTTTGTGCCCTGTGTTTTATTTGTACGGAATACAACGGCCACCTTGGGCGGAAAGGCACCTGATGCGTGGCATGGCAATTGAATCCGGAGGGCCTGTAGGGACCTAGGGGTGGGAGACAGAACAGGAGCACATTCAATGAGTGTGTCACACACCCATCACACAGTACATGTCAACAACTACGAGCAATGTACACACATCGCACAGAGCAATAGGGCACAATGCCACAGCCACCAACAGTGGCATACTACCCTGGCCATGGAGCGTTGACACACAGCACGCAGTGAACAAACGGCCACCCTGACACAGCACACACACACCTGCACAGATACAGCCACATCAGCCGTCATACATGGACACTCACCGTCAAGTGAAGTAGCGGGCGATGAGCTGCTGCCGCACATTACCAGCTTCCTCCTCTCCGCTGTCCTCCTCACTCGAGCTGTCCTGGTCTGCGGGCTGGGGCCCTGGTTGATCTCCGTCATCCACGATGAGGGGATCTGCTTCCGAATGGCCAGATTGTGCAGCATGCAGCACGCCACCACTATCCGGCACACCTTCTGTGGGGAGTACGCCAGCGCACCCCGGTGCGGTCCAGGCACCTGAACCTGGACTTGAGGAGGCCAAAGGTACGCTCGACCACACGTCTGGTCCTCCCATGTGCCTCATTGTAGCGATCGTCTGCTGGGGTGCGAGGATTCCTCAATGGACTGAGCAGCCATGCCCCATTCGGGTACGCAGAGTCACCTGGGTGTGAGGGACACAGAGAACCGTTGCTATTCCAACTGGACAGGGGACAGCATCGCACAACCAGCACGCTACACCACTCCACATACTCACCGACAATACAGCCACGATCCTGTTGCATATTGGACATCAGTCGTGGCAAGATGCTGTTGCGCATTATGTGTGCGTCATGGGCCGAGCCTGGGAACTTTGCACACACGTGGGTGATCACCATGTCCGCAAGGCACACCACTTGCACATTCAGGGAGTGCGTGTGCTTCCTGTTGCGGTACAGGTGCTCAGTGGCCTGTGGTGGAACAAGGCCGACATGTGTGCAGTCAATGGCTCCAACGACGTGTGGGATTCTGCCAAGGGCATAGAATGCACCCTTCACTGCCGCCAATTCACGAGCCCTGGGGAAGCGGATGTACCTGTTTCGGTACAGCTTCATGGCTGCCAGTACATCCCTCAGCACCTTGCTGAACATGGGCTGGGACATCCCTCCTCCAATGCCCACTGTGTGCTGGAATGACCCAGTGGCGAAGAAATGCATGGCGGCCATCACCTTAGCCGTGGGGGTGACAGCAGTCGGATACACCCTGCGGGGACGGAGATGGGGTTCTAACATGGCACACAGTCGATGCAGGGTTGGCCTGTCCAGCCGAAACTTCCTAATAACCTCTGTATCGTCCATGTCCGCCAGCAATTGGTATGGGCGGTCAATGTTCGGTCTCCGCCTAGGGACAATGGCAGAGGACACATGTCAAAGCAACACGACACATAGCAATTTCGCATACACATCACTGACATGACTGAGCAAGCACATGAGCCACAGCCCAGCTGTCAAGCTGGGACGGCACGGCCACAATACACTTACACAGGTCTCCCAACAATGGCAATGGCTAGTGATACAAACCACTGCCATGTGCATGCACATGGGGATCTAGGCCCCAATGACTTGCGGGGCGTGCTGATGGGGACTGACTGCATATCCGTCAAGCGGCAACGCCACGGCAACATGAATGTCTGCTGAGCATGGAACTGCTTCCGCGGCTGGATGAGTATGGCACACGACGACGACGATGTGGGCACAGGCTGAGCGGCCAAAACAAGTGGGACCTGTGGCACGAGGGGATATGAGACAGTAGTAGGTGTCAGCACTGCACCCTATGTACAGCACTGTACGGATCACACCTCCCGAAACATTGACAGGTGTCCACATTGACAGCCCCATGCCAAGACGGCTGTGTGCTTGCAGTCACACGTCACAGGTGAGAGGTTACATTGCACGTGCCAGGTGGCAGACGTACATAGTGGGAGCTGGCATGTGTGTGCATGTGTCTCCTGTTCAGGATCCACCAGATGGGCGCTGACTCTGTACTGACCATTGGACACAGCATGTTCCGTGGAAGGCTTGTGTGTGTGGGATGGTGGCACTGGATGTGCCTCCGTTGGGTGGGGGCCATGCACAGGGCGGGTACGTCGATGATTGCGCATTGTTGGTCACGGTGGGTGCACCAACTGAAGATGTGTTGCCCTGTGTTCAATTCCTATGTCCGCATGATGATGGACTGTAGATGTGGGCAGACTACACATTGGTCGATGTGCTGTCTATATGCATGTGCCTTCACACCAGGCACAGCTGCCCCTGCACATGTGACCCCTGCTGGACTCGCTGCTGGGTCTGTGGAGCTGATGCACCTTCTGCGCGTGGGGCGGACAGCTCTCCTCACTTCCCTCATTGCGCATGTCATGACTTTGCCGCAGGTGACATGGATCATGGAGGGCCCACATGTACGCATGGGTAGGCTACACATGATTGTACACTGGTCGCCACCCCCAGTCAGTGTTTCGAATGGGAAGGTTGTCGTGCTGGTGGTATGTTCGATGTGGCGGATGGGCGGGCCTAGGTGCGGGCTTACATTCCGGACATGGGGGTAGTTGGATTGGCGACTAGTTGCAGTACACACGGGACACGTCTCTTCCTTTCCACATCTGGGTCATCCCTTGTACTAACTGACAGTGATACAGTCATCTTCGCCCCAGCCCTCATGTCCTCCCCTCGCTCCCCCAATATGCATGCTCACCTGCGAGGCTAGCGCTTGCACAGGCAGCCCCAAGCTCGCACCAGAGAGGGCAAGGAGTGTATGTGTGGGTCCAGTTGCACGAGTGGGCTGTCTCAGGGTATGATGTGTTGCGGGACGCCGTCCACCTGCGTGGTGCCCCAAATGGAGACCCGGCCTGCATGGACTATGCATCACAGTCTTCGCCTTCCGGATCCGCCACCTGCGACACCCAGTGGCTGTGGCTGCCCTTGCGGCCATGCCGCGTCCGTCTGTGACTGATGGCCCACACATTCACTCTTTGGCCTCTCTGGGGAGGGCTCGGGGTGGTGGCGCACGCGCTTGCACTTAGTCGCAATGGCATGTGGCGTGGTTGGTATAATGGGCAATGGATGGGATGGTGCGAGCCACCTCCCGTGACGTCAGTGCTGCTCGTGCTGTGGTGCGTCCCCCTACACTTCCATGTGACTTGTGCCATGCTAGACGTTGAGGTTCTATTGCCTGCGTGATATGACCAGGAGGAGCGCGAGGAGACCTCTCACACACCATGCTCCACTGCCATCCCGTGCCCTGTATCGCCTGTGCGGATTGACTATGTTGGGGTTACACCTGGTCGACTGGGGCTGTGTGTGCCTTGTCAAGGGGCATGGCGGGCGCACAACAGGATCCAGCTTGTCCACAGAGGGTGGGCTGAGGTGCGCCTGGTACCGCTTTGTACGTGTGCCCGGCTGCTGTGCACACACGTGTTCACTCCCCCCGACAGGTGTCCTCTCACAATGCCCAGGGAAGCGGTGGTGTACTGTTCATGACCCCTCCCAACACGGCGTGCTCCAACTTGGCATGTGCGCATCTACCCGTCGCACCCACCCACCTGAGCACTGCGTCCATACGACTTCACACGACACATGTGTGTCTTCCACAGTAGTGCTACTCATTTGCGTTGACATCCAATACCAGTGGACTACATGGTCATGTCACGACTGCCGTGTACTTCACATACTCTCATCCTCTCTCATTCGTACTTGTGAAATGAGTCAGCGGAGACAGTTTTGGTTTCAAACATTATATTGAGTCTTCTGTCCTCTGTGATGCAGTATAGTGGACACTACTGGCAGCGGAATACATGTTGAGGATATACTGAGCATGATTGCAAATGGGATAGGGTGTGGGGTTACATGTGATTGGCTGTTGCATGTGGGATGTGGGCTTCAGAGTGACATCTGCTTGGCCAAGGCTGTGCTAATGTACATTTACGTATAGCTGCGGAGCTGCGGACTTTGACACAGACGGTATACATGTAGCCTACCAGACCGCTTGGCATCATGGGCACAGTCCATCTCAGTTCCATGTGACAGGTTTGCTGCGGTTGTTCCTCATGCACGCGTGCATGTGAGATGACATCAGGGCATGTGCTTGCGTGCATGCAGCGGCGTGCCACTTGTTGTTGCACTGTGGTGGTTACTGGACATGTCACAGTCACTGGGGTCGTGTTGTTGTTGTATGCACTTGTCGTCCATGCAAAGGTCCTGGTATGGGATTCCCGGGGCGGGGGTGGGAGGGGTGCAGCACCCACAGACTCCAGGCGACCTATTCATGTCCACTGAGCGGTGTGTGTGTCCATGGGCGCTGGATCCATGTCGTGTCCTGGTTGTTCGTGCAGTTCCGTCCATGTGGGTGCGATACACAGAGCCCATGCCACTGCCTCCCACGATGCATGCGGTGTTCCTGGATGTGATGGGGAACAGTGTGCATGTCCCGGTCATATCCGATGTCATGGCGATGTCGTTGATGGTGTGGTTACAGTTGCCGGTCGTTTGGTATGGCTGTTGTGGTGGTGACTGGCCAGTCCGTGCGGAAGCTAAGCATGGGTGCGGGGTTGGACATCATAGGTCAATCGGGGAACCTGCGTTGTGGTCCGACGAATTTACAGGTTGTCAGGTATGCGATGCCGTCCAGCAGGGCTTCCATGTCATTGGTGGTGTACATGTTTGCCAGCCAATGTAGCGGATGGTGGCTGTCAAGGTGTTGTTCGTAAGTTGTCCCTTGGAGGACCATGATGGGGCATGCTGGGTGACATTCGATGTAGCTGTTCTCGATGATCCGTCGTGTGGAGGCACAGTGGTCCCATTTCAGTGCGGGTGCGATGTTGGCCACATACGCCATGCCCCCATAGGCAGAGCAGGCCCTGTCGTGTGCGTCCAGAGGGAGGAGTAGTGGTAGCAGGTCCGCCTTCAGACATGCCGGGTTGGAGAGGCATATCTCCACGGGATGCTGGTAGGGACACCTCCGACAGTAGAAGACGGGCATGACGCAGCTGAACAATGTGATGCGGTAAGTCAGTCGGTAACTTACGTTCAGCAGGGACAGGAGATCGCATCCCAATGTATGAAACAGGTTGGTTTTGTACAGCTTGAGCTGTTCGGCGTAGTTGGGTAGGTGTGTTGCGGTTGCCATTTCGCAGCGGTGCGTTGTGGTGGCGTGCTCCGGCTGTGTGTGCAGTCTGCAATGTGCACGCTCCGAGGTTGCTGTGAGCTCTGTGTAGTCGTAGGGAGACAGGACTCTGTTGGCTTGTTTGGAGGACACGGGCCCTCTTCCCACATGCTTCTCAGACAGTTCAAGGTCAGTGATGTGTGACTCCTTCCAATTAACTTGCATGTGGCCGACATGGGGGAGTGTTTTCTTCTTTCTTCCCCGTCCGTTGTGTGCTTCTGTGATATGCGCTATCTGCCCTGTGGTCGGTCTCCTCGGCATGCCTGTGTTGGTCTATTCTTGGACAATGGATGTATTCACCGGCTTCTGTCGTAGGGCTGTGGTTTCGGAGTTGGAATGGAAGGTCATTCAGTGCTGTCTGCTCTCCCTTGTGTGGGCGGCAGGCTGCCTTTCTGCTCTGCGTTGGGCCTTGTGTGTGAATGTTATTCTTGGGCCACCTGTTGTCGGTCCCCGGGCTCTTTGGTGTTCCGTTTTATATGTCTTGTTCATATGTGCAGGGTGGTATGGGTGTTTCAGTGTGGTACTGGCGTTCCTCTTCCCGAAGGGGCCCTGCTTCTCCTAGTTGGTGTTGCCGCCGCTGTGTGCTACGCCATGTTTGTTACACTGGGGTGTGTCCTGCTGTTGCGTGTCTTCACTGACATGTGTGCGTCGGTTGTGTGGCGTTGGGTGTTGTCCGTGAATTGGGCGTTGGGGACATGTCTGTGGCAGGCCTGTCACGTGTCATGTGCGTTCGGGGTGGGGCTGATGTGTGTGCTGCTTGGTTGTGTCCCTGTGTCTGTGTGCGACGCATGCATGGCGCTGCGGTTGGCCTCTGCGTTGTGCGCATGTGTGGCGGCGTCATCGCCGCTTTGGGGCCGTGACGGGGTCGTTGGTTCCTAGTCCCAGGTGGTGTGTACACATGTGTTACGCGATGTTACGATTTGGCCTGTGTGTCATATGTGGATGCAATGGTGGATGTGTAGTGTACACGCGCTGGTGGGGGTTGTCCGCTTTTTCCGCCCTTGCACTGTGTGCGCTGTTTGCGTGCACTTGTTGTGTGTGTGCCTACCTGCGTCTCCGCGGTACGTTGCGTCCTTGGTGGTGCATCAGCAGGAGCATGGGGAGGGCCTGCAGTGCTGGATTCATGCTCGGGGAGCCGCTTCTTCGTTGTCCGCGCTCGGCGTCCGTGTTACCGCTTCGGTTTGTCGTACGGTATCTCTTGGCCGTGGGAGCCGTTTGTTTGCGGCATCGTAATTTATGCGCCGGGCGGGACGTGTTTCGTCGGACGGTGTGTGTCAGTTGTGCTGCGCCGCTACGTGTACGGGCGCACTTTGATGGCGGACGGTGTTGCTGGCTTGCCGGCGGTGTTTGGCCTACCTTTCGCATCGTAATTGTGCGGGCGTGTGGACTGCTGCGTGCCGGCGGTAACTGGTGGTTTTTGCATCCGCCAGCACGGCGGTTGTGCTTCCGCCCGCCATCGTAATGAGCCCCTAGATTTTTTGTCTAATTGTAACACGCATAATGTAGTGTACTGTATATGGTGTCCTTGCAATTTACCATATATTGCACAGGCATCTCAACCCATCAAAGCACGAATCAGCCAACATCGGAGTCGTATCAGGTGTTCTGTCATGAATGCTCCATTTGTCCCTCATTTTTCTGAAAAAAACCATACAGTGGATGACATAAAGTGGCAGGTTATTGACAGAGCCACTATCCCTGAAAGAGGGGGCGACATTACACAAATTGTGCAAAGACTAGAGTGCCGTTGGATAGAAAGGACCAACTCCATTGCACACGGTCTGAATTCAGCTGAGGAATGGCGCGGTTTTGTAGCCACATTATCAAATTGATAAACCAATGTCTATACTGTGCCGTGAAGAAATTACTGTATCAGGCTAGCCATGCAATGTCGATACTCCACATGCTCTCTGACACGCATGTCATATTCGAATGACAAACATGATTCATAAATGTGTTCCTCTCATCTAACTGTACATAAACAATGTTGTTGAGTACTCCACCGTGGTTATGCTATTGTTGCCAAGTATAATTGACAGACAAGTTGCCCTATATTGTAAATGCCTAGAATGCTAATTTTAAAACATGTACATAATATATGTGGTGTAAATGTTACATTCAATGCTAATTTTGAGACATTTACGTAATACACTTGGTGCAATTGTTACCTCTATTGTTTATATTAACCTGTATGCATACTTTGATATAACCATGGCCCATGGTCTCAGGATATCATTTTAGAATACAATATTAGTGCAGTTTTCAAATTCTCCAATACGATCTACTTTTTTCCACACCAGGCCATCACCTCGGCCCGGCAATTTGTGCTTTCTTTCCTTTCTATTCTGTTCACAGAATATGGAGAACCGGATCGCACGGACGGGCGGCTATCTCTAGCACTGCCTGCCGTGACATCCCCTTTTTTCCGGGTGAATTAACTATTTTTAGACTCGGCGAACTCAGGCGCCTTATCATTAAACAGGGGAGACGGACTCGCGCAGATCGACCCTTTACGCGTAGCGGATGCACGCGTGCACTCGATCGTAACAAAGGACATTGTTCCACTCTACGGTAAGAATTTCCGCACTAACAAGCATACTTCAGGCGCTCTCGTTCCCAACAGAGCGCTTTCTAACCAGCTCTCCCCCGCATACAGGTCTACACGGACCGGCGTGTACAGGCCATATCCATAATCAGATCATACTCTCTTAGGCAAAGTGGCTGACATTGATGCTCCTACTCTGGTAAGTGCACCTCCTTATTTTATGATTATCTAGCCGTCAATCTATGTACCCGTTTCACAATTCCTCATTTATTATTTATTATTATTTTTTTATTTTTAGATTCCTATCCTGATACACACAGTGTTGTGTTTTACCTAGCTATCATCCTCTGTGAGGACTACTATCACTGACCCACTCCTGTCAGTTCCCCTCACTGGGGTAAGTTTTTCTTCCCACCATTCACCTTGGCAGATGTACCTATTTATACAGTTGTTACATCTCCCCTTTCCTTCTCCACATGTACAGCGCACGGCTGGGTCCCATGTGAGTACATCTCCGTCCCTATCACCTCCTTGGGTTGCACCTTTTCACGCTGACAGGCCCTCCCTATTGTTCCATACTACTCTGCAGTTGGTCTAGGACTCATACTCATGTTATCCCTTTCCTTTCTTATTATAGATGTCCCTACATCAATAGGTCCTGAAGAGACCCCTTATTGTCACAGGGGTCGAAACGCTGTCGACAGTAATTTAAAGCGAACCATTCAACAGCCCCTAATATTGTATACGGTGGCTGCTTCTATTGTGTATCATTTTTATGGTCGACTTTATTACTTTGGAAACCAATTTTTGTTCATGTCACAATATGTCACTATTTCTGTAGGTTCCATTTTTTCACTGGGGACACTTTGCACTACATACGTATTGACTTCCTTTGAAGATTTTCATTGCTGTGTATATAAAATTTACTTTTGCTATTACCAAAAAATTGAGTGGTATATGGTTTCTTCTCCTTTGGATATTGCCCCAACCCCTTCCCATTGCGATTGTGCTTATAAGTATTATTATTATTGTATCATGAAGACTAGAGCTAGGGTTTTTGGTGTAGTCAGGAAGTGTGGCGCTCAGACTAGTATTGGTGGTGTAAATGTGAACTAGAGTAGGTACGGTGCTGCCAGGTCGGGGGATTTACCCAATAACCCCCGGAGGTGTGTGAGTCACAGGACCCACACTGGGAAAATAAGCACAGTCCCGGGCACACGTGGTGAGGGTATAACGATAGTGTGACCGTATTGTTCGAATAACAGTTGTAGTGGTCGACACCTGTTAGAGTTGAAAAGTTATTTAATGAAAAACAACTGAATTTACAATAAACAACCAGCCGACACGTGTTTCGTCACTCAGAGTAATCCGGTGACTCTTCAGGGCTGTGTAGCATGAGTGAGGATAGAAAAAGCAGAACCCGTTGAACCGGTGATAATTCCAACCCGGCCGGGGGTGTACGCAAAGATCTTATATAACGGAGGAGACGGTGCTCCACGTAGAGACCAGGCACGGGGTGCGTGCCACGGGAGTAGCCGGGAAGCCTGTGGGCGGTGAGGGCAGTTATGCCGAAGGAGAAGTAATCAGCGGAATGTAGCAGGCGGGAGTACTGGAACGAAGGTAGATGTGTCAGAACAATCAAAGCAATCAAGTCCAGAAACTGCGGGAGGACAGGGTTCTAAAGCCAGGTAGCGGCGGAAGTGGTGGAGCAAGGAGGAGAATAACGGCGCTCCATGGGTATGAAGCGTGCCGGGAGGCGGATAAGCCTGTGAGGTAGCTCCGACGAAACCGGAAGGTGCTTGTGCCGAGGGATAGCACCTTCCGGTTTCGTCGTTATTCTCCTCCTTGCTCCACCACTCCCGTGGCACGCACCCCGTGCCTGGTCTCTACGTGGAGCACCGTCTCCTCCGTTATATAAGATCTTTGGGTACACCCCCGGCCGGGTTGCAATTATCACCGGTTCAACGGGTTCTGCTTTTTCTATCCTCACTCATGCTACACAGCCCTGAAGAGTCACCGGATTACTCTGAGTGACGAAACACGTGTCGGCTGGTTGTTTATTGTAAATTCAGTTGTTTTTCATTAAATAACTTTTCAACTCTAACAGGTGTCGACCACTACAACTGTTATTCGAACAATACGGTCACACTATCGTTATACCCTCACCACGTGTGCCCGGGACTGTGCTTATTATTGTATCAGTCCGCAGGAACCATTGTTTCTGTTTACACTCTCTTTGGCCAAGGCAGCAGGCCTAGAAGACAGTGTTTAATCGTGAAATCCAACTATACTGCTATCGCACCCCTAAGACTTCCACCCACAATCACCAAATATCCCTGCAGCTTATTGCATGTCCCGGTCATGTGAATAAAAGTTGCCACATCTGCTCCACATCTCATACATGCGGCAGACCTAGTTGGAAATATTGCGTGTAGCCTCTGAGGTGTAATGTATTTGCGATGAGTGTAATAGAAATGAATCAATCAAGTGCTACTGTTCACATCCTACACCAATTCATATGTCCTGGTCCACTCATTATCCGCAAATGGATCTGAAAGATTATTGTCCCACAGGGTACGAGCTTTAAATGGCTTATGCCCTTTGTCACATTTCAAAGCGACACAGGGTTGCAAGGTTATAGCTCTGTCGGACCCATCATTGAGGATCAGCTGCACTGTATGGAACTCAGGGAGCTCTGCATTTAAATTAGTCTATATCCCGCTTAAGACACTGCTCCCACCCTATCTGGAACATCTTTCTCCCGACCTCAAAAGAAAGGAATGTGTCATCTGGGGACTTATCTCCCCTTGTCCGGCAACGCCCCTTCATCCACTGGGGTACACTTATCACTTCCTGTAGCTGACGAAATGGACGTAGCCATTCGATATTCAACAATTTAAGGTAGGGAGGGTGTTTCAGAAATTGCCTAAAGGGGCAATTCTTCCCTATATGGGAACCATTCATAAGATATTGGGGGAGCGCATTCCCTTCCACTTTGCCTTCTAGGAGCTTAGGTGGTTCCTCTGCACACCACTGTACCACACACTACAACAGAACAGCAATGTAATGCAATTGCAGATCTGGTAAGCCCAACCCACACTGTACCCTATCCATTTTCAGGGTCTCTAAGCTGACTCTGCTCCTCTGACCAGCCCATACAAAAGATATCATGAGGCTATTGGACTTCAAAAAGGCCAATTAAGGTAGCACACACAAGGAGTTCTGCATTACATATAGGCATCTAGGAGCGAGCACCAGTTGACTAAGAACTTTCCAACCCATAACTGACAAAGTTAGGGTGTTCCTTAACTTTATAGATTGATCTAGCCTTGAATAACTTTACAGATATTATATGTACACTGGTCATCTGGGCTGTGCACCACCTCAATACTCAAATAAAGGAACGTCCATGTTTCCCCTGGTAGGCCCACTTCTTTGAAGGTGCATCAATTCTCTATTCACCAAATTGCCCAGGGGAAAAGTACTGCTTTATTTTTATTAACTTGGTGACTCCAATTTTGTCCAGCGCCAGTTCCAGGTGAGGGACTGAAACCTGTAGGTTCTGTAGATACACTAGCATATCATTGGCGTACATTGAAACAATATGTACATTGTTTCAAATTCCCCTATCGTACTCCACAAATATATTGCCAGAAGCTCCATTGCCAGGGCAAAAAGCAAGAGGGAGAAGGGGCCTCCCTCTCTTGTGCCTCTTTCTATATTCCATGCCATGCTGACCTGGGCCACAGGCTTAGGGTATAACAGATGTACCCAACTCAGAAGCTGTAGTCCAACTCCCATTTTTCACAATACCGCCCATACACATTCCCAATTTAAAGTGTCAAATGCTCTCTAGATATCCAAAGCCACACATGTGCTTTCCATCTCTTGATTTTAGGTTATATGAAGGACATTAGATATCCTACGCAAATTAATGTGTGTGCCCTTCTCCGGCATAAACCTGCATTGATTCTCATTCACCAAGTGTGTCACCACCCATTGTTAGTGCATCAACAGGGTTTTTGAAGAATCTTCAGATCAACATTCATCATGGATAGGTGTCTGTAAGAGCCTGGGTTTCTATAGTCCCTACCTGGCTTCGTTAGTGCTTCAGAGATAGTATACCTAACCTTCTTGCCATGTGATCACCTCCAATAATTTAGCGGTGATCTGTGACATATGTCTGGTAGAATTCCAACATTAGCCCATCAGTGCCCAGGTTTATACATCAGGGCATACTTTTAATAGATTCAATTATTTCTTCCCCCCTGGAGCTCTGCCTCCAGTGTGGTGTACTGCTCCTCACCCTCTTGACACCCTGTTGCCAGACATCGCCTTCTTCACGGAAACCTGGACCAATGCCTCCTCTGCCCCCGACATCGCCATCACCATTCCAGACAGCTACAAGATCCAGAGAAAGGACCGCCCCAACTGCCCAGGAGGAGGACTCGCCATCGCACACAGGAGCTCCCTCTGACTTTCCACCTCCACCACGAGCGACTCCTCCGCCACCACCGAACATCTTCACTTCCAGATCCAGACCAGCCCTAGAACCTAGCGGCACCCTCACCTACAGACACCCCAGACCCCGCACTTCATTCGCCACTACCATTGCTGACCTCATCGCACCCCACGCCATCGCCTCCATGGACTACATACTCATCGGAGACCTGAACTTCCACCTCGACAACCTCAGTGACCCCAACTCCACCACCCTCCTGGACAACCTCGCCAACATCGGACTGAAACAGCTCGTCACCACCCCTGCCCACAAGGCAGGACACACCATCAACCCCATCTTCGCCCCCATCTTCGCAGGTGGGAACAATATCTGCTTCAGCCACACCACGCAGCCCCTCTGGATGGACCACCACTGCGTACACTTCTCTTTCAACACCGCCACCGCTCTCAAACCCACCCCTCGCCCTCCGCGAAGGAACTGGTGCAAGGTCACAGAGGAGCACCTCAACTCCACCCTCAGTCGCGACCCCCCCGCCTCGACCAACGCCAACTCTGCAGCCAAGGAACAACACAGCTGGATCACCGACTGCGCAGACAAGCTCGTACCCCTCCGCACCACCGACAGACAACGCCCCCGGAAGGCCACCTGGTTCACCACTGACCTCCAAGAAGCCAGACGCTCCTGCAGACATCTCAAAAAACGATGGAGAAACAGCAAAACCACGGAAGACCTGACCACCTAAAAGAACATCATGACAGAATACCAACGCATAAGATCCACAAAGAAGACCTTCATCCGGAACAAAATCCTCACCAACTCCAGCAACTCAAAGGAACTCTTCAACATCATCCAGCAATTTACCAAACCCCCTAGCGTAGCCACGGACGTCACTCCCTCCCAAGACCTTTGGAACAAGCTTGGCTCCTACTTCCACCTGAAAATCAAGGCCCTCTACGACAACTTCAGCGAGCAGACTCCAGAACCCACCCTTCACTCCAGCAATGACAGCCGGCCCACCATCACCACCTGGACCCCGGTCACCACCGTAGACACCACCACAACGACCATGAAGAGCACTCCCTCAGGAGCCCCCACGGTACCCTTACCTCCGGACATCTTCCACAGAGCTGCTGCCACCATAGCGCCCCAACTACGACGCACCATGAACACCACCTTCGAATCTGGCACTTTTCCCGACGACTGGAAACGCGAAGTCAAGCCCCTCCTCAAGAAACCCTCTGCAGACCCGACGGACCTGAAGAACTACCCATCTCTCTCCTTCCCTTCGCAGCCAAAGTCACCGAGAAGATCATCAACGACCAGCTGACAAACTTAATCGAAGAGAACTCCATCCTCGACCCCTCCCAATACAGATTCCGCAGCAACCACAGCACCGACACCCCCCTCCTCGCCGCCACAGATGACATCCACAAGCTCCTCGACCAAGGCCACACCGCAGCCCTCGTCCTAATCGACCTCTCCACAGTTTTCGACACCGTCTCCCACCACACCCTCGCAGCGAGACTCCACAATGTCGGAATACAGGGAACCGCCCTCGACTGGCTCCTTCCTTCCTCGCCAGCAGAACCAAAAGGATCAGACTCCCGCCTTTCCTATCCGAACCCACAGAGATCAACTGCGGAGTACCACAAGGATCATTGCTCAGTCCCACGCTCTTCAACATCTACATGGCCCCCCTCGCCGCCATCGTCAGACAGCATGGACTCAGCATTGTATCATATGCCGATGACACCCAGCTCATTCTCTCCCTCACGAAGGACCACGAAACTACCAGACTCAGTTTCCAAGATGGAATGAAAGATGTTGCAGCTTGGATGAGCAGCGGCTGCCTGAAACTGAACTCGGAGAAGACAGAAGTCCTAGTCCTCGGACCCTTCCCCTCTGAGTGGGACAACTCCTGGTGGCCCTCCGCCCTTGGCACCCACCCCACCCCCATGGACCACACCCGGAACCTTTGCATCATACTCGACTCCTCCCTCACCATGACCCGACAGATCAACGCCGTCGCCTCCACCTGCTTCAACAACCTCCGCATCCTCCACAAGACCTTCAAGTGGATCCCCACTGAAGCCAGAAAGACCCACCCACGCACTCATAACAAGCAGACTGGACTACGGAAACGCCCTCTACGCTGAAATCAACAAATCCCTGCTACGCAAACTCCAGACCATCCAGAACACCGCAGGCAGACTCGTCCTCAGCATCCCACGACATGAACACATCACCCAACACCCACAAGACCTCCACTGGCTCCCCATCGAGAAGAGAGTAACCTTCAAGCTACTCACCCACGCCTACAAATCCCTCCACAACATCGGACCCAAATACCTCAACGAAAGAGTCTCCGTCCATGTACCCAAAAGGAACCCCTGCTCCGCCGACCTCGCCCTGGCAGAAACCCCGCGCATCCGCAGAACCAGAGAGGGTGGAAGAGCCTTCTCCTACATCACAACCATAGCCTGGAACGAGCTCCCAGTCAATATCAGACGCTCCCCTACTCTGCACACCTTCAGGAAGAGTCTCAAGACCTGGCTGTTCGGCTGAACCGGAGCCGCACCCCCACCCCCACCCCCCGGCGCCTTGAGACCCTCACGGGTGAGTAGCGTGCTTTAAACCCCCTGATTGAATTCTGGTCACATCTACTAAGTCAAGGAATCTGCAACCCCCCTTCTCAGGTCCCAAGGTTGTCTTCCTGTACTCCTGTACAGCTCTGCTAAGTGTTCACAGAGCTTCGCATTTATACCCAATTGAGTTCACACTACCGTACCTTCAGAGGCCATGCTAAAGTCTTGTGCCCTTCCCTATAGAGTTTATGCCTGTAATCTTGGCAAGTGAATCATTCCAACCTGTCCCACAGTTCTGTCACTGTACATTTAACTGCCAGTTTCTGGACCTCCCTACACCACGATCCATGATAGTGCCCTGTAGTTGTGACAATTCCCCCTCTTTGTCTCTAAGTTCTATTTTGAGCCGTCAGCATGTGCCATAGACTCTATCCATACACTACTCTCTTGTCACCAACTTAAGGGTCTCCCATTCATTCTCCCTTGTTCCAGTGGCATACTATCATAAACGTTTTTTAGTTTCTCCCCTAGCTCTGCACGAAACGAATCACTGACAAAATTTCGAAGGTCAGAATATCGACCTACAGAAATATCGACGCAAAAATATCGAAGTCAAGAATATCGACATCCTATCTACATTATGGTAAGTACAAAAATATCGAGAAAAAAAATATCGATGTCAAAAATATAGTTGTTAAAAATATCGTTTTTTATTTAAGTTAAAAAAAGAATGTAAAATAAAGTAAATAATACATATAATTAAAATAAACATAGTTAAAAATATTTTTAAATGTTTAAAAATTATAAGTAATATATATGTAATGTAAAAATAAATTAAACATATACATATAATATATAATATTCCAAAACAAAGTTGCTTTTACGCCGTCTCTGGCCTCACAACGCCGGTGCCGTCGATGGAAGCAACCAACATCAACAATTTATAAGATACGAATCCACTCCAAGCAAGGAAATGAAAAGACGGCACACCAAGTGAATATCTTACACAGATCTTTATGTGCAAGAAAACGACGCGTTTCAGCAGTAAGCCTTTGTCAAGTTTTTAGTTTAGTGCTCAACCCCCCATAGAAATAACGTGGATAAACAGAGAACATGGAAGACAGACTATTGAGAAAAGACTTACATATACACAGGTCATACAATAAGAAAAATAAATAAGAAATACAAATTGCATGTGCATGATATTTTACAATTAATAATGACCTGTAAAGATATGTATATACAATACTGAACAATCAGAATTCTTTCATTCAGATAATTTCATTCCATGTAATGATTAAACATAAGTTCCGTTTTGCCACGACAGATGTCAGAATAACACAAAGTGCAAATAAATATAAAGTGTTTAAAACAGCACTTACACAACAATGCAGATAGTTACGTCAATGAACAAAACTTCAATAGAAGTTATAAAAGGCCACATCCATAAGTCATAAGGGCAGATCCTGCTGCTCAAAAAATAATAAGAAAAATTCCTTAGAATTGTAAAGAAGTGGAATGAAGGAACTACAAGCGGGGTAAATGCCCCACAAACATCTAAACTATCAATCAAATAGGTTGATAGTAAAGCTCCACAGTTATAATAAACATATAGGAGCAACCAGACGTTGAGCCATGTAGAGCCTTAGAAATCATAAGACAATCAAGGACAATGTCCAACCATCGAGACTGTAACCTACTGCAATTAAAAAGTGCCTAAAGATAAGTCACAAAAGAAGAGTGAGACCAAAAACTAAGTGAAATAGAAAATAAGGGACTTATATACAATCAATCAGATGAGTGGGAAATGGCAAGTTAACATCTTATTTAGTTTATATGAGTTGTCAATTCTTCACTAGTGTTCAAACCAAAAGGAATACGGGTATTGAGATCGATGATGTATCTAGATTCTAATACTCGTAATTGCTTCTCTCTATCTCCCCCTCGAGTTTGTTTTAAAATACAATCAATTCCCACAATCTTAAGAAGGTACTTATTGCTATCATGTTTTTCCTGGAAATGCCGGGCCACAGGATAATTCAAATCATTATTGGTGATAGCACGGAGATGTTGTAATATTCGCTGTTTTAATGGTAATTTGGTGCTCCCAATATACCGGAGCCCGCAAGGACATTCTAGTAAGTATACCGTAAACTCGGTATTACAGGTGATGAACTTACGAATATATCTGACATTGCCATCACTTGTAGTGTAACTTTTATGATTTTTTCCATTGTTACATGCTTTGCATGACCCACAAGGATAGTAGCCCTCCAATTTTTTATTCAGCCAATTGGACGGTAATGTAGGTTCCTGATAACTATGTACCAAAGAATCTCTTAGAGATCTTGGTCGTCGATATGTAACCTGAGGAGTGACTCCAATGGAACTGCCTATTATGGGATCAGTGAGTAAAAGATTCCAATGTTTCTTTAGAAGACGCTTTATATGTAAAGATCTTTTGTTGTATGTGGTAATCATCCTAGGTCGATTATCACTACTTTTCGTCTTATCCCTTCTGTTCTTAAAGAGGATATCAGTTTGTTTTACCCCTTCCAGTTTTTTGCTCGCCTGATACAGTATTTTATTGGAGTAACCTCGCTGTGCAAATCTATCCTTGATGTTGATTTGTTCCTTACGATATGATTCATCATCACTACAGGTACGGCGAGCTCTAATGAGCTCACCATATGGTATGCTATTGATGAGAGTTGTTGGATGATGGCTTGCAGCATGTAATGTGCTGTTACCTGCTGTTTGTTTTCGATACAGGGAAGTTTGTATTCTGTTATCTTCAATTTTAATAGCCACATCCAGGAATTCACAATGTGAGTTACTAATGGTATAGGTGAAACTGAGATTGAGTTCGTTAGTCTCCAAAGTATTGATAAATTTCCTGGCAACATGCTCATCACCATCCCAAATAAGGAACAGATCATCAATATATCTGATCCAAATTGGGATGTGTTCAGTGAATTCATCATTTTGTTCTGTCCAAACCACCTGCTCCTCCCACCAGCCCAGAAAAAGATTCACTAGACTGGGGGCAAAGCAAGTGCCCATCGCTACACCTGACTTTTGCCTGTAAACCATATCCTCAAACAAAAAAATGTTCTGCTCCATACAGAACAGTATCATAGCTCCTAGCATATTGGTATGATCCAATAACGATATTGATCTCCCTTTCAAAAAGTACATACATGCTTCTACACCTTTCCTCTGATCGATACATGTATAAAGAGAACACACATCCAAAGATATCATAAGGAAAGTGCTCTCCCATTTAATATCATGTATCCTTTTTAGAAAATCAGTGCTGTCACGACAGTATGACCTGAGGTTGGTCACAATAGGTGCTAGAAAGGAATCAAGAAAGATAGAAGTATTCTCAAGGAGTCCCCCATTAGATGACACAATGGGTCTCCCTGGTGGTCTAGTGGGATGTTTGTGTATTTTTGGCAATAAATATAGACAGGGTATGCGGGGATGATCATTTTTCAAGAACAAATATTCATCATAACTTATTAAACATTTTGTCCACCAATCTTTAAGCATTCCATGATATACATTTATGGTGTCTCTATACAGGTTCCATGAAATTTGTTCATAACAGGATCCATCGCTTAGCTGACTAAGGGCTTCATTTCTATAATATTCTGCATCCATCAGAACAATATTGCCACCCTTGTCACTGGGCTTTATCATTATGCTGGAATCATCAGTTAATTTTTTAAGGGCAGCACGTTGTTTTTGTGTCAAATTGTCCCTACTTCTTATTTTATGATCGTTCTGCATCAATGTCAATTCATGAATTATCACTGAGTTAAAAGCCTCAATGTTATCGTGGGGGACATTAGGATGAAACCTTGATTTGGGTTTGAAGCCACTGTTCATAGAATCATCAACTGTGAAACCTATTTGTCTCAATACTTCACTTGTGTCCTGTTGTTGCCCAACACTAGGAGAATCATCTTCTAATGAATGTAAGGTCAGAATGGAATCAATGTCTTGCAACGTAAAAGGAGATGAGGTTGCCAATCCATCGTTATTTTGTCTATTGTCGACTGCACCAGTTGAAGTATTTAATATTTTGTGCAATTTCATCAGTTTTAATTTTCTTACATAGCGGAATAAATCAATACGAGCATCAACATAATTCATATCTTGTGTTGGGCAGAATGATAAACCCAGTCTGAGTAAAGACTCCTCTTCATTAGTCAATGTCCTTGCCGATAGATTGATGACAGTTTTTTCATCCACCATACTTTGATTCTTTGAATGGCACATCCTGTAATTTTTTGTACGTCCACCGTGTCTTTGTTTTACTCTGAATGTTCGTTTGATTCTCTTGCTTTTCCTTTGCCTCGCCCTCTTCCTCGTCTTCTTCCGCGTCCCTTCTTCTCGGTTGGTCCCTGTGCCTTTGAATCCTTTTTCTCTTTTTTCTTTTTCAATATTTGGAACTCGTGTAGGAACGTGAGAGGGCGTGAGCCTAAAGGGACCGCCTGGCGATCAGAATCTGAGCTGATATCAGAGCTAGAATCGGTGGTTACCACTTCCTGTTGTATCTGCTGTTGAATAACTCGGACGTCTCTTTGTGCCCAATCGAATCTTTTTGCATAGGTCAATATTCGGCCTTCAGTGTAATCCTTTTTGTCTCGCAAAAATTTGCGTTGTTTTTTATTTTGATAGTGTCCTCATAGGATGTGAGACGAACTTCCAAGCCTTTCAAGAAATTAATCACAACACTTTCTGATTTGTGTTTGTCCAAATCTTCTTTTACTTTGGCTAATTCTAAGCGTGTTTGATCCAAATCAATTTGGGCATACTTGATCAGCATTTCAAGCATCCCCTTGCATGTTTTGGCCATATATTGTGCCCATTCATTTAGAAGATCAGGATTAGGGTTTTCATAAGTGGGTACAATAGAAATCCTAAGCCCTCTTGGGACTCGACCTACTTCCACATAGTTGGTAAGAGAAGTAACCTCCCACCATTTATTTATTTCACGCCTGGCTAATTTTTCCAACGTAGCCAAAATCTGTGACAAAGATGATTCCTGTGTGGTTGAGACAATGGTTGATTTGGAAATCCGTTCAGTAGGATTTAACTCTTCATTGAAAAGGGAGATAGCGATAGCTTGCCTTTCCTTTTCCCATTCATTCATAGTTATTGAATTGTATAGACCCCAATCCAAACGAGTGTTTCACTCGACACGAGTGCCCAAGCAGTACCCGTGATGTAGTACTGCTTCATTCCACTTCTTTACAATTCTAAGGAATTTTTCTTATTATTTTTGAGCAGCAGGATCTGCCCTTATGACTTATGGATGTGGCCTATTATAACTTCTATTGAAGTTTTGTTCATTGACGTAACTATCTGCATTGTTGTGTAAGTGCTGTTTTAAACACTTTATATTTATTTGCACTTTGTGTTATTCTGACATCTGTCGTGGCAAAACGGAACTTATGTTTAATCATTACATGGAATGAAATTATCTGAATGAAAGAATTCTGATTGTTCAGTATTGTATATACATATCTTTACAGGTCATTATTAATTGTAAAATATCATGCACATGCAATTTGTATTTCTTATTTATTTTTCTTATTGTATGACCTGTGTATATGTAAGTCTTTTCTCAATAGTCTGTCTTCCATGTTCTCTGTTTATCCACGTTATTTCTATGGGGGATTGAGCACTAAACTAAAAACTTGACAAAGGCTTACTGCTGAAACGCGTCGTTTTCTTGCACATAAAGATCTGTGTAAGATATTCACTTGGTGTGCCGTCTTTTCATTTCCTTGCTTGGAGTGGATTCGTATCTTATAAATTGTTGATGGTGGTTGCTTCCATCGACGGCACCGGCGTTGTGAGGCCAGAGACGGCGTAAAAGCAACTTCGTTTTGGAGTGTTCATTTAAAACGCTGCTCGGCCGCCCCAGTACGCATTGGACGTTAAATATACCCGCTACACGAGCGATAAGAGACACTGTGCTGACTCAAGCTGAATCGGGGTCTGAGATCTGACGAATGCTGATCCCCTTCAGTTTTTACCGGATTCCATCAAAAGTTGGTGTGGCCTGGTGAGGAAACATTTTGCATCGATGAACGCGCACCATTGAGTCTGTTCAACATGGCCGCTATCGAAAGGTGATCGCGAACTGGCAACAACATAGCCTGAAGGTAACTTAGGCTGTATGATCGACTAATCGGCGCATTACGGACTCACAACTTTGAGGGCTGCGGATTCCGGTAAGGACTCTATCTATGGTTTTCGCCGATTATAAAGTACGTCGTAGAACTATATTTCTACTAAAAAGCCGGTGTCTCTCGCACTAGCAGGGTTTAATACCATTGGCAAATTCATTTTGCGATATCGTAACATCTTGGATCTGGGGCAAACGCATCACGGGTACTGCTTGGGCACTCGTGTCGAGTGAAACACTTGTTTGGATTGGGGTCTATACAATTCAATAACTATGAATGAATGGGAAAAGGAAAGGCAAGCTATCGCTATCTCCCTTTTCAATGAAGAGTTAAATCCTACTGAACGGATTTCCAAATCAACCATTGTCTCAACCACACAGGAATCATCTTTGTCACAGATTTTGGCTACGTTGGAAAAATTAGCCAGGCGTGAAATAAATAAATGGTGGGAGGTTACTTCTCTTACCAACTATGTGGAAGTAGGTCGAGTCCCAAGAGGGCTTAGGATTTCTATTGTACCCACTTATGAAAACCCTAATCCTGATCTTCTAAATGAATGGGCACAATATATGGCCAAAACATGCAAGGGGATGCTTGAAATGCTGATCAAGTATGCCCAAATTGATTTGGATCAAACACGCTTAGAATTAGCCAAGGTAAAAGAAGATTTGGACAAACACAAATCAGAAAGTGTTTGTGATTAATTTCTTGAAAGGCTTGGAAGTTCGTCTCACATCCTATGAGGACACTATCAAAATAAAAAAACAACGCAAATTTTTGCGAGACAAAAAGGATTACACTGAAGGCCGAATATTGACCTATGCAAAAAGATTCGATTGGGCACAAAGAGACGTCCGAGTTATTCAACAGCAGATACAACAGGAAGTGGTAACCACCGATTCTAGCTCTGATATCAGCTCAGATTCTGATCGCCAGGCGGTCCCTTTAGGCTCACGCCCTCTCACGTTCCTACACGAGTTCCAAATATTGAAAAAGAAAAAGAGAAAAAGGATTCAAAGGCACAGGGACCAACCGAGAAGAAGGGACGCGGAAGAGGACGAGGAAGAGGGCGAGGCAAAGGAAAAGCAAGAGAATCAAACGAACATTCAGAGTAAAACAAAGACACGGTGGACGTACAAAAAATTACAGGATGTGCCATTCAAAGAATCAAAGTATGGTGGATGAAAAAACTGTCATCAATCTATCGGCAAGGACATTGACTAATGAAGAGGAGTCTTTACTCAGACTGGGTTTATCATTCTGCCCAACACAAGATATGAATTATGTTGATGCTCGTATTGATTTATTCCGCTATGTAAGAAAATTAAAACTGATGAAATTGCACAAAATATTAAATACTTCAACTGGTGCAGTCGACAATAGACAAAATAACGATGGATTGGCAACCTCATCTCCTTTTACGTTGCAAGACATTGATTCCATTCTGACCTTACATTCATTAGAAGATGATTCTCCTAGTGTTGGGCAACAACAGGACACAAGTGAAGTATTGAGACAAATAGGTTTCACAGTTGATGATTCTATGAACAGTGGCTTCAAACCCAAATCAAGGTTTCATCCTAATGTCCCCCACGATAACATTGAGGCTTTTAACTCAGTGATAATTCATGAATTGACATTGATGCGGAACGATCATAAAATAAGAAGTAGGGACAATTTGACACAAAAACAACGTGCTGCCCTTAAAAAATTAACTGATGATTCCAGCATAATGATAAAGCCCAGTGACAAGGGTGGCAATATTGTTCTGATGGATGCAGAATATTATAGAAATGAAGCCCTTAGTCAGCTAAGCGATGGATCCTGTTATGAACAAATTTCATGGAACCTGTATAGAGACACCATAAATGTATATCATGGAATGCTTAAAGATTGGTGGACAAAATGTTTAATAAGTTATGATGAATATTTGTTCTTGAAAAATGATCATCCCCGCATACCCTGTCTATATTTATTGCCAAAAATACACAAACATCCCACTAGACCACCAGGGAGACCCATTGTGTCATCTAATGGGGGACTCCTTGAGAATACTTCTATCTTTCTTGATTCCTTTCTAGCACCTATTGTGACCAACCTCAGGTCATACTGTCGTGACAGCACAGATTTTCTAAAAAGGATACATGATATTAAATGGGAGAGCACTTTCCTTATCATATCTTTGGATGTGTGTTCTCTTTATACATGTATCGATCAGAGGAAAGGTGTAGAAGCATGTATGTACTTTTTGAAAGGGAGATCAATATCGTTATTGGATCATACCAATATGCTAGGAGCTATGATACTGTTCTGTATGGAGCAGAACATTTTTTTGTTTGAGGATATGGTTTACAGGCAAAAGTCAGGTGTAGCGATGGGCACTTGCTTTGCCCCCAGTCTAGCGAATCTTTTTCTGGGCTGGTGGGAGGAGCAGGTGGTTTGGACAGAACAAAATGATGAATTCACTGAACACATCCCAATTTGGATCAGATATATTGATGATCTGTTTCTTATTTGGGATGGTGATGAGCATGTTGCCAGGAAATTTATCAATACTTTGGAGACTAACGAACTCAATCTCAGTTTCACCTATACCATTAGTAACTCACATTGTGAATTCCTGGATGTGGCTATTAAAATTGAAGATAACAGAATACAAACTTCCCTGTATCGAAAACAAACAGCAGGTAACAGCACATTACATGCTGCAAGCCATCATCCAACAACTCTCATCAATAGCATACCATATGGTGAGCTCATTAGAGCTCGCCGTACCTGTAGTGATGATGAATCATATCGTAAGGAACAAATCAACATCAAGGATAGATTTGCACAGCGAGGTTACTCCAATAAAATACTGTATCAGGCGAGCAAAAAACTGGAAGGGGTAAAACAAACTGATATCCTCTTTAAGAACAGAAGGGATAAGACTGAAAAGTAGTGATAATCGACCTAGGATGATTACCACATACAACAAAAGATCTTTACATATAAAGCGTCTTCTAAAGAAACATTGGAATCTTTTACTCACTGATCCCATAATAGGCAGTTCCATTGGAGTCACTCCTCAGGTTACATATCGACGACCAAGATCTCTAAGAGATTCTTTGGTACATAGTTATCAGGAACCTACATTACCGTCCAATTGGCTGAATAAAAAATTGGAGGGCTACTATCCTTGTGGGTCATGCAAAGCATGTAACAATGGAAAAAATCATAAAAGTTACACTACAAGTGATGGCAATGTCAGATATATTCGTAAGTTCATCACCTGTAATACCGAGTTTACGGTATACTTACTAGAATGTCCTTGCGGGCTCCGGTATATTGGGAGCACCAAATTACCATTAAAACAGCGAATATTACAACATCTCCGTGCTATCACCAATAATGATTTGAATTATCCTGTGGCCCGGCATTTCCAGGAAAAACATGATAGCAATAAGTACCTTCTTAAGATTGTGGGAATTGATTGTATTTTAAAACAAACTCGAGGGGGAGATAGAGAGAAGCAATTACGAGTATTAGAATCTAGATACATCATCGATCTCAATACCCGTATTCCTTTTGGTTTGAACACTAGTGAAGAATTGACAACTCATATAAACTAAATAAGATGTTAACTTGCCATTTCCCACTCATCTGATTGATTGTATATAAGGGGCCCATTACGATGGCGGGCAGAAGCACAACCGCCGTGCTGGCGGATGCAAAAACCACCAGTTACCGCCGGCACGCAGCAGTCCACACGCCCGCCCAATTACGATGCGAAAAGCAGGCCAAACACCGCCGGCAAGCCAGCAACACCGTCCGCCATCAAAGTGCGCCCGCACACGTAGCGGCGCAGCACAACTGACACACACCGTCCGACCAAACACGTCCCGCCCGGCGCATAAATTACGATGCCGCAAACAAACGGCTCCCACGGCAAAGAGACACCGCACGTGAAAGAGAGGCGGAAACACGGACGCAGAGCACGGACAACGAAGAAGCGGCACCCCGGGCATGAATCCAGCACTGCAGGCCCTTCCCATGCTTCTGCTGATGCACCACCAAGGACGCAACGTACCGCGGAGACGCAGGTAGGCACACACACAACAAGTGCACGCAAACAGCGCACACAGTGCAAGGGCGGATAAAGCGGACAACCCCCCACCAGCGCGTGCACACTACACATCCACCATTGCATCCACATATGACACACAGGCCAAATCCTAACATCGCGGAACACATGTGTACACACCACCTGGGACTAGGAACCAACCACCCCGTCACGGCCCCAAAGCGCCGATGACGCCGCCACACATGCGCACAACGCAGAGGCCAACCGCAGCGCCATGCATGCGTCGCACACAGACACAGGGACACAACCAAGCAGCACACACATCAGCCCCACCCCGAACGCACATGACACGTGACAGGCCGGCCACAGACATGTCCCCAACGCCCAATTCACGGACAACACCCAACGCCACACAACCGACGCACACATGTCAGTGAAGACACGCAACAGCAGGACACACCCCAGTGTAACAAACATGGCGTAGCACACAGCGGCGGCAACACCAACTAGGAGAAGCAGGGCCCCTTCGGGAAGAGGAACGCCAGTACCACACTGAAAAACCCATACCACCCTGCACATATGAACAAGACACATGAAACGGAACACCAAAGAGCCCGGGGACCGACAACAGGTGGCCCAAGAATTACATCCACACACAAGGCCCAACGCAGAGCGGAAAGGCAGCCTGCCGCCCACACAAGGGAGAGCAGACAGCACTGAATGACCTTCCATTCCAACTCCGAAACCACAGCCCTACGACAGAAGCCGGTGAATACAGCCATTGTCCAAGAATAGACCAACACAGGCATGCCGAGGAGACCGACCACACGGCAGATAGCGCATATCACAGAAGCACACAACGGACGGGGAAGAAAGAAGAAAACACTCCCCCATGTCGGCCACATGCAAGTTAATTGGAAGGAGTCACACAGCACTGACCTTGAACTGTCTGAGAAGCATGTGGGAAGAGGGCCCGTGTCCTCCAAACAAGCCAACAGAACACAAGTCCTGTCTCCCCACGACTACACAGAGCTCACAGCAACCCCGGAGCGTGCACATTGCAGACTGCACACACAGCCGGAGCACGCCACCTCTACGAACCGCTGCGAAATGGCAACCGCAACACACCTACCCAACTACGCCGAACAGCTCAAGCTGTACCAAACCAACACGATACATACATTGGGATGCGATCTCCTGTCCCTGCTGAACGTAAGTTACCGACTGACTTACCGCATCACATTGTTCAGCTGCGTCATGCCCGTCTTCTACTGTCGGAGGTGTCCCTACCAGCATCCCGTCGAGATATGCCTCTCCAACCCGGCATGTCTGAAGGCGGACCTGCTACCACTACTCCTCCCTCTGGACGCACACGACAGGGCCTGCTCTGCCTATGGGGGCATGGCGTATGTGGCCAACATCGCACGCGCACTGAAATGGAACCACTGTGCCTCCACACGACGGATCATCGAGAACAGCTACATCGAATGTCACCCAGCATGCCCCATCATGGTCCTCCAAGGGACAACCTACGAACAACACCTTGACAGCCACCATCCGCTTCATTGGCTGGCAAACATGTACACCACCAATGACATGGAAGCCCTGCTGGACGGCATCGCATACCTGACAACCTGTAAATACGTCGGACCACAACGCAGGTCCCTCGAGTGACCTATGAAGTCCAACCCCGCACCCATGCTCAGCTTCCGCACGGACTGGCCAGTCACCACCACAACAGCCATACCAAACGACCGGCAACTGTAACCACACCATCAACGACATCGCCATGACATCGGATATGACCGGGACATGCACACTGTTCCCCATCACATCCCGGAACACCGCATGCATCGTGGAAGGCAGTGGCATGGGCTCTGTGCATCGCACCCACATGGACGGAACTGCACGAACAACCAGGACACGACATGGATCCAGCGCACATGGACACACACACCGCTCAGTGGACATGAATAGGTCGCCTGGAGTCTGTGGGTGCTGCACCCCTCCCACCCCCGCCCCGGGAATCCCATACCAGGACCTTTGCATGGACGACAAGTGCATACAACAACAACACGACCCCAGTGACTGTGACATGTCCAGTAACCACCACAGTGCAACAACAAGTGGCACGCCGCTGCATGCACGCAAGCACATGCCCTGATGTCAACTCACATGCACGCGTGCATGAGGAACAACCGCAGCAAACCTGTCACATGGAACTGAGATGGACTGTGCCCATGATGCCGAGCGGTCTGGTAGGCTACATGTATACCGTCTGTGTCAAAGTCCGCAGCTCCGCAGCTATACGTAAATGTACATTAGCACAGCCTTGGCCAAGCAGATGTAACCCCACACCCTATCCCATTTGTTATCATGCTCAGTATATCCTCAACATGTATTCCGCTGCCAGTAGTGTCCACTATACTGCATCACAGAGGACAGAAGACTCAATATAATGTATGAAACCAGAACTGTCTCCGCTGACTCATTTCACAAGTACGAATGAGAGAGGATGAGAGTATGTGAAGTACACGGCAGTCGTGACATGACCATGTAGTCCACTGGTATTGGATGTCAACGCAAATGAGTAGCACTACTGTGGAAGACACACATGTGTCGTGTGAAGTCGTATGGACGCAGTGCTCAGGTGGGTGGGTGCGACGGGTAGATGCGCACATGCCAAGTTGGAGCACGCCGTGTTGGGAGGGGTCATGAACAGTACACCACCGCTTCCCTGGGCATTGTGAGAGGACACCTGTCGGGGGGAGTGAACACGTGTGTGCACAGCAGCCGGGCACACGTACAAAGCGGTACCAGGCGCACCTCAGCCCACCCTCTGTGGACAAGCTGGATCCTGTTGTGCGCCCGCCATGCCCCTTGACAAGGCACACACAGCCCCAGTCGACCAGGTGTAACCCCAACATAGTCAATCCGCACAGGCGATACAGGGCACGGGATGGCAGTGGAGCATGGTGTGTGAGAGGTCTCCTCGCGCTCCTCCTGGTCATATCACGCAGGCAATAGAACCTCAACGTCTAGCATGGCACAAGTCAAATGGAAGTGTAGGGGGACGCACCACAGCACGAGCAGCACTGACGTCACGGGAGGTGGCTCGCACCATCCCATCCATTGTCCATCATACCAACCACGCCACATGCCATTGCGACTAAGTGCAAGCGCGTGCGCCACCACCCCCGAGCCCTCCCCAGAGAGGCCAAAGAGTGAATGTGTGGGCCAACAGCCACAGACGGACGCGGCCTGGCCGCAAGGGCAGCCACAGCCACTGGGTGTCGCAGGTGGCGGATCCGGAAGGCGAAGACTGTGATGCATAGTCCATGCAGGCCGGGTCTCCATTTGGGGCACCACGCAGGTGGACGGCGTCCCGCCACACATCATACCCTGAGACAGCCCACTCGTGCAACTGGACCCACACATACACTCCTTGCCCTCTCTGGTGCGAGCTTGGGGCTGCCTGTGCAAGCGCTAGCCTCGCAGGTGAGCATGCATATTGGGGGGCGAGGGGAGGACATGAGGGCTGGGGCGATGATGACTGTATCACTGTCAGTTAGTACAAGGGATGACCCAGATGTGGAAAGGAAGAGACGTGTCCCGTGTGTACTGCAACTAGTCGCCAATCCAACTACCCCCCATGTCCGGAATGTAAGCCCGCACCTAGGCCCGCCCATCCGCCACATCGAACATACCACCAGCACGACAACCTTCCCATTCGAAACACTGACTGGGGGTGGCGACCAGTGAACAATCATGTGTAGCCTACCCACGCGTACATGTGGGCCCTCCATGATCCATGTCACCTGCGGCAAAGACATGACATGCGCAATGAGGGAAGTGAGGAGAGCGGCCCGCCCCACGCGCAGAAGGTGCATCAGCTCCACAGACCCAACAGCGAGTCCAGCAGGGGTCACATGTGCAGGGGCAGCTGTGCCTGGTGTGAAGGCACATGCATATAGACAGCACATCGACCAATGTGTAGTCTGCCCACATCCACAGTCCATCATCATGCGGACATAGGAATTGAACACAGGGCAACACATCTTAGTTGGTGCACCCACCGTGACCAACAATGCGCAATCATCGACGTACCCGCCCTGTGCATGGCCCCCCACCCAACGGAGGCACATCCAGTGCCACCATCCCACACACACAAGCCTTCCACGGAACATGCTGTGTCCAATGGTCAGTACAGAGTCAGCGCCCATCTGGTGGATCCTGAACAGGAGACACATGCACACACATGCCAGCTCCCACTATGTACGTCTGCCACCTTGCACGTGCAATGCAACCTCTCACCTGTGACGTGTGACTGCAAGCACACAGCCGTCTTGGCATGGGGCTGTCAATGTGGACACCAGTCAATGTTTCGGGAGCTGTGATCCGTACAGTGCTGTACATAGGGTGCAGTGCTGACACCTACTACTGTCTCATATCCCCTCGTGCCACAGGTCCCACTTGTATTGGCCGCTCAGCCCGTGCCCACATCGTCGTCGTCGTGTGCCATACTCATCCAGCCTCGGAAGCAGTTCCATGCTCAGCAGACACTCATGTTGCCGTGGCGTTGCCGCTTGACGGATATGCAGTCAGTCCCCATCAGCACGCCCCGCAAGTCATTGGGGCCTAGATCCCCATGTGCATGCACATGGCAGTGGTATGTCTCACTTACCATTGCCATTGTTGGGAGACCTGTGTAAGTGTATTGTGGCCGTGCCGTCCCAGCTTGACAGCTGGGCTGTGGCTCATGTGCTTGCTCAGTCATGTCAGTGATGTGTATGCGAAATTGCTATGTGCCGTGTTGCTTTGACATGTGTCCTCTGCCATTTAACCCAGGCGGAGACCGAACATTGACCGCCCATACCAATTGCTGGCGGACATGGACGATACAGAGGTAATCAGGAAGTTTCGGCTGGACAGGCCAACTCTGCATCGACTGTGTGCCATGTTAGAGCCCCATCTCCGTCCCCGCAGGGTGTATCCGACTGCTGTCACCCCCACGGCTAAGGTGATGGCCGCCATGCATTTCTTCGCCACTGGGTCATTCCAGCACACAGTGGGCAGTGGAGGAGGGATGTCCCAGCCCATGTTCAGCAAGGTGCTGAGGGATGTACTGGCAGCCATGATGCTGTACCGGAACAGGTACATCAGATTCCCCAGGGCTCGTGAATTGGCGGCAGTGAAGGGTGCATTCTATGCCCTTGGCAGAATCCCACACGTCGTGGGAGCCATTGACTGCACTCATGTTGGCCTTGTTCCACCACAGGCCACTGAGCACCTGTACCGCAACAGGAAGCACACGCACTCCCTGAATGTGCAAGTGGTGTGCCTTGCGGACATGGTGATCACCCACGTGTGTGCCAAGTTTCCAGGCTCGGCCCATGACGCACACATAATGCGCAACAGCATCTTGCCACGACTGATGGCCAATCTGCAACAGGATCGTGCCTGTATTGTCGGTGAGTATGTGGAGTGGTGTAGCGTGCTGGTTGTGCGATGCTGTCCCCTGTCCAGTTGGAATTGCAACGGTACTCTGTGTCCCTCACACCCAGGTGACTCTGCGTACCCTAATGGGGCATGGCTGCTCAGTCCATTGAGGAATCCTCGCACCCCAGCAGACGATCGCTACAATGAGGCACATGGGAGGACCAGACGTGTGGTCGAGCGTACCTTTGGCCTCCTCAAGTCCAGGTTCAGGTGCCTGGACCGCACCGGGGTGCACTGGCGTACTCCCCACAGAAGGTGTGCCAGATAGTGGTGGCGTGCTGCATGCTGCACAATCTGGCCATTCGGAAGCAGATCCCCCTCATTGTGGATGACGGAGATCAACCAGGGCCCCAGCCCGCAGACCAGGACAGCTCGAGTGAGGTGGACAGCGGAGAGGAGGAAGCTGGGAATGTGCGCCAGCAGCTCATCGCCCGCTACTTCACTTGACGGTGAGTGTCCATGTACGACGGATGATGTGTCTGTATCTGTGCAGGTGTGTGTGTGCTGTGTCAGGGTGGCCGTATGTTCACTGCGTGCAGTGTGTCAACGCTCCATGGCCAGGGTAGTATGCCACTGTTGGTGACTGTGGCATTGTGCCCTATTGCTCTGTGCGATGTGTGTACATTGCTTGTAGTTGTTGACATGTACTGTGTGATGGGTGTGTGACACACTCATTGAATGTGCTCCTGTTCTGTCTCCCACCCCTAGGTCCCTACAGGCCCTCCGGATTCCATTGCCATGCCACGCATCAGGTGCCTTTCCGCCCAAGGTGGCCGTTGTATTCCGTACAAATAAAACACAGGGCACAAACAGCAGTTAGTGAAAAAGGTGCATTTATTACAAACTGTGACATGTGATTGTGTGTAAGGTGATGACAAAAGTGGTGCGTGCAGTGACAATGAGCTGTCGGTCATGGCTGCGTGATGATCAGGGTGTACCCACTGGTTCTATGTCCATAGTCCAACACACACATGCCATCCAGCTGGCTGTGTGGAGTGGGATCGTAGAGCAAGTCAATGCAGTGGCTGGTCAAGGAAGGCTGGCGGAAGGCTGGCTGGCTGCCTCACTTGCGACTGGAGCGTGCGAAGTCCTCCCGGGAGATCTGTTTCCTCTTCGGACGGCCCCTTCCACGTTTGGGAGGGGGGTGTGTGGTGGCGACCTGCTGGTGGTGGGTGAGGTGTGCTCACTGGCTGTGGACGCAGGGGAAGTGGACACTGCTGCCCGAGCCTGCGCCCTAGCAGGTGGTGGCGGAGGTGGTGTTGCTGGCCTTGCCTGTGACCCCACCGCCACCACCAGCTGGCCCATGAGGTCCACGAGTTGGTCCATACGGGACACGAATTGGCCCATATGGGCGTCCATGGACCTCAGCACCCCCAGCACCTCCCGCGTGTCAGTAGCAGACCTGGCCCATTGTCCTTGGGCCTCTTCATAGGCCCCAAGGACTCTGGCCATTTGAGGCAGGGCATGGCTCCCAGGGGAGGCTGGCGTTTCCCTGACCCTGCTCCTCCTACCAGTCCTGCTGCCACCGGCCTGCCCACTAGCCACATTGCACACCACGGTCCTCGCTGTGGCTCCCAGGGTGGATCCAGTCGGCCGGGCCACCACCTGCGCTGGGGCTGGTGCCAGCGAAGACGTGGTGGTGGTGGAGGCGGTGGTGGTCGGTGCGGCGATGGTGGCGGTTGCGGCAGTGGTAGTGGCCGCAATGACCGTGGGTGTGGCCGCAACGACAGTGGCAGCAGGGGACTGGGACTGTTCAGCATCCCTGGATGATGGGTTGGTGGGTAGGAGGGGTCCTGGGGAGCGGCTGGGCCCTGCCACGCCAGATGGGCCAGCTTGGTGGTCCGTGTCCGAAGAGGAGGACAGATCCTCCAGATCCGTGTGTCCTCGTTGGGGGCTTGTAGGCTGGCTGTGCTGGCTGCTGTCTCCATCCCCAGCATCCAGCAGTTCGTCACCTGTGGAGAGAATGAGATTTGTTATTGTGTTGCACCTGGCGAAGTATGTATTAGTCGTCTGACATTGGCAGTTCGTGCAATCTCGTACATGGGTTTCCCGGAGGCGAGTGTGTGGCTGTGGCATCTGTAGTTGTGTGTGCTAGGCAATGGGACTGTGTGCTGTGCACATGTGGCATGGGACGGATTGGCCATGCCGATGGGTGTGTTGCTGTGCCCCTACTCATTGTGACTCTGGTGTATGCGGGCTCCTGGCCCATCCTGGGTCTGGTTTGTACTTTGCCTTTGGAGTTCATATGGAACGCTTAGGAACGCATATGGCAACATGGGGGCCATGCCCCAGATTCGCATTTGGGAGGGGATATGCTTTTGGGGTTCAACTGGAACGCTTAGGAACGCATATGGCAACATGGGGGCCATGCCCCAGATTCGCGTTTGGGAGGGGATATGCTTTTGGGGTACATGCTGTGAGCCATGGGTGCCGAACGTGACATGTGTTGTGGCAGCATGACAGTGCATGGTCTGAGGTGTGTGCATGCCTGACATGCCCTGCATATTTGCTGTCTGTTGTGGTTACTGGACATGGCATTGGACGCATCGTTATGAGTGAGTGATAGTTGTGTGCCAGCCAACGTATTGCAGTTGTCCCATCTCCTTGGTGTGCGTGCTGCCCTGTGCCATGTGCATCACTGCAGTGCTCGGGGGGGTGTGGCCCATGTTGTGTGTTGTTGCTCACAGTGTGTCGTGCGCTTAATTGACTTCTGGCACATGGTTGGTCATGGGCATGTGTCTTAGCGTGACTGCTGTATGTGTGGCAGCTGTGCGGATGACATGCCTTTCATGAGACTGGGGCTGACGGATGGGATGGATGGTATGTTGTATGTGCATGGTGTGTCTGTGAGTTTGATGGGTTCAGTGGTGTTCGTGTGCATTTCTGTTGTTCCGCTCTGTTGCGTCTAGTGTTGTTTGTCTTACATAGGCGTAGTTGTGGGGTGTGGGGTTGACAGGCAGTGGGGGCTACATGGACAGGACTTCAATGGTGTTTCGGTTGTGTGTGATGAGTTGCACAGTGGCTGCCGTGTGGGACTATATTCAGTGTGGCTTGTGCATGCAGACGTGGCTCCTTGGGTGTTGCTATGTCTGTGATGGGTCATGTGGGGTGTGAGTCTGTTGTTCATGTCCGTGTGCACATTGTTCACTTGTTCGTGACGGTGGGCGGTGCTGCGTGTTCGTCTGCTACGTGACATGTCCCATGTGTTGGTGGTGTTATGGTCCTCATGCCTCCAGTAATCCAGCCCTGTCCAGTTTCCCACCTGCAAGTTGTTCGTGCGTGCACTGTACTGGATGCCACATGGCTCTAAGCGGGGGGTGCTCCATGTTGCAGGTCTGTGGGGGTGGGGGGTGTAGTGGGTCGTGGGGGTGGCTGTACACCCACTGACACCGATTGCTGTGGACCGTGATGTCTGCCTTTCGGCTGTCGTTGTGCACTGCGGTGGCTGACACGTGGCTGTGGGGTGTGGGGATGCTCCTCCTTGCTGTGCTGTGGGACTGGGGCCTGGTGTGTGTTGTACTTGGGCTGTCCACCGTCCCACCCACTGCACTTTGTGTTCCTGCCACTTACCTGTTACTTGTCGGTTAGTGCAGCTGTGGCGGACACATGGGTGTGGTGGGTGCTCGTTGTGGCGCTTCTGGCATATTTGGGGACCTGTTGGTGGTTACGTGGCTGGCTTAGTGTACACATGTCCCCACGCATCTTACAGTTGTTCGGTTTGGGCTGTGTGTGGTAGTGTCTGTTGCATGTGTGTGTGATGTGTTGTGTATTGTGTGCTGGACATGGGGGTGTTTGTCCCTGGGAGCTGTGGCATGGTAGTTGCGCATGTGAGTACATAGCGGTGTGCAGGTATACATTAGTTTGTACTTACCAGCCTCCACTCCCCCTGCTAATCCGGCGAGGATCTCCGGATGGATTACGACTCGCACCTTCTCCTCCCACGCTTTGAAGGTCTTAAAGAGCGCGGGATTCCCTCCGCCAGTGACGGCAGCCAGCTCTCTGTTTTTGCCCTCCTTCTTCTTGACCAGGCTCTTTACGTCATTCCAACGTTTGTTTATTTCACCTCTGTTCCTGGGCAGGGTCCCGACTGCATTGACCTGGTCTACGATCCGGTTCCACATTCTGTTTCTGGTGGCTAGTGGTGTGTGCTGGACCATGTTCCCATAGATTTGTGGGTACACCTTGATGATCTCGTCGACCATGACCGTCAGCTCCATGGGCGTGAACTTGGGCATCCTTTGTGGTGCCATGGTGTTTGTGGTGCTGGTGCGGTGTGTGTTGTGTAATGTGCAGGGGGTTTGTGGTGCAGGTGTTTGGTGGTGGTGGTGGTGGTGGTGGTTGTGATGTGTGCGTTTCTGTGGTGTGCTGCTGTCCTTGCTGTGTCACTGTGTCCTCTCCTCTCCTCTCTGGTTTGCAATGTAGCAAGGGGTTGTGGTCTGTGGGAGTGCTCCTTTTGTACTCACCTATGTGGGTGTGTCCTGATGGTCTGTTGTTTTCAGGTGTGTTGTGTCTGGTGTTCTGGCCTTTGTATTTTTTGTTTGTCCGGGGGGGTGTTTTCGGGATGTGTACTGTGCTTGTGTATTTGTGCGTGCCTTGCTGTGTGGACTTGTTGGCCATGTTGTGTGCTATTGGTTTTGTTTGCGGATGGTTTCTGTGCAGGTACGTTGGCGCCATGGCTTCTGCCGTGTCGATTCTCATCGGCGTTGTTTGCGCTGGCGGGCGGTATATTTGTTGTTTTTCCGCGCTCATGGCGGTGCGATCGTAATCTCACGTGCGGTGTGTCGGGCGTGAGGGCGGGCGGTTTTGTGTTGTCGTGCGTGTTTCCGTCCGTGGCGGGCGGTTTGACTCCGACTCGGACGATGGCGGGCGGTATTTTGTGTGATTTTTCCGCCGATGGCGGTTTTCGGTTTGTGTACTCATAATGGCGTGGTCGGTGTTCAGGCGGTGTGTGCGGGCGGATTTTTGCCGCTTCCATGCCTGGCGGATTCTTTTACGCCGGGTATCGTAATGGGCCCCTAAGTCCCTTATTTTCTATTTCACTTAGTTTTTGGTCTCACTCTTCTTTTGTGACTTATCTTTAGGCACTTTTTAATTGCAGTAGGTTACAGTCTCGATGGTTGGACATTGTCCTTGATTGTCTTATGATTTCTAAGGCTCTACATGGCTCAACGTCTGGTTGCTCCTATATGTTTATTATAACTGTGGAGCTTTACTATCAACCTATTTGATTGATAGTTTAGATGTTTGTGGGGCATTTGCCCCGCTTGTAGTTCCTTCATTCCACTTCTTTACAATTCTAAGGAATTTTTCTTATTATTTTTTGAGCAGCAGGATCTGCTCTTATGACTTATGGATGTGGCCTTTTATAACTTCTATTGAAGTTTTGTTCATTGACGTAACTATCTGCATTGTTGTGTAAGTGCTGTTTTAAACACTTTATATTTATTTGCACTTTGGGTTATTCTGACATCTGTCGTGGCAAAACGGAACTTATGTTTAATCATTACATGGAATGAAATTATCTGAATGAAAGAATTGTGATTGTTCAGTATTGTATATACATATGTTTACAGGTCATTATTAATTGTAAAATATCATGCACATGCAATTTGTATTTCTTATTTATTTTTCTTATTGTATGACCTGTGTATATGTAAGTCTTTTCTCAATAGTCTGTCTTCCATGTTTTCTGTTTATCCACGTTATTTCTATGGGGGATTGAGCACTAAACTAAAAACTTGACAAAGGCTTACTGCTGAAACGCGTCGTTTGCTTGCACATAAAGATCTGTGTAAGATATTCACTTGGTGTGCCGTCTTTTCATTTCCTTGCTTGGAGTGGATTCGTATCTTATAAATTGTTGATGGTGGTTGTGAGAAGTTGGCCTGGCATATGCTGTCCACTAATTATAGTGGGCACCTTGCACCAGTCCAAATCGACTCTTATGGTAGGTAGGTTAAAGACAACCTTATTGAAAGCTATCCTAGTGGTAGCTGTGGAGAGCAGCCTTCAGGCTAAGTCTTGAAGGAATGTAAAGCAGCTTGTTTTACCAGTCTATAATCTCTTGAGTGACCAAATGAAAGAGCACCACACCAGGTATATATTCAAAATATATGTATTTATTACTAAACACACCCCTCTAGTCTCTTTATGAGGCTAGAGTTCGAAAGTACATAGGTTATAAGATCTTAAATCACAGTAATAGCACAAATACACGTTTGGGCCCTAGGGGCGTACCAAACCATATACCAATAAAGTGGTATGCGAACCACGACTGAACTAGACACTAGGCCTAGAGCCTCTAGAAGTGCTTGGACCACAAGGAACCACCCAAGGTAGTGACACAGGGGACCCACGGGAGACGCGTGCAGTGTAAATACACAACCGCGATACGCCGTTAACTTCTATGGAGAAAGTCGGGATCGGGAAAATAGAGGAAAGGGACACTTTAAAGAGGACTAGGACAAAACCCTTTGAGATCTAGGACTTTGAAGAGTCTCTACCCACGGGAGCACCGGAGTACTCGTGTTACCTCACCCAGGGAAGCCGGGTGCATAGGTGCCTTTCGGGGTCGGGTTTCGTCGTCGTTTCTTATGGCGATCTGCTGCAAAGTGCTGCTGGCGACCAGGAGAAAAGTGTCCGGGTGGATCCAAGAGTGGATCGGAGTTCTGAAGAACCTGAAAGCAGAGGGGACAGAGTCTGGGTCACTAGCCAGTGACCAGGAGGGCGATGGACAGATGCCCACCGATGTCGAGTGCTTCAAGTTCGTTGACGGTCGTCTTGACTCTTCAGCCACGAGGTCCGGGAGGCGTTGTCGGCGACCAGGAGCAGGATTCGGGCTGCTGCTTGATGTCTGTCGAGTGCAGAGGTGTCGGCGACCAGATTGGACCCAACAGGCCTTGGCAACGGCAAGTCTCGAGTAAGATGTAGATCGTCGATGATGCAGACCAGCAAGGTCTGGGGAACTCACCCAGCAAGGGTAAGTGAGGGCAGGCCTGGAGCAACCAGACTGCCAAGTAAAGAAAAGATTGGCCTTCGGTAAGGGCTACTAGCCAACGGGCTAGCGACCGCGAAGGAGCCTCGTGACGCCGCACGTGGAGCTGGCTTACAGGACACTCGTGGAGTGGGGGCCAGTGATCTTCGGTGCAGGTGGTGCTGGAGGCTAGGGCTACTCGGAGCCCAAAGCACGACTTCTTGGGAGACCCAGAAGATGGTGCACTTGCAAATGTGCTCGGTGTCCAGGGGTCACGGTCTCACGTTACCCACGATAGCCACGGGCCTCAGCTTTGCTGGGGACTCAGGGTAGCCTCGGGGAAGTCTGAGAATCCACCTCTGGTGATGCGATGACTTCGGCGTCCGACGGGAGCTTCAGTGATGCGAACCGGACAGATGCTTCTTTGGTGCCTGCCAAGCAGGGGAGTCACTCCTTGACCCCAAGGGAGATTCTTCAGTCCTCTAATCGTGAGTAGAGCGTCGAAGGTCCAGGATTCTGTTTCAGAGTTTCGTCCAGGTATAATCTAAAGTCCTAAGGACTGGGTTCCTACCTTTATTCCAAAAATAGGGGATGGACTACTCTGTGGCCCCACCTATGGGTGGGTCAGGGCAGAGGGGTGGCTACACCCCTTTCCCTTTGTCCAGTTCGCGCCAAAGCAGGGGCTGCAAGCCCCTGATCCGGTTTGAACTGGGGTATGCACAGGGACACCAAATGTGCCCCCAGTGCAGGACTTCAAAGCACCCGAAAGTGCTCCCGCCCAGCCCCAATACACATTGTCCTGTCTGGGGAGGTGGTCACACCTCCCTGGGACAGGAAACCTATTGTCCAGGCCGCCCCTGCCGGAGTTTCGTCCAGCAGCAGGAGGCCAGACTCGTGTCTGTGGCAGCAGCATCCATTTTGTGATGCCAGGGCTCTGGAAAGAAGTTACCGGACTCGTCAGAGTTAACATGCCTTTCCCTCTAGAAGGGTGGAATGCTACCCCCGCCGCCAGGATTGGCGGGGGGTAGTATTCCAAGATGTTTGACACCAAACACGACATGTTTTGGTGCAGCCATTCCATAGTTAGCATTTTACCGCGAGGATATAATGCGTTTAAGAGTATATGGTCAGGCTGCACTACAAACAGCATCAGAGATGGTCTCCGAACGCTGCAGAGGGGCCCTGCTCATGCAGGGGCACCCTCTCACATAAGAACCATGCACTCTGCCTTTAGGATTGATAAGGCCTGCCTTAGGAGTGACTTATAGGTTTATATGTGTGTATGCTTTTAGTGATATAGGTAACCTATACCACAGCAAGGGGTGCATGCACCACCTTACCCAGGCTGCAGTAGCAGACCTGTGGTGTCAGTTTGGAGGGCCTACCAGGGGTGGCATAATACCTGCTGCAGCCCCTGGCAGGCCTCTGAGGTACCTATGCCCTTGGTACATAGTATACCATATACTAGGGACTTACAAGGGCACTCCAGATCCCAATCAGTGATGTGCCTAGGGCACATGGAGACCCTTTTAAAGAGGAAACAGCTAGGCTGGGGTTCTGAATAGCAGGGCCCCAGCCAGACTAATGTCGAAAACCAGTGAAGTATCAGCAAAAAGTGGGGGTACCCCTGTGAAGCAGATCCTACTCTCCTACACAACCCCCCCAAACGTAGGGACATTAAACTAACCTTGCCCAGTTAAGTCTTCATGTTCTAAGTGGAAATACCTAGAGAGTCCATCTGCATTCGCATGGTTACTCCCAGGCCTATGTTCCACTGTAAAGTCCATCCCCTGTAGGGAAATGGACCACCTAAGCAGTTTGGGGTTTTCACCCTTCATTTGTTTTAGCCATAAGAGGGGCTTATGGTCTGTCTGAACCAGGAAGTGTGTACCAAACAAGTATGGCCTCAACTTCTTCAGAGCCCAGACCACATCAAAGGCCTCCCTCTCTATGGCTGACCAACGTTTCTCTCTAGGGGTCAGCCTTCTGCTAATAAAAGCTACTGGCTGATCCTGACCTTCTTCATTCAATTGTGACAGTACAGCCCCTACCCCCAATTCAGATGCATCAGTTTGAACAATGAACTTCTTGGAGTAATCAGGACTCTGCAGAATTGGAGCAGTGCACATGGCCTGCTTGAGGTCATCAAATGCCTTTTGACAGCTAACTGTCCACTGAACCTTTTTGGGCATTTTCTTAGAAGTTAAGTCATTCAAGGGTGTCACTATTGATCCATACCCCTTGACAAATCTCCTATAGTACCCAGTCAGGCCTAAGAAGGCTCTCACCTGAGTCTGGGTAGTGGGAGCAGTCCAGTCCATGATGGTCTGGATCTTGCTCTGCAAAGGTTGAACCTGGCCTCCACCCACAAGGTGGCCCAGGTACACAACCTGACTCTGCCCTATCTGGCACTTAGTGGCCTTGATAGTCAGGCCTGCCTTTTGCAGGGCCTGTAAAACATTCCTGAGGTGGACCAGGTGATCCTCCCAGGTGGAGCTAAAGACAGCAATATCATCTAGATAAGCTGCACTATAGGCCTCCAGTCCTGTGAGAACTGTGTTCACCAACCTCTGGAAAGTGGCAGGTGCATTTTTCAGACCAAAGGGCATCACCACAAATTGATAATGCCCACTAGGGGTTGAAAATGCTGTTTTGGGCTTTGCAGCATCAGCTAGTCTGATCTGCCAGTAGCCAGCTGTTAGGTCAAATGTGCTGAGATATTTGGCAGAGGCCAAAGTATCTATGAGCTCATCTGCCCTGGGTATTGGATGGGCATCAGTCCTAGTGACTGCATTGAGGCCCCTGTAGTCTACACAAAACCTCATCTCTCTTTTCCCACCACTGGTGTGAGGTTTAGGTACTAGGACTACTGGACTAGCCCAAGGGCTATCTGAGGGCTCAATCACTCCCAATTCCAACATCTTCTGGACTTCAGTCCTGATACAGTCCCTGACATGGTCAGGTTGCCTATAAATCTTGTTTTTAATAGGCAGACTGTCCCCAGTGTCCACTTCATGAGTGCACCAGGTGGTCTGACTGGGTGTCAGAGAAAACATGTGTCTAAACTGATTGAGGACTTGCCTGCAATCAGTTTGTTGCTGGGTAGTGAGGCTGCCTGCCAAGGCTACACCATCAACTGACCCATCGTCAGGGTTCTGTGAGAGCAGGTCAGGGAGTGGGTCACTCTCTTCCTCCTGCCCTTCATCAGTAGCCATGAGCAAGCCCATGTCTGCCCTGTCCACATATGGCTTAAGTCTGTTGACATGGAGAACCCTGTGGGGACTCCTGGGTGTTCCCAGGTCTACTAAGTAAGTGACCTCACCCTTCTGCTCAACAATAGTGTGGGGTCCACTCCATTTGTCTTGGAGAGCTGCTGGGGCCACTGGCTCCAACACCCACACCTTCTGTCCTGGCTGGTAAACAGTTAGGACAGCCTTTTGGTCATGCCAGGCCTTTTGAAGTTCCTGGCTAGCCTCAAGGTTTTTGGTTGCCTTTTTCATGTACTCAGCCATCCTGGAGCGGAGACCAAGTACATAGTCCACTATATCTTGCTTTGGGGGCTTGAGAGGTAACTCCCATCCTTCCTTCACCAAGCACAGTGGACCCCTCACAGGGTGGCCAAACAGAAGTTCAAAAGGGCTGTAACCAACCCCCTTCTGAGGCACCTCCCTATATGCGAATAAAAGGCAGGGCAAGAGTATGTCCCATCTACGCCTAAGCTTTTCTGGGAGCCCTTTAATCATGCCCTTCAAGGTTTTGTTGAATCTCTCAACTAAACCATTGCATTGTGGGTGATAGGGTGTGGTGAACTTATAAGTAACTCCACACTCCTTCCACATTGCTTTTAAGTACCCAGACATGAAGTTTGCACCCCTGTCTGATACCACCTCCTTAGGAAAGCCCACTCTTGAGAAAATTCCCAGGAGGGCCCTTGCCACCACAGGTGCTGTAGTGGTCCTAAGGGGTATAGCCTCTGGATACCTGGTGGCATGATCCACTACCACCAGTATAAATCTGTGCCCAGATGCTGTTTGGGGATCCATGGGACCAACAATGTCAATCCCTACCCTCTCAAAGGGCACCCCCACCACAGGTAGTGGTATCAGGGGGCCTTTGTAGTGCCACCTGCTTTGCCACTGGCTTGGCAGGTTACACAGGAGCGACAAAACTCCTTACTGTCTTCAGACATGTGGGGCCAGTGAAAGTGAGGGACAATTCTGTCCCAAGTCTTGTTCTGGCCCAGGTGTCCTGCTAAGGGAATATCATGGGCTAGGGTCAATAGGAAGCCCCTGAACTTCAAAGGTATTACCAACCTCCTGGTAGCACCAGGCTTGGGGTCTCTACTCTCTGAGTACAGGAGTCCATCATCCCAATACACTGTATGGGGACCACTAGCTTTCCCAGCAGCCTCAGCAGCAGCTTGCTGTCTGAGGGGTTCAAGGGAGGGGCAGCTCTGCTGCTCCTGGCTCAGATCTGCCCTAGAAGGTCCCCCTGTCCCCAAGAACTCAACCTGGTCAGGCTCAAGTTCCTCTGGGACAGTTCCTTCTTCAGGGCTGAGATCATCCCCCTCAAGGGACTGATCTTCCTCCTGAGCCAAGGGGAAGGCACTGCCTTAACCCTACTACTCCTCCTCTTGGAAGGCACTTGGTCCATTCTTCCAGAATCCAAGGCCTGTTCAGTTTTAGACAGTTTAGCTTGTGACCTGGTCACAGCAAACACATCTGCAGGGATCCCCAGCATTTCTGCATGGGTCCTGAGCTCCACTTCTGCCCAAGCAGAAGTCTCTAAGTCATTGCCAAGCAAGCATTCGACTGGTAGGTTTGCACTTACCACAACCTTCTTAAGGCCAGTTACCCCTCCCCAGGAGAAGTTAACAACTGCCAGAGTATGGTCTGTTCTGACATTGCTAGCATTGGTCACTTGGTACATTTCACCAAGTATAACTTGCCCAGGTAGCACAAGGTCTTGTGTCACCATTGTGACACTTGCCCCTGTGTCCCTAAATGCCAAAGCCTCTCGTCCATTGATTAAAGGCTGTTGTCTGTACTTGCCCAGATTACTGGGACTCACAGTGGAGGTCACATCCATGCCTCCATCACAGACTAACACAGCCTGAGTCAGTTCCCTGACTAAGTCAGAGCCCAACTCAGTTCCCAGGGTGAACCCTACTAAACCCTTTGCTGGAGCACTTCCACCAACTGTACTAGGGGGAACAGGTGCCTTAGGGGCATTGGTGGATGCTGGACTGGAGTCTTTGGACTTGGTGCAATCACTGGTCCAGTGGGTCTTTTGCTTACAGACCTTGCACCATGGTTTTCTTTGGCCTTTACCCTTGGTAGACTGGGAATCCCCACCAGAAGAAGATTTTTGGGGGCCTGATGAAGACTTTTGATCTTTACCCTTCTCCCCACCCTTGTCAGAGTTCTTAGCATCTTGCTTCTTGGTTTCCCCACCTTGGTTCTGTACCTTCTGCTTCACCCTGGTTCTGACCCATTTGTCTGCCTTCTTTCCCAATTCTTGGGGAGAGGTCAGATCAGAGTCAACCAGGTACTGATGCAACAGCTGGTTTTGACAGTTATTAAGAATCTGCTCCCTCATTATCAGATTATACAATCCTGAGAAGTCACACACCTTACTGCCCATCAACCAGCCTTCCAGAGCCTTGGCAGAACAATCCACATAGTCTACCCAGTCTTGAGTCTGTGCTTTTTGGGTGTCTCTGAACTTCAACCTGTACTGTTCAGTGGTTAGGCCAAACCCATCAATAAGAGCACTCTTCAAGACCTTGTAATTGTCAGCATCCTCCTCTCTAACAGTGAGGAGCTTGTCTCTACCTTTGTCAGCAAAGGAGAGCCACAAGATTGCTGCCCACTGCTCCTGAGGGACCTTCTGTACTTTACAGGCCCTCTCTAAAGCAGTTATCCATTTGTGGATATCATCCCCACTCTGGTAGGGAGGGACAATCTTGCTCAGGTTCCTATGGTCATAGGACCTTTCCCTATCTCTAGGGATATGGCTGCCACCATGGGACTCTAGTCCCAACTTTCTTCTCTCTTTAAGGAGATCTAGGGATTCTCTATCTAAAGCCAATTGCTTCTTCCTGATCTCCAGTTGAGTTTCCTCATACTGGACCAGTCTCTTTCTTCTCTCATGAGAGGATTCCCTCCTGTGAGAAGAAACAGAGCTCCCTATTGAGGTGCCAGAGTGGTTAGACTCCTGAGAAGGAGACCTAGACTTTCTGAGCACACTCATAATCCTTCCTGGGGGGACAAAGGTGTGGTTCTCCAGATCCTCATCTTCATCTTCCCCAGAAGGGATTGGGTTTTCCAGGTCAGGGTCATTGTCACCCTCCTGGTCAGTTTCAGAGGGGGGCTGGGGGTAGTAGTACCCCTGGCCCCTTCCTCATCTGCTGGCCCACCCTCTGCTCCTACCCCTTCAGTCTCTGAAGACTTACTAAGATCATAAGCCACCAACAACTCCTGGAGGTGTTGGGTGGTGGGACTTTGGCCTGTCCTTAATTTCCTCACGTTACACAAAGCTCTCAGTTCCAAGAATGGGAGTGTGTCATACTTGGAGGGGGAAGCTCAATGGCTTCCTGCAGGGCATCTCTAGATCCTGCTTTTAAAGACATTACTAGTGTGGTGTGGTGTATGCACTACCTACTCTAGTGTGGCCTACTAAACTCTCTTGAGTTGTAGAAAGGGTTGTGCTATCCCTTAACACACAACTCTAAGTTCAGTAGAACTTACTGATATTCTAAGCTTAAATTATATGTACCTTAGGTACCTTTAGTGGTTTTCAGTTGATCAATTCAATTGAGATTATCTGGTAAAACAATAGCAAGCTGGAATCCCACACGCTGCACACCAATGTGAGAAGTTGGCCTGGCATATGCTGTCCACTAATTATAGTGGGCACCTTGCACCAGTCCAAATCGACTCTTATGGTAGGTAGGTTAAAGACAACCTTATTGAAAGCTATCCTAGTGGTAGCTGTGGAGAGCAGCCTTCAGGCTAAGTCTTGAAGGAATGTAAAGCAGCTTGTTTTACCAGTCTATAATCTCTTGAGTGACCAAATGAAAGAGCACCACACCAGGTATATATTCAAAATATATGTATTTATTACTAAACACACCCCTCTAGTCTCTTTATGAGGCTAGAGTTCGAAGTACATAGGTTATAAGATCTTAAATCACAGTAATAGCACAAATACACGTTTGGGCCCTAGGGGCGTACCAAACCATATACCAATAAAGTGGTATGCGAACCACGACTGAACTAGACACTAGGCCTAGAGCCTCTAGAAGTGCTTGGACCACAAGGAACCACCCAAGGTAGTGACACAGGGGACCCACGGGAGACGCGTGCAGTGTAAATACACAACCGCGATACGCCGTTAACTTCTATGGAGAAAGTCGGGATCGGGAAAATAGAGGAAAGGGACACTTTAAAGAGGACTAGGACAAAACCCTTTGAGATCTAGGACTTTGAAGAGTCTCTACCCACGGGAGCACCGGAGTACTCGTGTTACCTCACCCAGGGAAGCCGGGTGCATAGGTGCCTTTCGGGGTCGGGTTTCGTCGTCGTTTCTTATGGCGATCTGCTGCAAAGTGCTGCTGGCGACCAGGAGAAAAGTGTCCGGGTGAATCGGAGTTCTGAAGAACCTGAAAGCAGAGGGGACAGAGTCTGGGTCACTAGCCAGTGACCAGGAGGGCGATGGACAGATGCCCACCGATGTCGAGTGCTTCAAGTTTGTTGACAGTCATCTTGACTCTTCAGCCACGAGGTCCGGGAGGCGTTGTCGGCGACCAGGAGCAGGATTCGGGCTGCTGCTCGATGTCTGTCGAGTGCAGAGGTGTCGGCGACCAGATTGGACCCAACAGGCCTTGGCAACGGCAAGTCTCGAGTAAGATGTAGATCGTCGATGATGCAGACCAGCAAGGTCTGGGGAACTCACCCAGCAAGGGTAAGTGAGGGCAGGCCTGGAGCAACCAGACTGCCAAGTAAAGAAAAGATTGGCCTTCGGTAAGGGCTACTAGCCAACGGGCTAGCGACCGCGAAGGAGCCTCGTGACGCCGCACGTGGAGCTGGCTTACAGGACACTCGTGGAGTGGGGGCCAGTGATCTTCGGTGCAGGTGGTGCTGGAGGCTAGGGCTACTCGGAGCCCAAAGCACGACTTCTTGGGAGACCCAGAAGATGGTGCACTTGCAAATGTGCTCGGTGTCCAGGGGTCACGGTCTCACGTTACCCACGATAGCCACGGGCCTCAGCTTTGCTGGGGACTCAGGGTAGCCTCGGGGAAGTCTGAGAATCCACCTCTGGTGATGCGATGACTTCGGCGTCCGACGGGAGCTTCAGTGATGCGAACCGGACAGATGCTTCTTTGGTGCCTGCCAAGCAGGGGAGTCACTCCTTGACCCCAAGGGAGATTCTTCAGTCCTCTAATCGTGAGTAGAGCGTCGAAGGTCCAGGATTCTGTTTCAGAGTTTCGTCCAGGTATAATCTAAAGTCCTAAGGACTGGGTTCCTACCTTTATTCCAAAAATAGGGGATGGACTACTCTGTGGCCCCACCTATGGGTGGGTCAGGGCAGAGGGGTGGCTACACCCCTTTCCCTTTGTCCAGTTCGCGCCAAAGCAGGGGCTGCAAGCCCCTGATCCGGTTTGAACTGGGGTATGCACAGGGACACCAAATGTGCCCCCAGTGCAGGACTTCAAAGCATCCGAAAGTGCTCCCGCCCAGCCCCAATACACATTGTCCTGTCTGGGGAGGTGGTCACACCTCCCTGGGACAGGAAACCTATTGTCCAGGCCGCCCCTGCCGGAGTTTCGTCCAGCAGCAGGAGGCCAGACTCGTGTCTGTGGCAGCAGCATCCATTTTGTGATGCCAGGGCTCTGGAAAGAAGTTACCGGACTCGTCAGAGTTAACATGCCTTTCCCTCTAGAAGGGTGGAATGCTACCCCCGCCGCCAGGATTGGCGGGGGGTAGTATTCCAAGATGTTTGACACCAAACACGACATGTTTTGGTGCAGCCATTCCATAGTTAGCATTTTACCGCGAGGATATAATGCGTTTAAGAGTATATGGTCAGGCTGCACTACAAACAGCATCAGAGATGGTCTCCGAACGCTGCAGAGGGGCCCTGCTCATGCAGGGGCACCCTCTCACATAAGAACCATGCACTCTGCCTTTAGGATTGATAAGGCCTGCCTTAGGAGTGACTTATAGGTTTATATGTGTGTATGCTTTTAGTGATATAGGTAACCTATACCACAGCAAGGGGTGCATGCACCACCTTACCCAGGCTGCAGTAGCAGACCTGTGGTGTCAGTTTGGAGGGCCTACCAGGGGTGGCATAATACCTGCTGCAGCCCCTGGCAGGCCTCTGAGGTACCTATGCCCTTGGTACATAGTATACCATATACTAGGGACTTACAAGGGCACTCCAGATCCCAATCAGTGATGTGCCTAGGGCACATGGAGACCCTTTTAAAGAGGAAACAGCTAGGCTGGGGTTCTGAATAGCAGGGCCCCAGCCAGACTAATGTCGAAAACCAGTGAAGTATCAGCAAAAAGTGGGGGTACCCCTGTGAAGCAGATCCTACTCTCCTACAGTGGTTGCTTCCATCGACGGCACCGGCGTTGTGAGGCCAGAGACGGCGTAAAAGCAACTTCGTTTTGGAATATATATATATATATATATATATATATATATATATATATATATATATATATATATATATATATATATATATATATATATATATATTAAGTCCGGAGTTTCTCCTTCCTGAGATGCTCGCCCTTGAGAGGTGACGCCACCTCTCAAGGGCGAGCATCTCAGGAAGGAGAGACTCCGGGCGTAATAGAATCGAGGAGATTGAAGCCGGCCGAAGGGAGCTACGAGTGTTTTCGTGCGGCAGCCCGGACCATTGGCAACCACCGAGAAGCCCAACCTCACGCTATTCCAGGACCGGAATACACCGTGAAGGTAAGAGCTATGAAGGGCGCAACCGAGCGGGGATTATTGTTAGCAAGGGTTGCCACCCCGGGGTTTCCGTGTTCCGTAAAGAACTAACACGAAGGACTAACTTTATAAAGAAAAGTCAGTTAGAACACGACACATATTAGAACACCTACTAACCTGTTTTCTTGCGCGAACACTACGAGACACTCTCACGAAGCAGGGAAGGTGGTGTGTTCTAATCACACTCTACTCTCCACACGGCAAGAGGAACTCTGTATCAACAGAGGGGTCAGGCTCATACCAGGTTTCAGAAAGGTTGACAACGGGACTCGGTTACATAACAACAGGATGGAGGACGAGATGGAACGGAGGGCAGCAGCACAGTCCCTTTTTGCACGGGCACCTGGGAAAGGACGAATAACAGTGACAGCAGAAAAAACGGAAAAAACCATCATGGAAGTAGTGCGCAAATACGAAAAACTGCACAGACAAGAGATGTCCAAATGGTGGGAGGCAACATCACTCCAGGACTATTTGGATAAAGAAATGGTCCCCGTGGCCTGAGAATATACATAACTCCATCTTACGATTCACCAGATCCAAATATGTTGGAGGAATGGTCAGCAAATTCGGCCAAGAGCTCAAGTAATATGCTCACTATATTGGTCAAATACGCATGGTCGGATAGAGAAAACATCAAAAAGGAGATTGGGCGCATTAAAGAGGAATTGCATAGCCATCCGGAACAAGAGCTGATTTCCAAATTCTTGGAGGAAATGAGAAAACGGCTCAGACAGGTGGAGGATGACATTAAAGCCAGGAAACAACGGAAGCTCCATCGAGACTGCGGCGACTACGAGTCAGGCAGAATCCTAACACATAGTCATAAATATGGCCATCTCTATGACAATATAGAATCAAAGGTGACAACAACTGCTACATCGCAGTCAATACAAGAAGAAGAAACGGCAAGCCTGAGCGACACCAACACCGACCTGTCAGAACAAACAGAGGCATCGGAGAGCTCAAACTCTGAAGGTGATACCATAACCCGCCCCAAAACTTTTTTAGACGAATACCGGCTCATGAGGAAGAGCCGGCAAACAACACGGGCAACATCCAGGATGGTTCAGAGGGAGGACAGTCCAACCGCAAGGGAAGAGGAAGAGCAAAGGGTGCCAGAGGAAGAGGCGCAAGAGGCGGCAGCAGAGGAGAAAGAAAAGAGAATGTCTCAGAGCGAGTGGGAAACAGACAGACACGCTCAAAGAAGAATCAATAATGGATGATGACACGGTAAAGCAGACAATTGTGAACTTATCAGATAGAGACATTAGTGAAAGGGACAAAAGAACTCTCTGCCTGGGCCTCTCTTTCTGTCCTCAGGTACCAATGAACTATGTTGATAACAGGATTGATATTTTTAAATTTTGCAGGAAATTGAAGTTGAAGAAGTGGCATAAACTTAAACCTACTAGGAGCAGAGGGCCTCACCAAGGGGCAAATCAAGCACTACATGTCGGACTCACCATAGGTGAAATTGACACGTTAGTGGCATTATATGAGTTGGAAAAAGACCCTGAGGGAGCAAACATCAGCATAGACGCCCATCTCGTCTTAGACGAGATGGAAATCAGACACGACAAAGCAGCCGGCACCAACTTCAAGCCCAAATCCACTTTTTTACCGTGTATGAATCACGACAACATTGATATCTTTCAGGAATTGGTGGGGAAGGAGTTATTGGAGTTCAGGCAAAACAATTGGCCCAAAAAGATGCAGAAGTTTAAACATAATTTAACCTTTGCACAAAGAAAGGCAATGGAGGATTTAGCCTCTGATGAAAGCATTGTGATTAGACCATCCGACAAGGGTGGCAATATTGTCATCCTGTCTAGGGAAAAATACATAGAGGAGGCCACCCGGCAACTCAGCGATACCGACACATACATCAGCTCGAATCACACAGAGTACAACAAAAGCATTAAATGCATATGGGAAATGCTTGCGGAATGGAAAGATAAGGGACTGTTGGAATGGGAAGAGTATTGCTTCCTGAAGAAGGATTTTCCCATTCTACCAGTCCTGTATCTACTTCCAAAGATACATAAAAACAGAGAGAACCCCCCTGGTAGACCGATAATATCATCCAGGGGTAGCGTTCTAGAGAACATCTCACGATATATAGACCATTTCTTAAGGGATTTTGTGACCACCTTACCCTCGTACGTCAGGGACACCAAAGACTTTCTGAATAAAATCAACAACCTCAATTGGAGCAAAAACTATCTCCTAATAACCATGGACGTAAGTTCACTATACACAGTGATAGACCATGAATTGGGTATAGAAGCCTGTACCAGATTTCTGAATTGTAGAGAAATCAGATATTGGGGGCACACACAAATGATTCTGAACATGATAAGATTTTGTCTAAAGAACAACTTTTTCATGTTCAATGGGGACGTGTTCAGGCAAACCCTCGGGACTGCGATGGGCACATGTTTTGCGCTGAGTTTCGTGAATCTCTTCATGGGGGCATGGGAGGAAGACATCTGGAAGGATATCAACCTTGAAAGAGATCTAGCGAGGGTTGTACTTTGGCTAAGGTACATCGACGACCTCTTTGTTGTCTGGCAAGGCAGCAAAGAGGACGCCTTGTTGTTCATTGCGAAACTCAACAATAACCCCAAGAACCTCACATTTACCAGCATGATCAGTGAGTGTGAGTGGGAGTACCTCGATACAAAGGTAGTAATTGAGGACAATAAAATCCAAACCAAACTCTTTCGCAAAGCAACAGCAGGTAACACTCTACTCCATGCCCTGAGCAGTCACCCAGACAATTTGAAGTGGAGTATTCCATATGGGGAACTGCTCAGGGCAAAGAGGAACTGCAGCACGGAAGAGGGTTTCTTAAGAGAACAATCTATCATGATTGACAGATTTAAGGACAGAGGTTATCCCATGTGGGTCCTCAGAGAAGCAAAGGATAGGATCAAAACGGTAGAGAGGGATAACATCTTGGGCAACACGACAGGGAACATCACAACAAACGAAGGCAATGAGGAAACCCGCATGATTCTGACATTCAATGGCAATTCAGATAAGATTCGCAAAACCATAGTACAGAACTGGAAAATCCTCAGGGAAGACCCCATCATAGGCAATACTTTACCCATGAGACCCAACATAACATACAGGAGAGGGCGGAACTTAAAAGATCTTTTAGTACGCAGTGATCTCACTAACAACACTTCCAACAGGGGGATAGACGTCCAGGGTTTCTTCCCATGCGGCCACTGCAAGGCCTGTGGGAACAGCAAAATGAAAAAAGAGTTTTTTAATTCAAGTACCAACACCATGATTAGTATCAAACAATTCCTTACTTGCAACAGTACCTTCGTGGTATACGTCCTAGAATGTCCATGTAATTTAAGATACGTGGGCAGCACCACACACATGGCAAAAAAACGTGTCCTCGAACATATGAGGGCAATTACCAATAGAGATCAGCAATACCCCATTGCACGCCATTTTGAAACAGAACACTATTCAGATTACACCAAGCTCTCCTATTATGCAATAGAACAAGTACTCAGCACCAGGAGAGGGGGCAACCGCATCCTCAAATTGAGGCAGCGGGAGTCAAGACACATCATAGGAATGGGGACCCGCTTCCCAAAGGGGCACAATTTGGACGAGGAAATGTCGATACACCTTCATGCAGCATGAAATTGAATATACTGTGCAAATTTTGACTTGTCTCATCAGTTTCCATATCTGTCTCTCTTACAGGAGGAAAGGAAGGGACTGTGTCTCAGACTCGAAGACAGAAGGATCCCTACCCTTTTCTTCGTTACATCATCCAGTCCCAGTGCAGAACACAGATAAGAATTTTTTACTAATTTTTGTAATTTTTTGTGGTGTCTTTATGTTTTGGTATTCATTTTGAATATTCATTTTGTTATTTCTCGGGGTATCTTTAGACTCTGCATTCTAAGGTCTCACAATACAATACAGACTGCGTTTGTTTTCCATTGCTCACCAATATGCGAGTGCTAGAACACGCCTGGGAAGGATGTGTACATGTACACATCAGATATACACATAGGAACACGATATAACCTATCATCCTCCGATCAAGGCATTCAACCCCAGCGCGCACATAGTTTTCAGCACAACAATGGTGCTTTCATGCTTCCCACTAACAAGGGGACATGTAATGTTTTCATGATGCCTAACAGACACAGGCATATTCTGGTATTCAACTAGTTCCATTCACCAATTATTCCCACTAACCAGGGGACTAATAGCTAGCGCATTCTATTAAGTTACCATCCACCACACTAAGCGGACTCAATGACCCAGAGTTCCATGCGCGAACTTGATGCAACACGATGGGGTTACATATCCACAGCGCACGCATACTGGGGAAGCACAAAGAGTCATAACAAAGTCACGTACCACAATATGCCGCAATCACAAAATTAAAGAACAGCACATGTCCTAATGTATAATTTTTTATAATACACCTTAATGACTGTATTCAACAATGTAATTCCTACAATACATGTGTATTAACATATGTCATTTTGTGCCAACGTTACACCAATGTATCTGCAGATAGGCACAACATTACATGTTATGTTAGATATTTTACCTATTGCAAAATGGCGACCATGTGGTATGAAGAAATACAACACAACAAGCTGTCTGTTTACTATGTCTATGCACAATCAGAAACAGTATGTAAGTCAGTGTCTTTCACGATACCTTTGTGTGATCAAGCCCCCCAGAGGGTGAAACGCGTCACGGCGGGTTTATGATTTGAATAAACCCCCCCTTTTTGTTGTCTACAAACCTTGGATTCCTGGTAATTTTGATCTATGGCCCGAGAGCGCGATTGGGACTCTGTTTGTTTGTGAAAAAAATAAAAAAATATATATATAGACATATATATATATAATTATAATTAGATTGTGTATGCATATATATGTATATATATATATGTGTATGTATATATATATATATATATATATATACATACATACACACATAAATAAATGAATGTTCAAAACTATTGAACTACATATCAAACATTATAAATAAAACCAAAATTAGCGTTGATCATACAAGGACATAACTGCTGAAAGAACTTCTAATTAAATCTAAACTAGCCAATAAAATCAAACTCTAAACAAACATAACCAATAAAATCAGACAAATTAATTCAACAATATAAAAGGCACACAAATGTATTCAACTAAACTAAAAACTTCAAATAGAACAAATGCTGCGAGACAGGGAAACTCATAAACTGCCTTGCCAAGTAAGTAAAACTTATTTTAATCTAAAACTTACTTGCAGTTAAAATAATAAATGTAAAACAGCAAATAATTAACAATATACTCTCCATCTTCTATTTCTTTACATGTACTTCCTACAAAAAATACCACAACTTCAAAAGTGCTAACCTGCTGAAAAACAACACCAATCACAAACCAGCAAAAGGATATAACAAAGTAAGAATATATACATTGTTATAAAAAAACTCATCGCAAAAGCGAGCAACAATACACCTAAGGAACTTAACTTTGACAAACTACCGACAAATAAACATTTTAAATGATTTTTGCAACCTGCTCCACATTACGCCTTCGATGACAAAGCTGCAAAAAAGTGAGAAACATCTACGAATAACATACATGTAAGTATACATTAAAAAAGTAGTTACATAATTTTATATGTAAATAACAAAGTCATAAACTTGTAAAAACTATATTTATTTATACTATTACAGTTCTTTCCGATACAATGACAGAGAGAGCAAAGTACATAACATCCCAGAAAGGAAAGCAATTACTAGGTCATATGGGCTACACTTACAACCAAGAAAGTACATTGATGGAAAATGTAAATTGGAAATGTACCAAATATTAATCTAATACATGCTATGGGAGGGCCACTACAAATGATGATGTTGTAATTTATCAATTAATCAATCAATATCTTTTTCAAATGTCGCTGACAATCATAAAAGATAAACATACAGAATATAAAATCATACATATCAATTACAAATGGCAAAACAGAAATATTACAACTCAAATATCTAAGGGGTCTATTACGATGACGGTCGGATGTCCACCGCCGGGCCGGCGGTGGCGCCCGCCGTACCGGCGGTGGACATCTGCCCGCCATCGCAACCAAGAAAACCGCCGGTCATATTAGGATGGCGGTGGTGACCGCGGCGGTGGAAAATTCCGACCACCGCTTTTCCGCCGGTTGCCATCCGCACTCCTGCCTGGCGGATGGAGCAGGACCGGGATAATGGTGGCGGTGCAGAATAGGCTCCGCCGGCAGGATTATGATGCCGGCGGTAGCCAGCCTTTCCTCAGCGGTCAAACCGCCATGGAAAGGCATGCGGTGATTGTCTTCCGGGGGCCCGTTGCGGGCCCCCAATGTGTTGGGGGGGTGTGCACTGGGGGGGAACCCATGGTCCCCCCCTACATTTCCCTGTACCAGGTGGCAGGCACTGTGCAGTGCCTGCCACGCAGTGCAAGGAAAGGCAGGACATGCTCCTTTCGGCATCGCCACGGTGCTGCGGGCAGCAGCAACCGCCTTAATGTTGATGCCCGCGATCAGACCGCCAATCCGACCGCGGGTCATCGTAATTCGACCGGCGGTGATGTCGCGGAAACATGCGGGCGGTCTTTTCCCGCTAGTATGGCGGTCGGGGAGGTTTCCCGACCGCCATCGTAATAGGCACCTAGATCTTTATGGTAAAAAACAGCTACTTGAGAAAACTACTCACTCTAAAACAAACATTAGTACTTGGTAACGATTGTACATATCTGAGGGTAACCCTGCTCTGTTTAAAATTATGGATTTTAAAAAGAGGTAATGAATAGCAAACTCTTAAAGACGTATATAATGTGCAAAATATCATAAAGCACAACAAGGATTGGGAGGAAAGATTATCAGAAGCATATTTTTTATTAGCTAAATCCCCATAGTAACACCGCAGAGGCACAGCATATAACATATAGAGCCGGCTCTGAAAAGTAACAATAAGGTTATTTTTCAGTTATTAGTCACGTACATTAAATAGGGTTCTGGGCCAGGACTAGGTTTCAAAACAGAGTAATTCCGAATAAGTGATTTGCCTAATTCTAAACAATTCCTTTCAGCACAGCGTTTATCCATGAACAAATGTTTCACAATATTCTTATCAACCGTGCATACGGATAAAGGATTATCAAATAAAATGGATTAACCAAACATAGTAATATTTCATTTACCATCAAAAATCCAAGGGATATCCAAGGCCTAGGCACAGCACACACCGTTGTTAATGATGTTATGAGTAAAAGAAGCCCTTGGGTTATTCCAAATTGATAGCCACAACAAAAGGGGGCCCAACTTAATGGAATCCTCAAGATACAGTAAGGCCGTCTCTTCATGACATATAATAGGGAGTTGAAAGAGGAAGGGAGAGAAGACACTTACAAAAGTGATTCTCTTAGACCTGTAACACATGACAATCACTGTAACCCCAGATTCCACACCCATAGCTTGCAACAGGTACCAATTGCTTAGAATATATTTCTATGGGAGAGGCTGTAGGCTAAAAGTGAACAAATAGCTTGCGTGAATTTAGTTTTTCAATAACTCGTATTCTCTGCCAAAGAACCATTAGCATCAAATATTTGGCCAAGGTGTGGAAATTTAAAAACACTCTCTAAATAATTCTTATCAACCCACAGAGTGTGCAACAAATAATGCTTGGGGCCACATGACACGATTTGCAATTTAGTATAGTTGGTAAACAAATCTAGGTCAAGTATAAACTCAGAAAAGGCTTGCGCCAGTCACCTCAAAGCATCTGGGGTCCGTGCAATAAGCAGTGTCATCAGCATACAACAGTACATGTATGGGAACAGAATTAACATGGTGGACATCTTGAGTAATGGTCCTTAAAAAGACATTGCGTTTATTAATATATAAAAATAAATAAAAGTGGTGCTAAAACACATCCTTTCCTAACTCCACACTGCACATTGATAGGGTCACATAATTCGCTATTAGGACCAAGCCTCACTCTGGCACTTAAATCTCGATGAAGGTGGGCCAAATTTTGCACATTCGTTGCATCTATTCCTGTCTCCAACATAACAGCCCACAACTTGTTACAATAAACTTTATCAAAGGAGGAAGATAGATCCATGAAGGCACGGTATAAAGGTACTCATGGCGATATAGGGGCTTATTTACAAGCCCCTTGCACCGCTCGTCAGTCACATTTTCCCATATTAAAAGTGATGTACCGGTGGCGCAAGAGTCTTGTAAATAAGTCTCATAGTGTATTTCCCCAGCAGCAAATTAAAATGTAGGGCATAAATACGATCACGGTCGGTTGAATGACCAACCGCCATTGCAGCAGGAAGGGGACCGTCCAGCAAGGAGACAGCGGTCCCACCCACTATACAACGATTAGACTGCCATGTAGGTGGGCGGACGATGCCTTTTTTTTACTGTGGCTTATGCTGCGGCCCAGAAAAAGGACCGCAGCACAAGCCGCATCGGAAAAAGGCAGTTTGTGCACATCCATGGACCCACCATGTGCCAGGCACAAGTTGCATGGATGTGTGGGGGCACTACATGTGCCACCCAGGCGACCTATCAGTGGCCTAAGGGGGGGCGGGTCCCCTGCTTGGGGCGAGGCCCCTGCTTGGGGCCCCCAAAGTCCCTTTACGGCTGCTAAAAGGCAGTCGGAAAGCGATTTCCTAATCCTTACAGCAGTGCCTGTGCAGGCACCACCCTCATTGTAGGGTTAGGAATCGGACCGCCGTCCCGACATGATCTTTGATCCTGTCGGAGTACGGTGGTCCTACACCCCGACCTCTGTGCTCTGACCGCCGGTATTGTAATCCGGCAGTCAGATAAATTCCCAGGGTGTTGGATGGACAGCCACCGATGGCCTGTGGTGGCAGTCCGCCCGACATTGTGATGTTCCACTTAGACATTGTTCTGTTGTTCCTAAGCTTTGCCTGAACCCATATTGACTGTGAGAAGTTGGCCTGGCATATGCTGTTCACTAATTATAGTGGGCACCTTGCACCAGTCCAAACAACCCCTTATTGGAGATAGGTTAAAGACAACCTTATTGAAAGCTATCCTAGTGGTAGTTATGGAGAGCAGCCTTCAGGTTAAGTCTTGAAGGAATGTAAAGCAGCTTGTTTTACCAGTCTATAATCTCTTGAGTGATCAAATGAAAGAGCACCACACCAGGTATATATTCAAAATATATGTATTTATTGCTAAACACACCCCTCTAGTCTCTTTATGAGGCTAGAGTTCGAAGTACATAAGTTAGAAGTTATTTAAACACAGTAATAGCACAAATACACGTTTGGGCCCTAGGGGCGTACCAAACCATATACCAATAAAGTGGTATAAGAACCACGACTGAACTAGACACTAGGCCTAGAGCCTCTAGAAGTGCTTGGACCACAAGGAACCACCCAAGGTAGTGACACAGGGGACCCACGGGGGACGCGTGCAGTGTAAATACACAACCGCGATACGCCGTTGACTTCTATGGAGAAAGTCGCGATCAGGAAATTAAAGAAAAGGGACACTTAAAGGAGGACTTGGAGCAAACCCTTTGAGAACTAGTACTTTGAAGAGTCTCTACCCACGGGAGCACCGGAGTACTCGTGTTACCTCACCCAGGGAAGCCGGGTGCATAGGTGTCTTTCGGGGTCGGGTTTCGTCGTCGATTTGAATGGCGATCTGCTGCAAAGTGCTGCTGGCGACCAAGTGGAAAGTGTCCGGGTGGATCCAAGAGTGGATCGGAGATCTGAAGAACCTGAAAGCAGAGGGGACAGAGTCTGGGTCACTAGCCAGTGACCAGGAATGCGATGGACAGATGCCCACCGATGTCGAGTGCTTCAGGTGCGTTGACGGTCGTCTTGACTCTTCAGCCACGAGGTCCAGGAGGCGTTGTCGGAGACCAGGAGCAGGATTCGGGCTGAAACACAATGTCTGTCGAGTGCTGAGGTGTCGGCGACCGGATTGGACCCAACAAGCCTTGGCAACGGCAAGTCTCGATGCAGAGGAAGATTGTCGATGGTGCAGACCAGCAAGGTCTGGGGAACTCACCCAGCAAGGGTAAGTGAGGGCAGGCCTGGAGCAACCAGGATGCCAAGTAAGAAAAAGATTGGCCTTCGTTAAGGGCTACTAGCCAATGGGCTAGCGACCGCAAAGGAGCCTCGAGACGTCGCATGTGGATCTGGCTCACAGGACACTCGTAGAGTGGAGGCCAGTGATCTTCGGTGCAGTTGGTGCTAGAGGCTAGGGCTACTCGGAGCCCAAAGCACGACTTCGTGGGAGACCCAGAAGAGGATGCACTTGCAAATGTGCTCGGTGTCCAGGGGTCATGGTCTCAAGTCACCCACGATAGCTACGGGCCTCAGCTTTGCTGGGGACTCAGGGTAGCCTCGGGGAAGTCTGAGAATCCACCTCTGGTGATGCGATGACTTCGGCGTCCGACGGGAGCTTCAGAAATGCGAACCGGACAGATGCATCTTTGGTGCCTGCCAAGCAGGGGAGTCACTCCTTGACCCCAAGGGAGATTCTTCTGTCCTCTAATCGTGAGTAGAGCGTCGAAGGTCCAGGATTCTGTTTCAGAGTTTCATCCAGGGATAATCTAAAGTCCTAAGGACTGGGTTCCTATACTTATACTAAGTTTAGGGGTTGGACTACTCTGTGGCCCCACCTATGGGTGGGTCAGGGCAGAGGGGTGGCTACACCCCTTTCCCTTTGTCCAGTTGGCGCCAAAGCAGGGGCTGCAAGCCCATGATCCGGTTTGAACTGGGGTATGCACAGGGACACCAAGTGTGCCCCCAGTGCAGGACTTCAAAGCACCCGAAAGTGCTCCCGCCCAGCCCCAATACACATTATCCTGTCTGGGGAGGTGGTCACACCTCCCTGGGACAGGAAACCTATTGTCCAGGCCTCCCCTGCCGGAGTTTCGTCCAGCAGCAGGAGGACAGACTCGTGTCTGTGGCAGCAGCATCCATTTTGTGATGGCAGGGCTTTGGAAAGAAGTTACCGGGCTAGCCAGAGTTAACATGTCTTTCCCTCTAGAAGGGTGGAATGCTACCCCCACCGCCAGAATTGGCGGGGGGTAGTATTCCAAGATGTTTGACACCAAACACGACATGTTTAGGTGCAGCCATTCCAAAGTTAGCATTTAACGCGAGGTTATAATGCGCTTAGGAGTATATGGTCAGGCTGCACTACAAACAGCATCAGAGAAGGGTCTCCGAACGCTGCAGAGGGGCCCTGCTCATGCAGGGGCACCCTCTCACATAGGAACCATGCACTCTGCCTTTAGGATTGATAAGGCCTGCCTTAGGAGTGACTTATAGGTTTATATGTGTGTATGTATTTAGTGATATAGGTAACCTATATCACAGTAAGGGGTGCATGCACCACCTTACCCAGGCTGCAGTAGCAGACCTGTGGTGTCAGTTTGGATGGCCTTCCAGGGGTGGCATAATACATGCTGCAGCCCCTGGCAGGCCTCTGAGGTACCTATGCCCTTGGTACATAGTATACCATATACTAGGGACTTATAAGGGCACTCTAGATTCCAATCAGTGATGTGCCTAAGGCACATGGAAACCATTTTAGAGAGGAAGCAGCTAGGCTGGGGTTCTGATTAGCAGGGCCCCAGCCAGACTAATGTCGAAAAACAGTGAAGCATCAGCAAAAAGTGGGGGTACCCATGTGAAGCAGATCCTACTCTCCTACACAACCCCCCCAAATGTAGGGACATTAAACTAACCTTGCCCAGTTAAGTCTTCATGTTCTAAGTGGAAGTACCTAGAGAGTCCATCTGCATTGGCATGGTTACTCCCAGGTCTATGTTCCACTGTAAAGTCCATCCCCTGTAGGGAAATGGACCACCTAAGCAGTTTGGGGTTTTCACCCTTCATTTGTTTTAGCCATAAGAGGGGCTTATGGTCTGTCTGAACCAGGAAGTGTGTACCAAACAAGTATGGCCTCAACTTCTTCAGAGCCCAGACCACAGCAAAGGCCTCCCTCTCTATGGCTGACCAACGTTTCTCTCTAGGGGTCAGCCTTCTGCTAATGAAAGCTACTGGCTGATCCTGACCCTCTTCATTCAATTGTGACAGTACAGCCCCTACCCCCAATTCAGATGCATCAGTTTGAACAATGAACTTCTTGGAGTAATCAGGACTCTGTAGAATGGGAGCAGTGCACATGGCCTGCTTCAGGTCATCAAATGCCTTTTGACAGCTAACTGTCCACTGAACCTTTTTGGGCATTTTCTTAGAAGTTAAGTCATTCAGGGGTGTCACTATTGATCCATACCCCTTGACAAATCTCCTATAGTACCCAGTCAGGCCTAAGAAGGCTCTCACCTGAGTCTGGGTAGTGGGAGCAGTCCAGTCCATGATAGTCTGGATCTTGCTCTGCAAAGGTTGAACCTGGCCTCCACCCACAAGGTGGCCCAGGTACACAACCTGACTCTGCCCTATCTGGCACTTAGTGGCCTTGATAGTCAGGCCTGCCTTTGCAGGGCCTGTAAAACATTCCTGAGGTAGACCAGGTGATCCTCCCAGGTGGAGCTAAAGACAGCAATATCATCTAGATATGCTGCACTATAGGCTTCCAGACCTGTGAGAACTGTATTCACCAACCTCTGGAAAGTGGCAGGTGCATTCTTCAGACCAAAGGGCATTACCACAAATTGATAATGCCCGCTAGGGGTTGAGAATGCTGTTTTGGGCTTTGCAGTATCAGCTAGTCTGATCTGCCAGTAGCCAGCTGTCAAGTCAAATGTGCTGAGATATTTGGCTGAGGCCAAAGTATCTATGAGCTCATCTGCCCTTGGTATTGGATGGGCATCAGTCCTAGTGACTGCATTGAGACCCCTGTAGTCCACACAAAACCTCATCTCTCTTTTTCCACCACTGGTGTGAGGTTTTGGCACAAGGACCACTGGACTAGCCCAAGGGCTATCTGAGGGTTCAATAACTCCCAATTCCAACATTGTCTGGACTTCAGTCCTGATACAGTCCCTGACATGGTCAGGTTGCCTATAAATCTTATTTTTAATAGGCAGACTGTCCCCAGTGTCCACTTCATGAGTGCACCAGGTGGTCTGACTGGGTGTCAGTGAAAACATATGTCTAAACTGATTGAGAACCTGTCTACAATCAGTTTGTTGCTGGGTAGTGAGGCTGCCTGCCAAGGCTACACCATCTACTGACCCATCGTCAGGGTTCTGTGAGAGCAGGTCAGGGAGTGGGTCACTCTCTTCCTCCTGCCCTTCATCAGTAGCCATGAGCAAGCCCATGTCTGCCCTGTCCACATATGGTTTTAACCTGTTGACATGGAGAACCCTGTGGGGACTCCTGGGTGTTCCTAGGTCTACTAAGTAGGTAACCTCACCCTTCTGCTCAACAATAGTGTGGGGTCCACTCCATTTGTCTTGGAGAGCTGCTGGGGCCACTGGCTCCAACACCCACACCTTCTGCCCTGGCTGGTAAACAGTCAGAACAGCCTTTTGGTCATGCCAGGCCTTTTGAAGTTCCTGGCTAGCCTCAAGGTTTTTGGTTGCCTTTTTCATATACTCTGCCATCCTGGAGCGGAGACCAAGTACATAGTCCACTATATCTTGCTTTGGGGGCTTGAGAGGTAACTCCCATCCTTCCTTCACCAAGCACAGTGGACCCCTCACAGGGTGGCCAAACAGAAGTTCAAAAGGGCTGTAACCAACCCCTTCTGAGGCACCTCCCTATATGCGAATAAAAGGCAGGGCAAGAGTATGTCCCATCTTTGCCTAAGCTTTTCTGGGAGCCCTTTAATCATGCCCTTCAAGGTTTTGTTGAATCTCTCAACTAAACCATTGCATTGTGGGTGATAGGGTGTGGTGAACTTATAAGTCACTCCACACTCCTTCCACATTGCTTTTAAGTACCCAGACATGAAGTTAGCACCCCTGTCTGATACTACCTCCTTAGGAAAGCCCACTCTTGAGAAAATTCCCAGGAGGGCCCTTGCCACCACAGGTGCTGTAGTGGTCCTGAGGGGAATAGCTTCTGGGTACCTGGTGGCATGATCCACTACCACCAGGATAAACCTGTGCCCAGAGGCTGTTTGGGGATCCATGGGACCAACAATGTCAATCCCTACCCTTTCAAAGGGCACCCCCACCACAGGTAGTGGTATCAGGGGGCCTTTGTAGTGCCACCTGCCTTGCCACTGGCTTGGCAGGTTACACAGGAGCGACAAAACTCCTTGCTGTCTTCAGACATGTGGGGCCAGTGAAAGTGAGGGACAATTCTGTCCCAAGTCTTGTTCTGGCCCAGGTGACCTGCTAAGGGAATATCATGGGCTAGGGTCAATAGGAAGCCCCTGAACTTCAGAGGTATAACCAACCTCCTGGTAGCACCAGGCTTGGGGTCTCTACTCTCTGAGTACAGGAGTCCATCATCCCAATACACTGTATGGGGACCACTAGCTTTCCCAGCAGCCTCAGCAGCAGCTTGCTGTCTGAGGGGTTCAAGGGAGGGGCAGCTCTGCTGCTCCTGGCTCAGATCTGCCCTAGAAGGTCCCCCTGTCCCCAAGAACTCAACCTGGTCAGGTTCAAGTTCCTCTGGGACAGTTCCTTCTTCAGGGCTGAGATCATCCCCTCAAGGGACTGATCTTCCTCCTGAGCCAAGTGGGAAGGCTCTGCCTTAACCCTACTACTCCTCCTCTTGGAAGGCACTTGGTCCATTCTTCCAGAATCCAAGGCCTGTTCAGTGCTAGACATTTTGGCTTGTGACCTGGTCACAGCAAACACACCTGCAGGGATCCCCAGCATTTCTGCATGGGTCCTGAGCTCCACTTCTGCCCAAGCAGAAGTCTCTAAGTCATTGCCAAGCAAGCATTCGACTGGTAGGTTTGCACTTACCACAACCTTCTTAAGGCCAGTTACCCCTCCCCAGGAGAAGTTAACAACTGCCAGAGTATGGTCTGTTCTGACATTGCTAGCATTGGTCACTTGGTACATTTCACCAAGTATAACTTGCCCAGGATTCACAAGGTCTTGTGTCACCATTGTGACACTTGCCCCTGTGTCCCTAAATGCCAAAGCCTCCCGTCCATTGATTAAAGGCTGTTGTCTGTACTTGCCCAGATTATTGGGACTCACAGTGGAGGTCACATCCATGCCTCCATCACAGACTAACACAGCCTGAGTCAGTTCTCTGACTAGGTCAGAGCCCAACTCAGTACCCAGGGTGAACCCTACTAAACCCTTGGCTGGAGCACTCCCACCAACTGTACTAGGGGGAACAGGTGCCTTAGGGGCATTGGTGGGTGCTGGACTGGAGTCTTTGGACTTGGTGCAATCACTGGTCCAGTGGGTCTTTTGCTTACAGACCTTGCACCATGGTTTTCTTTGGCCTTTCCCTTTGGTAGACTGTGAATCCCCACCAGAAGAAGATTTTTGGGGGCTTGATGAAGACTTTTGATCTTTACCCTTCTCCCCACCCTTTTCAGAGTTCTTAGCATCTTGCTTCTTGGTTTCCCCACCTTGGTTCTGTACCTTCTGCTTCACCCTGGTTCTGACCCATTTGTCTGCCTTCTTTCCCAATTCTTGGGGAGAGGTCAGATCAGAGTCTACCAGGAATTGATGCAACAGCTGATTTTGACAGTTATTAAGAATCTGCTCCCTCATTATCAGATTGTACAATCCTGAGAAGTCACACACCTTACTGCCCATCAACCAGCCTTCCAGAGCCTTGGCAGATCAATCCACATAGTCTACCCAGTCTTGAGTCTGTGCTTTTTGGGTATCTCTGAACTTCAACCTGTACTGTTCAGTGGTTAGGCCAAACCCATCAATAAGAGCACTCTTCAAGACCTTGTAATTATCAGCATCCTCCTCTCTAACAGTGAGGAGCTTATCTCTACCTTTGTCTGCAAAGGAGAGCCACAAGATTGCTGCCCACTGCTCCTGAGGGACCTTCTGTACTTTACAGGCCCTCTCTAGAGCAGTTATCCACTTGTGGATGTCATCCCCACTCTGGTAGGGAGGGACAATCTTGCTCAGGTTCCTATGGTCATAGGAGCTTTCCCTATCTCTAGGGACATGACTGCCACCATGGGACTCTAGTCCCAACTTTCTTCTCTCTCTAAAGACATCTAGGGACTCCCTGTCTATAGCTAGTTGCTGTTTTCTGATTTCAAGCTGAGCTTCCTCATATTGAACCAGCCTCTTTCTTCTCTCATGAGAGGATTCCCTCCTATGAGATGAGACAGAGCTCCCTATTGAGGTGCCAGAGTGGTTAGACTCCTGAGAAGGAGATCTAGACTTCCTGGGCACACTCATAATCCTTCCTGGGGGACAAAGAGGGCATCATTCTGATCATCCTCTTCATCTTCCTCAGGAGGGATTGGGTTATCCAGGTCAGGGCCATTGTCGCCCTCCTGGCCAGTTTCAGAGGGGGGGCTGGGGGTATTGGTACCCCTGGCCCCTTCCTCCTCTTCTGCCCCACCCTCAGCTCCTACCCCTTCAGTCCCCAAGGGCTTACTAAGGTCATAAGCCACCAACAACTCCTTAAGGTGTTGGGTGGTGGGGCTTTGGCCTGTCCTTATTTTTCTCAAGTTGCATAAAGCTCTCAATTCCAAGAATGGGAGTGTATCATACTTGGAGGGTGGAAGCTCAGTGGCTTCCTGCAAGGATTCTTTAGATCCTACCCTTAAAGACATTACTAGTGTGGTGTGGTGTATGCACTACCTACTCTAGTGTGGCCTACTAAACTCTCTTGAGTTGTAGAAAGGGTTGTGCTATCCCTTAACACACAACTCTAAGTTCAGTAGAACTTACTGTATTCTAAGCTTAAATTATATGTACCTTAGGTACCTTTAGTGGTTTTCAGTTATCAATTCAATTGAGATTATCTGGTAAAACAATAGCAAGCTGGAATCCCACACGCTGCACACCAATGTGAGAAGTTGGCCTGGCATATGCTGTCCACTAAGTATAGTGGGCACCTTGCACCAGTCCAAACAACCCCTTATTGGAGATAGGTTAAAGACAACCTTATTGAAAGCTATCCTAGTGGTAGCTATGGAGAGCAGCCTTCAGGCTAAGTCTTGAAGGAATGTAAAGCAGCTTGTTTTACCAGTCTATAATCTCTTGAGTGATCAAATGAAAGAGCACCACACCAGGTATATATTCAAAATATATGTATTTATTGCTAAACACACCCCTCTAGTCTCTTTATGAGGCTAGAGTTCGAAGTACATAAGTTAGAAGTTATTTAAACACAGTAATAGCACAAATACACGTTTGGGCCCTAGGGGCGTACCAAACCATATACCAATAAAGTGGTATAAGAACCACGACTGAACTAGACACTAGGCCTAGAGCCTCTAGAAGTGCTTGGACCACAAGGAACCACCCAAGGTAGTGACACAGGGGACCCACGGGGGACGCGTGCAGTGTAAATACACAACCGCGATACGCCGTTGACTTCTATGGAGAAAGTCGCGATCAGGAAATTAAAGAAAAGGGACACTTAAAGGAGGACTTGGAGCAAACCCTTTGAGAACTAGTACTTTGAAGAGTCTCTACCCACGGGAGCACCGGAGTACTCGTGTTACCTCACCCAGGGAAGCCGGGTGCATAGGTGTCTTTCGGGGTCGGGTTTCGTCGTCGATTTGAATGGCGATCTGCTGCAAAGTGCTGCTGGCGACCAAGTGGAAAGTGTCCGGGTGGATCCAAGAGTGGATCGGAGATCTGAAGAACCTGAAAGCAGAGGGGACAGAGTCTGGGTCACTAGCCAGTGACCAGGAAGGCGATGGACAGATGCCCACCGATGTCGAGTGCTTCAGGTGCGTTGACGGTTGTCTTGACTCTTCAGCCACGAGGTCCAGGAGGCGTTGTCGGCGACCAGGAGCAGGATTCCGGCTGGAACACGATGTTTGTCGAGTGCTGAGGTGTCGGCGACCAGATTGGACCCAACAAGCCTTGGCAACAGCAAGTCTCGATGCAGAGAAAGATCGTCGATGGTGCAGACTAGCAAGATCTGGGGAACTCACCCAGCGAGGGTAAGTGAGGGCAGGCCTGGAGCAACCAGGATGCCAAGTAAGAAAAAGATTGGCCTTCGTTAAGGGCTACTAGCCAACGGGCTAGCGACCGCAAAGGAGCCTCAAGACGTCGCACGTGGATCTGGCTTACAGGACACTCGTGGAGTGGAGGCCAGTGATCTTCGGTGCAGTTGGTGCTAGAGGTTAGGGCTACTCTGAGCCCAAAGCACGACTTCGTGGGAGACCCAGAAGAGGATGCACTTGCAAATGTGCTTGGTGTCCAGGGGTCACGGTCTCAAGTCACCCACGATAGCTACGGGCCTCAGCTTTGCTGGGGACTCAGGGTAGCCTCGGGGAAGTCTGAGAATTGACCTCTGGTGATGCGATAACTTCGGCGTCCGACGGGAGCTTCAGAAATGCGAACCGGACAGATGCTTCTTTGGTGCCTGCCAAGCAGGGGAGTCACTCCTTGATCCCAAGGGAGATTCTTCTGTCCTCTAATCGTGAGTAGAGCGTCGAAGGTCCAGGATTCTGTTTCAGAGTTTCGTCCAGGGATAATCTAAAGTCCTAAGGACTGGGTTCCTATACTTATACTAAGTTTAGGGGTTGGACTACTCTGTGGCCCCACCTATGGGTGGGTCAGGGCAGAGGGGTGGCTACACCCCTTTCCCTTTGTCCAGTTCGCGCCAAAGCAGGGACTGCAAGCCCCTAATCCGGTTTGAACTGGGGTATGCACAGGGACACCAAGTGTGCCCCCAGTGCAGGACTTCAAAGCACCCGAAAGTGCTCCCGCCCAGCCCCAATACACATTATCCTGTCTGGGGAGGTGGTCACACCTCCCTGGGACAGGAAACCTATTGTCCAGGCCTCCCCTGCCGGAGTTTCATCCAGCAGCAGGAGGCCAGACTCGTGTCTGTGGCAGCTGCATCCATTTTGTGATGCCAGGGCTTTGGAAAGAAGTTACCGGGCTAGCCAGAGTTAACATGTCTTTCCCTCTAGAAGGGTGGAATGCTACCCCCGCCGCCAGAATTGGCGGGGGTAGTATTCCAAGATGTTTGACACCAAACACGACATGTTTAGGTGCAGCCATTCCAAAGTTAGCATTTAACGCGAGGTTATAATGCGCTTAAGAGTATATGGTCAGGCTGCACTACAAACAGCATCAAAGAAGGGTCTCCGAACGCTGCAGAGGGGCCCTGCTCATGCAGGGGCACCCTCTCACATAGGAACCATGCACTCTGCCTTTAGGATTGATAAGGCCTGCCTTAGGAGTGACTTATAGGTTTATATGTGTGTATGTATTTAGTGATATAGGTAACCTATATCACAGTAAGTGGTGCATGCACCACCTTACCCAGGCTGCAGTAGCAGACCTGTGGTGTCAGTTTGGATGGCCTTCCAGGGGTGGCATAATACATGCTGCAGCCCCTGGCAGGCCTCTGAGGTACCTATGCCCTTGGTACATAGTATACCATAAACTAGGGACTTATAAGTGCACTCCAGATTCCAATCAGTGATGTGCCTAAGGCACATGGAAACCATTTTAGAGAGGAAGCAGCTAGGCTGGGGTTCTGATTAGCAGGGCCCCAGCCAGACTAATGTCGAAAAACAGTGAAGCATCAGCAAAAAGTGGGGGTACCCATGTGAAGCAGATCCTACTCTCCTACATTGACAGTGGGATAAAACACTGTTGTCATCACACCAGTCATTTAAACTATTAAAAATCACTCTACCCATAACTTTAACAGTTGAATCAATTAAAGATATGGGTCAGTAGCACTTAGGATCACCTTTTTTTAAAACAGGAACTATAATGGAGCTAGACCATGAAGGAGGAAGGGCTTTCAGATCTAAATTGATAAAAACATTAGTCAACAGCGCTGCACAGAGGTCAATTCTACATTTAAAAATATCAATGGGTAATGACATTGTAATTAATGTAAGGGAACACAAATACCCCACAAATGTGACAGAAAACGAAGTAATGGAGGTATTGCAGTATATAAGAGAGACAGGCAGTAGCTCCCAGGAATCCACAACCAAAATCCTAAACAATATACTCCTTAAAGTCCCTGAACACATCACCGGCCAACTACCACCTATACCCACTTTAAAATATTTAATTGCACAAACTAAAAAAGCCAGCAGCGATACTCCTCCTGCACCTAGAAGATACCAAGATATAGAAATACCTAAACATTTCAAGATAACACATAATGAGGAACCCTTCCTTTTATATGACAACTCAAACAGTGATAGACGAATCCTAATATTTTCTACAGCATTTAACTTACTAAAACAAACCCATTCTCAGACCTGGATGATGGATGGGACCTTCAAAATGTGTTAAACCATTCACTCACAAATACACCATAATGCAACCTGTATCCCAGAAAATAGACAACAAATGTCACAAATATACTACAAAATAGAAGGTAATGGTAAAAAAATGCCCGCTAAATAAAAAAAAAGGACTCTCTCCCCATAGAAATGAATAGCAAATAATTTTAAAAGTTGATAATTGCATTAAAAAAATGTAAAAATGTATCAAACATGTTAAACAATGTTGTAAAAAATGTAAAACAATTGTGAAGTATACATTAAATAATAGTGCAAAAATATACAATTATTTAATATATACTGAAAAAACGTATGTGAAAATGATGTAGAAAATATTTATATGAACTAATAGAAAAATTACTAAAACAATTTAAACAACTGAAAAAGTTGAAAATATACAACATGCAATACAATTTAATTACAATTAATCTATGATATTATTTACTACAAGAAGACAACTAAGTACTTTTTAAAAATATATTCCTTAACACCAACAATAGTAATTAAACAGCATAAACTATTTCTACAACATACAAATATAACTTAAACGAAGGATTGCACACTAAGGGGGTCATTACGATGGCGGGCGGAAGCACAACCGCCGTGCTGGCGGATGCAAAAACCACCAGTTACCGCCGGCACGCAGCAGTCCACGCGCCCGCCCAATTACGATGCGAAAAGTAGGCCAAACACCGCCGGCAAGCCAGCAACACCGTCCGCCATCAAAGTGCGCCCGTACACGTAGCGGCGCAGCCTAATTGACACACACCGTCCGACGAAACACGTCCCGCCCGGCGTATAAATTACGATGCCGCAAACAAACGGCTCCCACGGCCAAGAGATACCGTACGACAAACCGAAGCGGTAACACGGACGCCGAGCACGGACAACGAAGAAGCGGCTCCCCGAGCATGAATCCAGCACTGCAGGCCCTCCCCATGCTCCTGCTGATGCACCACCAAGGACGCAACGTACCGCGGAGACGCAGGTAGGCACACACACAACAAGTGCACGCAAACAGCGCACACAGTGCAAGGGCGGAAAAAGCGGACAACCCCCCACCAGCGCTTGTACACTACACATCCACCATTGCATCCACATATGACACACAGGCCAAATCGTAACATCGCGTAACACATGTGTACACACCACCTGGGACTAGGAACCAACGACCCCGTCACGGCCCCAAAGCGGCGATGACGCCGCCACACATGCGCACAACGCAGAGGCCAACCGCAGCGCCATGCATGCGTCGCACACAGACACAGGGACACAACCAAGCAGCACACACATCAGCCCCACCCCGAACGCACATGACACGTGACAGGCCTGCCACAGACATGTCCCCAACGCCCAATTCACGGACAACACCCAACGCCACACAACCGACGCACACATGCCAGTGAAGTCACGCAACAGCAGGACACACCCCAGTGTAACAAACATGGCGTAGCACACAGCGGCGGCAACACCAACTAGGAGAAGCAGGGCTCCCTTCGGGAAGAGGAACGCCAGTACCACACTGAAACACCCATACCACCCTGCACATATGAACAAGACATATAAAACGGAACACCAAAGAGCCCGGGGACCGACAACAGGTGGCCCAAGAATAACATTCACACACAAGGCCCAACGCAGAGCGGAAAGGCAGCCTGCCGCCCACACAAGGGAGAGCAGACAGCACTGAATGACCTTCCATTCCAACTCCGAAACCACAGCCCTACGACAGAAGCCGGTGAATACAGCCATTGTCCAAGAATAGACCAACACAGGCATGCCGAGGAGACCGACCACAGGGCAGATAGCGCATATCACAGAAGCACACAACGGACGGGGAAGAAAGAAGAAAACACTCCCCCATGTCGGCCACATGCAAGTTAATTGGAAGGAGTCACACATCACTGACCTTGAACTGTCTGAGAAGCATGTGGGATGAGGGCCCGTGTCCTCCAAACAAGCCAACAGAACACAAGTCCTGTCTCCCTACGACTACACAGAGCTCACAGCAACCTCGGAGCGTGCACATTGCAGACTGCACACACAGCCGGAGCACGCCACCACAACGCACCGCTGCGAAATGGCAACCGCAACACACCTACCCAACTACGCCGGACAGCTCAAGCTGTACAAAACCAACCTGTTACATATATTGGGATGCGATCTCCTGTCCCTGCTGAACGTAAGTTACCGACTGACTTACCGCATCACATTGTTCAGCTGCGTCATGCCCGTCTTCTACTGTCGGAGGTGTCCCTACCAGCATCCCGTGGAGATATGCCTCTCCAACCCGGCATGTCTGAAGGCGGACCTGCTACCACTACTCCTCCCTCTGGACGCACACGACAGGGCCTGCTCTGCCTATGGGGGCATGGCGTATGTGGCCAACATCGCACCCGCACTGAAATGGGACCACTGTGCCTCCACACGACGGATCATCGAGAACAGCTACATCGAATGTCACCCAGCATGCCCCATCATGGTCCTCCAAGGCACAACTTACGAACAACACCTTGACAGCCACCATCCGCTACATTGGCTGGCAAACATGTACACCACCAATGACATGGAAGCCCTGCTGGACGGCATCGCATACCTGACAACCTGTAAATTCGTCGGACCACAACGCAGGTTCCCCGATTGACCTATGATGTCCAACCCCGCACCCATGCTTAGCTTCCGCACGGACTGGCCAGTCACCACCACAACAGCCATACCAAACGACCGGCAACTGTAACCACACCATCAACGACATCGCCATGACATCGGATATGACCGGGACATGCACACTGTTCCCCATCACATCCAGGAACACCGCATGCATCGTGGGAGGCAGTGGCATGGGGTCTGTGTATCGCACCCACATGGACGGAACTGCACGAACAACCAGGACACGACATGGATCCAGCGCCCATGGACACACACACCGCTCAGTGGACATGACTAGGTCGCCTGGAGTCTGTGGGTGCTGCACCCCTCCCACCCCCGCCCCGGGAATCCCATACCAGGACCTTTGCATGGACGACAAGTGCATACAACAACAACACGACCCCAGTGACTGTGACATGTCCAGTAACCACCACAGTGCAACAACAAGTGGCACGCCGCTGCATGCACGCAAGCACATGCCCTGATGTCATCTCACATGCACGCGTGCATGAGGAACAACCGCAGCAAACCTGTCACATGGAACTGAGATGGACTGTGCCCATGATGCCAAGCGGTCTGGTAGGCTACATGTATACCGTCTGTGTCAAAGTCCGCAGCTCCGCAGCTATACGTAAATGTACATTAGCACAGCCTTGGCCAAGCAGATGTAACTCTGAAGCCCACATCCCACATGCAACAGCCAATCACATGTAACCCCACACCCTATCCCATTTGCAATCATGCTCAGTATATCCTCAACATGTATTCCGCTGCCAGTAGTGTCCACTATACTGCATCACAGAGGACAGAAGACTCAATATAATGTTTGAAACCAAAACTGTCTCCGCTGACTCATTTCACAAGTACGAATGAGAGAGGATGAGAGTATGTGAAGTACACGGCAGTCGTGACATGACCATGTAGTCCACTGGTATTGGATGTCAACTCAAATGAGTAGCACAACTGTGGAAGACACACATGTGTCGTGTGAAGTCGTATGGACGCAGTGCTCAGGTGGGTGGGTGTGACGGGTAGATGCGCACATGCCAAGTTGGAGCACGCCGTGTTGGGAGGGGTCATGAACAGTACACCACCGCTTCCCTGGGCATTGTGAGAGGACACCTGTCGGGGGGAGTGAACACGTGTGTGCACAGCAGCCGGGCACACGTACAAAGCGGTACCAGGCGCACCTCAGCCCACCCTCTGTGGACAAGCTGGATCCTGTTGTGCGCCCGCCATGCCACTTGACAAGGCACACACAGCCCCAGTCGACCAGGTGTAACCCCAACATAGTCAATCCGCACAGGCGATACAGGGCACGGGATGGCAGTGGAGCATGGTGTGTGAGAGGTCTCCTCGCGCTCCTCCTGGTCACATCACGCAGGCAATAGAACCTCAACGTCTAGCATGGCACAAGTCAAATGGAAGTGTAGGGGGACGCACCACAGCACGAGCAGCACTGACGTCACGGGAGGTGGCTCGCACCATCCCATCCATTGCCCATTATACCAACCACGCCACATGCCATTGCGACTAAGTGCAAGCGCGTGCGCCACCACCCCCGAGCCCTCCCCAGAGAGGCCAAAGAGTGAATGTGTGGGCCATCAGTCACAGACGGACGCGGCATGGCCGCAAGGGCAGCCACAGCCACTGGGTGTCGCAGGTGGCGGATCCGGAAGGCGAAGACTGTGATGCATAGTCCATGCAGGCCGGGTCTCCATTTGGGGCACCACGCAGGTGGACGGCGTCCCACAACACATCATACCCTGAGACAGCCCACTCGTGCAACTGGACCCACACATACACTCCTTGCCCTCTCTGGTGCGAGCTTGGGGCTGCCTGTGCAAGCGCTAGCCTCGCAGGTGCACATGCATATTGGGGGAGCGAGGGGAGGACATGAGGGCTGGGGCGAAGATGACTGTATCACTGTCAGTGAGTACAAGGGATGACCCAGATGTGGAAAGGAAGAGACGTGTCCCGTGTGTACTGCAACTAGTCGCCAATCCAACTACCCCCCATGTCCGGAATGTAAGCCCGCACCTAGGCCCGCCCATCCGCCACATCGAACATACCACCAGCACGACAACCTTCCCATTCGAAACACTGACTGGGGGTGGCGACCAGTGAACAATCATGTGTAGCCTACCCACGCGTACATGTGGGCCCTCCATGATCCATGTCACCTGCGGCAAAGTCATGACATGCGCAATGAGGGAAGTGAGGAGAGCTGTCCGCCCCACGCACAGAAGGTGCATCAGCTCCACAGACCCAGCAGCGAGTCCAGCAGGGGTCACATGTGCAGGGGCAGCTGTGCCTGGTGTGAAGGCACATGCATATAGACAGCACATCGACCAATGTGTAGTCTGCCCACATCTACAGTCCATCATCATGCGGACATAGGAATTGAACACAGGGCAACACATCTTAGTGGGTGCACCCACCGTGACCAACAATGCGCAATCATCGACGTACCCGCCCTGTGCATGGCCCCCCACCCAACGGAGGCACATCCAGTGCCACCATCCCACACACACAAGCCTTCCACGGAACATGCTGTGTCCAATGGTCAGTACAGAGTCAGCGCCCATCTGGTGGATCCTGAACAGGAGACACATGCACACACATGCCAGCTCCCACTATGTACGTCTGCCACCTGGCACGTGCAATGTAACCTCTCACCTGTGACGTGTGACTGCAAGCACACAGCCGTCTTGGCATGGGGCTGTCAATGTGGACACCTGTCAATGTTTCGGGAGGTGTGATCCGTACAGTGCTGTACATAGGGTGCAGTGCTGACACCTACTACTGTCTCATATCCCCTCGTGCCACAGGTCCCACTTGTTTTGGCCGCTCAGCCTGTGCCCACATCGTCGTCGTCGTGTGCCATACTCATCCAGCCTCGGAAGCAGTTCCATGCTCAGCAGACATTCATGTTGCCGTGGCGTTGCCGCTTGACGAATATGCAGTCAGTCCCCATCAGCACGCCCCGCAAGTCATTGGGGCCTAGATCCCCATGTGCATGCACATGGCAGTGGTTTGTATCACTAGCCATTGCCATTGTTGGGAGACCTGTGTAAGTGTAGTGTGGCCGTGCCGTCCCAGCTTGACAGCTGGGCTGTGGCTCATGTGCCTGCTCAGTCATGTCAGTGATGTGTATGCGAAATTGCTATGTGTTGTGTTGCTTTGACATGTGTCCACTGCCATTTTCCCTAGGCGGAGACCGAACATTGACCGCCCATACCAATTGCTGGCGGACATGGACGATACAGAGGTCATTAGGAAGTTTCGGCTGGACAGGCCAACCCTGCATCGACTGTGTGCCATGTTGGAACCCCATCTCCATCCCCGCAGGGTGTATCCGACAGCTGTCACCCCCACGGCTAAGGTGATGGCCGCCATGCATTTCTTCGCCACTGGGTCATTCCAGCACACAGTGGGCAGTGGAGGAGGGATGTCCCAGCCCATGTTCAGCAAGGTGCTGAGGGATGTACTGGCAGCCATGATGCTGTACCGAAACAGGTACATCCGCTTCCCCAGGACTCGTGAATTGGCGGCAGTGAAGGGTGCATTCTATGCCCTTGGCAGAATCCCACACGTCGTTGGAGCCATTGACTGCACACATGTTGGCCTTGTTCCACCACAGGCCACTGAGCACCTGTACCGCAACAGGAAGCACACGCACTCCCTGAATGTGCAAGTGGTGTGCCTTGCGGACATGGTGATCACCCACGTGTGTGCAAAGTTCCCAGGCTCGGCCCATGACGCACACATAATGCGCAACAGCATCTTGCCACGACTGATGTCCAATCTGCAACAGGATCGTGGCTGTATTGTCGGTGAGTATGTGGAGTGGTGTAGCGTGCTGGTTGTGCGATGCTGTCCCCTGTCCAGTTGGAATAGCAGCGGTTCTCTGTGTCCCTCACACCCAGGTGACTCTGCGTACCCGAATGGGGCATGGCTGCTCAGTCCATTGAGGAATCCTCGCACCCCAGCAGACGATCGCTACAATGAGGCACATGGGAGGACCAGACGTGTGGTCGAGCGTACCTTTGGCCTCCTCAAGTCCAGGTTCAGGTGCCTGGACCGCACCGAGGGTGCGCTGGCGTACTCCCCACAGAAGGTGTGCCAGATAGTGGTGGCGTGCTGCATGCTGCACAATCTGGCCATTCGGAAGCAGATCCCCCTCATCGTGGATGACGGAGATCAACCAGGGCCCCAGCCCGCAGACCAGGACAGCTCGAGTGAGGAGGACAGCGGAGAGGAGGAAGCTGGTAATGTGCGGCAGCAGCTCATCGCCCGCTACTTCACTTGACGGTGAGTGTCCATGTACGACGGCTGATGTGGCTGTATCTGTGCAGGTGTGTGTGTGCTGTGTCAGGGTGGCCGTTTGTTCACTGCGTGCTGTGTGTCAACGCTCCATGGCCAGGGTAGTATGCCACTGTTGGTGGCTGTGGCATTGTGCCCTATTGCTCTGTGCGATGTGTGTACATTGCTTGTAGTTGTTGACATGTACTGTGTGATGGGTGTGTGACACACTCATTGAATGTGCTCCTGTTCTGTCTCCCACCCCTAGGTCCCTACAGGCCCTCCGGTTCCATTGCCATGCCACGCATCAGGTGCCTTTCCGCCCAAGGTGGCCGTTGTATTCCGTACAAATAAAACACAGGGCACAAACAGCAGTTTGTGTAAGAGGTGCATTTATTTCAAACTGTGACATGTGATTGTGTGTAAGGTGATGACAAAAGTGGTGCGTGCAGTGACAATGAGCTGTCGGTCATGGCTGCGTGATGCTCAGGGTGTACCCACTTGTTCTATGTCCATAGTCCAACACACACATGCCATCCAGATGGCTGTGTGGAGTGGGATCGTAGTCCAAGTCAATGCAGTGGGTGGTCAAGGAAGGCTGGCTGGCTGCCTCACTTGCGTCTGGAGCGTGCGAAGTCCTCCCGGGAGATCTGTTTCCACTTCGGACGGCCCCTTCCACGTTTGCGAGGGGGGTGCCTGCTTGCGACATGCTGGTGGTTGAGGTGTGCTCACTGGCTGTGGACGCAGGGGAACTGGACACTGCTACTCGACCCTGCGCCCCGGCAGGTGGTGGCGGAGGGGAGCTGCTGTCCCTGGCTGTGACCTCACCGCCACCACCAGCTGGCCCATGAGGTCCACGAGTTGGCCCATACGGGCGTCCATGGACCTCAGCACCCCCAGCACCTCACGCGTGTCTGTAGCTGACCTGGCCCATTGTCCTTGGGCCTCTTCATAGGCGCCAAGGACTCTGGCCATTTGAGGCAGGGCATGGCTCCCAGGGGAGGCTGGCGTTTCCCTGACCCTGCTCCTCCTACCAGTCCTGCTGCCACCGGCCTGCCCACTAGCCACATTGCTCACCACGGTCCTCGCTGTGGCTCCCAGGGTGGATCCAGTCGGCCGGGCCACCACCTGCGCTGGGGCTGGTGCCAGCGAAGACGTGGTGGTGGTGGCGGCGGTGGTGGTCGGTGCGGCGATGGTGGCGGTTGCGGCAGTGGAAGTGGCCGCAATGACCGTGGGTGTGGCCGCAATGACCGTGGGTGTGGCCGCAATGACCGTGGGTGTGGCCGCAACGACAGTGGCAGCAGGGGGCTGGGAATGTTCAGCAGCCCTGGATGATGGGTTGGTGGGTAGGAGGGGTCCTGGGGAGCGGCTGGGCCCTGCCACACCAGATGGGCCTGCTTGGTGGTCCGTGTCCGAAGAAGAGGACAGATCCTCCACATCCGTGTGTCCTCGTTGGGGGCTTGTAGGCTGGCTGTGCTGGCTGCTGTCTCCATCCCCAGCATCCAGCGGTTCGTCACCTGTGGAGAGAATGAGATTTGTTATTGTGTTGCACCTGGCGAAGTATGTATTTGTCGTCTGACATTCACAGTTCGTGCAATCTCGTACATGGGTTTCCCGGAGGCGTGTGTGTGGCTGTACCATTTGTAGTTGTGTGTGCTTGGCAATGGGACTGTGTGCTGTGCACATGTGGCATGGGACGGATTGGCCATGCCGATGGGTGTGTTGCTGTGCCCCTACTTATTGTGACTCTGGTGTATGCGGGCTCCTGGCCCATCCTGGGTCTGGTTTGTACTTTGCTTTTGGTGTTCAAATGGGACGCTTAGGAACGCATATGGCAACATGGGGGCCATGCCCCAGATTCGCATTTGGGAGGGAATATGCTTTTGGGGTTCAAATGGAACGCTTAGGAACGCATATGGCAACATGGGGGCCGTGCCCCAGAATCGCATTTGGGAGGGAATATGCTTTTGGGGTTCAAATGGAACGCTTAGGAACGCATATGGCAACATGGGGGCCATGCCCCAGATTCACATTTGGGAGGGAATATGCTTTTGGGGTTCAAATGGAACGCTTAGGAACGCATATGGCAACATGGGGGCCATGCCCCAGAATCGCATTTGGGAGGGAATATGCTTTTGGGGTTCAAATGGAACGCTTAGGAACGCATATGGCAACATGGGGGCCATGCCCCAGAATCGCATTTGGGAGGGAATATGCTTTTGGGGTTCAAATGGAACGCTTAGGAACGCATATGGCAACATGGGGGCCATGCCCCAGAATCGCATTTGGGAGGGAATATGCTTTTGGGGTTCAAATGGAACGCTTAGGAACGCATATGGCAACATGGGGGCCATGCCCCAGAATCGCATTTGGGAGGGAATATGCTTTTGGGGTTCAAATGGAACGCTTAGGAACGCATATGGCAACATGGGGGCCATGCCCCAGATTCGCATTTGGGAGGGAATATGCTTTTGGGGTACATGCTGTGAGCCATGGGTGCCGAACGTGACATGTGTTGTGGCAGCATGACAGTGCATGGTCTGAGGTGTGTGCATGCCTGACATGGCCTGCATATTTGCTGTCTGTTGTGATTACTGGACATGGCATTGGACGCATCATTATGAGTGAGTGATGGTTGTGTGCCAGCCAACGTATTGCAGTTGTCCCATCTCCTTGGTGTGCGTGCTGCCCTGTGCCATGTGCATCACTGCAGTGCTCGTGGGGGGTGTGTGGCCCATGTTGTGTGTTGTTGCTCACAGTGTGGCGTGCGCTTCATTGACTTCTGGCACATGGTTGGTCATGGGCATGTATCTTAGCGTGACTGCTGTATGTGTGGCAGCTGTGCGGATGACATGCCTTTCATGAGACTGGGGCTGACGGATGGGATGGATGGTATGTTGTATGTGCATGGTGTGTCTGTGTGTTTGATGGGTTCAGTGGTGTTCGTGTGCATTTATGTTGTTCCGCTCTGTTGCGTCTAGTGTTGTTTGTCTTACATAGGCGTAGTTGTGGGGTGTGTGGTTGACAGGCAGTAGGGGCTACATGGACAGGACTTCAATGGTGTTTCGGTTGTGTGTGATGAGTTGCACAGTGGCTGCCGTGTGGTACTATATTCAGTGTGGCTTGTGCATGCAGACGTGGCTCCTTGGGTGTTGATGTGTTTGTGATGGGTCATGGGGGGTGTGAGTCTGTGGTTCATGTCCGTGTGCACATTGTTCACTTGTTCGTGACGGTGGGCGGTGCTGCGTGTTCGTCTGCTACGTGACATGTCCCATGTGTTGGTCGTGTTACGGTCCTCATGCCTCCAGTAATCCAGCCCTTTCCAGTTTCCCACCTGCAGGTTGTTCGGGCGTGCACTGTACTGGATGCCACATGGTTCTAAGCGGGGGGTGCTCCAAGTTGCAGGTTTGTGGGGGTGGGGGGGTGTTGTGGGTCGTTGGTGGTGGCTGGACACCCACTGACACCGATTGCTGTGGACCGTGATGTCTACCTTTCGGCTGTCGTTGTGCACTGCGGAAGCTGACACGTGGCTGTGGGGTGTGGGGGATGCTCCTCCTTGCTGTGCTGTGGGACTAGGGGCCTGGTGTGTGTTGTACTTGGGCTGTCCACCCTCCCACCCACTGCACTTTGTGTTCCTGCCACTTACCTGTTACTTGTCGGTTAGTGCAGCTGTGGCGGACACATGGGTGTGGTGGGTGCTCGTTGTGGCGCTTCTGGCATATTTGGGGACCTGTTGGTGGTTACGTGGCTGGCTGAGTGTACACATGTCCCCACGCATCTTACAGTTGTTCTGTTTGGGCTGTGTGTGGTGGTGTCTGTTGCATGTGTGTGTGATGTGTTGTGTATTGTGTGCTGGATATGGGGGTGTTTGACCCTGGGAGCTGTGGCATGGTGGTAGTGCATGTGAGTACATAGCGGTGTGCTGGTATACATTAGTTTGTACTTACCAGCCTCCACTCCCCCTGCTAATCCGGCGAGGATCTCGGGATGTATGATGACTCGCACCTTCTCCTCCCACGCTTTGAAGGTCTTGAAGAGCGCGGGATTCCCTCCGCCAGTGACAGCTGCCAGCTCTCTGTTCTTGGTCTCCTTCTTCTTGACCAGGCTCTTGACGTCATTCCACCGTTTGTTTATTTCGACTCTGTTCCTGGGCAGGGTCCCGACTGCATTGACCTGGTCTACGATCCGGTTCCACATTCTGTTTCTGGTGGCTAGTGGTGTGTGCTGGACCAGGTTCCCATAGATTTGTGGGTGCACCTTGATAATCTCGTCGACCATGACCGTCAGCTCAATGGGCGTGAACTTGGGCATTCTTTGTGGTGCCATGGTGTTTGTGGTGCTGGTGCGGTGTGTGTTGTGTAATGTGCAGGGGGTTTGTGGTGCCGGTGTTTGGTGGTGGTGGTGGTGGTGGTGGTGGCTGTGATGTGTGCGTTTCTGTGGTGTGCTGCTGTCCTTGCTGTGTCACTGTGTCCTCTCCTCTCCTCTCTAGTTTGCAATGTTGCAAGGGGTTGTGGTCTGTGGGAGTGCTGCTTTTGTACTTACCTATGTGGGTGTGTCCTCATGGTCTGTTGTTTTCAGGTGTGTTGTGTCTGGGGTTCTGGCCTTTGTAGTTTTTGTTTGTCCAGGGGGTGTTTTCGGGATGTGTACTGTGCTTGTGTATTTGTGCGTGCCTTGCTGTGTGGACTTGTTGGCCATGTTGTGTGCGATTGTTTTTGTCAGCGGATGGTTTCTGTGCAGGGACGTGGGCGCCATGGCTTCTGCCGTGTCGATTCTCATCGGCGTTGTTTGCGCTGGCGGGCGGTATATTTGTAGTTTTCCCGCGCTCATGGCGGTGCGATCGTAATCTCACGTGCGGTGTGTCGGCCGTGAGGGCGGGCGGTTTTGTGTTGTCGTGCGTGTTTCCGTCCGTGGCGGGCGGTTCGACTCCGACTCGGACGATGGCGGGCGGTATTTTGTGTGATTTTTCCGCCGATGGCGGTTTTCGGTTTGTGTAATCGTAATGGCGTGGTCGGTGTTCAGACGGTGTGTGCGGGCGGATTTTTGCCGCTTCCATGCCTGGCGGATTTTTTTACGCCGGGTATCGTAATGGGCCCCTTAAATCTTTAAATTAAAATATTTGGACTCCTATGCAAACCTCTTTGAAGAAAGGGGTGACATTTACTATTCCCATTCCAATCTATACCAATTTGGGGAGGCGCTAAAGATTAAAGGGGTGACATTTACTATTCCCACTCCAATCTAAACCAATTGGGGAAGGTGTTGAACACTAAAGGGGTGACATTTATTATTCCCACTCCAATTTAAACTAATTTAGGAAAGGTGTTGGACACTAAAGGGGTGACATTTACTATTCCTATTCCAATCTATACCAATTTGGTTAAGGTGTTGGAACTAAAAAGGTGACATTTACTATTACTACTCCAATCTAAACCAATTGGTGGAAGGTGGCTGACACTAAAGGGGTGACATTTGCTATTCCAACTCCAATCTGTGCCAATTTGGGAAAGGTGTTGGATATTAAAGGGGGGACATTTACTAGTCCCACTCCAATCCAAGTCAATCTGAGGAAGGTGTTGGACACTAATGGGGTGAAATTTACTATTTCCACTAAATCAAAAACATTTTATGCAAACTGCTACACACCAAAAATGTTATATACACAATCAATCCTCCACACTCACACATAGTTTTTGAACCATAAAATGAACAAAAATGTACTTAAAAACGCACTAACCAAGACTACAAATCTATATATTCATAATAAAACATTAACATATAAAAGAATATTTGTATCACTATTAATAATAGATATATTCAAAAAAATATTTACCACCATTCCTAAACTTTGAACCATAAAATAAAAAATAAAATAAAATTCCTAAATTAACCCTCATAAACAAACAGATAAAACTGTCTTTTAACATAGATTTTTTTTAAACAAATGGAAATTAATACATTTTAGAAAATATATTCACAAAAGCAAAATATATTCAAATATTTAACATATAATATGTCTGATTATTTAATTGTTGTTACCAAATTATTTCATTATAAACCAAAAACATATAAATATAAAACAAACTATAAAATTCTACATCATAAATAATACATATATAATATATTTCTATAATATACTTGCATAACATTTCAAAAAAGTTTCAAATAAATGTAAATATAAAAATTACAAATTTAACAAAAACATTTGTTTCAATGAAATTATAATTTTCAGCAAAACAAAACTTAAAAATATGTCAATTTTGATAATTTGTTTTTACCAAAATGTTAAAATCAAAAAATTTTATTGAATTTTTTTAAAATTGTTTTACTGTACTAAATGTAATTTCTATATATTTTTATTGTTTTTGTAATTTAAATATTTTTTTAACATTTTCAATAAAATAATTATTTTTTTAATGTAATATAATCAGTATATATTCGAATTAATTATAACTTATTATTTATGAAAATTGTTAATGTGACAAAGTAAATTAAACATTTTTACAATATTTTTTTTTTTTCATTTCATAAAACTTTATTTCGGCACACAAGGCCATAAAAGCATCATTAAAAACACCAGATAAAATACATTAAATTCTGAAAATTTACACGCTTTAAAATTTAGCATAAAAATAGTCAATATTCCTATTTCTAGTGTGACCATTCCCACATTTGCCTTAATTATGTCTGGGGGAGTACAATATTGCTTGTGCATTGTGCGGGTAAGTATTATTTCGAGCGGTCATCGCAGGCCCAATTTATGCTACATTTTTACAATTTTGCAATACACTCTGAATGGTAACCCATAAACACAAGGTCTATATCTATACAATACAAGTGTCCTAGTGATCCTCCTATTCCTTGAAGAAAATTAGGACAATCATGCAGATTCTACAGTGAAATTCTGATAGGCCATCTTTTTTAGGATGGCTCTGCGGGTGCACCACATGGTGAATAAGAAGCGTGAGATAGAGAAGACAATGTGCATATGTGTGTCGGATTTCAGTAGCCTGTACACTTCGCTACAGTGTCTGGACCCCAGGTTCCTACAGAGTTGGAGTAACCAACGTGACCTGGCCCTCCTATAACCCTGTCAGACAAATATCACATGTAGTTCCGATTCATCAGAATTGTTACATGCCGGACACTCCCCGTTTGTGGCACCCTCCCATTTTTTAGTGAAAGAGCGCAGCGGGAGGACTCCATGTCTAAATTGAAGGTAGAGCTTTTTAGCAAGGAGTGGCTGAATATCGTCTAGCACCAATTCTAGGCTATACCTATTTTTTACTGCCAAGAATTCGGCAGTCAGACGGCCCACTGTAGACCTCCTTTCGAGCTCCTTGAGTTTGTGCTCTCTAAAGCTCTCTATCAAGGTCCTTCTGGAGGTTATTTGGGAGGTTTCTCCTGCGTTGCTCCATAGGCTGCCCCTACCCAAGCCCTCGCATATACTATTAATGTAGACCAACCATGGTATCTTCCCTGAACCTCGCAGGCCCATAACATCAATCAGTTCATCCCTATATGCAGCTAGTTCTGGGGTGCTCCAAAGACGGCGCCAAACTGATTGTTGAATTTTAGTTGTTTTATGAAAACTGATTTTAGATATTGTGTTATTGTGGGAATTGAATTTGAACGGGAATTTTACTTTTTAACTCACTGGTTGTGGGTGGGTACCGTAGCCTCAGCTGAAAGTCCCTCTGACCGACTCCGCCATTTTTGCTCTTTGTGCGGTCTAGTCGTCAGAACTGCCGACTACAAAACGAGACGATGCGCGAGCGCGCAGCAGGCGCGCCGCTGGCGCGCCGAAGGTGCACCTAAGGCAAGCCCGTCTGCGCCCGTCAGTGTCCCGGAGGAGTCCAGAGCCGGGAACGCTGCTAGTCGCTCATTTTTACCTAGGAATTCTGCGGTATACAGCAAGGCTGATCTCCTAGAAATTGGGAAACGGGTGAGTCATTGCACCAGTAAAATTATTAGTCTAACTGAGTCCATACTCCCATGCTGTGTCTGTAATTGGGTAGCTGACCCTCATAACAGTAAACATAGGGGCAGAAGTGCTACTGAGGGGAGTAATGGTCTAGTTGTGGACCGAGACTCACGGAACAACGGTCGTTTGAAGGCCCTACTCCTGAACACCCGCTCCATTAAAAAGCATGAAGCCCAATTGTACGATTTACTACTTGAGTCCAACCCCGACGTTATGTTTGTAACTGAAACCTGGTTTAATGAGGGTTCGAACCCTACGATTGCGGGGGCTATCCCACCCGACTATCAGATTATAAGGAAGGATCAGCCAGTGGGAAGAGGGGGCGGAATTGGCATAATCTTTAAAAAAACATTTTCATGCACTATTTTACCTGCACATGATATTGAGGGCGCTGAAAGCCTAAGTTTCCTGCTCACTGTTTCTGATCATCAATCTATTGCTGCCATCCTTATCTATCGACCACCTGGTCAGGGGGGCAAGTTTGCTGAATCACTTAGTCAAGCCGTCTCCCCAATTTCTGCCAAATATAAGCATTGCCTATTGCTAGGAGATTTTAACATCCACATGGATGATCCCTCTGATTCGGAGGCTTTACAGCTGATGGAATCTTTAGAGATGTTTGGGTTGTCCCCCTATATTCATTCCCCTACTCATGAGAAGGGTCATATTTTAGATCAAATATTTTCCAACGTTAGTGTGGAAACAGATACACCACAACTGTTGGTGTGGTCGGATCATTTTCTGCTGAGTTTTAAAATCCTCAGGTCTTTACCTCATCTCCAATCTAGGGATAGGCCCGCCCTTGTACTTTTAGATCTTTTAGCCAGGTCACTCCCACTAGTCTGGAAATAGCGCTGGGCCAACACCCGATCCCCTTTAGCGGCGACCCTGAGATCGACGCCCCTAGCTTGGAGAAGTGGCTCGAAGAACGGGTCTTTGAGTTGGCGCCCCTCAAGACTCGTAAAGCTAAAACTGGTCGCCCCTCCGCACCATGGTTTACAGAAACCCTCAGGAAAAGTAGGAGTGCCTGTAAACGATTGGAGAGAGTGTGGCGAACCAAGTTTGACTCGGAGGACAAAGCCATTTATAAGCAAGCTCTGAAAACCTATTTTAATGATGTGCGCATTGGAAAGAAAAAATGTTTTACTTCAAAAATAAAAGGTGCGGCTAATAAGAGCAAAGAAATTTTTAAAATCGTTAAGGATTTCTCTTCCCCTAGTGCTGTGAGCACGCCATTTATCCACACTTTCAGTTGGGTTCACCAGATGGCTAGTTTCTTCCATGATAAGATCTGCCTGATACAACAATCATTCTTTCCCATGGGCGCATCTGCAGCTGTCGAGATGTGGAGTGCAAACCCCTCGCCTACTGGGGTTAGTCATTCTCTTACCCAATTCCCCCCCATTTTGTTAGAAAAATCCCTTGACATCATGGTTACATTGAAGTCAGGATCTCCCTCTGATCTGTGTCCCGCGAAAATCTTGAAGAACATTGCAGCAACCATAAATCCCGCTGTTAATTCAGTTCTGAATATCTCGCTTGAAAAGGGAACGGTTCCCAGCTGTTGGAAAAAGGCTAAAATCATTCCTCTTTTAAAGAAACCCACAGCTGACCCTACAGTTGCATCCAATTATAGGCCTATATCCCTGTTGCCTTTAAGTCATTGAGAAGTATGTAAATTCAGTGCTTACGGCCTTTATAGAAGGAAACCATGTGCTCCACGACAGCCAGTCAGGCTTTAGAGCCTCCCTTAGCACTGAAACAGCCCTACTGGAGGTCTCTGAAACTATCAAAACTCAGATGGATAAAGGACGCAGTGCTGTGGTGATATTGCTGGATTTGTCCGCAGCCTTTGACACCGTGCCCCATGACCGGCTCTTGCGAAGGTTGGCAAAGTGTGGTATTGGGGGCACGGTGTATAAATGGTTTGCCTCCTTTCTGAGTGAGCGGCAGCAGGAAATTTGGTCCCCCCCCTTAGCAGCCGCAATCCCTCCAATGCAGGTGGGCGTCCCGTAGGGTGCCATATTGAGTCCAACGCTCTTTAATATTTACATGGCCCCACTTGCACGCCTAGCAGAGTCACACGGAGCGAAGATTATTTCTTACGCCGACGATACTCAACTGCTGTTCACGTGTGACAAAGGGGCGGACTTCCGAGGGATTGAGATTAACAGATGTCTAACGGAGGTTTTTTCTTGGATGCAACTTAACCAACTAAAGTGCAACCCAGAAAAATCTGAGATTATCTTTTTTGGCTGCCCCCCTTGTGAGGATTGGAGGCTTTGGTGGCCTCGAGACATGTCTCCTCCTTCTGCTCCAGTCAGCACGGTAAAGAACCTAGGAGTTAAATTGGACGCGAGTTTAGCGATGAAGTCCCAAATCCAAACTGTTGCCGGCACATGTTTTGGATTGATAAGAATGGTGAAAAATTTCCTCCCTCTTCTACCGGTGGAATATCGTAAGATCGTTGTGCAAGCCCTAATTGCATCCAGGTTGGATTATGTAAATATCCTGTATCTCGGGTTACCAGAATATCTGCTCAATCGTCTGCAGGTCGTCCAGAACGCCGCAGCTAGAGCTATTCTTATGGTAAATCCCAGAATGCATATGTCGCCCCTCCTGAAGCCTTTGCACTGGCTCCCGGTTAGAAAAAGGATCCAGTTTAAGGCTTTAGTGCTGGCTTATCGAGCTTTCCATGATACGGGTGCCGTGTACCTGAGAAGGAGGATCCAACGTTATCATCCTCAACGGGTCCTAAGGTCCTCTGGACATTCCCTCGTGCTGATTCCTAAGTTTGCCCGCTATCGGATAGGGGGACGTTCCTTTCAGGTTTTAGCAGCACGCCTGTGGAACGACCTGCCTTTGCATCTTAGACAGGCCCAGGATCTGCTGTTTTTCAGGAGACAATTAAAAACATGGTTGTTCCAGCAATAGCACCCGGGTTACAGGGGTTGAGCCTCTTTCTGTTACAGCTTTTGGTGGTTTTAGCGCCGGGACACTCCTTGTGAGTAGCCGCGCGCTTTATAAATACCTATTTTCATTTCATTTCATTTCAATAGAGTAGGGGTCTGAGAGCGACTTCATCTGCAATGGGTCTAACCCCAAGATCCATGCGGAGAGGTGTTAGGGGTGTACTAGTGGGGAGGCCCATAAGATGTCTAATGAGTGAGTTCTCTGTACGGACTAACGAGCCAGAAGCGCAGTGTCCCCAGAGTTCCGCTCCATAAAGAGCGGCACTCCTAGCCTGGACTTTATAAATTTCCACCACTGGACTGACCGATTTTTCAGTACAGCTCCTATATAGTTTTAAAATACCCCCGTTGTTTGGACTAATTTTAGCCCTGCTTTGTTAATTTGGGCACCCCAGTCCATTCTCTCTGTCAGCGTCACTCCCAAATACTCAAAGATGGTTACCCTCTCCAGGGGTCTACCATCCAGGCAAGGATTGGGGCGGGTGGAATTGCCTACATTAAAGGCCATATACTTTGTTTTTTGGAGGTTAATCTCCAGTCCCCGATGTTTGCAGAAGGCACTGAAGTTGTCGAGGGTCCTCTGGATTCCCATGGGAGATTTTGCAAGCAGGAGCGTGTCATCTGCAAAGATCAGGGCTGGGATTTTACGCTTCGCCAGCCTAGGGGCATCGATGTTCTTCCCGGCACTCAATGAGTCTATTAAGCCATTAATAAAAAGTGAAAAGAGGGTCGGTGCGAGGACGGAACCCTGGCGAACACCTCTCTCTACAGACAGAGGGGCTGAGAGTTCGCCATTTTTGCCGTATCTAATTTGGGCAAAATTACCCTCATGTAGGCATTTTAGCTGCTGGCACAGGTATTCTGGGACTCCCATGTCTGATAAAATTGCCCACAGTTTGTCCCTCGGTACCAGGTCGAAAGCAGATTTTAAGTCTACAAAAATAAGATAGAGGCTGCCACCCTCTATACCAGTGGTTCCCAAACTGTGCGCCGCGGCACCCCGGTGCGCCACTAAAATCAGCCAGGGGTGCCACGGTCGCAGTTGCTGAGAAGAATCCATTAGGAAATTGGAATTACGTTGGCCATTTGTATGTAGGCCGGGTGCACTGCACCTGGCGCCCACTAGGTGGTGCACTTGCTGCCTCTTAGCCCCATGATTTGTAACTCCGCTCGGCAGCTGTAGTTCTGTGTTTTTTTTCATTCTCTCTCTGCTGCTGCAGCCTTGGGCCCTTCGGACGCAGGGAGAGGGAGGGAGGAAGGAAGTCAGCAAGAGTTGGGAAGCACAGGACGAGCCGAGAGCGTGGGATTATCACCTGGCAAAGTGTCCTTCTTGTTAAATTTTGTTTCAACCGACTAGTACTACTAGTCTTATTTACATTATGGAATGCGCACATATTACACAAGATATTACACTGCATGTTCTTTTATTCACTTTGAAAATGTTAGCTGGATAATTATAGAACATCTCTCACTCGCACTTGATTTCCTAACTCCCCACGAGCCCTAATCGGAGGCCGCGCAGCAGCATGTCTTCTGTTAGTTCACCAGGAGAGCAGTGCACGGGTCCGGTAGTGAGAGCACTTAGCAGCTGGAAACGGGTATAGGAACTCTCGTAGTTGCGCCTGGACAATTAGTATGCAGTCATTTTGTTTTCAAATTATATATGTCTATTATATTTGTTTCTGAACTCCTGTTCGAGAACTAACCATAAATAGAAATATTACTGGCCCTGAGCTTGCCATATGCATTTATCACACACTTTCGGCTAACTAGCCTCAAACTTAAACTTATAAGAGCTATGTCAGTTAGATTATATTCATGGGTTAATTTTCTCACTTGTACTTACCCCCAAGGTGCAGGACTTCGTATCATATTTGAACATCCTTTATACTTAGAAATGCGTGTGAATACAGTCTTTATTTCCCTCTTTTCAAGTCACCATTAATCTTAGAACTATATGTGTCTGACGCACATGCACTAAATCAGCTCTTCAAAGGGACGCTATCACAACTTGGTTTTCTTTATAGCACTTAACACAGTTTCTAAGCACTAGCTCTCGCAGCATACGAAGGAACATGCAGTGCCTTCTCCGAACTGGGAAGCTCAAAATCAGAGGACCCCATGGACCCACAAGCAAGTGTGCTCTTCTGTTGACCCCCTCCATCTTCCACCGCGTTTCACTCTTTCCAAGAACTTCACAAACCCTCTCGATGAAATGTTCACCTCTTGCTCAGTTTATCACGAGATTAATACCCAGCTCAACGCCCTTACAAATATAAAGTGAAAATCTGCTAGTCATTCCGAACTGCTCCACAGAGCATGCATTTGAAAGCACTCATCCTTGCTGTAGACATTTGTGCAGAGATTAGACTCAATTTGAGACTATATATGGCCAATCAGGGTGCAGGTTTGAGACTCAATTCCAGTTTATAAAGTGGTAGAGATAGGGGAAGAAAATTCCATCCAAGTCTATAAGACCTGTCGGGGTGCAGGGTGAGGCTCCTTTCAATTCTATCGGGCCTATAAAGATGCAGGGGAAAGGGAAATTCAAATCTAATCTGTAATGCTCAACTCATTTTCATGTAGCACCTCCCAAGCATCCCACACCTAACCCTACATTTGTGAATGCAGACATTTTACCATACTGCAGAATTTACAAATTCATAAATCCCATTTATGGCACTACAATCCTGGCAATTTTGCTAATCATGATGATAATTTTGCCCTTGAAAATCCTTTTGCCTGCAAACCTAGGTTGCAATAGGCACACAAATGCATTTAAAAATCAATCCCACAACATGTGGTTTATCCACGTGAGAAATTTGCTGGCTTTCTTTATAGAAACAATCTAAGAAGTAAACCAAGTTTGATTTAGTCAGTTGAGCAGGACCTCAAAAGGAAAATGATATAAGAAGCTCTCCATACCTTCATTCCTATTATTTTCAGGGATTATAATGGAAGTCCTACCGAGGTCGGCCTTACATTCTCTGCCTCCTACCAAAAAATAGTAATGTAATGGGGAGCCGCGGCCAACGGCCAATTGGTCAAAGGAGCCGCGGGTCAAAAAAGTTTGGGAACCACTGCTCTATACAGACAGATTTCCAGTGTATCAACTGTAGCCTACAAATGTGATCAATTGTAGATGTTCTGGCTCTAAACCCGGCTTGTAGGGGGGTAAGAATATTATGTTCCTCCATCCAGGTCTGGAGTCGCCCCAATAGGACACGGGCAAATATTTTCTGGCCAACATCTATGAGGCTAATAGGGCGATAATTAACAGGCAAGAGCGGGGAACCCTTTTTAAAAATTGGTATTATTTCAGCCCCTGCCCAAGTGGTGGGGATTGCCATGCCTTGCAGTATAGCGTTGAACAGAGTGGCCAAGTAGGGGGCCCAGATAGTGGGTTCAGAGCGAAAGAGGTCACCAGGGATCTTGTCCAGTCCCGCGCTTTGCCAGGTGTTATCTTTCCTAGGGCATCCGTGACTTCTCTCACCGAGATTGGGGGGACATCGTCGAGGGTTGGACCCGGGTGCAAAGGCATTCCTGCCACATTCACTTCCCCATCCTCAGCCTTTGTGTAGAGGGATTCAAAATGTGCCTTCCATGCTCCTTTGTCTATATTGGGTTCTATGGCCGGTCTACCAGCCTGGGAACCGGTGTTTATGATGTTCCAGAAGGACCTCAGGTCGTGTGAGTTTAATGCGCTTCTAATGTCCTCCCATTTTTGGGTTTCCCAGCTTTTTTTAGCTTTGGCCGTAACGCCCTTGTATATAGCTCTTGCTTCTTTGATCGCTACCTTGTTGCTACTTCTAATGGCAGAGACAAGGTCAGATTTGGCAGCTCGGCAACTAGCATTAAACCATTGCTGCTTGTGATTGTTAAACACCCTAGGCTTTTTGTTTTGATAAAAAAAGAGAGCCAAGGAGGCAACCAAGTCTTGGTGGTTTTTAAAAATTCTCGAAAGGGGATTAGGGAATCCTTTGTTCTCCCCTGCTTGGTTTGCGACCAAGAGATGTGGAATAACTTGATGGTAAAGCTTGGCCAGTTTATCTTGCGATTGGGAGATTTCACCCCAACGGACTCTCCTACCTCCGTTAAACTGGATCAAACATTGGTCTGGTGCTGACAACTTATCCGGCACCTTCCTGGCACATGGCAGTGCTATTTCTAGGGAGAGAGCATTGTGGTCGCTTTCATAGCGAGGACTGATTTTAAAGTCTCTCACTCTGTGATTTGGAGTCTATCATGATGTAATCAATGATTGAAGTGTGTCCCGGTCTATTAAAAGTGTGCTTCCCCGGGCTATCAGATGTGGTGCGTCCATTGCATGCTCTCAGTGAGAAGTTTAGTGTTAGAGTGCATATCTGGAGTACTAGCGGTGTCCAGGCCCTCACAGGGGGTATATTAGGCTCTGGGATGGACCAATATCGGTCCTCCTCATCCAATGAGCCTGTGACCAGGCCATTCAGGGGCTCAAATTGGCAGTTAAAATCTCTGCCAATGATTACCCCGCAGTTTGGAGGAATAGTTGGGAGAAGGGTGCTTAGTTGGTCGAAAGTGGTAGACTCTTGGCCGCGGGGTATTGGTCGCGAATATAGGTTTATTAGCAGGATGCTTAATTTTGTTTGGAAGGATAAAAGGACACAGAGGATGTCACGTGAGGAGCTCTCAATTTGTTTTGCCTCACAACCCAGATGAACTCCTACCCAAGTGGACAGCCCCCCTGATGGTCTACCTTTCCCCGCATGGGTGGCTGGGATGCTAAAAGACGGATAACCCGGTCTAATTAATTCGTCCCTAGCCCATGTTTCTTGGAACATACAGATCTCGTGATGTTCGATGAAGAGTCCCCAATCCGGACTATCCAGTTTAGACTCTAGTCCCGCTATGTTCCAAGAAAGAATTTTTATACTTGTGTGGTACACTAGGTTTGCATGAGAAGGGGGTTCGGTGCTATTGCTGGCTAGGATGCACTCCTTTAGCTGAGGTGAGCTTAAACTGGTGTTCAAAGTGTGTGAGCCTTTGGCTGCTGGTGAGGAAACTGCATCCCACAATGCTGGCTTAGTTATTTGCATGACCCTTTGAGATGGGTCAGTGTTCAGTGGTACATGGTGTGTAATTTCAGTTTGCCCTCAGATAGTCTATGCTTTCCTCCTTCGTTTACCTGGACCAGAGCCACAGACTGTATCGGGCGGTCTCTCCTTGATTCAGTCTCCCTTAACTGGGGGGTGGGCGCTCTACGGTGAGTTTGATCTTCTATTGGGGACTCTGTCTTCAGGAGTCAATCCACTGCCTCAAGGGGGCTAAACCTGTTGTTTACGGGGATGTTAAAATATAAGGGAGACGGTTGAGCCTGCATAAGTGGGGAAAATTGATTATTCTGTTGCCATTCCCTCCTCATGTGATTGTTTCTTCTAAGATCCTGCGGAATCTGGCCAGGGGGGTAAAAATAGGCTAATGGTAGTGAGCTAATGCACCCCTTAATCCTGTGTTAGTGGCGATCTAGGAGGCAATCTGCAATCGCCGTGTTCCTGAAATTAATCACAACACAGTCGCCGGTAATATCTTTCGGTCTCCATCCCACCCAGCCCACCCTCATTTATATCTCTGGGGGGAACTGTTTGTGGTTAGCTAACCAATGTAGGCATTTATTTCTTAGGTCATAATAGGTTTCTCTAGTTCCTTTTTTCAATTCAGGGACTCCTGCTAGAATGACTACATACGGGGTTGAAGCCGGGGGGAGGTTAATACACAGGAGGGCTGTCCCTGCGTCACGGGTTCCCTCCTGGGGAACACTCTTCTGTCTAGCCCTCTTCCCAGAAGGGATACTTGTATGGGGCTTAGCTACCCCTGGATCGTTAGCTTTTCCCGTCTGTGCCCCCTGTTTGGGCCCCTGGTCATAAGTGCTGTTTCCTTTCCCCAACCCCTTTGGGCTACTAAATCGTTTTCCCTCATCCTCCTGATTGGGGTGTGTTACCCTGCTGGGGGGGAGCGTGTTATCCTTTATTATGGGATCAGGGCTAGATCTTGTAGGGATCATCAGGTTAGATGATTCCTTTTCCCTCAGAATCACCTCAGTCCTATCCACCCAATGTTCAACCAATTTTGCGAGCTTATCAACCCGGTCCCATAGATTTTTTAGTTTGTCCCTCACAATTGTCCTTACTTGGACCTGCATGTCCACTACCACACCCATGACCCAGGCTGGCTGTTCTAGACCTGCTTTTGGTGATGGTCTTGGTCCATCCGCCCTTGCGACGCCAGGTGTCTCGTGATTCGTAGCTTGGTTATTACGTTTGGGCCCTGTTGGTGCAGTAGTTTTGAACTTCCCTTTTTTTGGGCGGGCGCCTCCTGGGTATAGTTCATCCACCCTACTCGCTACGTGACTTCTTGTGAGGGTGGTTGTGTGTTCCTGATCGATGGACAATGGAGATCCTGTTACGTCGTGAGGCCTGGGGGGTGGGACTAAATCCGGTATGAGGGACAATCGTCTTTCTGTTAGTTCGATCTCTGTTGCCACTACACCAATGGCTCTCTGTAGCATCCGATCTATTGATGTTTGCTGGACAGAGGAGGCCGGTTGCACTGATGCCACATTAGGTTTCCCCACACCTGCTCGTCTACCCATATTTGCAAGGGGGTCAGGATAATGCCCTATAGTATTATACACCTATGGCCTAGAATCACTGACCTTAATAGTGTCTTTTGCAGAGTCCACACTCCAAGGATCCGTCGGTCTCCCCTTGAGGAACTTAGAGGGGTGGCCCAGCCCGGCTCCTCCGGCCACTGACGGGCAAGGACGGGCCCGCTCTTTGCCCGGGCACGGCCCGGGCGCGTCCCGCGCCACGGGGAGCAAGGCAGCGCTTTGAGCGCGATGGTAGCTCATCCCCCTCGTTAGCGGTGGCGGGAGAAGGAGACCGTTGCACCCTGGGACTTGTGGGAGTTGTGGTGCAGGTTGGCAGGGATGCGGGCAGCGGCAGGCAGTGCTCCCTGGGACTTCGGTCCCACCAGGGTGTTACTGGAAATGGCCCCAATCACAGTCCCGGCATGCAAAACACAGTGGCAGCGTCCCGCGCCGCGGGGAGCGAGGCAGCACTATGAGCGCGATGGTAGCTCCTCCCCCTCGTTAGCGGTGGCGGGAAAAGGAGACCGTTGCACCCTGGGACTTGTGGTCCCTCAGGGTGTGGTGCAGGTTGGCAGGGATGCGGGCAGCGGCAGGCAATGCTCCCTGGGACTTCGGTCCCACCAGGGTGTTACTGGAAATGCCCCCAATCACAGTCCTGGCATGCAAAACACAGTGGCAATATTAATTTCCATATCAGTAAAATAATTAACATTACATTTACATTAAAATATCCACTGTTTAAAAATCTTCCCACCCTCATCTCCTAAAAGCCCAATATCCCGCTGCTAAAATAAATTTTATATATCCAATACTAAAAAGACAAATTTAAACAATTTTATAATTAATAAATTTTCTTACTACAAATAAAAAAGTAATAAACAGATATAATCAAACACACTACAATAAATTACATACAAAATAACACTTACAAACGATAATTCATACAACAATATTTTCCAAATCCATATTAAAAGCAACACTTAAACCCTATTCATGCCTTCAATATTCCTGTCAAAGTTATTTTTGACATCCTGATTTTCTTAACACTATATTTTTGTATCCCAATATTTTTTATTCGATATTTTGCCCAAACACCTGATCGTGATCTTTATAGTTTGCCTGGTCCTCCTTGCTCTGTTCTTCTGGGTGCCCTTTGTACTGGTCCCCCTTGTCTTCCTAGTACCTGTTCTGTTTTCCTGATACTACTGACCAATGCACTCTAGGTTCTGATCTTCATAGACCTCTTCAATCTGGCCCTGATACTCCTGGTCCTAGTCCTCCTGCTCCTTGCCCTCATAGTTCTGCATGCTACCCCTACCAATGACAGACTCTGTACTTCTTGGCCTGTCTGGTCATCATTCCCATGTACTCCTGCACTTAGTCCATTGCATCCTGAGTCTCCTGTTTCACAGGCTCCCGGACCTGCACCTTTATACCTCCTCATCTTAATTCTCGTCCATCAGTTCTTGTGATCCTGCTCCCCTGGTTTCTCTATACCCCTGGTTTGCTTGTTCCTAGTCCTTCTGTTCCTGATTTTCCTGGTCCATGTAGTCCTAGTCTTCATTCTGGTACTTATTTATTTGGTCCTTATGTATCAAGTCTTCTACTCCTGGTCCCACTGACCTTGGTTTCCCTAGCCCTCCCAGTCCTCCTGCCCCATCCTAGTTCTACTAGTCCTCCTGGTTTTCCTGTTCAACCTTGTTCCTGTCAATTTGACCCTGGCCCCCTCTATCTTAGTCCTCCCAGGGCTGGTTTTCCTTATCCCACTGGCACTAGTCCTCCCAGTTCCCATGTTGAGGGTCACCCTGGTTCAAGTAGTCCTTGTAAGGCTGGCTTAGGGTCTCCCTGAGTCTGACCCTCATAGGCCTACTGATCCTGGTCTGACTGGGCCTAGACTTCCTGATCCTTTGTATCCCCTTAGCCATTCTAACCTGGTTCTCCAGGTCCTGTTAGCCCAGGTCTTTTATGGTTGCTGTCTTCCTAATACTGGTTCATTTGCTTCTGGTCCCTTAGTCCTCCTTGATCTGATCTCTTTGTCTTGGCCCTCCTGTTGCTGGTCCTTCTTTCTATTGATCTCCTGGTACTGGTCCTCTTTGGTCTGTCTACAGGAGTCTTCTACTCGTAGAACTGGTCACCCTTGTGCCTCTGGTCCTGGTTGATGCTCTCAGGCCCTCCCTGTCATCATGGTCCAGGACCTTCTGTTCCATCTACCCTTGGTGCTTCTGTCCACTGGGTCCAGATTCCCCTGTTCCACATCCTCTTGGCTCTCCTGATCGTTCTCACCTTGGTCCTGGTAACCCTAGTACTGTTTATCCTTGTCCTGTTTCTTATCATCTGTTTGTTCCTGGGTTAGTTTGGCATTGCTAACACTGGTCCTCGTAGATTAGATCTCCCCGAGTCTGGGTTTTCTTGTCCTGGTCCTTGTTGCTCTGGTCATCCTAGCCCACCTGGTAGCCGACCTTCTGATCTATATTCTCCTCTCCTACTTGTCATCATCCTCCTCCTACTGGTCCTACTCTTTCCTTTTCCAGATCCCCACTACAATGCCTTTAGTCAGGTATAGCCTCCAATCTTGTCACCCACATTTTTATTTTTTTGGCTTAAAGATTTCTTTTGCTTGACAGCACTGTCAAGGACAGAATTGAGGGCTCGGTAGAGACAGGATCTTGCCCACTTGAACACTGCTTAACATGTTAAAAATCAAAACTACCATTCCCAAGATACATTGTGCAGGTGGCTAAAATGTTATTGTAACTTGAGAGGCCACCCAGGACATGGGATCAATAAAATCCACTCTACTGAGTAAATACTATGAACAAGCATATTTCTTCGCAGGCAGCAGAGTGAACTTCTCCTGTGAATTATCCAGATGCACTACTGACATGTCTCCTGCTTTCACTTCCCTATTTCACAGAGGCCCCATTACTATGTCTCACTCAATTTACCACCTGCAAGTGTCCCAAAGCACTGAACCACCAAGCACCAATTGCCTACTAAAAGTGTGCCACCTATCTGTCTGTATTCCGTTTGTTGCTGCTTGCCGACTGCTGCTGTGTTGCTAGATGTGAAATACTAAGCAAGCACAACCCCCCTTAAAAAGAAGCCTAAAGCTAGTACAAATGCTTTAAAACCATACTCATTATTCTTTGCAGGCAGCCAAACAGTCCTAAACTGCAGCACAAAATATTAGTATGCCACACCCTGAAGCTCCTGAAGCAGAAGTTTGATTCCTACATTTCTTATCTAAATATTAAAATAATGCAAATATTTTTATTTAAACCTGATGTTACTTTTTGTTTTATCCATAAACAGCTTCGCTTAATTCAAGCACTTACCAGTGTACATACTATTTTATATTTACATATGCACTTACATTCACATCACAGATGTTGCATCCCCATTACAAGATGACCTCCACCCTACCATTGCTTGTTGTCCCTTTTTTCTTCACGGCTGGCTAAATAAAGACCTCCTACACACTATGGCCCTCATTACGATGGTGGTCGGTCGGAACACAGACAGCTATCGCATCGGGCAGGAAACCGTCCGAGAATAAGTCGGCGGTCCCAGCCTGCCCTATTACAATGAGACCGCCAGCACAGCGGTCAAAAAGTGCTTTTTCTACTGTGGCTTGTGCAACAGCCCAGGAAAAGGGCTGCAGCACATGCCGCAGTAGAAAAAATCACTTTGCGCACATCCATGCACCATGTGCCAGGCACCATGTGGTGCCTGGCACACGGCACATGGATGAGTGGGGGGGCACTACCTGTGCCCCCCAGGCCACTTAGCAGTGGCCCACGAGTGGACGGGGACCCTGCTTGGGGCCCCCAAAGTCCATTTCCGTCTGCCTTTTAATGACTGTCGGACCACCATGAAAAGGCATTTGGAAAAGAACATCCTAATGCCTATGGCGGTCCCTGTGCAGGCACCGCCTCTATTGAAGAGATAGGACTCCGAACGCTACCCCGACGGGATCCTTGATCCTGTGTCTCCCCCCAACCCCCTGACCGCTGCAGTCTGACCATCTTCATTGTAATGTGGTGTCGGACCGATGGCCTGGATGCCGGTGGGACTGCAACCGACGGCCTGTTGGTGGCAGTCCCACCAACATCGTAATGAGGGCCTATGTACCAGCCACCAGCCAAGTTCACTTAATCTCTGCTATTTAACCTGTGGCCAGCTAAATGGCAGAGATTATGCACTATTTTGCCATTCACCAGATAAATAGCACAGATCATGTACTATTTGGCCGGCAGACTGATAAATAGCCACTTCCTAAATAAATATGGCAGCCATCTCTGAAAAGGGAGTTGTAGTTCTTTTGAAGTGTAAACTGTTTTCCTTCCAATGTTACAGTTGCCTCAATTTGAGTGAAATTAAGAGATGGTTAGAACTGCAGATCTCTGATGTGTAGTCAGGATTTTATTACTCGAGCCTCTGATGTGTAATCAGTCTTTTACTACTCATGATCGCATTTACTTTATCATGGGTTGACAAGAGTAAAGAAACCAAAAAGTGACATCTGATTCACCCTCAAAATGGCCTCTGCTCACGACACAACAGTCTTTAGTTTGCTCTTTCATCAACTGTTTATGACAAACACGAATAAGGCACGTCAGGTATAAGCACCATTTCTCCCTCTCTACTAGGTATTTGGCCAGCTGTTGTCTCACACACTTTAATATCATGATGGTACAGTGGTGATTATCCATGTGAGAGGACTCACAACAAAAGCTTGCAGCAGCTGCTGCTTTGTGCACATCTGTTTCTGAGGATCTCCTGCCTCAATCAATCAATCAATCAATCAATCATGTCACTTATAAAGCGCACTACATACCCGCGAGGGTCTCAAGGCGCTGGGGGAAGAGGGGGGTGGTGCTGCTACTGATCGAAGAGCCAGGTCTTGAGGAGTCTTCTGAAGGCCAGTAGGTCTTGGGTCTGTCGGAGGTTGGTGGGGAGGGTGTTCCAGGTCTTGGCGGCGAGGTGGGAGAAGGATCTGCCGCCGGCGGTCGTTTTCTGGATGCGGGGGACTGTGGCGAGGGCGAGGCTGGTCGAGCGGAGCTGGCGGGTGGGGGTGTAGAAGCTGAGTCGTCTGTTGAGGTAGGCTGGTCCGGAGTTGTGGAGTGCTTTGTGTGCGTGGGTGAGGAGCTTGAAGGTTATCCTCTTGTTGACAGGGAGCCAGTGCAGGTCTCTCAGGTGGGGTGTGATGTGGCTGCGTCGGGGGATGTCGAGGATAAGACGTGCAGAGGCGTTCTGGATGCGTTGCAGCCGTCTCAGGAGTTTAGCCGTCGTTCCTGCGTAGAGGGCGTTTCCGTAGTCCAGCCTGCTGGTGACGAGGGCCTGGGTGACTGTTTTTCTTGTTTCGGTGGGGATCCACTTGAAGATCCTGCGGAGCATTCGGAGGATGTTGAAGCAGGATGAGGAAACGGCGTTGACCTGCTTAGTCATGGAGAGGGTGGGGTCGAGGATGACCCCTAGGTTGCGTACGTGGTCGGTGGGTGGCGGGGCTGTTCCCAGTGATGTTGGCCACCAGGAGTCATCCCAGGCTGAAGGGTTGGAACCAAGGATGAGGACCTCCGTCTTGTCCGAGTTCAGATTCAGGCGGCTGGTCCTCATCCATTCGGCAACGGCCTTCATTCCTTCGTGGAGGTGGGCTTTGGCGGTGTGAGGGTCTTTGGTGAGGGAGAGGATCAGCTGGGTGTCGTCGGCGTAGGAGATGATGTTGAGGTTGTGCTGTCGGGCGACGTGGGCGAGGGGTGCCATGTAGATGTTGAACAGCGTTGGGCTGAGGGAGGAGCCTTGGGGTACGCCGCAGGTGATCTTGGTGGCCTTGGAACGGAAGGGGCGAGGCGGACGCTTTGTGTTCTGCCGGAAAGGAAGGATGTGGTCCAGTCCAGGGCCTTCTCTTGGATCCCGGCGTCGTGAAGGCGTGTTCGTAGTGTGTGGTGGCAGACCGTGTCGAAGGCGGCTGATAGGTCCAGGAGGATGAGGGCTGCTGTTTCTCCGTTGTCTAGCAGGGTCCTGATGTCATCGGTGGCGGCGATGAGGGCGGTTTCGGTGCTGTGGTTGCTGCGGAAGCCGGACTGGGAAGGGTCCAGGATGTTGTTCTCCTCGAGGTAGCGGGTCAGTTGTTTGTTGACGATTTTCTCGGTGACCTTCGCGGGGAACGGGAGCAGAGAGATGGGTCAGAAGTTCTTGAGGTCCTTGGGGTCTGCCTTGGGTTTCTTGAGTAAGGCGGTGATCTCGGCGTGCTTCCAGCTTTGCCTGACACCTTCCCCAGAATTAAAGGGACGTTGATTACCTGCGATTCATTTAGTGTGCTCATTTAAGTGTTAAGTTGTCTAGGCAAGTACAACTTGTGTACATACTAGTTCCAGCTGAAAAATAAAAATAAAATGAAAGGCTCGCCTTCTAATGCACTTACTCAAGTACACATTCACTGACAAGTCACTCAATGCAGCATGACAACTTGCTGCGCTGCACTGCGTTACAGGAAGAGGTCAGGAATTCACCATATCTATTGAGATATGGTGCATTCCTGCTCTCTCACTGCTCTGGCTCACTGAGTGCAGTCTAGTGCCAATGCAGGCACCATCGAACTATGGAGCAAAGGTGACTGAGTTACAGCCAGGATTGTTTTTGCGCAGGAAAGGACACTGTCTTGTACAAAAACAATGCCCTGAGGCTTTTTCCTCTTCATATGTGTGCTGCAGAATGCACACATAGAAAGAGGAAAAAAGGAGTAGTAATAAACATATTTCTCCCCATTATGCCTCACCTGGTAAGACATTGCATTTTGACGCATTCCCAGGTTTACTACTTTTAGGAAATCTGAGAATATGCCAAAATCCGTTGGTGGATGTGTGGGAACACCCATCCATGGAACGCCTTCCTAGGAAGAGTAATGCAATGCAGTGATTTGCACTGTCTTGCGTTGCTCCAGATTTACTCTGCCACACAGAGAAACACAAAGTGGTGTTGTTGGCTTAGTAAATCTCACTGAAGCCCTTGCATTGCTAATTTCAACACAAGATTATTGTCCATCCAAATAGTTCTCCAACAATTTCTTCTCAAAAAGAGAGGCTGTTCTGTTTGGCAGTGTGAGAAGTTGGCCTGGCATATGCTGTCCACTAATTATAGTGGGCACCTTGCACCAGACCAAACAACCCCTTATTGGAGATAGGTTAAAGACAACCTTATTGAAAGCTATCCTAGTGGTAGCTATGGAGAGCAGCCTTCAGGCTAAGTCTTGAAGGAATGTAAAGCAGCTTGTTTTACCAGTCTATAATCTCTTGAGTGACCAAATGAAAGAGCACCACACCAGGTATATATTCAAAATATATGTATTTAGTGCTAAACACACCCCTCTAGTCTCTTTATGAGGCTAGAGTTCGAAGTACACAAGTTATAAGTTATTTAAACACAGTAATAGCACAAATACACGTTTGGGCCCTAGGGGCGTACCAAACTATATACCAATAAAGTGGTATAAGAACCACGACTGAACTAGACACTAGGCCTAGAGCCTCTAGAAGTGCTTGGACCACAAGGAACCACCCAAGGTAGTGACACAGGGGACCCACGGGGGCACGCGTGCAGTGTAAATACACAACCGCGATACGCCGTTAACTTCTATGGAGAAAGTCGCGATCAGGAAATTAAAGAAAAGGGACACTTAAAGGAGGACTTGGAGCAAACCCTTTGAGAACTAGGTCGTTCTAGAGTCTCTACCACGGGAGCACCGGAGTACTCGTGTTACCTCAACCAGGGAAGCCGGGTGCATAGGTGCCTTTCGGAGTCGGGTTTCGTCGTCGATTTGAATGGCGATCTGCTGCAAAGTGCTGCTGGCGACCAAGTGGAAAGTGTCCGGGTGGATCCAAGAGTGGATCGGAGATCTGAAGAACCTGAAAGCAGAGGGGACAGAGTCTGGGTCACTAGCCAGTGACCAGGAAGGCGATGAGCGGATGCCCACCGATGTCGAGTGCTTCAGGTAGGTTGACGGTCGTCTTGACTCTTCAGCCACGAGGTCCAGGAGGTGTTGTCGGCAACCAGGAGCAGGATTCGGGCTGGTACACAATGTTTGTCGAGTGCTGAGGTGTCGGCGACCGGATTGGACCCAACAAGCCTTGGTAACGGCAAGTCTTGATGAAAGTAAAGAATGACGATAATGCAGACCAGCAAGGTCTGAGGAACTCACCCAGCGTGGGTAAGTGAGGGCAAGCCTGGAGCAACCAGGGTGCCCAAGAAGAAAAGGATTGGCATTCGTGAAGGGCTACTAGCCAATGGGCTAGCGACCGCAAAGGAGCCTTGAGACGTCGCACGTGGAGCTAGCTCACAGGACACTCGTGGAGTGGAGGCCAGTGATCTTCAGTGCAGTTGGTGCTGGAGGCTAGGGCTACTCGGAGCCCAAAGCACGACTTCGTGGGAGACCCAGAAGAGGATGCACTAGCAAATGCGTGCAGTGTCCAGGGGTCACGGTCCCACGTTACCCACGACAGCTACGGGCCTCAGCTTTGCTGGGGACTCAGGGCAGCCTCGGGGAAGTCTGGAAATCCACCTCTGGTGATGCAAAGACTTCGGCGTCCGATGGGAGCATAGGCGATGCAGACCGGACAATTGCTTCTTTGGTGCCTGCCAAGCAGGGGAGTCACTCCTTGACCCCAATGGAGATTCTTCCGTCCTCTAGTCTTGAGTAGAGCGTCGAAGGTCCAGGATTCTGTTTCAGAGTTTCGTCCAGGGATAATCTAAAGTCCTAAGGACTGGGTTCCTATACTTATACCAAGTTTAGGGGTTGGACTACTCTGTGGCCCCACCTATGGGTGGGTCAGGGCAGAGGGGTGGCTACACCCTTTCCCTTTGTCCAGTTCGTGCCAAAGCAGGGGCTGCAAGCCCCTGATCCGGTTTGAACTGGGGTATGCACTAGGGACACCAAATGTGCCCCCAGTGCAGGACTTCAAAGCACCCGAAAGTGCTCCCGCCCAGCCCCAATACACATTATCCTGTCTGGGGAGGTGGTCACACCTCCCTGGGACAGGAAACCTGTTGTCCAGGCCTCCCCTGCCGGAGTTTCGTCCAGCAGCAGGAGGCCAGACTCGTGTCTGTGGCAGCAGCATCCATTTTGTGATGCCAGGGCTTTAGAAAGAAGTTACCGGCCAGGCCAGGGTTAACATGTCTCTCCCTCTAGAAGGGTGGAATGCTACCCCGCTCCAGAATTGGCGGGGGTAGTATTCCAAGATGTTTGACACCAAACACGACATGTTTAGGTGCAGCCATTCCAAAGTTAGCATTTAACGCGAGGTTATAATGCGCTTAAGAGTATATGGTCAGGCTGCACTACAAACAGCATCAGAGAAGGGTCTCCGAACGCTGCAGAGGGGCCCTGCTCATGCAGGGGCACCCTCTCACATAGGAACCACGCACTCTGCCTTCAGGATTGATAAGGCCTGCCATAGGAGTGACTTATAGGTTTATATGTGTGTATGTATTTAGTGATATAGGCAACCTATATCAGAGTAAGGGGTGCATGCACCACCTTACCCAGGCTGCAGTAGCAGACCTGTGGTGTCAGTTTGGATGGCCTTCCAGGGGTGGCATAATACATGCTGCAGCCCCTGGTAGGCCTCTGAGGTACCTATGCCCTTGGTACATAGTATACCATATACTAGGGACTTATAAGGGCACTCCAGATTCCAATCAGTGATGTGCCTAAGGCACATGGAAACCATTTTAGAGAGGAAGCAGCTAGGCTGGGGTTCTGATTAGCAGGGCCCCAGCCAGACTAATGTCGAAAAACAGTGAAGCATCAGCAAAAAGTGGGGGTACCCATGTGAAGCAGATCCTACTCTCCTACAGGCAGGTTGAGGATGTGTTTGGGTTATAAGTTATTAGGTGACTGACTGGACATTAGAAACGGATGCTGGAGAATGATGTGGTCGAATACTGTTATACTCATCCATCCTTGAAGAATTTGTGATAAGAAATTGTTGGAGCACGATTTGCATGAACAAAAATGTTGTGTTGAAATCGGCGCTCTGGACTGCAAGCATTTGAGATGAGTTGAACTTGTGTTTGTGGCTCTCTTTATAATGGAGAAGAAAAGAGAGTCCTGGTTGGCATCAGAATATCTATCTTTAATACATAGCAGCTAAAAACTGTCTCTGTGCATCAGCCATCCCACTTTATCACTGGGGGATCAATGCAGATTATCCTGTATCTAAACCCCTTTCAGGCTAAGGTTATTGAAAGAGGTTCAACCAGTCAAACCAATTCTCAACCACTGTAAACAATTTATCAATTAAAATAATTTATGTAGCTTTTCTATTTCTTCCATTCCAAAAGTAAACTTCACTTTGGTAAGGAAATTACAGTATTTTTTGTCCACATTCACAATTTAATTAAATGTCCCAAAGTTTTTCAATGGCCATTCATTTGGAGGCTAACATTCATTCACTAGGTGCTCTTCTTCAGAAGACTAATATTTTCCATGTATTGAGGCATAAACACAATGGCAGTAATTGTAATTGATAAAAAGTTGAAGTTGTTGAGAATTGGTTTAGAAGAATTCGTCACTAGCATTTCAGGACGTTTTGACAATCATTGAACTATTTTTAAAGTGCAGACTTTGCTGAGGGTAGCAGTGCTATCACCAATCAATTCAGAAACCTTGGCTTAGGGATATTACCAGAATCACACAATACCAGATAAACAATCGTAGCACTACTAGCACCCACAAGGGCTTCAGTCACATTAGAGATTATCACAGAATACCCAACAGATCAGATGAGATAGAGAGTCTGGGGCAGACAACTTCTTGAAAAAAGCAAAGTGATGGATGTTCCCCAGCAAATGCCAGGACAACAAGCCTAGGCAGTACTGTCGCCCTTCCCAGTCTATAAATTATGCCACTTTGAAGCGCTGTGTTCGCCTTTGGCTTTGAAAGGGTCTTTAAAGATAAGTGAAGAGCTATGACTCCATGCAGTAACAAGAGAGAATAACTTGTTACTTCACATAAACAGGCTTATAGCAGAATATTCCATATCTCATATGTATCAAAATCTAAAATAGATAGCTGAAATTGTGCTGAGGATTTGAGCATTTGCTACATCACCGGTGGGATTTAATTTTGAGGACAAACTATGCATCCATTTGAAGACCCAAATTTAGAATTCATTTATATTTTCCCTTATGAAACACTTGTCCAGCAACAATACTGTGGGGTCGATTCCGATCTCGGCCGGTAGGGCTCCGAATCGGATTTGGCTTAACCGGATCCGATTCGGAGCCCTCGTTCCTGACCGATTCGGACGTGCGTCCGGGCGAGCGAGTACGATGCGAGCGCTCGCGAAATTGCCGACCGACTCGTTCGCGGGACCCAACCGCTCCGACCGACTCGCACGGACACGACTCGCACCGCGCAATGGAGACGTTCCCCGGCCGGGTAAGTACGATGCGCGCCTCGAGCAGTCCGACCAACTCGCGCGGTCCGGCTCCAAAGAGCAGTTGGAGCCGGACTTTGGGGGTCCGTGTCGGACCCCCCTGTACGCGTAGCCGCGCGAGTCGCACACAGGGGGGACCCATGGGTCCCCCCTACCTGTGCATGTGCGGCGCGAGTCGCTTTGACGCATACCCGCTGTAGGGGGCGCCCTTGTTCGCCTCGCACCCATTGAGTCAATGGGAGCCCGCGTACGCGTTGTACGACCGGCTCCCATTGACTTCAATGGGAGTCCGACCGAATCGGGTCCGATTGCATGCGAACGCATCATACTCGTTCGGTCGGACTGCTAGGGTCCGATTTGGTCGGAAATCTCTCCGGGTCCGGCTCGGTCGGGGAGATTTTTGGCCTGAATCGGAATCGGCCCCTGTGTGTCAGGGCCCAGTGCAGCTTTCTATGTTAAATGAATTCACTTTGAATTGTGGCTGAAAATTATGCCCCACATGTCCATAACTAGCCAGGGAGACCTGCACTTTTACATTTGCCTTCTATCAGCCTCTTTAATAATGTCTTGAATAATGATTGTCAACCTGAGGCCCTAAAAGACAGTCATACCAGTCTGTCTGCTGTCTGTCTGCTGCAGGGCTGCATTGGGGGAACAAATTCACTCCATATAACAATACAGCAAAGCTTAAAACAATTCCAAAGGTCAAAAGCTACAACAAAAATTGGGGAAATAAATGGGTAAGGAATTATTCCTCCTTTTGACTGTTGCTACCACACCATGAACTTCGTTCTTTTTATCTGCTTCTTCTGTCTTCCTGAGGTTTCTAGACTTATGCTCTATGAATCTTTCAGAGACAAAGGGGCCGATTCCGATGTCGGACGGACTCAGGTCCGTCCGACATCGGTCCGGAGCCGTAACCGACCGACCTGCTGTCGTCGGTTCACGGCCCAGGCAGTGCGATGCGACCGAACCCTGTTCGGTCGCACTCGTATCTCCACAATGGGAGCATGCATTCCGGACGGAATGCATGCTGACATTGGAGAAAGCAGGGGTGCAGTTCAACCCTGCACCCTGTGGCCGGCACCCAAGGTGCCTGCCACCGAGTGCAGGGTTCAACAGAAGGGGCACCATAGGTGCCTCCAGGCTGCCATTCGGCGACCTTGCACCCATGGGGGTCCCACTGGGGGCCCCCAAAGACAGTGACCGACTGCCTTTTCGTGCCGGAAAGACCGGCACGAAAAGGCAGTGGCAGCTGCCATCGTACTCCCTTGGTCGCAAAGAGGCAGCCGCGGGAGTACAGAGGGATTTCCGGATGGCTGACGGGCTCTCCGAACCCGTCGTGAGCAATCCGGAAATCCGAGTCGGATTCTTTTCCGACCGAGCTCATCGGAATGGCTCGGTCGGAAAGGAATCCGAGCGGCACGTTCCGATTCGGTTGGAAGGGCTCCGACCATCGTTCGGTGCCCTTCCGGCCGAAATCGGAATTGGCCCCTTAGTTGTCATAATTAAACACTGGACAGAACTCTATACTTGATAACAAAAGATGTCAGCGTAAATTGAATATATGTGAGAGCAACTCTATATCTCCAACTGCATGATACTTTAAAGAAGCCCAACATCAAATTCCAAGAGGAGGAAATAAGAGTTGAGTTAACACAATGGGAATGTTGATGAACTTAGGTACTTTCTTGACGACTCTAAATAGATTAAGTAGATTTCATTATGTATTAAGATCTGAAATGTAATTGTTCCATTTTCTTTCATAACAATATTGTTAGGACAGAGTATTTGGGTATACACTCACCAACAGAATCTGAGCATAAGGGATATGGTGGCATCTAGAGATTTCATCAGTGGGGAAAGGGCAATAAAAGGTGTGGCCATTGTTCGGATGGAAGCGCTTCAGCAGTGCACCAACAGAATTCAGGGAGGTGGAAGCTGCTGGTCAGCAAGATATACTTTTATATTGTAAATCTGTCCGGTGTGGCCTCATCCGCTCTCACAAGCACCAAGATCCAATGCACCTGAAACAAATTAGTCCTCGAGGGAAGTTCCACAAAGGCATAGCTATACAGTACGGAAGTGTCTCAGAAGTTTCTTCAGTATGGGACATGATCTTCTTTCTAGACTGTTCCAGTTGCACAGACCTGTTAGCCTCAATTTCCTTGATTTCTTATGTATTTAGGTCATTCTTTTGCCTAACCCAGTTACTGTCTGATACTCTTTCCTCCAGGAGGCGAATTTCCGTCGATTTTCTTCATCCATTCTTTTCTCACCTCTGTTGCCTTGTACTATTTTCTCCCACTCCTTCCTGATACAATGAAAATATAATTTGGTGGTGTTGGGGAGGGTCCTTCAGACTGAAACATTCTACTGCAATTGTGTCAACTTCCTATCATTACAAGAGAGGTTGGTCATCCTTCCTGTGAATGACAATGAGAAGGATTAGCAAGAACCTACATTCGGATTGTAAAATAAGGGGGCTTATTTACAAGCCTCTTGCGCCACCCGTACGTCACTTATCCCATGTTAAAAATGACGCAAAAGTGGCGCAAGGGGCTTGTAAATCAGCCCCAAAGAAATTTACTAATTATTGTCCATCTTTCATTTCAATCAATCAATCAGACATTTGTAGAGCGCGCTACTCACCCGTGAGGGTCTCAAGGCGCTAAGGGGAGGGGGGGGAGCAGCTACTGGTCGAACAGCCAGGTCTTGAGACGTCTCCTGAAGGTCAGCAGGTCCTGGGTCTGACACAGATGGACAGGGAGGGTGTTCCATGTCTTGGCGGCGAGGTGGGAGAATGATCTTCCGCCGGTGGTCGTTCGGCGGATGCGTGGGACGGTGGCGAGTGTGAGGTCGGCGGAGCGAAGCTGGCGGTTCGGGGTGTAGAAGGACAGTCGTTCGTTGAGGTATGCTGGTCCGGCGTTGTGGAGTGCTTTGTGAGCATGGGTGAGGAGCTTGAAGGTGATCCTCTTGTTGACCGGGAGCCAATGCAGATCTCTCAGGTGGGTGGTGATGTGGCTGTGGCGAGGGAGTCCGAGGATGAGGCGTGCAGAGGCGTTTTGTATGCGTTGGAGTCTCTTCTGGAGTGTGGCTGTGGTTCCTGCGTAGAGGGCGTTGCCGTAGTCCAGCCTGCTGCTGACGAGTGCTTGGGTGACCGTTCTTCTGGTTTCGATGGGGATCCATCTGTAGATCTTGCAGAGCATGCAGAGGGTGTTTAAGCAGGAGAAGGAAACCTTGTTGACTTGCTGTGGAATAGAGAGCGTTGAGTCCAGGATGACTCCCAGGTTGCCTGCGTGGTTGGTGGGTGTCGGGGCAGCTCCCAGCGTGGTCGCCCACCAGGAGTCGTCCCATGCGGAGGGGGTGGAGCCAAGGATGAGGACCTCCATCTTGTCCGAGTTCAGTTTCAGCCGGCTAGTCTTCATCCACTATGCGACGGCCTTCATTCCCTCATGGAGGTTGGATTTGGCGGTGGCCGGGTCCTTGGTGAGGGAGAGGATCAGCTGGGTGTCGTCGGCGTATGAGACGATGTGGAGGTGGTGTGCTCGGACGATGTTGGCGAGCGGAGCCATGTAGATGTTAAAAAGGGTCGGGCTGAGGGATGATCCTTGGGGTACGCCGCAGGTGATCGTGGTGGCTTCAGACCTGAAGGGGTGGAGGCGGACTCTCTGTGTTCTGCCGGTGAGGAAGGAGGTGATCCAGTCCAGGGCTTTGTCTCGGATCCCTGCGTCTTGGAGGTGTGTGCGCAGGGTGTGGTGGCAGACGGTGTCGAAGGCGGCCGAGAGGTCCAGGAGGATGAGGGCCGCAGTTTCGCCGTTGTCCAGTATGGTCCTGATGTCGTCAGTGGTGGCGATGAGGGCGGTTTCGGTGCTGTGATTGCTGCGGAAGCCGGATTGGGAGGAGTCCAGGATGTTGTTCTCCTCCAGGAAGTGGGTCAGTTGTCTGTTGGCGGTCTTCTCAATGACTTTTGCCGGGAACGGGAGCAGGGAGATGGGTCAGAAGTTCTTGAGGTCCTTTGGGTCCGCCTTGGGTTTCTTGAGAAGGGCGTTGATCTCGGCGTGTTTCCAGCTTTCTGGGAAGGTGGAGGTCTCGAAGGAGCTGTTGATGATCTTTCGGAGTTGGGGTGCGATGATGGAGCTTGCCTTACCTTGCCACACCTTAGTGTCACTGTTGGAGCAGAGGCACCTCTTGCTGTGCTGTCTGATATGTCCATGAGAGGTGATCCCATAAGCGGATAAGGAGAGCTGTTTCTTATAATGCACTCATGGGCGTACACCTCTCTCTAGCTACCAGAACCACGGATATTTACTGGTGAAATACAGAAGAGATAAAGGTTCGAGAGCTGTTGAAAGGACACAATGTTCTTTTGGGACCAACATGTAAGAAAATGCTATTCACAAGGCATTAAATCTACTTGAAACTGATGACTGGGTTAGTGAACTAAGGGGCTCATTACGATGGCGGGCGGAAGCACAACCGCCGTGCTGGCGGATGCAAAAACCACCAGTTACCGCCGGCACGCAGCAGTCCACACGCCCGCCCAATTACGATGCGAAAAGCAGGCCAAACACCGCCGGCAAGCCAGCAACACCGTCCGCCATCAAAGTGCGCCCGTTCACGTAGCGGCGCAGCATCAACTGACACACACCGTCCGACGAAACACGTCCCGCCCGGCGCATAAATTACGATGCCGCAAACAAACGGCTCCCACGGCCAAGAGACACCGCACGTGAAAGAGAGGCGGTAACACGGACGCAGAGCACGGACAACGAAGAAGCGGCACCCGGGCATGAATCCAGCACTGCAGGCCCTTCCCATGCTTCTGCTGATGCACCACCAAGGACGCAACGTGCCGCGGAGACGCAGGTAGGCACACACACAACAAGTGCACGCAAACAGCGCACACAGTGCAAGGGCGGAAAAAGCGGACAACCCCCCACCAGCGCGTGTACACTACACATCCACCATTGCATCCACATATGACACACAGGCCAAATCCTAACATCGCGGAACACATGTGTACACACCACCTGGGACT